>JAZDUA010000014.1:7297500-7897500 GCA_038098605.1 Gryllus longicercus
TAGCCTTTGTATATTGTAACAGCATTGTGTGTTAAAGATCTGCTTTGTATTAAGTGCTTAACAATACTATTTTTTAAAATATTTTTTTCAGTATTTCTGCCAAAAGTTTTGAAAAAGAAGTTATGTCCACATTTTTTTTAACAAAATTATGCCTATGCAGATGTTTGGAGTGTGTTTCATGAGAAAATGTCAGCACCTAATATCCTTGAAAACACCACAGATGACATTAATGCAAGAGTGTTTTGGAACATATTGTTGCTTGGAGCTTGGCGTAGAGGGTGTGAGAGAGAGAAAGCGAATATCTCCCACCATGATATTCGTATGTCTGTTCCTAGTCAGCTCAGCGTCTTGTAAACTCATAAGCCTATTGTGCCACTGTTGGCTAGCAATATTCCATATGGAAATTTATTAACATATATGATGTTACTGACTAAGTCTTAACAGTGGAGGCAGTCTTGGCACATCTGTTTCAAATAACAAGTGAAAGAACAGTGTTCTTTACTGGGTCAAGAATAAAACAATGCTAATGTTTTGTTTACAGAAGAAGTGATCAGGAAAGTTACGACTATCATGGTTGACTGTACTTCGTTGAGTGATGGGGGAATGTTACCACTGCAAATGTGTAATCCAGGCCTGAAACATTGTGTAAAAATCTACATTTGTAATCGCAATTAATGAAGTTAGGTAGCATTTGTATTGTTATTATGTTTGCATATGAAGGCCATTACATATTCAGCATTTCTTCCAACATCACATTAGTACAGTTACAAAAAAGTGATAAGTAATATGAGAGTTCAATGAATAGTCGCTCTTGTATTGCTACGTAGGAACCTATAACCAAGTAGTAAACATGAGTAAATATGCCAGCAATTTAGTTTGTTTTAGTTTGTATGGTAATACGGTGACATGTGGTAATTAACTGACTGATAAGCAGTGTTTTGAAGGGCTTGTTATTAGGTCATTTTAAGAAACCAGAAATTTATTGAAATGGTGTGCTGCAATATGGTATGGATCTTTGATTGTTGAAGACTAGTACAGTGAATCTTCTTTATAATGTTCCTCCATATGTACTGTTTTCTGCAGTGTTACATCAAGTTTTTCCTGTCCCGACCAAAAGCCCTTATACACAGTTTTCCACTTAATAGTGTTTTCCTCTATACAGTGTTCAGACTTCGTAGTCCCTTAAAAAACATTATAAAGAGGTTTCACTGTAGTATGAATTAGCTCTCTAGTAGAATGTACTCTTATGTTATAATCCCTATCCCTGGACTGTCATATTTAAAAAAACTTCTATTACTCAACAGATACTGATTATGATTGTTTCTTAATAAAAGTAACAAGTGTAGAGCCTACTGTGATCAGTATTTCATAAAAGTATTTCAAAACTAACAGTTTGAGTAGGCTTCAGAGACTTTTTACAAAACCAAAGATCTACCAATATTTTTTTTGGCTCCTCATATTTCAATACCGTATGAAAATGAGAGTGGACAGTATACTGTATACTGTACAGTAACAGTATACTGTAAGAAGTTGATAGATATTCATCTTTTATAGGTGTCTGGTAAAGTATCTTACGAGGAATATATTGGGTCATATTTGATAAAAAGAAAACTTTTTCTTTTTATTCCAGTTATTAATTTCGGTCTAGTTGGATAGTAATGTTACACAATGTGATTGTATAGCCTATGAAAATATTTGAGTACAGAAGACTGTGTTTCATCTGATTTAATCTTATCATATCATGTATAAAATATTGAGCATTTTACCAAAATGTTTATTTTTTCATTAGGCTGGAAATGCTGATACTGCTGTATGTCCTGAATGCAATGAACCTTTCCGACAATTGTTGTTGTACCGACAACACGTTTATCGACACACACATCCCCTTTCATGTGCACATTGTCATCGTTCATTCCGGACATTGCAAGAAAGAGGTAAAAGCTGAAAGAAGAAAGATTCGATTATATCTTTATACAATTGATATAAATAATATTATTTTTAATATCTTAGATTAACATGGTCAGATGATTTGTAATTGTAAAGGTAATAGTTTTGAAGGTAAAGAGACACATTGCATTTGAATATTACGGGTGTGTTAGTTTAGTGTTGCCTAATAGTGATGTTTATTTCTTTAAATTTTTCAGTATTTACTGCAATAATTACTTTTTTCAGTCTTGTACTATAATATTAAAATATTAATTAATTCAATTTAAAAAAAATATAAGTAAATTATACATTTATTATGTACAAATTGTTACAAAAAATGGAAATATGTTTTCATCAATAGTATAATGATCTATAGAGCTGTGAGGAAAATATTCAAAATTGATGTGTAGTAAATTGTAGATAATAAATAAATTTGCATAATAGACTCTTGGCTATGCATCATCCACAATGTGTAGTGCTTGTCAGAAATGTCCTCGTCTATTGGTCCTTTCTTTACTCAAAAATTGCCCCCCAATTATATTGTTAGATGCAGCAGTGTCAACTAATGTACTTTTCAGAAATTTTAATATATAACCTGAAAATAAGTAATTCATTTTTTCTGTATCATTTATGGAGTGTTGTCACAAGTATAATGCAATTATTTAGGGGGAGGGATCAAACATGTATTGCAGGTGCGTTACAATGGGGAGAAGGGATATTCAAAGTACTCCGAAGTTTTTATACATAATTTATGGCCTGCACAATACATGATAGGACATGAGCTATAAAAATATTTAATTGATAATTATTTGCTGTAATGTTCAATTAATCTCAGCAATGAATATCATTTACTTTAATGTACAATTGGCCTCACAATTTAAATATTCACTTTCATATTAACAGTTTTTCATACCTTTTTTGTGAGTGTCTTATTGTAATTTGATTATATTTCTGAGTTTTGCAATTTATATCACAAATTATTATGATTAGGTAAACATGTGTGCCTTGATCTCTTGGAACAATGCTGTCAATGTGGTCATCGATTTGGAACTGTGCCGCAGCTTGAGAGGCATGCATTGACACATGGAGTTCCCCATTACCATTGTTATGAATGTGGCCGTTCTTTCCATCTCATGGTAAGGGCTTTTGTGTTTAAATGGAAGTTATTTTTTGTTGTCATTCTCCTTTATTCTTATTTTTAATGAACTTGACATCAGTTTTAATATCAGTTTCTTTGGATATGTTGTAGACTGATTTTAAACATCATCGCTGTTTTGAATTGGGCCTTAAATATCTACGTCGTGCTCCAAAGAAAGACAATCCATCTGTTACTTCAGTCGTTTCATCATCCTCTCTGAAAAGAAGTATGAATCCTAGTCAGCGTTCTCAATCGGATGAGGTTCTTATGTGTGAAATTTGTGGTGAGGTTTATAAATCAAAGTGGGCCCTGAAAGCACATCATCTTTTGCATGGTGAGTTAATATTTATTTACTGCTATTATATTTTACATTCTGCTCACATATTTTATATTTTTAGTAGTAACTATATTTATGGGGCAACAGATCAAAATATATTAGCTTCACAATTCATTTAAAATAAATTTTGAAACATTTTTTAAACTTTTGGAATGTGCGCGAAAGATATTTTTTTAAATATTATTTGTAATGAACAAACAATTTACAAACTTATAAGATTCATACCGTATGTTGCACCTAGGTGATTGTTTTGTTCTGTTGTCCTGTCATAATTTTTACTGAAATGTTTAAAAAATATCATTTTTATCTTAACGTGAATGTTTTTAGGCTGTGGCATATTCTGGGATTTGTGCGAAGCCACCGCGAAAGTTGGCCATATACACAATGATAGTATTGTAGTAAAGTAATGTCTTGGCATACTCATTTTGAAAGTTTTTGACTTATCCCCCTCCCCCCCCCCCCCCACGCAAACCTGGCAATTGTGGTCCGTGACAACGTGTAGGCAACCCGCGGGACACTCATGTTTGACAGTGTGTCTTGCCTACATGCCCCTGAAACTTCTGGCTCTGGAATTCCTGCTAGCATTGTAATTGCAATAGAGTATTTTTGTTGTATCATGTTTTTGAAGTTTAGTATTGTTAATAACTGTTCTTTGGCCAAACTTGTTATTGAATGGCGTTATTTTAATTCATTTTCTGTTAAAATGAAATCAATGCCTAGAACCTCTCTTTGCCTTGTGCAGGCAGCCTTTCTCAGGTTACCGCCCCATGGGAATCATAGGTTATCGTTTCTGTTGCTCCTCCATTGAGTATTGAATATTACTGCTCTTTGTTGTGTTTTAAAATTAATACTTTTTACTTTTCCGTATACGTACGTATATCACTATACATTATTTCAGTAATACTCTTGAGTATGCGGACGTGCAGCTGTGCAGATGTGTGTTTTTGCCGTTCCGTCTCTGGCGTCTCTCCCACTTCCACTGGCCCACTCCCACTCCCACTCCCCCCCTCCCTCTAGCCCACGGGAAGTGCATCAATCGAGACGTGTGAGGTGTCGTTCGACCCGTCTCGGGCTCTTAATGGAGAAATGATAATTTATTTTCGGATCCCGCTTAACTTTTAAAATTGCAATAAGACCAGTTCATATTCCGTATGGAGGTAAAACACAAGGCCATTGGATGTTGGGAACTTTTGAACGGTTATTCAGCTACTACCATTCATTGGTAAGTCCAATGCTAGATACTGAAAGAACATATTTAAACAAGCTGGGCATGAAAGGAATGAAGTATGAAATAGATTTTCAACAGATGAAACTATTCTTAAAACAATGTACAGCGTCGGCGACGCCACATTTTGCTAGTACGCAGTAATATACGTAGTATAGAGGAAGTTATGTAATACTGTGGAAAATCGGTTTCGAGATTTCGAAGAAAACACGTTTTGGAGTTCCATACATGAAGCCCCCCAGATATTTTCAAGATTTTCTTAAAAACGGCACCAAATTTTTTCTTTAAATTTCTTGTAAGAATAGAATAAAATAAACTTATAAAGGTGACATTGATCCGATTTTCCGGTTTAATTCTGAATTTTCAAGAATTTCAAAAGTTTTCGATCTTTTTCTTATAACTACAAAATTGAAGATATACATTTTTCCTTCAAATTAAATTTGTTTCCCATAGTGAGGTTTCATTAAGGTCATGTACATTTTTTTGAAAATTTTAGAAGTTGTTGCGTTTAGAATATTGCGAGCAATTTGTGCAATTTTAAAAAAATTCAAAAACAAGATTTCTCAGAAACAGCTTATATATTTAAAAAAATGTATTTTTTGAGTACATGTGCTTGAAATAATGTCATGAAAAGTTTCTCGATAACTCAACAGTTTTCTATGAAAACTAGCTCAAAATTCCGTCCTTTCAGAAATGCTCAAACTACATTTTCTCAAAAATGGCTCCAAATTTTTTTCTTCAAACTTTTCGAACGGATAGTACGAATTACAGTCTTTAATATGACGTAAATTTCATTTCATTTCTTTTTTTTTCTTCTTCAAAAATTACACAAATATAATTTATTAAAAAATTCTCTCACGTCGTTATTATGCAAATTTCCAGCAATTTGTAAGTGTTCTAATGAAGTTTTTCGAAAAGTCAGAAATTTTCTGTCTAGAAGAGCTTCAAATTTCGAATTTACAGTTGCGTGTAGATGCCACTTTTTTTTTATAACGGCTTCAATTTTTTCAAAGAAAATTGCCATTTAGGACGAGGTTTTACTGTTCTTTAATATTCTTAAAATTATATTTGCGTTCTTCTATTAGTAAAATGAAAAATTTCAAAAAATGTACATAGGGCGGCGGTTGATGGCAGCTGTCAAGAGTATGTGGTATGTTCGAATATCTAGCCGAGTCCTAAGGAAATAGAAAACAAATACGGGAACGTCTTTGCCATTCTCTAGTACCACTAGTTTTAATTATTTCTATAATTTCTTACAATTCAAATTCTAGCTAATGTTAATCTTCTCTCAACTTCTTTCCCAGAATTAATGTGTCAAATGTTACTAAGTTGTTTAACTGAAGGAATCAAGATGCTTGATTTGATTATAAGTGCTTTTAATTATTTAATTAATTAATGTCTTTCTGATCATGATAAATTATGAATATAGATTTGTGTGATACCAAAAGAATGCAAAGCTGTTTGTGGTTCTAAGGTAGCACTAGTGTAAAACCTTTTTGGGAGGAGCTTACCTGCGCGGGCTTCCCCCACCGCTGCTGTAGTGGCAGATTTCTTGGCCTCCTGCGCGCGCGCGAATCGTCGCCCTCTCCCTGTTAGTCATTATCACTGTCACCGCAGTCGTTGCTGTCATCATCAGTGGAACTGCCAGAAAGAAATGATAATTTTGTCTTCTTCGTCTATGATCATGTCTGATTTCATATATTCCTCTTCGATTTTCTTCACGTGTTCTCAACACTTATTCCATTGATCTGGACAATATTCAGAAAATAATGTTCTTCGTACACTTTCTTTAACTCGCAGAGGGGCACCGATGCTTTCTTTAGCATCACGATTTTAAATTTAACCCCAAACTAATTCGATGAGATTGAGATCGGGATGGTACGGAGGGAGGCGAAGAGGAATGTCCTCGTGTTACATACGTGTTTCGTCTACAATGTGTCCAGTGCATCTATTTGCTTAACTTTCTCTAGCAACTGTGCTTTCGTAAGAGATGCATTGTAAACGATTGTGTTACTGTCCAACCAGTGACATCTTTTTTCAGAGTAGCTGATGTGGGTTTCTAGTTTTTCTCGACACTGTGGTATGATGCATTATCCATAACAATGACACTTGACATATACACGCGGAGAGACATTTTGTAGCCTTGTAGAAAATTGTGGTGAATTCCGTTTTTTTTTCGGATTTAATATCCGTCGTCCACAAATCTTTCTTCGCCTCCTTCGTACACAATGATCAGTCTCCCTCCCTTACCCATTTTCTGAGTTACTCCCAGTATCTCATCAGGTTGCCAGCAGGATGCAACAGAATGAGATTCTTGTATGTTCGTTTCGTCAAGGTAAAGAATATTCCAGCCGAGTTCACGGTACCTTCTAATTTCAGTAACGAATTGCATGCGCCAAGAAACAATGTCAGGGCGTTCAACGAAACGTTTCCGATTTGATTGACATTTCTTCCATCTAATTCCCTACTTCTGTCAATGTCACCATCTTTCTTTAATGATGCCAGAAATTTCTCAGAAGTGGGGCATTCCTTTTTCACAGTGTAAAAACTACGCACTTTCTGACGAATTGCACCATCAGTAAAATAATCCGCTTCAATTATTTTCTTCCTTGCGGACCTTTTTCCTGTTGGAGTGGAGAATGTCGTCTTACAGCTTGCTGTAGATTCTTTTCCTTCGCGAAGAATTGTGAAGTCGGACACTCCTGTCGCGTCACTGGTCATGTTAATGACATTAGCGTTTAATGCTATTCTCTTTTTTAAATATTTTAAATGTTAATGCGCCCGGAAAACTATTTCTCGCGTCTGTACTCTAAGAGGTTTAACTCCCGCTGAACTTGATGTTGTCGTATTACCTACTGTCTTACAAACACCCTATATTACGCCTGTGAACTTCACTTGAAATTAAGTCTATACTACAACACGTCACGCTTGCACATCTCTCGAGATAGGGATAGGACTGAGGAACTGGAGTGATATTTCCTATACATGTTTCTTTTACTGGACCTTAATATATTAGGAGTCAGCGAGCTGAAATTGTTTTGTTTTGGTTAGCTGACACTAACTGCGCGTTGGATCCAGACATGCCGAGGCACAACAGCCGGCCCATGCCTTCCCACCCCCGCGACCCCGCCCGGTTGGCAATGCGAATGAGAGAGCGATATTTTCAGGGGAAGTATAGTACGATTTATTTACTCGTGCACTTGACGTAAATCAGCTGTTGCGGTTTCATCCGATCGCGAGATTATATGTCGCTACAGTGACGTCACTATAAGAATGTCCAAGCTCCCGATTGGATGAACCACCGCGAACAGCTGATTACGTCAAGTGCACGATTAAATAAATCCTAGTATAGCAGTAAATTATTGGAATCACCCTCCTTGCGCGTGCGCATTCGAAGGCAGATTACAAACTTGTTTCACTATAGTTGGCCCTCCCTGTGAAAGTCTAATAAGCTTATGAATGTGGGCATTAATATGAAAAACATATCCATTATTCAGTGGTTTTCTGTGCAGCGGTGAATTCGTATATCTACATGCAATTTAAACTGATGTACCTCTCTTTCTCTCTCACCCCCTCTCGCTCTCACCCCCTCTCTCTCACCCCCTCTCTCTCACCCCCCTCCCTCTCACTCTCTCATCCCCTCTCTCTCACCCCCCTCCCTCTCACCCCCTCTCTCTCTCACCCCCTCTCTCACCACCCCTCTTTCTCTCTCTCTGACGCACGCTCTCTCTCTCTCTCTCTCTCTCTCTTTCATACTATCACATGCACTCATTCATTTTTTGTTCTAATGGTCTATTTACTTTTTAGGAGAGCGTAAAGTGGAGTGTGGTGTCTGTGGCAAACGCTTTCATCGTAAAGATGTTCTCATGGAACATATGTATAAACATGAGGAAGCACAGGTATGAAAATTTATGAGCATCATATCATTAAGCCATATTATTATTATTATTATTATTATTATTATTATTATTATTATTATTATTATTATTATTATTATTATTATTTTCGTTTCGGCCAACTAGGACCACGCAGGGCAAGCAACCTGCAATTACCGTGGCTCAGTTTTTCATTTAATATCACGGTGGCAGGTGCTTGCGAACACTTCTTTGGGGGGACCAGCATTAAGCTGGATCCGATTTTTATCCCCCAGGGTTGTTAGTCCTGGGGGTATGAAAGATGAAATGATGATGATAATGAGGGGTGAAAGGACGACACACTCATACAAACACACACAAATACACCCATGCCCGAGGCGGGACTCGAACCCGCGATCTTCTGGTCCGAGACCACTCCGGCACTACTGCCTTAGCGATCTCGGCCATCTGATCGGCATTATTATTATTATTATTATTATTATTATTATTATTATTATTATTATTATTATTATTTATCAGTACAATTCATTCTTCAAATTGCACATGCTGCCTTTTCTGTAGGCTTGTTGAATCAAATATTTATTATATTTGGGCCAATAAAGAGTTTTGGAGGTTAAAGTGAGCTTTATGTGGAACACTCTTTGTCAAAAAGGACAGCGAAATATTGAAGGGTCGGAAATCATGAAAATAATTATATTTTCGGATTCAGCATGATATAAAATCAAGAAAGAAGTTTTTTTTTTTAATTTTACCCGGAGAGATGGCTCAGGGCACCAACTGATGTCACTGCAGTCCCTCTGAACGTGCCCGACCTGGCCGTCTCCACCGGTCTGGAGGTCCTAGGTTCGAGTCCCGACGGGGGCAGGATTTTGGGCACTTGCTTGTCAACTAGGCTGAATTCAGTCGCTGTCTGGAGGAAATTCTATCGGCCGGCTGCTCTTATCGGTAGTTTTTAGTGGTTTCTCCGATCAGCACCAGGTGAATGCCGGAGCAGTACCTTAACAAATCGGCCACGGACCACGCGCGATCTTTCCTATCTCTTCCGTGTCCTATCCTCACCCATTTTCGCACACTTACACCAACATTCACTTCTCTACTACACATACCGGCAGATCCGTCGGGAGTTTATTGCTTGTCTCGCTGGGACGGTGCCCCACATTAGGCAAGATACTTGCCTAATGGGTAGTAGCGCCCATTAGGGAGATACTTGGTTAGGGAAAGCCCCGCTAGCCGACGGTAGGTTGGTGCCGGATCTCGCCGTATAGCGGGACAATACCACCGCCACGCACCACACTTACGTGAATGACGACATGAGTAATTGACGCGTCCGGAATCACTATCAATCAATCAAGCCTTTTTAAATTTTCTTGAAACGTAATTTTTTTCTAAAAATAATTCAATTTTTTTAACGATTTTACTAAAGTTTACGATATTGTTGCATTAAAAAATCCAAGTTAAGGCTGTATACAGTAAAACTTCACTTGCACGTTTTTTTAGAGACTGAAGGGGAAAAATGTGTAAGTGTGAAAAACGCATAACTGAAATTGATTATTATGAGCAAAATAAAGACTCAATATTTTTACACCATCGTTTCCCCTGTTCTTCAGCAATACCTGCCTTTTTATTCCCACTCTCCCTAACAACTTATAAAAATTTTATTTTATCTGATAGTGAAAGGGGGTTGCCTTTTCCTACCTCTCTTTTTCGTTTAATATCGCGGACGCAAAACCAGGTACAAGACGAACTATACTTCGATTTAAACGTAGAGCCACAAATTACAACTCTGGTCAGCTTGGAAAAAATATCGTCGGCATCATGGAAGAAGTCTCCCCTGAGGGGAAGGTAGCGGACACGCAGTGGGGACCTTACTGATGACCTTGTGCGGCTCAGTTTCACTGCGAAGGTCGTGTCCTGCGTGGGCTACAACTCGCGGCGGCGACCCGCGGCTGGTTGCTTCGATTTCAGGCTTGATGTCTCTTGAGATTCCGTGGGTCAAAGCACGGGTTTCTTCCACGTGGGCGACACGAAGCGCACGGCCTGGCGACATCCGCTGTGCCGCGCGGAAAAGCGATCAATTTCATTAGCTGCTTGCGCCATGGCGCTGCCGAAAGAATCTCATGTGATAATTACGGCGAGCAAAAGGGCCTTCGGAGAGTGGAACAAACTTCACTCATGGGTCATTACGTCGTTACTCTTTGCCGGGGACGCCTTTGGCCTTCCCGCAGAGCATCTTGAGATCCTCGGAGACTCCCGTACGCACCCGACTCTGAACATTTTCGACGCTGCACTGCCGCAGGTGCCCGGGAGCCAACTTTGCGCTGCCGCCCCGAGGGCTCGCGCGGTCTCGGCCCCTCAGCTAGGCTGAGGCGAGCTTCTATGTTACAAGTTTCACTAGCCAGAGGCCGTGCGACAGGCTGCTCCGCGGGAGCGCTCTGAAGCGTGCCGACTCGAGTGACACGCAAGTTCGGGCTCGGTGCAGTTCGCCCCGCGCCTCACCAGGATCATTTGAACGTTATACTGTCTTAAAGGGGCTTTTATTACAAACGTATTAGTGTGAAAAACATATAAATATGAGACGCATTACTGAAATAATTTATCGTGGGATTATAGGAATTTATCTGGGACTTACCAAAACACAAAAACGTATAAGAGAGAAACGAATAAACGAAGTTTCACTGTACATAAAGTTTCGTCTAATATTTTTACTTTGCCATATACGTACGTTTATACGGAGTTATATACGTAGTATAGGGAAAATTATGATATGCTGCGGAAAATCGATTTCGAGGTTTCAATGGAAATTTGCGCGTTTTGGGGTTGTATGCGCACCGCGCGTCCGTGTCGTGCAAGCGCGTGCAGACGCGGTACTCACCTGGTACCCACCTCTCACACGGCGCCACGCAGGATGATAAGCAAACAGCGTGGATTGTACTGTTGGCTATAGGCGCGCACAGCACACACACATATCGGCCTCCAGTAGCTCACACGATGTACCCAGAAGGCTACGAAAATACGAACGACCACCTCGTAAGAGGAAATGAAGGATCGGCCGAATGATGAATGACAAAGCGATATTAGTTTAAATATTAATTTAATTAATGAAGGTAAATGATAATGCTTCTTGGATTAAAATGTAAACTTACAAACTAAGATAGGACATGAACACAAAACAATTATAAACTTACAACATACAATGCGTGCCGGGCCCGAGTGGTGAATTACTAATAACAGAAAACTAAATCTACAACTTAATCAGTGATTTACAAATGTCAATTTATAAATTAATTGTCACAAGGTGACTTAGAGATCCATAATCCAATGAATGATCCTTAATGATGAAGAGGAACAGTTCAATCCGACTAATGCCGATTAATGTTCTATTGCTTAATATGAGCTTGAGCAACTTGGCTCGGCACTTCGGAGGCAGAAACAGGTACCTGCTATTGACGTTGAGCTCGCTCCAATTGTCGCCGGGACATGACACTCGCTGCGCGGAGGTCGCTGAGCACGCACAATGCGCCTCTGAGCGAACGCTGCAGGCTCCCCGGACACGACGACCAGGCAGTGCGCGCTGCCATGGTCCAATTCATATGATGAGGGGAGCTTCAGCCCTAAGAAATGCCTAGATGGGCGGCCCTAGCGCCGACCATCGGCGATGTGGACAGCCTGCGGCCCTGAATGCTATACCTTGCCAAGTCCGCTCCGCTCACATGTCTAAATCTGAATCTGCATCTGCTGGTCGCGCTGGTGCACACAAATATATAGAACCAGCCCCTCCCTGCCGCGGGGGTGGCTACCGCGAGGCGTGGCGGAGGGGGCTGGTCTAAAGTGGAAGAGGGCTCTCTGGGCCACCGTGGGAAGGGCTGCCGAAGCCTCTAAGACAACGGGCGGACCGCGCGATGCACTTACGGCCGAGCCGCTGGCCGGGAGTAGCTGCACTTCGCGGAACGCTCAAATGAGCTGCGGTAAGCCGCACTTTCCAAACAAGTGTTTTGAAAGAATCCGCGCCGCGCCTAAGAGTCGCTCTGTGTCAAAGGTATAGATCTGCGGATGACAATGGCCTCCTTAAGCAAAGAAAAAGGGTAGACGCCGGGAAAGAGCGGGTGACGTGTCCCGGAGGCCGGGCAGAGAGGGGGGGGGCGGCGCGGGCGGTTGTAAGCTAGGAGCGTGCGTGAACATGGGGCCCCTGTTACCGAAAAAAAGGTATTTTCAAACGTCCGTCCGACTGTCAGGTTCTGAACACCGCTAGCGCTTAAACCATACGTACAATTTTTTTCAAAATGGATATTCTCCGGTCGATCTGGCTCCACTTCTTCAAATTTCGGGGCTACGCTACACGAAGCACTCCAGACATTTTCAAAATTTTCTCAAAAACGGTTCTACTTTTTCTCTTTAAATTTCTTGTAAGAATAGACTAAAATGCACTTATAAATGTGGCATAGATCAGATTTTCATGGTTTTCTCTGAATTTTCTAAAATTACAAAAGTTTGAATTTTTTCGAGACTTCCTAGAATTACAAAATGAAGATAGAGATTTTTCCTTCTCCCTTCCTTATAAAATTTGTTGTTTTTAGTGAGTTCTTTCATTAAAGTCATGTACATTTTTTAAAACTTTTTAGTAGTTTTGTCGCAATATCGCGAGCACTATGTTCAACTTCAAAAATTACAAAAACAAGATTTTCTCAAAAACTGATCCAAATTATTTCTTTAAACTTTTGTCAGGGATAGTGCGAAACGTACTCTATAATATTACATAAACGCCATATTGCTCTATTCTTTTGTTTTTTCACAAATTACAAAAATGTAATTTTTTTGACATCTCTGACGTCGTTAATATTTAAATTAGCGGCAATTTCTTTACATTAATGTATTTTTTAGTACATTAATGTAAGTTCAAATAATGTCATATAAAGCTTCTCGATGACTGTAGTTTTCTATGAAAATTTCAAAATTCCGCCCTTTCAGAAATGCTCAAACTCTTCATTTACTCAAAAATGTCTCCATTTTTTCTTACTTTTCGAACAGATAGTGCTAATTACACTCTTTTATGTGATGGATGTAAATTTCATTTCGGGGCATTTTTTTGTCTTTTCAAAAATTACACAAATGTAATTTTTTTAATAAATCTCTCACGCTGTTATTATGCAAATTTCCAGCAATTTGTAAACAATATTCTATTTGTGAGTGAGTTAGTGTTCTAATGAAGTTTTTCGAAAAGTCAAAAATTTTCTGTGAAGAGCTTCAAATTTTGAATTTACAGTAGCACTTAAATGCCAGTTTTTTAAAAATGGCGCCAAATATTTCAAAGAAAATTGCCATTTAGGATTAGGTTTTACTGTTCTTAAATATTCATAAAATATTTCCGTTCTACTATTACAAAATCGAAAAATTGAGAATATTTAAAAAGAATGTACTTTGGGGGCGATAGAGGGCAGCTGGCAAGAGTTTGTGGCAAGTCCGAATATCTAACTGAGACCAAAGGAAATAGATAATTAATATGGGGAAGTCTGTGCCATTCAGTAGCACAACTAGTTTATCTTGTAGTTTAGACAGAATTTATCTACCTGAAGATGTAAAACATGGCGATGCCCTAGGATCCTTTTAATGTGAAAACGGCTTTTTTTACATAAGCTATTTGCAATTTCCTGGCAAACATACTATCTAAAGGAAGTTTGGTTTTTACCAGGGTATTTATCATTATTTTCACTGTTAGCTGTGAATTTCCAAAAGAATCAAAATTGACATTTTTCCGGTTTCTTCTACTATTACAAAATTCAAGACAGATTTTTCTTTAAAGTAAAATTTCAGGTCGGAGCTGAATGTTAGTATGTATTGTAGCTTGGAGCTTAATGTAGTAAAATCTTTGAAAAATTGAATTAATTTTAGATAAAAAATAATGTTCCAAAAAAATAAAAGTAAATTTTAAAATTCATGCTAAATCAGTAAATATAATTATTTTTATGATTTCCAGCCCTTCGATATTTTGTTGGCTGTTTCTCAAAGAATGTCCCATATGTTGTTGCAACAATATCTAATATCACTTTGGAACCTTTTTCAAAAAAATTCATGATTAGGGCCACAAAATATATTTTCTGTGAATTTGTGAAGTGTTCAATTTAAATAATTTGTATTATTTATGAAATTCAATGAATAGGGGGAATTTTTTAATTAAATATTGTAAGCTTGTACCAAATAAATATAGAAATAAGTGATTACATAATATCATCTTTCAGATAATTTGGATATTTATTGCACAATTCACCATCACAGAAAATATATTCTACTCCTACATAACAAACAAATAATTTTATACTCGTAAGTATTTAAGTATATGCTGAACAAGGTTACACTTCTATTAACTGTACATTCTGTACACATAAATATTACTTTTCAATCTCTCACATTTCAGCCATGTCTGATTTAATGATGTCTCATAATGTCTTGTTAATGTTGAACAATTGTCTTTTCATCTTCCTTCTCCATATTTAACTGTTATGATTAGACAGTAATGGCATGATAATTATAAACATGCAGACTGTGGGATGTGTATGAAGTTATTTTGGCAGTGTTTATTCACTACGTGACATTACATATAAGATTATTTAAAACAAAGTTCTCTTACAAAAACAGTTTTTTAAAGAGTTTGTGGTTTTTTGTGTTTGCAGTTGCGATGCACCATCTGCAACAAATTATTGAAGTCAAAAAAGTCTTTGGATGCTCATATACGTCAACAACACAGTAATCAAAAGCAATTTATCTGTTCGCAATGCGGCAAGGTAAGATTATTCATATTCAGGTAGTTTTTTCAGAAGTTTTACCTTGAAAACTTTCTATCCTTGCTCTAATAAAATTAGAAGAAGACACACATTCACTCGTTTATTATGAGTCATATATATATATATATATATATATATATATATATATATATATATATATATATATATATATATATATATATATATGACATATTGCCCATATTGCATCCTTTGTAGATTCTTTACCAAGAGGTATTAAAGGCAAAATAGTTTTAATGCATTCTTCTGCAAAACGTATTCTTGCTCCAACCATATACGCTGGAGCGTAAGCTGATAAGTCTCATTTCAGATGAGAATATGTATGAATTAAGTAATTAAATTGTTGTAAAAGGTCAGACCACTGTACAACATTTCTAAAAGCCCACGTGGCTTACTTTCAAAATCCTTTTCTTTAAACTCACAATAATGTAGATTTTAATCATAGAATAATGCATTTACAAGTTTATGTGGCTGTCCTGTCACGCCTCTGTCTTTATTACAATTATTTCTTTACCTGATTTATGTATTTCCTTGCTATCCAAGCTCTCTGTTTATTACAAATATTAAAGTAATAATACTTCTGGTAGAAGCGGCATTGCCACTGGAAAATTTATAATGGGTCATGGGACTGAAGTTTCTGCCTGTACAGGATTGAGAAAATGATATTTCTCATTATCTATTGGTAATGTGCGGGGAAATTATCTTTGTTTATGACTCAAATGAGCACAAATACAGTACAAATAAACACAAATAAGCACAAATAAACATTGTTCAATATACATTCAGCGGTACTACTTATTTATTTGGTGGCATCAATCCGCACCATTACCACTTTCCTCTGTGACTTTGCCGATTAAATCAATACATACAAAAACAAAACCTCTTTGCCCCCTTTTTTTTACAATAACAAAATATCTAATTCACACGTACTGACAAACTATTTACACTGTTCACATTCACATCGGGCATGTCATAGTTGTAATGGCCATCTACACTTTTTAGAGCTTTACAAAACTATAATACAATATTTGGTCTTCCTATAAAATAAGTGGTGTGCTCGTGGGTAATATTTGCCGAATGTTCATTTGCCTTTAGGTGATAGTGTTGCCATCAGCTTGCCAATTCCTTCCTTCCTTCAGCTGGGTTCGACATTCCAAATTTTTCACACATCCAATGCGTTTCACAAACCTTCTAAAATGCCACACTTCTGGCTCCCCACTCTTTACTAGAGTCAGAACATACTCCCCTTACACCCTTTCTCTGATAAAATTCACTCTCCTCAGAAGACATGAAAACTTGACAACATATGCCACACCATGTTATCGGCTTGCCTCCCTCTTGTGTCTTCTCCAGTCTGTCTAGTCTTTTGACTGGTTTTTCAACAAAACAAAAATGCTTGCTTTCCTGTGTCACCAAGATCTTTTGGAACATTTCATATTTTTGTTACCTCTATTCTGATTTGGCACTTTTCAGAGGTTCTGAAAATTTTGCCTTTTAATTCGCTGCGTTCCCCTGAAGTTCATGACCCTCTGGTTCACTTGCTTTGCCGAAATTCCAACTTATTTCGAGAACTACTTACATCAATCGCCTATATTCAATTGTGTTCCGTGTAAGTATCTTTCTGCCTTTTAAGTTTTCCTTCTGAATTTTTGTGCCCTGTTTTGAAATGTTTCCCGATGATTCTTAAAATTGTTTATTTTCCTAATACTTGTCTTCTAGTTCGAAAGTTCCCGTTATTTAATGAGAATATAAAATTTTGTTCTGTGTTCCCATTGTCACTTGTTTCTTCTTCTACCTACTTACGTTATTTTCCTAAACCTGAACCAACTCTTCGCTGTTGCCACAAACTCGAGTTACGCGTATCGATCTAGCTCTACGCTGCCCTTCTCTTGCCACCGTTGCGCAATGGTCCATTCTAGATTACCTATATGGAAGCGACCATTACCCCACTATTGCCACATTGGTTGACTTTCTTTTGAGTTGGCACGCCCCCTCAGTGGCGTGTCAAACGCACTGACTGGCTGAAATTCCAAGCGAATGTCAATCCATCAGAGGGCGAGTTTGTCGGTGTAGAGGAAAGAATGGCAGCTCATTTTAACAGTGCTGTATTGCAATTTCCGAGTCGACCGGTAAACCGCGACACCCCTTTGTCCTGTGGTAGAACTCTAGTCTGCTTAAGGGCGGCCGGTGCTCGTAAGAAAGCGTTGGCGCGTCTGAAACACTATCCAAACGCGGATAACCTAATTGATTTCAAGAGATGCAGAGCGAAGGCGAGGAGAACCATTCTAGGAAATAAAAATTCATCGTGGAGAGCATACGTCTCATCTCTCAATTGCCATGCGCCACCACGTCTGGAATGTAGGAAGGTACGTCAAATTAATAGATATTATTTCCCAAACTCAGTGCCAGGTTTTCTTAAAAATGGTCAGATGATTACAGCTCCATACGCCATTGTAGAGGAACTACCGTTCACTATGAAGTATGACGAGTTCGGCACACTATGCTCCAAATATTCATTTGATTGAAGAAAGAATGGAAAACCGCGCTTTGGATTTTTCGAACAGAGTGCATGAGCATGATTACAATATTCCATTCTCCATGTATGAAATGCGGTGATACTTGCCAAAAGAACCGCACCAGGTCCAGAGGAAATCCATTTAATTGTGCAACCTCTTCCCGAAACGGCCATGCAACTTCTCCCCCGGCTCTATAACCGTATATGGGAAGATCACACTATCACCCCTCTGTGGCGAGAAACAATCGTCCAGTTCCCAACGAAGGGAAAAATCGATCATTACCTTCAAGCTATCGACCTATTTCTCTCACAAGCTGTGTATGCAAAGTGCTGGAACGCATGGTGTAGCACTGTTTGGTCTGGACCTTAGTGTATAAAAATCTATTGACGCCAATCCAAACCGGGTTTAGAAGAAACTGGTCAACTTTGGACCACCTCGATGCATTGGCAACAGCTATCTCTACATCGTCTTGAGACATCTTGTGGCCAACTATTTGATATAGAAAAGGCCTGCAAAGGGACGGTATCCTGCGAACCCTGGGATTTAGGGTGAAGCTCCCTATTCAGGCGGCGAAATAGTCGAAGAAAGGTCGGGAGAGCATTTTGATAGAAACTGCAACGGAACATCACCTCTTCCATCAGTAGTTTTTGTCAGGCAAGAGTGTTCTGAAAAAGAGACGACACACAATTGACAAAGATTGTTACTTGGAGAAAGAATTAACGAGTATTGAAGTTGTCACAGTACTTCTGTCCAAACGAAAGTAAACCTATCCTTACGAATTCCGTGGCTTTTTGCTTCGTGTTTCTACTACATCCAGTGCCTGGCACACCCTGGATCGAACCTTGAAGACGTTCAAAACGCTTTTACTCAGCTTTCGGCATTAGCTTGTGGTGACAATGCCAGCAGGCGTCATATCTCGAAAATCGGTGATTCCAAGTATTGCGACAAACCCGATTTTACGCGGCTGCCCAGGCGCTGGTGCGATCTTTCGGTGACGCTCCGAACTAATAGAAAGCAGTTGACAATCGACTTTGTACGAAGAAATGAATGTTTTATCAACAGAGAAGAAATTCGCGCGGCTTTTTGGGGGAAAATTAAGACAATCACTGAGGCGCCAAGTTTAAAATGTATAGACCTTTCCTCTGAAACGCCTTCAAAGAACGGCAAACGCTCTGTTAAATAAACAAGGCGCCAAATTTGAAGTAATTTGGCCGGCAATGTGTCAACACTCCCCCTATTCCTCGAAAGCTTCCTTCCGTGTTCGTGTTGGTAATAGCCTTTCTACTAATTTCTCCTCGTGAAAATAGTATCCCCAAAGGATGGGTTCTGAGTGTCATGTATGCTATCGCCATAAACGGTATAGCGTCGACTGTGCGAGAACCTGTAAAGTTGTTGCTGTTTGTGGATGATCAGTGTGATCCAGAGGCAACTTCAACTGGTGCTCAACAATCTCGAAGACTGAAGCACGTCAACAGGATTTAAATCTATTACTAAATCCATTGGTATGCATTTCTACAGGATATACCATTTGCATAGCATTCCAGTCCTTTACTTGGAAGGAAATCAGCTTGCATCTGCTGAATCTGCCAAGTTCCTAGGGCTACCGTGTGACACGTCCCTCAGGTCGAGTGCTCATATCCGTAGACTACAAACCAGATGTCTCCCCCTTCATCTTCTTCGAACGCTGAGTGGTACATCATGGAGAGCCGACTGCGCTGCCCTATTGCGGTTTTATAGATCAATCATCCACTCGGTTTTGGAATACGGCAGTGAAGTATATGACCCGGCAGCTCCCTCCACTCTCCGACCCATCAATAATAATCAATAACAGATAAGCCTTATTAATTTACATTTCAAAAAGATGAATAGCAATTTTCTTCAGCCAACGGATTGTTTTTCTCAGTGATGAATAATATAGCATTTGGTCAGATAAATCAGTTCCAGACATTTTTTCATTGTAGTCTCTTATGATGTTGGGTTTCTTTGAAGTCTTGTCATTTCGATTACGTACATCAACCATTACCACGTGGAGCATGTGTGATATGGTTAGCATTTCACGCTTATTTTTCCATTTACAAACTACTGCCTCTCCTCTTCTGTTCCAAATAATTTCACCTTTCTTCGACTTTTTTGTTACTGTAAGTGTTGGGCTCCTTTTTCTATTCGCGCATTGTCTAAATAGTCATCCATTAGATGTAGAACTACCTGAGTTGTGTGACCAGTCTCTTTGTCAGTCTTCTCAGATTTTCCGCAGTAAATGCGTAAAAGATCAATAACATTTGATTCGCATAACTTATATAACTTTATACCTTTCTTGTGTTTTTTTACTTAGGATATATTGGTGAAAGACAAGTCTTCCGCGACATAATATCATAGACTCGTCAATGGAGAGGCTTTAGTTTGGCACATAATTATCCTTCATAATTTTATTGAAGTGATTCAAAACATGTCTGTTTTGTACAAGATATCGTCAGTTTTTACAGTGTAGTCGGCAAAATGAAGAAATCGAAGAATCAACTAAAACTTGTTCCGGCTAATAAAAAATCGCCAAAATGGAAAATTGTAAAATTCACTTCCAATTCCAATAATGCTCTACAGTTTGCACGGGCCCCTTTGCGGCCACAATCCCAGAAAAACTCATTTCTAGAACATTCGTGTCTGTCCAAGTGGAAAAACGACATTATCTTCGGTGTGGTCTTTGCTTGCTATTTCTTGTGAGGCATACAAGTTAGGTTGTTCGACCAAAAAAATTAAAAATTCTTCCGAAAAGAACTAGTTGACTAACCTTTCAATATTGATGTCATCGATTTTCAAACCTGGGTTTTGGCTGAATTCAAAGTAAATTCTTCTATATCGGTCCAGTCATCATCGTGCTCTGTCCTGGCCCTTCATGTTTGTCATTGCCACTATGGCATACATCGTCCGCAGTATTATCGGTAATTGATTCACTAGACTGCTCACTGAATGGAATGCAATCGGACTCGAACGGAACAATTACTCCATTCTGAATCACTGACATTTGCATTATATTCTACTTCTTTTTCAATGAGAGGTTTTTTTTCGACATTTTCACCATTCATTCAGGGGATATGTTATAAATGGTCTGCTTAAATACTTGTTCAGCGACTTGTTTAAGATTAACGTACAATAAAGTCGCAGATGTTTTGTGGGCATGTGCAAAACGGACAAGTATGCCTTGTTTAACGGTTAACAAGTTATCTCGTGGCGTAGGAAGCAAAACATACGCCAACTACGAGTATACTTGTGTGAATTTATTTATTGCGAAAAGTAATCTGTAAAATAGACATTCAATAAAACAAAACTTAATTTAAAAGCAAAAAATGCAGATTGGATCTTGGTGCATGTGAACGTACGCATCATACCAGCTTTGGCAGCGAACATGTTAAAAAGAAGGCGGGATATTCTATTAGCGTCTTAGGTGCAAAAGTGACTGGACTCGTTAACCATCGTCGCCAAACCATCCATTCTGAATATGGCATCTCGTGTATTCTTCGAACATCGCTGCCCCACCCAGCCTCCATTTTTTTCCCCAAACTTTTCGAAGTGAGGTTATAATTGCACTCTTTAATATGACAAAAAGTTCATTTCGGAGTTGTTTTTTTTTTAATTACACTAATATATTTTTTTTGAAAGATCTCTCACGCTTTTAAAATGCACATTTCCAGATATTTGTAAACACTATTGTATTTGTGACTGGGAGGGCTTGAAATGACTTCATACGAAGTTATTCGGAAACTCAATAGATTTCAGTAAAAAGAGATTCAAATTTCGCATTTTCAATAGTGCTTAAACTTCAGTTTATTAACAACAGCTCCAAATTTTTCAAAGAAAATTGCCATTTAGGACGAGGTTTTACTGTTCTTTAATAATCTTACAATAATATTTCTTGTCTATAATTAGGAAACTGAAACATTTAGAAAATGTCAAAACAATGTACTTCTAGGCAAGAGTATGTGGCAAGTCCGAATAGCTAGCCAAGACCACAGGAAATAGAAAACTAATACGGGAAAGTCTGTGCCATTCTGTTGCACCACTAGTAACTTTGTTGTATAGGAGAGTACATGTGCTTTAAATATAATTTCAATGCAATTTAACATTATTCAAATAAAAAATTTAAACAAGTATGTATAAGTAAGAAAACAGTTTTATAATTACTTTGAAAAAGATTACAAATTAAGTAGTTTTAATTTTTTATTGAATTCTACAAGATAAAATTAAAACGCATCAACCAGCAAAATGCAGTGTTATAAATATTATCCATGGGTGCCAATGACCTCAGTAGTTGAAGCGCCCTCTAAATCTCAATCAATCAAGAAAGTAGTGACTGAGGAAGTCTGCTGAAGAAATATGTTATCAAGTCCAAGTTACATGAAGTTTTCACATTAAGTGAAAAATCAAGTGTCAACTCATCATGCAGTGGACCAAAAAGGAAAATAAAATATGGCTCAGAGACTTTAAATCTGCGCAAACAGACTCTCAATGACCCCAAACAGTAGAAAAGCAAGAGTTGCCAATGAGCTCATCAGTGGATGGGATTAGGTTGATTTGCAGCCGATCAAGGAATGGTTGCAGTGTCTACAAATGCTACCTAATTGTATGTCTGCGATGGGAATGATACCAGAGAGTATGTAATTTTACATAGTTTTAAGAGTTGTGAGATAATTATGTAGATTCATTATTTATTGACACACCACCTAGTTGCATCATACAAAAAATGCTAAATTTCTTGAAATTCAATATAACAACACCACGCCAGAGAGAAAAGAGGAAAAAAGGAATGCATTTTGGAATATGGAAATTTTTAAAACTTTCATTCCCCATTGCATCCCTTTGCCCCTATTGCACACATGGTAGCCTTCAAAATTACAAAGTATGTGTTCTAGGATTAAAAAACCTAAATTTAGAATATCCGTATGGAAGTAAATTGCAGAAGCCCTCTTTAGTATTCAGATTTAATGATAAATTAATACTAAATAGGTGCTTCCCAGTTCAAGGGTGTGGTTAAAGTCAAGTAATCCAAACTTTTCGTAAATTTGTAAGCTAGTGAAGAAATGCAATGCATTTAACTACACGAAAAAAAATCTTCCTCCATCCACTAACTAGAAATGATACAACTCTTTCAATTTAAAAAAAAATTATTTCATTTTTAATGACATTTCTTCGGCCGTAGTAATTCACTTTGACCAAACCAATGAATTTACTGCACACTTTACAAACTTTCATTGATATTTTTCCTATTTCTTGTGAAGCCTTTACTATGTATTCAATTAATTACAACTGACGATTTCAGGAAATTGAGAACTGTGAGACTAGCATTACCACTCTTATAGCACGAAATTAAACTTTAACAAATCAGTTGACAAACATGAAAAGACAGTGCAATAATAGCTCCATGGAAATACAGTTAGTAGCACACTCTGCCACCAAAGTCAGGAACAAATTCCATATGAAGTGATCGAATGATCGATTACCATGCAATACAAGTTGCCCGGTAAATCCAGCGAAAAGGTGCGGAGCGCTAACATTTCGAATTGGTGCATGCGCAGAGACTAGGGAGTTTGTGCATGCCATAGCAGACAGCACTATCGGTTTGGTGCTCATGCTTAGGTGCACTAAAGTGATGCAACACTTGAACTGGGCATTTGCAGAATATCGATAGTGCTTTAACCTTCGAGGGTGCACAAACTCCCTACCAATGAGCTAGAATATACTATAGTATACTGTAGAATATTCTAGCTCGTTGCTCCCTACTCAAAAATGCACTCGATTGTTGGCCACTATGGTGTGCATAAACTCATGGTAGAAATGACAAATTCCCTAAGAATAGGACAGAGTTGGACAGATTTGTAAGTACAGAATACTTAATTTTAAAGGTGAGACACTCTTAAATGATCTCTTTTGGATATGAGAAGATTTTTTCCTGCATGCCAAAATTTTTTGAGTTTTATCAATCTACTTTTTGAATAGGCAGTAGGCACTACACATCCATATGACAACATGGAATGATAAGGTTTCACATCTGGTCTCTGAAAAAGTGCTGAGAATAGCAAGCTTTTTTTAATTGTAATTTTAAGACATCTCTCATTGTTAAGTTTCTGGCTAATGTGTTAACACTGGTGTGGTTATGCTTCAGCACTTAAGTGTCTCCTAGTCTCTTGCCACATTATTGCAGGCCAAACAAGATACAACGATGATTGGTGTGGAGGGTAAAGAATGAATGAAATGGAGTGACTCACACATTGTAGGCTAATAACACTGGTCAACAATGATTTTGTTAAATGACTAACTGTAGCTGTTTCTTATGTACTTTGCTATGCTAAAGGCGAATACAACCACAAAAATTGCTCAATAACTCAGTTTTTGTGTAATTAAAATAAAATTAAAATTGTCTCATCTGATAATATTTCTCTTAGAAAAAAAAATAGTTACCATGACTTCTGCCCCGAACCTTATAGATATGTGGGTTAGCACTAGGTTCCCTCTATCTCGTCAATTGTACTGGGTATACGATTGTCAAATGTGCAACAGTACCAAGTTTTTCACCCCCTCAGCCAACTACATTATTGAAAATAGAAATATTATACATAACGAAATGGCCTTCAAAATATTATCTCTAAATACTGTTGTAAACAATTTTTTGAAATTATGAGTAATTTGCATGTAATTTAAAGTGAAAAAAAAAGTAATTTTTTAAAAGTATGTAAACAGAGTTTTCTTGGAAATGGATCTGAACTATTTCTTTAAATTTTTTTTTTCAATTAGAGTACAGTTTGGGAAATAATATGACTTAGATACTATTTTTATTAAAAACTCTAGGAAGGGTACAGAGGAAATGTGTGATACCTACCACACTACTGATTCAAATCTCAGCCTGAATTTTGTTTGTTTTCTCTTTAAACTTTTTCTTAAGAATAGTGCACAACACACTAAATTCAAACATTTCAAGCATTTTCATTCAAACTTATGAGATCTTAAATAAATAAAGACCTGTATTTTTAAACTTTGGTGCTCCTTTTGGATAAGAGGTTTTCAAATGAAGCCAAGGGTTGTGAGTTCATGTCCTTGGGTGTTTTCTTCTTTTGACTGCTTTATGGAAGGCAAAAATTAAACACTGTGTTTCCCTAAATATCATTATTAAATTATAGTAGCCTGGGAATCAGAGTATTGGTTGTTAGTGTTAATTGTATTGTTGTTAAAACCTTGTTGCCTACATTCTGTAAGAGGTGTGGCATGAAAATAGATAGAACAGTGTAAGTATTGTTGATGTGGAAAATGTGTGTTCTGTACAGGAATTCCATCAAAAGATGAACTTGCAGAGACACATGAAAAGTCACGAGAAGTCTCAGCAAAAACGACAGTCTGTTAACTGCACTCTCTGCGGACAAAACTTTCAATTTTCCGAAGAACTTGCTAAACACATGGCAGAGCATGCAGAGACTCCTGGATTTCAGTGTACCCTTTGTGATCGCACATTTATTAAGGTTTGTTCTTTCAAATAAATTTCATGCAGAAAGTTAAATCATTCCCTGAAAGTACAAAAATAAATTCTCTGAAAGTACATTCCCTGAAAGATCATTCCCTGAAAGTACAGTACAAAAAGAAAATTTACATTCATGTCAGAATTGCTGTTACATTGTCAAAATAGTGCTGTATTCATTGTGAAGTCTTGCTGCACATTCTCAAAATGTATTTATAATTGTTTTTATAAAATGTGTGCATTATTTATAACAGATATAATGTAAAATGTCAACAACAAACTGAAAGTGATTAAAATTTCTAATTATTATTACTTCATATATGTACTTATGTAAACTTTGTATTGTAATAAATTCATATGCAACCACAATATATTATGCTATTAGTGATTACATATTGCTGCCAAAGTTTTTATCCATTTTGCTTAAAATATTGGATCAAGAGTAGATTTAAGAAAACCATTGTATATTTCATGGATCTGACAATAATTTAAAATCTTTTGGATCTCCCAATAGCATCAGTTATTTTCTTTTAACATTAAAATAAATTGTCAAAAGCAAAAGCAAAAAAAAAAAAAAAAATTAGGGAGAAAAATTGCTAACAATTTAGAACTTTCCTTTTTCAGTTTTATTGATAAGAGGTTTCATGGAATTAAAATTAACAACTTGATTTATCAGAAACTTCCAAGTATAAAAATCTTTTCCCTATTATCAAAAGCTATATTGCAAACTTATTACTTTTATTTTTCATTCACAAATGTATTAAATTACTTTTATTCCTAGATTAAACTTTAATGTAAAGAGAAATGATTTTCTTTTTATTTATAGGAAAGGAGCTTAAGTCAACACATGAAACTCCACCGAGCTCGATCTCATGCTTCACGAGGATTCTCATGCCCAGCTTGTGGACATACTCTCAAACATCGCAATTCTCTTCGACGCCACATAATTAAAAATCACCCAGAATTAACTTATGGAAGGAAGGTGATGTCTGGAGATCAAGAGGATCCCTCTAACATAATAGGACAACCTCAAAGTAAGTTAAACTTCATAATATTTTGTGTTTATATTTATTATTAAACATACATCATGATTATCGTCAGTTTGATTTTTATATAGAAACAAATCATATTTAATTGATTATATTCAATTTATTGTGGGATTTTAAATCCTGTTACTAAAGCTTAAGAAGGGCATACCCAGAATGACATTGGAGAGAGGTGGTGTAGAAATCAACTAAATAAGTTTTCTTCTGAACAGGAATCAAACAAATTTGTATCCCCAGGGTTTGAAATTAATCACAAAACTCTAATTCTAGCTGACATATTTTTTCTCACTAATTGGCCAAATATTGTGTTTTGTTGATACCGTTGTTGCATTCAAACGTTTTGTTCAACACAAGTATATGTGGGGCTGCATTGTGAATGGTCGTGCCAGAAATAATGAAGTCTCAACTAAAGATACACTGGAGAGCAGATTAATTTGTAATGATTGATACGTAGTTACTGCTCAAGAATGAAACCGGTTTCGTATAAATCTAAAACCTGAAAATTATCATGAGTTGATGTGGACTCATGCACAGTTTAGTTAACAAGAAATTAGAGTAAAATTGAAATAATTTTATTGGTTTTGTAGGTCCAGAGGTTCTCCTGACTGTTTCTCAGTTGCAACTAACTACTGATGGAGTTCAGCAGGTCTCTCTCCCTGAAGAGGTTCCAGTTGGTAAGTCTTCCTAGTTTTCAAACAGTATGACTGGCAGGTGCAAGGGACAGAATGAGCATTAGTCATCCTATCCTTCTTTATGTTTGCACAGTCAGGGGGAAAAAGTGTGATTCATTTTGAAAGTCTAAAAGTGGAGACATTTTTACATTGTGAACATGGCAAAATAGAAGGAACTGGTAAAATATAGGTATTGTGGTGAGTTATTGTTGGCATTTCTAATAAAATAATTATATGCTTCGTCATTGCCAACAATATTATTTATTAAAAAAGCAGCTTTCGATGGCTTAGCCATCATCATCAGTTGATAATGATGGCTAAGCCATTGAAAGCTGCTTTTTTAATAAATAATATTGTTGCAACTGGTAAAAATTTGTATTTGATCATGCATACAGCTAGCAATCCGGGTGAAGACCAAGTAAAATGTATCTGCAAGTTTGTATAATCTCTTTGTTAGAATTTAAACCAATAAATAGTATATCTTAAAATGTCTAATGCTAAATGAAATTTAATTTTGAATAAATGATTACTTTTGGATAAAGCCACCATTCTAATAGTAGTCGAGGACCTCCCACTCACAAGTGCATTTCAAGTTGTATTTTACAAACAAGCAAATTCAGGACAATATTTTAGAGATTATTTTTATCATACTAGTATGTAATTCTTATTAACTGTTATTCTTATTTCTTTTATTAAGTTTTTAAGCCATGTTCTACATCCCTAGTTCTCTGTGGATATCCATATCTAACATATCTTTTGGAGGGTTACATATCATTACATTAAACATCCTAATAACATTATTTTAATACCGAAAACTTTCTCCAGTTGATATAATCCTTGAAAATTGAATGCATGAAACATTTTTTCCCTTTTTCTTGTTTTTACACATTACACAAAATGTTTATTGCTGAAGCTATTGGACACAAATACATGGATGTTGCAGAGAATACATGTCTACTTGAGGAGGGAGCTATGGAGTGCCCTGAAGAAATGGTTTTGTATGTTCTTCAGGAGCCTTTGTCCTGCCTTCCACTGCAAGAACCTTCATCATGACTTTAATAAAGACTGTATAAGTCACTGATGATTTTTCAGGTGTAAAGTAAATAGAACATTCAATCAAGTTTATATTCAACTTCAACGTGCAATTATGTATATTTTTTATAATCATTTGAAACAATACTGTGTTACTTGGAACATTTGTTCCATTTTCTGTGTTTGTTACATTTTGTTTGATCTTTTGTTTTGTGAAAGAAATGTTATGATTTGCCCTAATTTTGCCTCTAAGTGTACATACATTTTCTCTCTGTTCTTGTGACTGCAAATTATCATGTGAGAAAAAATTAACTACATGAACATCCTACACAAAGGTATATTCTTCACTTTGTTTGCCAGCTAGTGAAGAGCATCATTGTAGCTTTAATAAAGAAATTGTGTAATATCCTGAAAGTTTGTTATTTTTGTAATCCCTAGCCCTTTTCAAAAGAGAAGGCCCCGACATTTTGTAAAAGATATTTAATGAGTTATTTGATTTATTTTAACCCTTGCACTTTCAGAACTGCAGGTTTTTTACTGGCTTAGGATTAGAGAATGTTTGGAATCCTCTTCTTTCAGATGCTTTTCCGGTTTCTCCCCACTTCCATGGCCCTCAGTACAGAGAATGTAACTGGTATCTCAGTTGGTCAAGAAGTGGGGTGAAGATGGCATGGCAAGTGTAATGCTTCAACCGGGTACCTTTCTTTTACCCAACATTTATTGTTAGTAAAGCCAGTAAATATTAGTACTCATTTTAAAAGAAGGCTGAGTGAACCTTAGAGCCAATGAATTATTTGATGGATGAATTGAATTTCAAACTTTTGTAACTTGTATGATGACAAAAAAAATGTAGTATGTGCTGAATGTTGAGAATCAACAACTGACAATATATTATAAAGCAATGGAGAGAAGAAGCAGACATTTCATATGAAGTGCACAACTTAGAAAAAACAAACATAATAAAGTGAGAGATCATCCAGGATCATAGTCAATAAAAAGAAAAATTCCCATAAAATAATCAAATTCTGAAAATTGAAGTGTGAAATGTGAAAAGGTTGGATACAAGACAATAACGTGCACTTCTAATCACACTGCATCTATAAATCTGAATTACATTCAACAGAGTGTAATTCATTTTTTGGCACAAATGCTCACAATTTTCTTAACTTTAAACACTTTCATTCTCACATTCATTAATAAAAATATTCAGAACTTACTACAGAAAATGTAAAAAACCTTATTTAGAAAACTTTTCTATTAACAGATTTGTACAGTTTTCATTTTTGTAATAGAGCCTATTTTTATATCTATAGTAACATATTTTATAAACTATTTGCAAATCTTTGATTTTTCCTACTCCTAATAGTTGATAAGAGATTTTGAAAATGCCATAATAAAACAAGATTTTTGAGAAAATGTTTACATTAGATGAGAGTTTTGAAGAAATGTGTAATTCCTGAATCCAAAGGTTTTTAAAAAGTGGTTCTGATTTCATATGGTTAAATACACTGAACCCAACAGTTGGAGCCGTTGTGAAAAAATTATTTAGATATTTTTGGAAAAAATGTTGAAGATGTCCCTGGCGCGCCAGCAGTGAATAGCTGTAACAAGCAGCAAGTCGCAGGGCTGAGGCTTTTACGCATACAGCGGACTATGGTAAAACTCTCAACCAATCGTAGCGCATTAGGCGTTAAAATTCAATTCATTTAAAGTGAATACGTACCCCCCTTAAAAAGAAACAATAAAATACGAACACTCATACAATTGAATAGTTTCCGAAAAATCAGGGAATTCAACAATAACAAGAGCGTTCCATTTTTTCGTGACCATATTGGTAGAACTGAAATACGACTTAAGAATATTATAAAAATGTAAAACCTGATTCAACACACATTTTGATCAAATTTGGAGCCGTTTTTGAGAAAATGTCCTTTGAACGTTTCTGAAATATGCCATCTTTAGCTCTTTTTCACAGAAAACATTAAGTGTTTTCGAGAACTTCATTTGAAATAATTTGAAGCAATACTACTTGCATTAGCATTAATTTATAAAACACTACCATTTGAATGTTAACGACACGAGATATACGAAGGTTGCCTTTTATGTTTCGGGATTTGGCAACCCTGGTGTTGCAATCTGGCAACTGACAGCTCTATCGTAAAGTTGGATGTTTTGAGGTTATACGTACTCACAACGTTTTGACATACGAGCGCTATTTGTGTTGTTAACAGTAACTTAAAAGATTCATCTGGGCCCAAAAATGGAATTAAATCGTGAACATTTTCGTGCGATTATTTTTTACAACTTTCGACGTGGATTAACTCACAAACAGTGCATGGATAACTTAATTTAATTTTTGGCGATGAAGCTCCATCAAGGACCAGTGTTTATCGATGGTATGGTGAATTCAATCGTGGTCGAAGTTCACTCCAAGACGAATTTCGCGAAGGTCGTCCAAAATCAGTTGTTGTTCCGAAAATCATTGATGCTGTGCGTGAACTGATATTGCAAGATCGTCATGTAACCTATCGTGAGATTGAGACAACCTTAAGCATTAGTGGGATCAGCATACATTCAATATTGCATGAACATTTGACTGTCAAAAAAATTTGTTCGCGTTGGATCCCACACAATTTGTCAATCGCTCAAAAAAAGGCTCGTGTCGATTGGTCGAAAGAAATGCTCAAAAAATACGATCGCGGTGCTTCGAAACACGTCTATGACATCGTGACAGGTGATGAATCGTGGATTTACGCGTATGAGCCCGATAGTAAACAGCAGTCGACTGTATTGGTTTTTCAAGATTAGTAAAATCCAACAAAAGTTGTTCGCGCACGAAGCACTTCCAAACAGATGGTCGCCTGTTTTTCGGAAAAATTGGACATGTCGCAACCGTACCACTAGAACAACACAGAACAGTCAATTCCGAGTGGTACACAACGATTTGTTTGCCAGCTGTCTTCCAAGAAATCAGGAAAACCAACCGCCGAAGACGGATCACTCTTCACCACGACAATGCGAGCTCTCACACATCGGCTCAAACAACTGCGTTTTTGAGCACCCAAAACATCGATGTGATGAGTCATCCGCCGTATAGTCCTGACTTGGCACCGAATGACTTCTTTTTATTCCCGTACGTAAAAAACAAACTGAGAGGTCAACGTTTTTCGACACCTGAAGAAGCGGTTGCTGCATTCAGAATGCATGTTTTGGAGATACCTCAATCAGAGTGGCAAATCAAAGTGCTTCGACATTTGGTTCAAACGCATGCAAACGTGTATAGATCTTCATGGGGAATATTTTGAAAAACAATAAAGTGATTTTCGATGATTAATATTTGTTTTTGTTCTCTAATCCTGAAATATAAAAGGCAACCCTCGCATATTTAGAAAAAAAAACATTCATGTATTTTTGAGAAAATCATGTTAAGACATCGAAATGCTTCGTGTTACATTCGCTGGCTGTGAGTGCTGAAAACGTCGTTTAAATGGAAATTAGCTATTACTCGCGCAACTTTTCTTGAACGATGGCCTTGCTTCCCCCTCTCTGGTACAATTTACAGATGAAGGCAAAAGCTCGCAGGGAGCACTTCTTCCCTGGCGTGAAATAGAAACTATTTTCTGTTGAAGACCAGAACTTTTGTCCGTGATTTTCTCCAAAACAAAAAACTAAAGAAACGACCGAAGCCGGTGAAGATCCATCACAGGAAATGCCTCGAACTCGTGAGAAAGTTATAACACAAATTATTGAGAAAGTTGTGAAGACCTAACTGATTCTCCAGATTGGCATTGCTTCATAAAATCTAGTGGCCGATTTCGTAACTAATACCCCCCACTCTACCCGCATTTCATCAATCCGTTGTTCAAGAAAAGTTGCGCGAGTAATACTGTTCCGTGAATTTGTCGACCGCGTCGACCCTGAAACTTTGTGAAGAAGGTATCGGTCGACCTGGACATTGCTGCGTCCTGTTAGTAAGCTGCGAAGTAGTTTTTGAAAATATATGTTGTGTGAAAATATTGTTTTCTTAGATGCATGCTTTTTACATTCCGTATACATACGTATATACGGAGTAATATACGTAGTATACTGAAAGTTATGTACTAACGCTGCAGAAAATCGATTTCGAGATTTCCACGGAAATACACGTTTTGGGATCCCCTGATACCGAAAAAGTGTTTTTATTTTTTCGAAAACGTACTGTCTGTCCGTCGGTCTGTGAACAACACGAGCGCCTGAACCATACGTAGGATTTTTTCCAAAAAAATGGATATTCTTCGGTCGATCTGGCTCGATTCGAGGCGCTGCAATTTTGAAAAACTTTCTTTAAAATTAGGTGGTACTTTAAAAGAAACCCCAGGAAAATTTTCTCAAAAATGGTTCAATTTTTTTTCTTTAAATTTCTTGAAAGAATATTCAAAACACTTGAAACACTTTTCTAAAAATGGCTCGAAATTTGTTGGCTTGGCTATCCGGGACGAGCCGCGTCAAAGTCATGGTGGCTGACGTTTCGGCCAGCGTGTTGTGGCCTCCTTCAGAGCGTACTGCTGTAGCTCTGAAGAAGTACGCTCTGAAGAAGGCCACAACACGCTGGCCGAAACGTCAGCCACCATGACTTTGACGCGGCTCGTCCCGGATAGCCAAGCCAACATAAACTCCGGCCGCGGAAGCCTACGCAACCATGGCTCGAAATTTGTTCTTCAAATTTTCGAATGGATAGTATTAATTGCAATGTTTAATGCATGTATATTCCGATCCTGTGTGACCGATCTTCATGAAAGGTGACACATCTATGATGTTTTTTTGTTTTTTTTCAGATAGGTTTATGTTCTGTTAATTGGGTTTTAACTTTACTAGACAGCGTTGCAGAACAAAATTGCGCTTCATTTTAATACAATTTCCATTCAAACTGCCCTCCATCTGGGCTTCTTTGTTGCGTTGCCGTGTGACGCAGGGCAAGGCCCGGAAAAACCGGTCGAGCGTGCGCTAGTGACAGAGACGGAGAGATGCAGAGGATGACGGAGACAAACAGAAAGAGACGGCGCGCGTTAGTAGGAGAGAGACGAGACAGGCAGAAAGAGATAGAGTCAGAGGAGACAGAGAGATAGAGAGAGAGACCGAAAGAGACTGAGGCAGAGAGAGTTAAGAGTCGAGAGCAGAGATAGAGAAAGAGACGGAGAGATAGACAGAGACCAATAGAGCCACGGATACAGAGGGAGACAGGCAGCACAGACTGACAGAGACGCAGAGAGAGAAACGGAGGGAGACAGAGAAAGAAAGAGACACAGAGGGCCACAGAGAGATGGACAGGGACAGAGAGAGGCAGACTGATGGGGACAGAAAGACTGAAACAGGGACAGTGAGAGATGGAGATAAATACGGCGAGAGGGAGATGAAGGGGAGAACGTCAGCCGGGTTCTTTTACACACACGCACGCGCGCGCGCGCACACACACACACACACACACACACACACACGATATATATAGTTAATTTTGTTGCAACTCGACTAGATGGCGCTTCATTTTAATTCAATTTCCATTCACACTTTGCTCCACCTAGGCTCCATTGTTGCTGAGCGTTGCCACGTGACGCAGGGCGAGGCCGAGGTCAGGCCAGCGGCGCGCGTATAAATGAGAGACAAGTGGCAGAGAGAAATAGAGTCCGGCTGTGCTGATTGGTAGTTTTCCGTGGTTTCTCCGATCAATACCAGGCCAATGCCGGAGCGGTACCCTAACAAAGGGACCACGGACCGCGCGCGATCTCGCCTCCCTCTTCCCTGTCTTATCATCACCTCTTGTACCCCCCCCCCACTCACACACACACACTAACATGCCGGGAGACCGTTCGGGAGTTTAGAGCTTGCCCCGGCTAGAACCGGTGCTCCGCTGGGGGGAGATACCTGGTAGAAAAAACCGCCAGCTGATGATAGGTCTGCCCCGGATCTCGTCATACAGCGGGAGAAAGATCACCGCCACCTTCCGAGCAAACAACATGCAGTACATTTACGGAACTAATGACCGTGCTTGCCGTGCCCGGAATCATCAATCAACTAATAAAAAAGAAAGGCAAAGCTGAAATGCAATACTTGCGAACTTGCTTTGTCTTCGACGTCGAGAAAGTAATTGTACGTGACGTATGGGGGAGAAGTATTATCTGTACACGTTTTATTATGCTCCGTAATCACTTCCCCTCCCTTTTACATACTTACAGTACATAGTTGAATAATGAATGGTTAATAACATTTGAAAACTAGACTTCATAATCTCGAGTTACAGAAATTCTTAGTGCATCAGAAAACGAACAATTGATTTGTTATTTTTATTATTACTAACCAAATAACAATACACATCCCCGATTGCATACGTAGTACTAGCAAAAGAAGAGCTGCAAACAACGTGTGCGTAATGAAACTACATCTACGTTCAAAGGCAAAAGAAGGGGCCATCTCAGAATTAGTACAATAAATCAGGGAAACTGGGCGAAAAAGCTGATCGAGATAGGTTCACTGACAAAGATGACGAAGTATATTACTTGTTACAAACATATTTAGTATTTTTTAAATTCTACATATCTTTGTTACTTTTATAGAACAGTTTCTAACGGAATAGTAACGGTTATGTAGCAGCCATAGCACACTCATGACAATTCCATTCTTAAGTTTAAGCGTAAGTTTACAGGAAGTGTGTAGCTAGGTAACTCATTCCTAAAGTTTACGAACATCAATTGTTAATGTAAACATTTATCGGCAGGTTTTTACAGGGAGGTTAATTAAATGGGAAAGAAAGATTGAATAGGCAAATTTCGTATCTAGCTAGGCAAATTCCTTATTCAGTTTTCTTACCTGTCTCCTGCTAATTCACTACCAGGTGATTTAAGGCTAAGGAAAGGATAGGTTTTGCAAGTACTGCAAAGCGGTAAGGATTGACAACCAATAATTACAAATGAAATTAATTTCCAAATTCTTTAATGTATGAACATGCCTAAAACTTCAATATTTTTTTATGCATTAAAATATAGCACCTCAGAAGTTTTAATCTTCAATCTGATTTACATTTTGTAAAAATACAAACTCTGAGGAGTGCTCAATTAAAAAAAATACTTTTTCGTCTGGCAAAACGCTCGTTATTAGGGTTTAACTGATTGGCGTGGTTATCAAGGTCTGCTTTTGATCTATGTTCACGGTATTCGTGAGGTTTTCCTGCAAAATGAAGAACATGTGAGAATAAATTTTCAATCAACAAGCCAAAATCGACGATAATTCAACCTCCATACCTTGTCCACTTATTGTGTGGTTTGGATTGAGTTGGTTCGCTCTGTTATCTCGTTGATCCTTGTTCATCTGAAAAATAGTAGTGAAGGTTTTTATTTATATATGAGAGATACTTGAAGTTAATTGGCAAATGGCATTAAGTAAATTGACTAATGGACACTAAGAAATTACACATATTAGTGGAATCCTGTGGGATTAAATCGCACGGGAAGTTCAAACCGCATTGAATTTTATTTTCTCGAGTATTTATTTATCATACTCATCTATTCAAACAGGAAAAAGGGCTGAATTCTACCTAGAGTGCACCTCCACCCTGGCTTCCCCTGCCTTACGCCGAACTGATCAAATCCACCTTGCTCCTTTTCACACTCCCCTGTGCTGCCTAGTCTGCCCCCTCTCCTACCCTCCTTATCCAGCCATGTACAATAGATCATCGTTGCTATCATCCTAATCATTTGTTACCAATTCAGAAGTGAAAAACACAAATCCATCTTCAAACTGCACGGGCAAACTGCAATTGTAACCTACCAAAATCTTTGAAAACGCTGAAGTTCGAACTCGGTAATGAGGCCTAGCGAGCAGGATAATCAGTACTACAATTCAATTCAGTTCAATTCAATTTAATGATGCCTTATTTTACGTGGTGAGACTGAGACCATCTGGTCTGCTCTTCCGTCTGACCACGCAAATTTCGCTGTACTAATTTCACCATCTAGCAGAGCAATAAAAAATCTCTCAGGCGACGAAACAGGAGATTAACGTTTAGTCAGAGGCTTCATTTAGGCTTGAGGATATTTTACCTGCAGTAAATCTACAACATGGGATAGACGGATTTCCTTCCGCTTTAAAGGAAGGTATACGAAGGGTTTTCACCTTTGAAAAATCCACCTTTACAAAATCGATCTAGTTTAGACCCACAAATTTGGGTAAATACACCCATACGCCTGATGCGCTGTTACACCATCGAATTGGCGAACATCGTCGGCGATGCACAATCGTCTGCGTCGGCATGACAACTTTTCAAAGAAGCTTAAACGGTTGTCGCTTTAAAAAAGAAAGTTAACATTTAGTTGCTTAAAAAAGAAAGTCTGACATTCGCAATTGCCAAAAAATTCAAAGTTTTCAATGCGAATCGTATATGCTCGAGTTAGAAAATTAAGAAAATGTTTGCATATATGATAATTTTTTTAAAGTAATTTTAAAGGTTGTGAGAACTACGCTCCAAATTAAAACAAAACAACTCATATTTTCAAAACATTTTACATTACGTTATTTCAAGATCTAATTGAAAAGAACAGATTTTACTACGAAAAACATCTCTAGCTTCAATATTATAGTTGGAAGTCGACGCCAAAATCTTTTAAATATATTCAGTTTTCCAGAAAACAAAGTTATATAAAAATAGGATCTGAGCAAATTTTATTCAAGAACTTTGCTCTATTCGAAAATTAGTTTATTTTAAAAATTTGGATAGTTTCTCACAAGCCTTGCTTTCAAAATTGCCTTAATTTCATGAAAAAATATGCAAAAGCTACTGATATAAAAAAGTGTACGTGAGCGTAGTGAAATAATTTTTTTGACTTACAGATTGCTTTAAGAAAAAATGTCAATTTTCCATGTTGAAGTTGTACGTCGGCGGGACATTTTTAAAGTTATTCACACGCAGTGTTTATATTACTAACTTAGAATTTGATAATAGTAGTCGAATATATTAAGATATCTTAAAATTGCAATAAGGAAAGTCATCACGACAAAAACAGAACATGGATATAATGCAACAAAACACATTATTCTTACCTTGAAAAGATGGAACTTCACCAATAAAAGAGATTCAGCTACAGAGTCAGCCAGGTGGTCCTCGTACACAACAGCCTCTAAGTCTTCGCTGACCAGTGACGACTCGTTCACGATATACGGTTTTATATACAAATCCGGTTACAACTACCAACGTTCAGTGTTGAACTTAGCCATTTTAGGGAAATAAAAATACTTAAAATTACCTTATACTTGTTGGATTCCTGTTCCTTACTCTAATATGAAAATTGTGTTTTCTGTTTGTGATTGAGTTGTATACATTTAATAAATATTAACATTCAATATGCCACATTAAAAGATACTAAGGTTGGTAAGACTGTTCCCGATCTCTCAGTGGGGCAGATGGCGTAAAGGAGGAAGCATTTCGAAGAGGGCTCTAGCTCAAGGGCCAGTGTCATAATCGCGACATGTTCACACGATTAGAATATGTGAAACGTAACTTGTTTCGGACAAAATGTTTTTCTCAGTTTCTTATGTGACAAATCTTATATTTGTTTTCGAAACGTACTACCATGGATATCAAGTGTAATCCTGTTTAAAAAAAATCACGTTTGATTTTGGGGAAACTAAAACAGTCGATAAAAATGCTTAAACATATTTTAGGTTTTTTGGGAGTGGGAATTTTTGGATTTTGTTAGTACTTTGGAAGTACTTTGATTCACAAAAATCAATATATCAAATACCAAATACCTTGTACAAATATTTGTACAAGGTATATGTTCGAAGGTTTTCATTTGTGACAATCTGTAATTATTTTTTCAATCAATTTGTAAATATTTCTTAACAATTCTGTTCCAGAACGATTTTGTTATCATTTATTTCACTGCTTACGCAGTATAGAGAAAATATTATAATGCTGAAGTGAATAAGACCGATTTTCGTCACAAAATCTCTGAGGACGGGCCCTGGTAACGAAAAAGTAGGTAAATCTTGTTCTTATATGTAATAAATTACTTCTAACACGTTGTGTAGTCATAATCCACATTTGGTAGGTCCTTGATACTGAAAAATGGATTGAAGGCAAAACGGCTGTCCGTGTGAGCTAGCTGCTACACCTCAAGGAGGAAATTCACCAAAATGTATTTTCTCCGATCGATGACTGATGTCGCGGTCTATTGAATTTAAACCAGTTTCTTTGTTTTTAAACAGAACTTTACACGAAACCTTAAAAGCATTTTCAAAATTTTCTCAAAAATGTCAATTTTTCCTTAAATTTTTTCCTATGTCCTTAAAAAATTAAATTTTTAATTTTATTGTCCTTATTGTCCTATGTCCTTATTTAATTAAAATTTTAAGAGTACAGGCTACATTTTCGTTGCAGTCCCTAAATTTGCGAAAATTGCAAAAATTCAATTTTTTTTCTTAGAATTATAATTACGAAAAAAATTATTCCTTAATGAAATCTGTTCATCAAAAACATATTTTGAAATACGGTTATGTTCAATTTCTCGAAAATATGAGTAGTTTTGACGTAATTTTGCGTGAAACTTAGGCATTTTTAACAATTTTTGTCTTAAAAACAGCTCTATTTTTTAATTTTCATTTATTTCTTGTGTGGGAAATAACTGTAAAGAACGTGATTCTAGTAGCATCTTTGTTAAACTCTCTGAATTTTTGAAAATTGCAAAAAAATATTTTTTCGACAACTACAGTATTGAAGATAGAAGATTTTTCTAAAGGAGATTTGTTAATCAAAAAGAGATCTTAAAATAAGATCATATTCAATTTATCGAAAATTCGAGTAGTTTGGGGGTAATTTTGCGTGAAACATGGGAAATTATGAAACAATTTTAATCAATTATTTTCTCAGAAACGGCACCAATTTTTTCTTTAAATTATTTACTCGCATGTAGTAAAAAAGTTAAAGGAAATGGTGCTGGTCCCATTTTCGGCGAACTCTCTGTATTTTTGAAAATTGCAACCACAACGTAACGTAAATAATTGCAATATTGGTGATAGTCATGTTTGGTAAGAATCTGTTCTAAAAAATAAGTTCTTTAAAAAAGAACATATATATTTTTTAAATATGAGTAGTTTTGCGAAATTTTCCTCTTTCCGAATTTTCTATTTGCTAGACTCAGGAGATGTCAGATTGAAAGATGCCAATCCCTAGTATATTGATTTGAAATTCTTTGAAATCCCTCTAATTTTTGCTGTTTGAGGTGTTATAACTGTATGAAACGTAGTTATAATTGTCGAATTCGTGTTGGCAAAAGAAAAGAATTTCTTTCAAAGAAATAATTTCCGTACCTAATATTCAACGATTTGCAATGAGTTTTTCAAATGATGTCTGAGATATGTTAGTACAGGCAGAAAATGTGGAGTAATAATATTAGGCAATCGTTACTAACGGTGAGAAAGTACGTGCTGTTTCAACCTCTGCTGCCATAACCTTGTATTACATAACTTTTGTAAAATCGAGTCACTGGCTTGCCTATGTTGTCGACCATAAATTACGTAACGCTAAATAAGGAGGAAGGGGATTTAAAACAGCGTTACTCTGCGTTACATAGGGGAGAGACGGGTCACAGTTTGATGTTAAACAGTCTGATACTTATTTTCTTCATGTTCAACATTTACTGAAATATTTTATTTTATTCAGTCATATATAAAAACATTAAAATTAAAAATATAAATTATTTGAAAATGTATATTTGTTGCAATTAATGGAAATATTTTTCATCATTGAATCTGTTAAATTACGAAGAAAGTATTAAAAAGTTATCTATATCATATGCTTGTCTTGGCTTGTTGTCAGATATTTTCTCGCCTACATTGAAAAATCGCCATTCAAAATTTGTCCACAATTCTATTGCTAGACGTAGATCTCATCTCACAACTAATTCCCATTTTGATTATTATAAATTTTAATATATAACACAAATTTAATACATCTCGTTACTGATTTATAATTTACTGATACTGTAAATGTGGGTGGGCTGATTGCATGTGTTACGTAATTATTTAGGGGCTGAGTCAAGCGCGCGTTATAGGCGATTTGCAGGGAGGTGAGTGGAAATTCAAAATACTCCAAATTTGCGTAACGTAATTCATGGACATCCATTTTCGATGATTTGCGTTCAGATGTCGCGATATTCGTAATGTGCTACGAAAAGGATTGACCGATGCACGGCCGATTACACAAACAACAGACTCGTTTATTATTTTCCATCGGCCTAATAACGTCAATAACTGATTTAATTCCTTGTGTTATTACATTCTGCACAGGGACTCGATAGTTTGTATTCTGGCTTTGTTTTCGATGGAATGGAATGTTGTTACTAAGACAATTCTTGTGATTTATCTTCCTCTCGCATTCATAGCTGGTCTATTCCTATTTATTGGAGTTTTCTGATATGTTAATTTAATCGAATTTAATTACGCCCAAAACCCAAGGAAGGATGAGTGAGACTTCCATGAAAATAAATATTAAATAGTCCTTATGAGAATATTTGCAATTTCCTCAATAAAACTAAAAAAATAGTGATTTCTAGCTGGATAGCCCATCTGATTTCATTTTATTTTGCATCATTCAAGGCATTTCCGTTATGTATGTAAGAGCAACCGTATGTTACCTTCTGTTTTAGTTTCACCATGTCCTTCCAGTGCAATGCCTCACATTTTCTCCCTTGATTACATGTAAGTGATATTTATGTTAATATTTTCACTTAAGCTTCGCAAGTGAATATGTTAAATAATACATCATATTGAAAGTGAAACGTTTGTCGACGAAAACGAAATCAAATGTATGTGTTGAAAACAAAATACCCTTACATTAAAGATATGATATTTCGTATGTATTGTGTCAATATAAATGACTTATTGTCAAGTTAATAGAAAAGTCAGTAGTTTATATTTTTTAAAGTACAATGTAAATGGCTTTGTGAAGTAAGCGGAATGCTTAGAAGAGGTTCGAGTAAACCATCTTCTGAGGAGTTCATACACTTGGAGACTTCGACACTTACGCAACCCGACCCTTAAGCGTCACTCGAGCGCAATGTCACCTCTTTCCATTTCGCTTCTGCAACTATCCTGAGTGCTTGAGGACACTTAGATCCTAAGGATACCATTGAAATATTAATTATTGTTTCTACGTACTGAGAACTTTTAATTCTGCACGTGCGAGCGGGACGTAGTTCGAAACAACATTTCTTTTATTAAATTACATGCCTTTCATTGTATACGTATTTTACTTCACACGTCTTGGACCCACTCGAATTCCGACATTCCCTCCAACCTCCACTCCAACATTCCAAACGTAAACTCGGCACATTATTGTTTTTAAAGGATAAAATAAACTCTTACTGGAACTTCAAGCCGTCAGGCTCTGAAAGGTGCTTTATGTACATCATTGTAGTACATGCTCTGAACTGTACGCAGAAATAGTAATTGTTAGATCAATGTGATTACGTTGCACATGCAATATATTTTTCATTGATTTTAAAAAAATTGCACTTTCCTGGGCTCCCTTTTAATGGAGTAATGAAACGAAGAGCTATTCCAAAAAGGAAATAGAAGGTCCAGAAGGATTCTTCTTGTACAATCGAAGCTAACTCGGGCTTCGAAAGTTTTACGGATCTTGTTTACCAGTGTTTTACTTTCCCGTACACGTGCGTTTGTGTAGAATATTATAATGTCGATTAGAGTAAGAAATAGAGACAGGGACTGACAGAGAGAGACAAGATACACAGAGACAGCAAGAGACAAACGGAGATCGACAATGGGAAACAGAAAGAGACAAAGACAAACTCAGACCGAAACAGAGAGACATAGACAGAGACAGGCAGAGAGAGAGAGAGAGAGAGAAAGAGAGATGTATAGAGAGAGAGATAGAGAGAGAAAGAGTGAGATAGAGAGAGATAGAGAGAGATACAGAGAGATAGAGAGAGAGAAAGAGAGAGAGAAAGAGAGGGAGAGAGAGATAGAGAGAGAAAGAGAGATAGAGAGAGATAGAGAGAGAAAGAGAGATAGAGAGATAGAGAGAGAAAGAGAGATAGAGAGAGATATAGAGATAGATAGAGAGAGATAGAGATAGATAGAGAGAGATAGAGATAGAGAGAGAAAGAGAGAGAGATAGAGAGAGATAGAGAGAGATAGGGAGATAGAGAGAGGAGAGAGAGAGAGAATTTTTTCATTATCACAAGTATTGAATATGAAACTAGTGATGCTGCAGAATGGCACAGACTTCCCGTATTAGTTTTATATTTTCTTTGGTCTCGATCTTGCCACATACTCTTGCCAGCTGCCAACTACCGCCGCCCAAAGTACATTTTTTGACATTTTCTTAACTTTTTGGTTTCCTAATTGTAGAGAGGTTGTTAAAAAACTGGCGATTAAGCACTACTGAAAATGCGAAATTTGAACCTATTTTTACCGAAATCTATTGAGTTTCTGAAAAAATTCATATGAAGTCATTTCATGCTCTTCCAGTCTCAAATGCAATAGTGTTTACTAATCGCTGGAAATGTGCATGCCAAAGCCATGAGAGATCTTTCAACAAAAAATTATAAAGTAATTTTTGAAGAAAAAAAAACGAAATGAACATTACGTCATATTAAAGAGTGCAATTAGCACTATTCTATCGAAAAGTTTGAAGAAAAAATTTGGATATTTTTTGAGAAAATCGGTTTTGAGCGTTTCTGAAAATGCGGAATTATGAGCTAGTTTTCACAGTTCAGTTTTCGACAAACTTTATTGGAAATTATTTAAAGCACGTATTCATAAATATAATAATGTGAACAAATCGCCGCTAGTGCAAATATTATCGACGTGAGAGACAAGTCAAAAAAATTTTGTTTTGTTTTTTTTGCAACATTTCAAAAAGCAAAAGAATAGAGCAATACGGCTCGAATGTCATCTTACCCATATGCCATTACAAAGTACACTTAGCATCCATACCAAAAATTTAAAGAAAAAAATGGGGTCGTTTTTGAGAAAATATTGTTTTGTATTTTTTTTTGAATTGCACATATTGCGAAAAAACTACTAAAATTTTCAAAAAAATTACATGACCTTAATGAAACAACTCACAATGGAGAACAAATTTTATTTGAATAAAAAGATCTCTATCTTTAATTTTGTAGTTGTAGGAAGTCGCAGAAAAAAATTCATCCTTCTATAATTATCGAAAATTCAGAGTTAACCGTGAAAATCGGACCTATCCTACCTTTATGAATGTAATTTACTCTATTCTTACAAGTCATTAAAAAAAATTTGGAGCCGTTTTTGAGAAAATTGTGAAAATGTCTGGAAAAATTCATGTAAAGTACCCCAAAATGTCAAAAAATGTTCAAAATCTCAAAACTTCGACTCGGACGTTTTGGAAAGGACAACTTTTTCGGTGTTAGAAGACTCCAAAACGTGTATTTCCGTTGAAATCTCGAAATCGATTTTCTGCAACATTACATAACTTTCCCTATACTACATATACGGGAAAGCAAATATCCGGGCAACGCCGGGTATTTTGCTAGTATGACATAAAGTTCATTTTGGGATATTCTTTTGTTTTTAAAACATACACTAATGTAATTTATTTAAAATATCTCCCACGCCATTAATACGCTCAATACCAGAGATTGGTATTCATTTGTGAATGAATGACTTTGAATGAAGTTTTTTGAAAACACAAAATATTCCTGGATAAAGAGCTTCAAATTTGGTATTTACACTGGCGCTCAAACAATTTTTACTTAAAAACGGTTCCACGTTTTTCAATGAAAATTTGCATATAGGACGCGGTTTCACTTTTCTTTAATATTTGGAAATAAATATTTCGAATGTACCATTAGAAAACCGACAAATTGAGAGAACTTCAAAAAATGTGTGTTGGGGTGGCGATAGATGGCAGATGTCAAAAATATGTAACAAGTTCGAAAAGCTTGCCCAGGCCAAAGAAATTAGAAAACTAATTAGTACGAGAAAGTCTGTGCCATTTGTAGTGCCACTAGTTTCAAATGCCATGTAACCATTTTGTAATATAATAATTGGCAGCATGATGGGGAAGCTTCTTAAAATTCATAAAAAGAAATGGAAATGAAGATGCTTGGACCTTTGCTATTTCTATTATATGTTAATGATATTCCAAGCTCATCTGATTTCTCTGTAATTTCTTAAGAAGATGATACAACATTAATAAGTAGTGGGCAAAATCTTTGTCGTCTAGAAGCTAATCTAACTGAATCATTAAAATAAATTAAAAGTTATTTGTCCATAAATGAATTGAAATTAAACTTGATAAAACTGTATTAATCAACTTCAAGTTTCATCACAGTCACCAACACCAAAACATAAAAGTGGAAGTAGACAATGAATCAGTGAACCAAACTGATTGTTATAAGTTCTTAGGTATATTCATAGATCAAAATCTAACATATAGCAAACAAGTTAATAATAAAATAAACTCTAATGAATTCCTCTTGAGGTACTTTTCCAGATACCTGGAAATTGATGCACTTATTTCAGTATATTATGGGACAATCTTCTCTCAACTTCAATGCATCAACCAATAATTTTCAATAATTTTCAATACAGCTGTCAATTCGCATTTGAAATTTGGGATGGTACAACATAAAAAAAATATGGATAGATTAATGGTCCTACAAAGGAAATGTATAAGAAGCATTTTTAAACTGAATCCCAGACAGTCCTGTAAAGATTTCTTTATTAAATACGAATTACTCACTGTTGTAGCACTCTACTCTTACAAAGTATTATGACTATTGACAAATAATCAAAATCAATATTTTGTTAGCAATAAAGAGATACATAACCATCGTACTAGAGGACAGAGGGACTATCACAGGATATACACTAGCAAGTTTGCAACTAACAAAGATCCTTTCTGCATTGCTGCACAGCTCTTTATTAAACTCTCAGTTAAAATAAAAACTGCTGATAATAAATACTTCAAAACAATGCTTCAACTTCATCTTATTAGTGTGTGTCCATAAAAGATATCTGAATTGCTTTAACTTTCTGTAATTAAAAAAATGTACCGCTACAAGAGTGACCACTCTTTGTACCTGTCATCATTCAGTCCAGTAAGACAATTCCAATAATTACTATTCAGTAATATAGTAAATAATGTAATTACATGTCAAGATATTGTAATTAACTTAATTATTATCATTAATCGTACATCTAATGTATTCATGTTATTGTAAGTTAATTAAACTGCTACTGTAAGATAAGGGAATTTCTTACTCTTAATTGTAAGCTATTTGCCACTGTATCATAATCTACTAGTTAATTGTTAATGTTATTTGTTATGTGTTAATGAGGCTTTGTGTAGTTTAAAATTTAATTTACCTTAATGTTTATTATGAGTAATTGCATTATTATTCATGTAATTCATTGAGTAAACAATTTGCATCATTACTGTAAGTTATGTAATTGAATGTAATTCACTATAACATAAATTAATGTAATTGTCTATATTAATCAATAAGGTATATATTTATTATGTAAATTTAAAAAGATAATGTAAACTTATTATATTATTACTGAATATTAATGAAATTAACTTACTGTAATTTTAATTAAATTCTGACTGACTTTGCTTGACGCTTTATGTAAGTTTACAAGCAATAAATATTATTATTATTGTTATTGTTATTATTATTATTATTATTAAAATCATCATCATCATCATCAATATTCCTTCCTTTCCTCTTAAGGGCGCACGCGTGCAGATCCATGCACAGCCCCCCCCCATACACACACGTCAGGAACCAGTCGAAAGTTCAAAACGTGTCCCGGCTGCGGCGGTGCCCCGCTAGTAGAGATTCCTGGAGAGATAATCCCTGAAAAATGACATGTAAGTCGCAACAATTCACGTACTAGTGGGGGAAGGACATGGCCACCGTCAGCAATGTTGCACATGCATTACACTTTCGGGACTTGTGACTACGGCAGTTGACGCTCCCGAAAATACAAATCAATGCTTAAACTCATATAGGCAACAATAGTATCAGACTCTCGAGTCCCGCAAAACAAATTTCGTAATGCAATAGAATAAATAGCATAAACAAAAGGTACGTTGCCGATCCGGTCAATCCGGTCCCCTATCATCATTATATCGTGTCATCCCACAGTTACCATATCGTTACAAGCAATAGTGGTCACTAATGACCTAGAAGTTGATGCGACCTTAAATTAAAAAAAAGGTACGTTGGTAGAGTAACGACACATGGAATCAAATTAAGAAACCACAGTATGGCAGTCACGTAAATGAGGTTGTATGATTCAAATACCTAGGTATAACATAATAAACATAAACCATAGGTGAAACATAATTAACCAAAGACTGGAAGCAGCTACAATGACGTTACTTATACTTGGCTGTACAAAGCTATACAGACATAACTTCAAATACAAGAGGAAATTACTTCACACATAAAATATATCAGAGGAAGTTAAAAACAATGGAAAAATTATTGGAGGATCTTATAAAGAATGAAAGAACGAAGATTATCAATGGCTGCAAAAGCCAAAAATACAAACCACAAGAGCCAATAAATATAGAACGATCAAACAATGAATAAATTATGAACATCTGGAAAATAAATATACATTTCAGACCTAGTGCTTATCCATGAAAAAGTCTGGGTCTTTCATCTTGCAGTAAACCATAATGAAGAAGAAACAGCAGTTGGGAACTTGTCTGAAGCTGCCGTTTCGTTGAAAGTGCCGGTTGTATGTTGGTGACCCTGTAAAATGTTTCCTTACAGTTCCGATAGATGTTGCGCTTGTGGGCGGGTCAGTCGAGTTTTCGGTCAAATCAGCCTCGGCCGGCGTGGAAAAGTAAAATGGCGGAAGGAAGGTAGCGTCGTGAAGGTGGCTGCGCACTAATGTATTCAAGATGACAGAAAATGATATGGTATATGGGACAAACTTGTCGCTAGAGTCTATAAAAGTAATAGCAGAAAGTATAGGTATTGGAAACTTGCCAGATGAAGCTGCGAAGGAGCTTGCTGATGATGTATCTTACAGACTCAAGCAGATCGTTCAGGTGAGATTTCTCTGTATTTTATTTGTTTTTATTTGTCTGTGCATTTATACCACTTGAGTAAATAATTATGATGTGGTTTTCACGGTAAGTCATTAATGAAAAACGAGGTGGTTTACTTAATGATTTTATTATTTTGGAAATGTATTGAGATGACAGTTCAGAACCAATGTGAAATTCAAATATACTTAGCTTAGTAAGTGCTTTGCTAGCACACTACCAAAACATTATATAAACATAGTGTACTGATGTTAATTGTTTTATTTTTTTCAGGATTCTGCTAAGTTTATGCATCATGCAAAACGACAAAAGTTACTTGGCACAGACATAGACGATGCATTGAAAATTAAGAATGTAGAGGTATTGTTCTTGAACATTTTGTTTCATGTGAAATTTTTTTTTTTTTTTTAGTTAGTGAATTGTATGGTGAATTTTATTGTAACAGCCTCTTTATGGAGTATACGCTATGGATAACATTCCATTTCGCTTTGCTTCTGGTGGCGGCCGTGAGTTACACTTCATAGAAGATAAGGAAGTGGATTTACAGGAAGTTATTAACATGCCATTTCCTAAACTACCTTTGGAAGTGACTCTAAGAGGTGTGTGAAGGCAGTGTTTTTGGAATGAAATTTATGTACCATGAGTTTCTTGTGTAAATTTTGTGTGTGTGTATTTGTGAACTAGTGTATACAGCAATTCTTCACCATTGCAGTGTATTTCACATCACACGCTACTGGTTATGTGATTGTTAATCACTTTTTTCACTATGCTGTGCAGAAATTCTAGTAGGTAAAAGACAAGTATGGGGTTTGTGCTATGTCCTGGTTTGAACATAGTTGTCAAATATCCTGTTTTTAAAACATTCTCTCTCAAATTTGGGTATGCATTTGCTATGACACTATCTGGGAGAAATTCGGGTTAAAACAGGGTACACAGTACACCCTCAGAGAAGTGTGACGGCGGGGAGGGGGAGAAATCTACTTAAGTCCTCTCTCAAATTATGCTATGTGCTCTGATAGAAATGAATAAAACCTATGGATAGGCAATTTTGATGGCTTGCCCTTCATATGCTTTGTCTCAGACACATTGTAGTATTATCGCTTTGCTAACCTGGATCCAAGTAACAGCGAGGCTCAGGTCTTCAGCTCTCACATTCACTATAAACATCCTTCAGTCTATCCACCACCTAATTACCAATTAACTTTTATAAGAAAGCACTTTTCAAGAAAGCCTCCAGAATTCAAACTGGGCAGTTGCTGCCCGAGTGGTGTGAAATGTGAGTTTAAACGACTTCCATAAGTTGTACCATATACTAGACTTCAACTGAAATTTGATTTACTTTTACGAGATTCAAGTAATAATTCTGGACGATATTTCACAATTGCAGGGGCAGATTACTTTTATGCAGTGAAGACTAGCTTAATCCTTGATTATGCAGAGGGTTGTGTAGAGTTCAGGGGCACTTGAATCGTCATAAATGAATAATAATCATAAATGCCCCCACATGTCTGATTTAATTCAAACCACTCTTTAAACACTTCCATTACTAACAAGAACAAACTGAAAATATCAGCCAAGTTTTTTCGTCTTATGGGCGTCATACTTACACCCTTTCCCTTGTATTTATAGATATTGCAAAATAATTGTGGAAATAATTTATTTGGGTTGAAGTAGGATACCCGGTACACCCTTAGAGAAGCAGGGGTGGCGGGGAAGGGGGAAGAGGGGTCTCCTCTAGCCCTCCCTCAAATTACGTTAAGCACTCTGTCAGAAATGAATGAAACTTACCAATAGGCGATTTTTATGGTGGTTTGACTGACAATTTTATAACCCGATGATAAGTCATTATTAATACCTGAATTATACTCAACTTCTTTATCGCAAACCATGGCCCCTTCTGCACGGAACACTTACGCACATCAGGAGTGGCCCCTTTCTTGCTCTACTTCCACTCGAAACCATCACACAACTTTCGCTTGTCCAACCTCGTAGGTCACTTACACACAGCACACTTAAATCCTGCAGCAATCAAACTTCATTCTTGTGCCCATTCAATGACAGCCAAACACCCCTTTTGGTGCAATGCGCAAAAAAACACATTTATTCTCACCATTGTAGCACAGACACTTGACACTCAAAAACACAAATTGCAAAGAATCTGAAAAACGCAAAAAACTTAACTGTACGACAGCAACATAGCTAAACACTTCGACAGCTACCTAACACAAAATCACGTAGGCACATGATTTACGCCCCACCATACACCAATGGAGTTGCAACAAGATATTAGGGTGAAATTTCCCCATACCCCTAGCTTTTGACGTCATGTTCGTGACAAATTACGAACCATTAAAATTATTTCAGAAGAGTAGTTTTTTATAATCGATATAAATCGCCCATGCTTTGCTTTTTATATGTATGTACTAAGTTACGCATATTGCTCACCACCCCTCCCCACTGAAAGGTTCCCCTCATAACACCCTTTGTCCCCTCCACTGTGGATTTCTCCCTCACCGGAGCGGTATGAACTTCTGGTTTAAACGACTTCCTTAAGTTGTACCGTGTACTAGACTTCAGCCTTTATTTGCAATTGAAGGGGCGAGTTGTAATCCCTGTCAAGAAATTAATCAGTGTTTAAACATCAGTTGTATAACTGAAATGCTTCAGGAGACAGAAAAACTTTCTCAAAAAACTGATTTGAAATTCTTTGAGATGAACTGTAAAGATTAGTGGATTTTATGTAAGTAAGCATTGTTACGATGGAGGATTTCAGAAAATCGGTAGGGAAGGGTTGATTGAACAAAGCCGGTACAACTTAGGGTGTTGTTCAAACTGGCAATTTGCACCACTCTGGCAAAGGAAACCCATGTCAGGAGGATGAGGGAAGTTAGGAGGATTTGAAAGGAAACTTTCAGGAAAGATGCAGTTGTTTCTTGAATGTTTTATGTATATACTCTTTTGAAAATGTAATTGATGTGATTAAAACATGAATTGACTTTTGATCTGCTGGGATGTTTTTATCCAATTGGGAGCTTCCAAATCAAAAAGTAAGTTATGACATTATTTTTTATTGGATAACTGCATCCTAAATAATTGCTGTCCATTTGCCCTACTTCTAATCGGTACATAGTTTTGTAGAAATTTTAAATGTGTGTTCAGTTAGTGAAATGGGATGAGACAATAGGATGGATATAGAAAGAACAAAAATGGGGGGTGAAAGTATTAGTCATTATATTTTGCACAGACTAAAATGTTTTTTGAATTAAAATCTTGAGAGCTGAAGGCGTAGCCTTGTTCTCAAATGCATAGTGAACCGTCAACTTGGTTGTAAAAATAATTTGGCATAAAAATGGAAGTGAAATATATGCTAATTTGTAGGTATTTCACTTAAGGGTACAGAACTGCCAGCTTATTTACTGGAGATGTTGCGAAGACCTAAGTGCAGAATGTACAAGTTTTAATGATTAAAGTAGAGAACACAGTTCACCCTAGTGAAAGGAGTAGTGATGAAGGGAGAGGGGAAGAGAGTGGAGCGGGAGCAGGGAATGGCAGCGAGTAGAAGGCATGTCTCCTTATGCCCTCCCTATAATATTACAAAAAGCTCAGAAATAAATGAATAAAACTTGCCAAAGTGGAGTGATTTCCTCATGCTTTGTATCATTTGGAGACTCCCCCAAGGAAAGCTAAGAATCTTTCTCTATTTTGCTTCTCACGAACCAAGTCCCGTTTCGCACATAACACTTATGCATATGAATGATGTCTTTCTTACTACTCTTCCACTCAAAGCTATCACACAACTCATTCCATGTGGCCAACCTCATAGGACACTTACACATTGGACATATAAAACCTGACGCAATCAATTCATGGGTTTGAATCTACTAAATTGGGGCCAAACACCTTTCAGCACCATGTGTAAAGACCCACATTTATTCCCAACATTGTAACATAAACCCATTGACAATCACAAGAAACAAAACTGTTTGACAGAAACTTAGCTAATCACTAGACAGTTTCCCCAACCTACACAGAATTAAAATCAAACTGCAAGATTACCACTATGAAAATTTCTCTTCAACAGACAGATTAGTTTTGGCACTCCGACAATGTGCTAGGACATGAAATGACATAACAAAGAAAGTAATCTATCACGAAGCATTACAATTATTTTAGTAATTTAATTTTTAAAATTTATTTACGTCGCCCAAGACATAATTATGAATTATATGTATTGCTCACTACCCATCTTCCAAAATATTCCCTTCAAAACTAACTACCATTTGTCCCTCCACTGTGGATTTCCCCCTCACCTGAATGGCAGGAAGTGCTGGTTTAAATGACTTCCTTAAGTTGTGCTGTGTTCTCTACTGGAGCCATTTTATTAATTTCCATGGGGTTTTGATAATTTTATGGTGAGTAAACAAGGAGACTTTCTTCCCAATCACTATTCTGCTGGGACATAATGGATTCTGTACTTTAACTAGCATAAGCAGGCTTTCTTTTTTTTTATGGGTGGATGATTTCTCATTTATGCCAAATTTAAAATTTATTTTTATTTGTTGATTTCTAGTTATTTATATTACATATTTAGTTGCGATATTGAATGACTTAAATTATAATAGAAAATGTGTTGTTTAAAATGTTAATGTGTGGGCTTCTATGACATTGAAGCTTGGTGTTGAAGCCCCACAAGCCCTCCCACCTCCACAGCTGTGCCCCTGTATAATTCAAATCTTCAACAAGAATAATTACTCTCTAGTGTGTTGGATTAGGAACTAATTATTTGTAATGTATTAATTTGAGGGCATAAATTATACATGTTTTTAAATTCATAAGTTTCTACATAGTCAATGTGACTGCTTCTACAAAATGTGTTTTCTTTTCCATTTAGTGTGTGCTGAAAAAACATTTCTTCAAATCAAAATAATGATAATAAATTTGACAAAATTACCATGACGTCTCGCAAAGTATTCAGTTATTTTGAGTGCAATCATAGTGAATGCAAAGTTATTTTATTTAAAAATAAAAAAAAAAAGCTAATGGAAAACCACATGAACATCATGAAAACACGCCCATAGTGTGTTAGAATAAATCTAAAGAAATGTAAAATAATTACTGTAACTTATAATCTTTTGTCCTTAATTTCTCATTCCTTAAATTTTAACTGTAATAATATATTTTGCATCTATTTATTATTAATTCTTTGAAAAGCATAGTAAAACCTGACTTCAGCAGTTACCCATGTTTCCTGCAAACATTAGCTGTTAATATTAGAGGTGGCTGCATATTAGAGGTTACTGGAAACATAAGTCAAATCTAATTTTGCCTATTGCTATGAAATGGAGTATGATCTCTTTAACATTTTTAATTACTATACAATTACAAAATACAATTTAAATAAGGTATTTAGGAGTATTTGTCTCGGACACACCCTTGACTTAGATGAGAAACTCACTTTCTGAACTTGCTAAATCAAACAAGCAAACTAGATTTGAAGATGCAATTAATTTTGTGTAGGTACTTAAGAGAGGGGCTGTGTGACAGAGGCGTTAGCAAATGTCCTTTAGATGTCATTTTTAGATTCACATATGTGGTGTGTTCTGCAAGTCCTTAATAGAAGTAAAGGATCATCAGAATGCTGTGAAATGGAGAAACAAATGTGTTGTTTCATTAAGAGATGTTTATTAAAATTATCTATTGTTACTTAAAACATAATGTAATATCCCTGATTGATATGCATGTCTGAATTATTCAAAGTAATCTGATGATGCATTCCTGAGGAGCAAGATGTTAAATCAGTAGTTATCTCCACCATTTTTCCACTTTTTGTTATAATACAGTTGATAATTATTTGGAGTGACTGCTTAATAAAGATTGATTTATGAGACATGAAGGCTGCTGAAAAGAGGGAAACTGGTGTCAGATGAACATGTGTCTAAAGGAAAAATTGACAAAATTCCATGAGAAAATTGCCTTTAGTAAAGGTGGAGGTGACTGCCAAATTGAAGTGTTTGAGTAGGTTTTACTGTATTTTGTTGTGCTTTGAATTTTATTTCTTGTGTGCACCAACATCTTGTTTTATTTTTAATGCTCTTTCAAAAATGTTGTGCAAGAATTTGTGTGTCATATGCAAATATTTTGTGCTTGAATTGTGAAGTGTTTGCAGGTTTGTATAAGGAGTAATAAATTGCAAATGCATAATTATTTTCAAATTATATATTCTTGTTTGGAAAAATATTTCAATGTTGTAGTTCTTATGAATTGAGATAATTGATACATTGTTTGTCTAATTTCTTTTCAGCTCACTGGCTTTCAATAGAGGGTGTGCAACCCACTATCCCTGAAAATCCCCCTCCTGTTTCAAAAGAAGTTCAGAAACTTGAAAGTATAGATCCTGTTGCCAAATTACGGAAATCTTCAAAGGAGAAGGATTCTTCTGGTAAACCAACTACTGGGTGAGTGTCATTAACTCAGGCTGTCCCAGAGATGGGCCAGGAATATCCTTGTGTACAGTTTTTTGGAATTTTTTATTGGTACCACTGTTCTGTATCAGAAATAGAATCAGTCCAGGAGTTATATTGTGTCCCTAATGTTACCCATACACATTTGGATACCATCAGAAAACATAATTGAGAGAAGTCTTGGGTTTCTGCTAGTAAATAAAATCAAGATCATTATGTGTGAAATTACTCCATTGTCACGATTTTAACAAAATTTAACAGACAAAAAAGGTAATTGATCAAAATCACACTGTCTGTTCTTGAATATATTGAATAATGAAAGTATAGTGTTCCAAAAAGTTGATCTCAAGCTTTTGATGGAAATACTAATTTTGAAGATTTTTGTTTCTGAAAAAGTGGTAGATTCATAAATGTCCGTAAACAACACTGGTACCTAAACTGTACACATGACTTTTTTCCAAAATGAGATTTTCTTCAATTGATCTGGCTTAACTTCCTTGCCTTATAAATTTTAAACGGATCATTCCATTTTAGGGAATTCTTTGTATGAACCGTAATTTCAAAATTTTCTCTAAAACATTTTCAGATTTTTTCTCAAATAAGGTTGAACATAGTATGCTTAAAAATATTATCAAAGTCTGCTTTTCAATCGGACTTCTGATTTTCAAAAATCACTAAAGTTAATTTTTCTTTTTTCAACATTACCATTATAATTGATGTTAAATATTTTTTCCTAGATTGATTCTGTAATATTAGCATTTGATTCTGATTAGCACTTTAAATGAGGCTATCAATAGATTTTTCAAAATATTTATTGTTTTCATCCGAGTTTGAAGTCAAATTGTTTAAATTTCCCAAACATATGTAAACCAGATTTTCTCAAAATTTGCTCCCATGTTTGCTTTTAAATATTTTAATTAATCCATAAAAAAAATTTGCAAATTGTTTGCAATCCCCCTGTCTGCAAATTGTTTGGTGTCCATCACTTTTAAATTAGCAACTCCCATCTAATCAGATTTCTGTAATCAGATAAACCTCACAGACCACAAATTCTTTTGGAAATGCATGTTAATACATATTAGGGTATTTTATTCTCATAATGTATTTGTCTCGTATGAATAAGCTGAAACTCCTTGAACTCATATTTACAGTATAGTAATGTCTTGCCATTCTGTGATCACTTAAACTATTACTTCTAGGCTGTCCGGGTGACGCCGCATCGTTGGCAGATAGGCCGACGTTTCGCCTGTCATGTCGCAAGCTTCTTCAGGGTAGTGACACAGACTACTCACTGTGTCACTACCCTGAAGAAGCCTGCGACATGACAGGCGAAACGTCGGCCTATCTCCCAACGACGCGGCGTCACCCGGACAGCCTAGAAGTAATGGACTCGAGCCGCGGAAGCCTACGTGTACATCACTTAAACTAATCATCTGTCCCGAATAGAGAGAACTCAATTTATCTGATGTTAATCCGTTTTGTTAAATCATTAATGTATCAAGAATAATGAAGACAACTTGACTTATCTGGTTAGCAATTATCATTTTATAAAATTTAAGTTGTATTAGTAAATAGCTCATACCACCTATTACTATAGCAACAATGATAACCTCATACCAACTATTACATAGCACGTATTACTCAGCAGTAATGATTCAATCTTTTAAACCGCAAAATAAGGATGCAAAAATCAAGGACTAGTCATAATTTTAGAGAAACCACTGAACCATCAAAATCCAATTCATTGTGCTTAGTGCTTGGGCAATTAAGAGCATCTTCGACAACCTTTACAAGTCTGGATAGCCCAGAAGATACATAACCTTTTCAAGTAACCATTGATATTCCACATTTGCTGTGAATGTCCATGAAAAACTTCTGGACGGCTTACTGAACTTACACATTTCTTTTGAATTACCTTTTACCTAAGTGCTTTTTCAATGGTGTGAGGAGATGAAAATCACTGGGTTTTAAGTGGAAGGAGTGTCATTCCTTTGCCTCATTACTGCAAATGAAACATGGTACATCATGGGATACCAGAGTCAAAGTAAATGTCCATGGCATGGAAACATACATTACCCCCACTGTCAGAGACATTCAAGTTCTCCATCTAAAAAAAGAAAAAGAATTGGATTCACGTAGATACATTCCTGTGTTAATTTTCAACCAGTGGAGAAACAGTGAATGCTTCCTGCTACGATGCAAAGATTGCAAGACACAAATCGTAGAAAGTAAATGGGCATACTGTTACAGGGTATTGAGGCACACTGGTACAGGGTATTAAAGAAGTACTTGGGTGGTAAGCAATTCAAAATCAGTTCAGGAAGTCATCTTAGTCAAGACTCCCAAGACTTGACCCTGGTTGTGTCTCTGCCTTCGTCTACCAGTGAAACAAATGTTTAGACAAGTGATTATGATTGTTGAGACATAAGGAGTAATGCCCCCATTTATGTATTATTGCACGTTGCTGAAAAATAGGTTGTATCTGTGAGAGCTCTTTGTTATGTTTTTGATCTGCCCTTGTCCAAATTTGTCCTTTTTGATCCATTCTTGATTTGTAATTTTGGGTATCAGAACAGTAAACAGAGTTATTAAATTACAGTACATCCTTATGAACATAATTGTTGATGTATTTTCTGTTGCTATTAGTAGCAATTTGTGATCTGAATTCTGTAATTGATTAGAAAATAACAGCCTTCTTACATTTTAAAAGAATATTGACAAACTTTCAATAATGAGGTAAATAAACAAATATACATCCTAGTTGTAGCCATACCTAGTTGTATCATGAAATTACAGTTGTGCTGTTTTGTTTCTTGAATTAATCTGTAATTTATTACGGAAACCCATGTAATGTTTTCATGAAGCTAATTTTGTTTATTTTTGTTATTGTAGTCGTGTCCACAAGCTGCGCAATGTAGAAACTGTACATGTAAAGCAGCTTGCAACCCATGAATTATCAGTTGAACAACAACTTTACTATAAGGAAATCACAGAAGCATGTGTTGGGTCAGATGAGACAAAACGTGCTGTAAGTTGTTTATGGATGTATTTTGCACTGTAATAAAAAAAGTTGCCAAAGATTAAATTTAGAAAACATAGATATTTGGATTCAGACCTTGTGTAAGTTGTATCTTTTTTAACTAGACTGCATTTATATTTACCTATATATTATTTTTATATTTATCCTGATGTATAATATTTGAAATGTGAATTGTCAATGAACCAAAGATTTAGGTGTTTAACTAAAACAGGAATTAGAAAAAAGGTTTGCAACAATAAATTTTGCAGGCAACAATATGTAATTGTTGCAATATCTCTTTAGTTATGTCAACTTTTTGTTTTCTTAATTATGTTTGGGATAGGTTGTTCTTTCCTATGCAAGTAACCTGCACTGACTTTTTCCTTACCATCTTGTGTAACCTCTTAATCAAGTGTCTGTATCAATGCTTTAGGAAGCGCTGCAGAGTTTGGCATCGGATCCTGGCCTGCATGAGATGCTACCTCGAATGTGTACTTTTATCTCAGAAGGTGTAAAAGTAAATGTAGTGCAGAATAATTTAGCCCTTTTGATTTACCTTATGCGAATGGTGAAAGCACTGCTGGACAATCAGTCATTGTACCTGGAAAAATATGTGAGTATTAAAAGTAATATTATTCCATTTTTTAGTGGTTTATAAGTTAATTACTGGTAATTATCAGTTATATTTTTTTTTCTTGGGGAGAATCATTGCAAAGCTAAGCCAATAGAACTTGTATGTACTTTATATAATGTTTTCATGATAATCATTTGCTAAATTCAATATTTTCATGACATTGTAGGATAATTTTTAGTTAAATTTTATTTCTGAACTTCATGGTGTACCGTTTATTTCATTTTAGGTGTTAAATTTTAATTGTTTTTTGTACTTCTACGTACTTGTTATACTGTCAAACACGAGTAATTATTGTTTTGAGTTTCTTTCAAATATACTTTTGTTATATTTTTCATTTCAGTATTTTTCACTGAGCAGTGATTAAAATGATAATTAGATTCATCATTCAGATAACAGCTTTTATTGTCATTGTATATTCTTATTTCTGGCATCAAATTACTAAAGAACTCCTCTCTGATGAATTGAACTCTTGATGATAGGTGACGACTGATATGGTTTTCGATTGATTGGTCATTAATGAATTCCTGAAGGAGGTTACAAATACACTATATAGCCAATGAATATGGAATTTTTATTTCTTTTTTGCATAATTTATTTAATTGATGAAATAAACATTAATGTTATATATTTATATAGGGGGGAAAATACAGGTAACACAAACAGATATTTCATGACATATAAGTAGTTTTCAATAGTTTTTGATAATCTTTTATCATGAATTACAAGGTTCATCATATGCAATTTTATGATGAAAAAATCAATTGGATGTTGTTTTAAATATTCTTGAAAGTATTCATTTGGTTCATGGTAGGATTCCATTTCCGTTTCCTTAACATTTTAGAACTTTTAAGATTGTTATTATGGTCATGATTCATTAAAATCTTCCACAAGTAGCATTGGGCTTTGCCTACCGTGAACTAATTTCGTTTGCTGAATAATGCAGTTGCATAACATTTAAATGCATTGTTATTTTTGGAATATCCAATTTACAATCTGTAACGTGTTTGTACCTTTTAAAGAAATTGTACTCCATATTATAATTTGTCATGATTTTTCTTGACTTTTCTTCTTCTGTTTTTATTTATTTATTACCTTTCCTTCTGAGTTGTTTAATGCAGTCATGTTAAAGTTCTTCTCCAAGTCTACAGTTAACAAATTTATTTTTTGTCATCCAATATATGCATTATTTCATCAGAGAAGCGAACATATTCAATAAAGGTCTCTCCAAAAGAACATATTTTTATGACAAACAATGCTGTGGCCGAGGAGCATAAGAGCATTAAATATGAAAATGTACCTAATTACATGGCCCCAGAAGGAAAATAGTCTTTTCTGTGCTTGTAATCATTTGTTCATGATTTGAATGTCTTATTTAATGTAAATTATGCACTTTTTCTTTGTTGCTTCTGTAAGTTTATCTTTCACTAATGAGCAGCGTGTCTTAGAACAAAAATTGTGTAGATCATCTGCGAACTGTTCTGGAAGTAATCTGAATTCCAGCATTGTTCATCATTATTATAAAATGACTATTGTGTACTGTTCTGTAAAATTAAATTTTGGAACTAACTGTCCTCTTGAAACGTTATTTTTCTTGCAGTTGTAACACTTTGTTGCTGATACAAGATCTTCTGATTTTACCATATTTCTTATTCAGAAAATACCTTCAGAGGAAATATTACATTTCCTTGCATATTAACATAATTTATGCAATTAACATAATTTTGTTGCAGTGTATTTTAACATCCTGACTTCTCTTTTTTTCCTTTGGCATAAGGTACATTTTTCTCTTTTCTCTTTTGAATTATTATGTCAATTTATGGTAATATATTATACGAGGGCATTTCTAAAAGTTCCTGGAAAAATGGTTCAGCATGTTAATGTTATCACTGATGACAATGGTAACCTTGTAATTTTCAAAGTATGACGTTTGCACATCCATACACTTTCTCCATCATTCCTGGCATTGTTGGAAGAAGCATTGAAAGGCGTCTTTGGGTACACAGAGCTGAACCATCATTTTCTATTTCGTGTTCCCCATGGTTACAAAACGTCGCCCGTTTAAAGCCCGGCACAGCCCGGTTTTCAGAATAGAGAACAGTCAATAATCACTGGGAGTGAAATCTGGAGATAACAGTGGTTGAGGGAAGGCAGGAATTCTCTTGGCGAGGAATTTCTGCACAAGAAGCAATGAGTGGCTTGGTGCGTTATCGTGATGCAGACACTTCCTTGTGTCTTGGCTTGGAACCACATTGTAGCAGACTGTCCAGGTGGCACAGACTCATTGTGCACTGATCTGTCAATATCAAAGAAGGTTATGATCATCACTTTCACTCTGGTTCTGACAATGCATGTTTCTGTTGCTCTGTGTGTCACTGGTGTGTGACACTCTGATGACTTCAGTTTCATCATTGGTAAACACCCAAGACTCATTTGAATTGAATTTGCCTTATTTTACGTGGCGAGACTCGGGTCATCAGGCCCGCTCTTCCGTCTTACCACGCAAATTTCGCTACGCTCCTTTCATCAACTAGCAGAGAAAGGAGGTATTTCTTGGGCGAGAAACAGGCGATTTGAATTTAGCTCAGAGGCGTCATTTAGGCTTGAGGATCTTTTACATGCAAGTAAATCTACTAACATGGGACAGCCGGCTTTACTTCCCCTCCGAAGGAAGGCGTATGAAGGATTTTTTCGCCCTTAAAAATCCACGGCTTCGATCGGGTTTGAACCCGCGAACTTAGGTACAACAGTTCGGTACGCTAACCGTTACACCATCGCCGCCGACTCATCAGTCATTAACTGCGATTTTCTTTAGTGCTTAATCACTATAAACTTGTTGCAGGATTGATAATGTCTCTGAAGCTGACTTTGTTTGTTTGTACATGAACTTGTTCGCACGCTGTTTGAACTGTGACTGTATGCAGACAGAACTGTGACTGTATGCAGACAGAACTGTGACTGTATGCAGACAGAACTGTGACTGTATGCAGACAGAACTGTGACTGTATGCAGACAGAACTGTGACTGTATGCAGACAGAGCAGTGACATAACTGCACACTGAAACCTATCCAGACCAATGTTGCTTATGTGTGAATATGCCCAGCTCCCTACCACAAGAATGTGAATGCTGTCTTATTGCTAGTTTGGTGGCTATGAGGCAATTCCGGGAACTTTTTGAATGCCTTTCGTATTGTAATATAATACTCATTTATTTTATTTGGATGCATTTCACAAAGGTTTGCAATGATTAATATATTTTTAGTATATATGATGTACATAGACATTATGTAGTAATGGTGTCATAATAAATGTGAATGTATTAATAACTGCATACAAATTCTGTACTATAATTTATGTGCTATATTATACCATGTTTTATAATGCCAAAACAGTACAATTTTGATTGTTGATTATCACATATGCCGAATTAATGTGTTTCAAGGCCAGAACTGTGGTCATTTGAAGAAATAAAATGACGTACAATAACACAATACATTGCATATTTGTCGGGTGGTCGCTATATAAGTAACTTTGGCAGTTGATATAAATATGTTCTTGATGAAATCTACAAAGTCAATTAGTGTTTGTAACTTTAAGTGTTTAAAATGAGAATTTGACCAAAAAATAAAATAAAAATTGAGTTAATTTGGATTGCACTAAAATAAAATTTTCCAATTTTTAAAAATTACAAATAAGTATTCTTTGAGCGAATTCCGTTTGTTTCTTATTATCTTTTGAATTGTGAATTGTCATGTAATTTTGGTGTTAATGATTATATATAATCAACAATAAACTGCGGTGTTGTGGTTGAGCTTCAACAGTCTGATTCAAGGAATAAGTATAGAATGTGCCCTCTGTAATATAGCATGCAGGCTCCCATTTTTTGTATAAATGCATATTTTGTAATGATCAAAATTCTCTAGATAGCAGGTTAATGGTTCTCTGACTTTTTGTGGCATTTTACACATGGTCATTGCAACTTGCAAAGGTTGCAAGTACATGCCACATATGATTAATGTACTGTTTTGTACTACTTTAGAATTGCATAATTTTGTTGTCCGTCTTAGTAAATGGGAGAAGATTAGACAGTGATATGCCAGAAATAAGGACATAGTGAATAAAAGTTCTTTTCTTAAGTGAAATAGAGGTCAGAAATAGAAGTTTCATTAATCATATAGTATTATATTAAGTAAAGAGTATTTTTGAAAGAAACTAAAATGAAAATAGTGGTTTGGCTACTTCTTTCATTTAATTTTTGGCCAACAATTTATGTGAAAACCCATCACTACTGAAAATATTCAGGGTGTAATTCAGAGAAATGAGAAAAAAGGAATAACTTTGCTAATGTTTTGGAAAACAAAGGAACCAGTAATTGCCTTCAAGTTCTTATGACTTTCGAATCCCCATACAGGAATACGAAATGAGGATTGGAAATATAAGTTTATAGCAAATGTAAAGAAGTCATTGGCCACTGAATGGAGAAGTTGGATGCTCCGAATAAGTGACTTGCAGGACTATCCTCACATTGACTTATTGGAATCTGCTTCATGATATGTGGCAAAATTGAAGTTAACAGATCCTCAGAGTTTCCGTACAAAGTGTCATCAAATATTCAAAACTTTAAATACAAAGTTGTCTATTCCATTAATTGGGTAGAAATCCTAAGGGAACATTTAGTTACAAAGTAAATGGAAGAAGAAACGTGAGAAATTGAGCTTGGTTAGAGGTCAGTGTTCATTGCAATATTGTAAGAAAACACAACAAATAAGCTATGAGAAATGCATTCCCAATAACTCACTCTAGCATATAGCTCATGTATAACTTGGGCAGTCTCTGTTTTCCCAACCCTCTTAAAATATTTGTCTAATGGTTTTATTCTTGTTTTCAGCTTCATGAATTAATTCCTTCAGTAGCAACTTGCATTGTGAGCAAGCAACTGTGCATGCGTCCTGAGCTGGATAATCATTGGGCATTGAGAGATTTTGCATCTCGCCTAATGGCACAGATATGCAAAAACTTTAATACCTCTACTAATAATGTCCAAACTCGAGTGACTCGAATGTTTAGTCAAGCATTACGAAATGATCGCACACCTCTCTCTTCCCTGTATGGTGCCATAGAAGGTATAAATATTACTCTGCACTACATAACCTTATTTAATTTTTAAAGTGTTTTTTGGAAATAGGTCTTGTGATTTTGTTTCCTGTGTTGAAGATCTATCGTTATTTTATAATACTATGTTTCAAAGTACATGGATGTTAAAACAGTGAAAAAATTTGTTTATTTTATGTCGGTGAACTTTAAATTACTATGAAAATAAAGACAATTTGTGCAATACCAGTTTATGAAAAAATGCTTGCTAAATGCATTGGTGTCTGAAAACTGCAGAAAATATCTGAATTTTCTTTATTTTATATTCTCTTATTTAAAAAAAAAGAGTTGAATTCCTTATTCTGAAAACGATACAAGTATTTAATCTGAATCATTACTTACGCAATTTACATAATAATCATATAATGATTTCATGTATCAGTAAATTTCATTTAACAGTAATTTACATTACTGTTAGGCAAGAAAGTCAACTTTTTAATGATGAAGCTGGAGAGTTCACCCACTGAGGCAGAGAATCCTGTTGAGTCATGAAAACTGATTTTTGCCATGTGATGTACAATACTTTATTCGAGACCCTTTTTTATGCAAGTTTTCCTGCAATTAAATAATATCATTGATATGAAATGTGGTTATCACTCTATCATTTGTTCTCTTAGCATGGCCACAAACTTGATAATTGTTGTTTTTTGTAATTTTTAATTGTAACGAGACTGTCTTCGATATAATGGATGTGAAAATGGATCTTGAAATGGATGATAATTTGGAAATAATAGGAACTCCACCCACTATTGAAGAAAAAGAAGTAAGAGCTGCAACTTTTGAGATGCTTCTATTAAATTCAAAAGATATATGTAAGAATGTAGGGAATTTTGTAAAAAGCGAGATGAAGAGGGGTAAGGAGTGTCACAAACAACATGCTTGTCCCATTATTTCCCAAAAGGAGTGGAACGTGTCATCTCTTCAGTAGTTTGTTCAATTACAGTTAATGTAAATAGTTTCAAATAAAATATCAGTTGATGAGTGCGATTTGAATGTATTGAAAGCTAACTTAATAAATTTTGACATGGAATCTTTGCTATGTGGCCTGCTGATAGTAGTTTGTTTCTTAGATATATGAACACGTGGCTTGTGCCACGTGTGAAAGTGCTGTATATGTTGACAAATGAGATCCATAGCAGGTTAAACAGCATTAATTCACTAAATTTTAGTATAATGCAATGCTCCTTGGTTCCTTCTGGGTAGCAGTTCCATAGTGACAGTGGAGTCAAGGAAAATTCATTACATGACACTTTCAAGAGAATTGTCCTGTAATACCAAATAAAACCATACAGCAATGAGCTACTTTCCAGACAGTCTCAAATAAATAGTTTTTTACAAACTGAAATTATGTGAATTACAGGAAACTCAATGGTGATGTAGTGATGTTGCTAAATTTTGGGATGTAGATAACTTAATGTTTGTCATCACTTGAAGGGATGGCCATGTTTTGGGTTTTAAAAAGGCTCCTTCATATTCAAGATGATGCTAGTGATCAACTTGTACTGTAATAAAGTAGAGAATTGAGATGGGTTGTCCATAATGTAAAATATAAATGACTTCAGGCTTAACTAATTGATTAATGTATTCATTTTTTATTCTAATTGAAAATGTGGTACTATTTCACTTGCAAGGAACTGGTATTATTTGTGGAAGTTTTTTGGAGCCCCAAAATACCTATTCCCACTTCTTCACAAACATTAGTTGACTTCAGAATAAGAACAGTAGAATAAGTTGTTGACAAAATCTGATAACCAGAAATGTTTGCTTCCATGTAATAGAAACGGTTTTGCCTAAAAAAAATGACCTACAAAATTGCTATAATAGTCCGGTCATCGAAATACCAAGTCCCATCACTCCTCTCGCTTCTAGCAAAACGAGGACTCGAGAAAACATGCGTGGATATTTAAAAAACTTATGAAAACTGATGCCAAATCGTCTTTCAATTAGCAATGTGTAAATAGATTATTTTATTTGCCCGACTTGTACCTAGATAATATTTTAGAAGTATTGCACCCCACTAACTCTATCCATCTTTTCTCTAAAATCCCCATTGTTTTGAATAAACATGCTCTTTGGCAGCTTTGCTGGCCAGTGACTTGATGTGCTCTGTGAAATGTATTTTCATTCTTTTATTCACATCATTTAATAAAGTATTGAACATATTAAGCAATTATAATGGTAATTGAATTAAGAGGATTTGATATTTAAACTTAAATCATGAATGGTCTTAATAGAATTGGTGTAATCCACATTGTTTGGGACTGTGTGGCATCCTAAAGTTTTCTGGTTTGACTGCATACACTGGTTTTCTTTTTCTTTCTTTCATATTAGACTCATGCGATTGTGTGTAAACTTTCTGTTATTAAATTAATATTAAACCCTGCAGCATAGGACTAAGTTTATGTGAAGAAAAATTAACCTCTCCCCAAGAATTAGGGTTTGTATATAAGAAATGTGTTAGTTCTAAAAGAGGTCCAAACTTTCACCTGAAGTGTAAGTAAATAGTAAAAGAACAAAGAAACTGGTCTTTCTCAAGGTTTTTCTTTGCAAATTTGTTTATTCTACCGTTTTGGTATTACTGTAAACCTTTTTCTTAACTGCAAATTTGGACTACCTAATTTTCTGAATAAAAGCAACACTTTACACTTGAGCATAGTGGTGATTGGGGGTCACAGCCTCCCTATAATTCCTGAGTAGCTTATTGGATTTATTTGCTCAGAAATTGTAATGTCAGCCGTTTTATGTAATCTAAGGTTCCAGTGACACCTATCAGGGCTACTGTCGATTCAGCCTTTTTGGAGATAACTAAAGACAGATTTCCTGGACAAGGACAGTCTAACCCAACAGTTTGAACAAATATAAGCATCAATTACAGCTAGAGTTGTTCATCCAAACTGGTTTCGATCACATTTTTGTTGTTGTCATTTTTCTTTTTTAAAGACATGTTAAGAGCATTTTAATTATCATTTTCGGTAATGTTTTAGGTCATCAAAATCTACATCCTAGTTATAAAGGAATTGAACTGTTCTTTTAACTTTCTCTCCTTACTTCATAAAAAAAAGAAAGTATTGTAATCATGCTCTGGAAAACAGTGCAACAGAAACTCTTATTGCTGAGCCCTTGTAAGGAAAGTAGATAAATCTTTATCCTATATGTAGTAAATTACTCGCACTTAAGAAATATTCTCTCACTTCTCCCTCAAAATAAATATTCAATCCCAGGAGCAATTGAACATGACATGTGAAGTTAGTGGAGATTTTGGGCAGCTCCTCTGGACCCACCACCACCAGTCCTAAAAGGCCTCGTAGTCATGGAGGCAAAAATGCTAGGAAGCGCTATCTTATGCTAGAGTGCAGAACCTTTTCAAGACAGATCCAGCCCTTTTGGATAAATCCGTTAGAACGGGCATTGGCTGTACTAGCGTCAATCAACAGCTGCCTAACAGGGATGAGGTTAATGACCTGTACAAATCTATTTGGGGTAATACGCCTCCAATTCGGTTTTCCGAATTAAGAGAGGGTGAAAAATCATCAGCACCTGAAATGGACCCAGACACAATTTTACATGCGGTGCAAGTTGCCGAAATTAAGTCATCTGGCTGCGATGAAGAATGTCATGACTCCAGGACTAAATAAGTTAAAAGTTAGCCACATATCTTCAGGGGGGAAATTGAAATAATGTCCCTATTGTACACCTAAATTTTATTCAGTGGCTTTGTGCCTTCCAGGTGGCAAGCTAATCACGCCATCCTAATCACAAAAGAGGGTAAGGATAATATGTTTGTCACTAACTATCGCCCCATCACAATTACTTCCCTGCTGTGCAGACTCTTTTGGGGCATTATAGACAAACACATTCGATTTTGATGAGCTTCAATCCATGCTAAAAAGGGTTTATCCCTGAACTTGACTGTTTCGCTTATGTTCAAATTCTTCTCAAAGCTGTTGCATGGAAAAAGGAGAAGGTGGTGAAAGCCCTCTGCTAGATATATCCAAAGCATTTGACACTGTTCTTCATGAGGTGACTGTCCAGGAAAGGGATCCCTGACGCCTTTACCAATTTGGTAATGGACTCTTACACCAATGTTTCCACCATCATTCAGCACATCTTGAAAGAAATTGAGGTGTCAATTCGTAGAGGAGTAAAACAGGGAGACTCCTTGTCCCCACTGCTTTTTAATCTCATTATGGAGTGCCTGCTTGAGAAATTGGAAAACATGCCGGGATACACGCTTTTGAAAAGGAGTGTGTCTGTTAGCATTTGCTGGGGCTCAGGTGCTGTTAGCAAAAGATCTCAAGAACTGCTGGATATGGTAGTGGAATATCTTGGGAACCTCGGAATGACAATGCCCATCGCATTGTCCAATGATTGTCATTTCACATCACAATCATTGAACGATCTTGGTTCATTGAGGACCCCTGTCTGGAAAGGTTAGGGATGAGAATACCTCTGGTGAGTAATGATCATACCCTAACGTGACTGGGAGTGAACTACTCTATCTGGAATGGCTTCCCATCTAAAGCATATATAACGAATTTGATGGAAGCAGTGACGAGGCTCCAGAAGACGCATTTAAAGTCCACTCAGAAGTTGGCATTACTTCATACCTACATAATGCCATGTTACCTCTATCAATTGCTTTGATCAATGTCGATGCTCAGAGAAGCGAACAGTCAAATCAGAGTGGCAGTCAAACAGTTCCAACATCTGCAAATAAGTTCTGCAGATGGCCTATTCTACCTGGCCAAGAGAGATGGAGGACTGGGATTCTTGCTGCTCACTCACTATGTTCCTAAAATAGCACTGAATCTAGGATTAAGATTAGAAAAATCTGCAGATCCTATTTGCAGATGGCTGGGCTCCAGTCTGAGTTTCTACCAATAGACATTGAAGACCGCCACAACAGTGAGACTCAACTGGTCCTATACTGTTCAAGATTTAAAAGGCTTATTTGATATGTGCCAATGAAGAGGTGGCTGCCTGGAAGAAGCTGGGATCCCAAGGGAGAGTGGTTAAGGCACATATAAACGATCAGATTGGAAATGCCTTTTTGAAAGATTATAATCTTCTGAAATTCAGTCTTTTTATTACTGCACTCCAATTGTGATCAAATACTGCTGCCAATAAAACTCTTCTTTGTAGAGGAAGACCCAGAGAGGATCTCATCCTCGGTCTGTGCATTTTTTCGAAGCCAGCAAGAATAAAGCGTCATGACGAGATCAAGAACTTCATAGAGGGTTGCTGACTGTTGCCGAAGGGGTTAGAGTTAAACCTGACCTGGTAATAAAAAGCCGGGAAGGGGTCTATGTAGTTTATGTGACTGACTGCCTCAAGGATGGGTCTAGCCTTCAGAAATCAGGGGAGGAAAATATAGTAAAATATCATCCAGTCATTCCCGTGGCAGCCCAACTTCATGGAGATCTCAATGCCAGAATCTTCCCAGGGGTGGTTGGAACCTCTATGGAATGTCCATCCACTCTGTTGTCTATTTTACTAGCAGTTTGTCATTGAGAGAACTAGAGGTAAAGAGTACTGGACATTTTGCCTATTCAGGTTGACACTGGCTACAGCTCTTATGTTATCTTTGTAGCCACTTATAACAGTGTAAAAATGCAATCTATTTTGTTGCGACAGTATCTGCAAGTATGAGTGTCAACATTAGCATTATTTTCCATTGACTGAATGATATTTTACTATTTTGTTGCAACAGTATCTGCAACAGTAGTGGCAACAGAGTGTCAACATTAGCATAATTTTCCATAAATCCTCAACCTTCACTGAGTTCAAACACATGGTTTGAAACCCTCTGGGCAGCAATGCTAGCACCTTTAAAGTTCTAACAGTCTCTTCACTAACATTAACTTCACTGCATGTGCATTAGTGTGACAACTATTAGCATTTTCACGACTATTACACAAGTTAATTAAAGGACTTATTATGGAGAACGAATTTTATTTGAAGAAAAATCTTTATCTTCACACTATAGTTGTACAAGGAGGTTCATAAAGTTTGAAACTTTTGCAATATTTGAAAATTAAGGCATAACAATGAACGTCGGACCTGTGCTATCTTGGAGTATTTTAGTCTGTTTGCACAATAAATTTAAAGCAAAAATGTTGAGGTAACATTTTGAAAATGTCCCAGGCGCTTTATGTAAAGTGCACACAAAATTCAACGAATTCTTCCCAATATTGCAGGGTCTCGAGTCAGGTCAGATCAATTGGGAATATTCATTTTGGAAAAAAATCATATGAATTGTTTAGGCGCTAATGTTATTCACAAATGGACAGTCATGAAAGTTGTGGACAAAAATACTTTTTTCGGTATTGGGGGGCCTCAAAATGTGTATTTCTATTAGAATCTCAAAATCAATTTTCTGCAGCATGTATAACTTTCTGTACACTAACTATATTACTGTGTGTTTCTGTGTATATAATAGAGTAAGCCTTTTGAGTAAAGGAAAATTAAGTGTTAGATACTTGTTTTTATAAAATGTCCTTTTCATTTGTTTTTTATGATATTTATGTTGTTTTCTATTGTTTTTAATGTAATGAAATTTATCATTGATTTTTAGTTGTAATATATTGTTTTGTACATAATTAAAATTGTGAGCGTAATGATCAACAGCAATTTCTTAGAAACATAACATTTACAATATACGATTAAAATTGAATAACTTGGAGAAACTTGGTTTTGTTAATTATTTGAATGTCCTGTTTTTGTTTTACAGTAATTGTCTGTAATGTTGAATTATATCAACATCCAGTGAATGATAAGAAAATGCATGTTAATTTGAAGAATCATTTCTTCTTTGTTCAGGGTTGTCAGAACTGGGATCTGAAGTAATAAAGGGCTTCATTCTATGCAAAGTGGCAGAAATAGGTCAGCGAATAGAAAATGCTTTAGAGGGTCCAGTTCTAAGCAATGTAGAGAAGATAGCAGCTGGTCACATAAAGCATTTGCTTGTGGTAAGTTTATGCAGGTAACTATGAAGCAATAATTTCTGTTCATCTTCACTTCCTTATTTCATTGTCTTTCATCAGTGCCGGTCTTCACTTTCCGTCCTCATTGTCCATCTTCACTCTCACTTGTCTGTCCTTCCCACACATTATCACTCATTGCCTTTGCTGTCTCTTCTACTTTTCTTTGCATTCATTGACACTTCTGTTTTACAATGAAAGTGAACAATGATGAAATCATGAAGACCAAAGAAATCAATCATTTTATAAAGAAAAATAGAATTAATATTTATATTTTATGAAATTGAAGTTGTTCATGCTACAACATTGTGTTGTGTTTCTTTTCCTTTCCTTGGCCTTCCCATCTTGGCAATGAAAACTTGAACAGTGATGGGGGATACATCCATGGATTTAAATATATATCAACACATAAATACAGATGTTTTATGCGAAACTTTGAAGATATATTTTTTGAATACTCCTGAATTTTTGTTCTTTAATTTGAGATATAATAATATGAAATTTTAAAATTAATTACCTATGTTTGTGTTGTAGAAGTAAAAATTAAAATAAATCTCTATTTCATTACAAATTATATATATAAAGTTTATTCACAACTTCTTAAGTGCACACACATCTTATCAATTAAAAAACTTTTTATTACCTGCCTCCATTGAAAATTTTGAAATGAACATGAAAAAGATTTTCAGTCTTAATTTTTAATTAATTAGTAACAATTTTGAGAAAATGAAATTTAATTATTACAGTTACATCTACTACTAATATTAAAAAAAACTTAAAAATAATTAATGATTTAATAATTATTAAGATAATTATTTTTTTATATTTTGTCAAAAGAAATACATGTTAGCTTAGTTTTACAATCTAACAAAAACCCAACACTGTCTCTGCCCAAGGATAAATATTACTATGGGAGTCCCTGCACCTAGAATAAGTTGTGCTGATAACATTGTTATCAGTAATTCAACATTCCTTCATTTTTAACCCTTGGCATGGCATATTTGAGTTGCTCATGTGCATGCAGGCAGCAAAGTGCCCTACAGGTTGGAGGGCATCTCTGAGATTGCATAAGAAAATGGCATGTTTATTTTGAGGGTTTGTGATCTCACTTCCGTCAGCTAAGCTATTGTTTCGTGGTCTCACGAGCAGATGCACAACATTATACGTTAATTAGTATTGAACTCATTTGTTATTATTTTTGCTATAATATCAGAACATCTCAATGAACTAAATTTTAATAATAAATTTCAAAAATTAGAAAATATTTTCTTTAATTTTGAAAATCACATTTAAAACTGACCAACTTTCCATTTATTGATTGCATAATTGTGTATTTTTAACACAAAGATTAATGTATATAGAAACCATTTTTACATTCTAATGCCTCTTGAATTTTTTGTGGGGTGTGCAACGGTTCCCCTGAGTGGAAGACCAGATTGCCAGGACAAGTTTGACAAGAGAACAACAAGAATGAGTGTGTCAATTTACACTCTGAAAACATTCTTATGAATTTCAACTATCTATTTTTGACTCACTTCACTCGCAGTCTCACTGTTGGATGGAGAGTAGGGCAAGCCACCTTCCTGAAAGCTCTGAGGTGAGGGCCCTTGACGCCATGTCACCTTACAGATGCCTTCTGACTTGTAGGACATTTGTTATCAAATGCATACAATCACAAAGGATTAATAATGAAAAATATTATAAAAAACAATAACAGTGATGATTGATTTACATAAGGTTTTCAAGCTTTAATAAATATATAAACTGTTTGATATTCATTGGAACAAAAGATAATAAATACTAGAATCTGAAAATCTGGAATACATGATTAATAGGAAATGATGATTTAAGTGAGTGATTCAAATTGGCACTATTAACATAGTAATTGAGGAGAAAATATTTAATTTTTTTAAAATCTATTTTTCAATGAATTTTTAAGTTTATAATGTTTTAAATAAAATATTAATGAGAATAGTGTATGAATGTAATTTGCTTAACACACTTTTACAATTTGATGAATAGCAATCCTGCATTAAGTTTGTCTCTATTTACGAAAACTACCTATATGAAAATGTAATGCAGTTCTTCCATTTCAGTGAATAAGAGCTAGCAGTGATCATTAGGATGACTCTTACTTATTGATTGTTCATTGCAATTATTCAAGCAATTATCGTATTTACCCGAATACAAATTGAATTTGAATATAAGGCAATTTAATTTTGGAGAGACCTCCTGAAATCTTAAAAAATTTTTGACTAATTCTTACTTAGATAAGTAAAATAGAAAATTATAATGTTATTGAGAATTTTACAACTTAATGCCTGAGGTATCAGTATTTTCATGTTCCTTTAAGATCGTAATCATGGTTTTTGGCACTAACCTCTTCATCTTGTCTTGTTTAATTGTTTCTTTCTTTTTGTCCCTCTTCCGTTTCAGCAGCATCTTCAGACTTTTCATTCTTCTTTGAATTTGCATCTTCTGCATTTGAATCTGACACCACCTAAGTACATTTTCTTCCTGTCCCATTCTTCCCCTTTTTTAAGTTCTTTCACATTCTTTTATAAAGTATGCTTGAAATTAACATTGCTTAATGTTCATGTGATCAAGTTGTAGACTCCAAACTCGTTCATCTCTGTTTCTCCATTTTGCGGTTAATGTAGGAAGCACTGACAGTTTCTGAGTTGGGAAGTTTACTAAAAAAATATTTTTTATCATTTTTCTCTGTGATTAGATTTAGAATTCACACTTCTATCATTGTGAACTTTTTCATTTCCATCTCTTGCAAAATGCATTTTCACACTCACTGGGCATCGAACACAGGGCCCACATGGTCTTGTTGATCATCATCATGTAAATAAATGTCAGCAATAATTTTCATTCATTTTCACATTGCGTTTCCCTTGATACAATGCCATTTGTTTGAGATTCTCTCTTTAACAGCCCCGGTATATGTAGGGGAGAAAAACACTCTTATGTGGATAAATACGTGGGTAAGTAGCGTAAGATCTGTATTTGTTTCAAGGATGTTAAAATTCATTGAAATGATTTTCCTTCCGTTGTTCTCTGTTCCTAACGTATGTCTTGGTGGGTGGTATATTTGTTCTTCGAAGGCTTCCTCTCTCAAGGAAGTGGTTTAATGTGGAAGAAAGGCCCTTTCAAATTGTTTATGTCATGAATTATAACTATAAACAGTGGACAATAACATTGGACATTCAGATTTGTTTTGAAACCAATTTGATGTCGAAGATGGTTTTGCCCAGTGTTTTTCATTAACAATGGATTCTAGTGTTGTCTGCAAAGAGAAATTCTTTTCTGACTGTGTGTCCTAGGTGTAACATTTACATAAATAAGAAAAAGAAGCAAGCCTTGAAATAGATCTCAGAGAGACTCCATTCTGAGTTGGAACTGATTTATTGTGATCGATAGCTAAGGTACAAAGATTACTAAAGAGCTGTGTTTAAAACTCTGTATGAAGTGCAATTTGAGGGACAATATTTCATAATAACGCAAACAAAATACTTGAGACAAAAAAATATATTTTCCAAATTGTAATTCAGAAATTCAATAATGGCTTTTTCCACAGTTGCTTATTTTCTGAAATCATGTTGAAATTTATATTGATATCATGCCTTTTAAACTAACTTAAAAAAGTGTCTGTAAAATAATTGAAGGGAAAATCATTTTTCGGATGATTGATAAAATTTTCCAAAGAAAATCTTTCTGAAAATTTAATTGTTTATAATTTCTCATTTAAATACACAACCAAAAAAATTTACTTGGTACCGCTTTAAACCTGAGAAATTCTAGCCCATGGCAGATCAGGACTAAGTCCCATTTATTTCGTTTCTGTGCAGACTTCTGAATTTTATACATACATTTTTGCTGAGGAATTGTCCTTTTTGCAAGAAAAATAATAATATCATTGAAATAACTTGCTACTGAACACTGTAGATACTCAATGCTGTATCAACACTGTGTAGTCGGGAAAAGTGAGCACTTTTATTACTCATTATGTCTACAGTTTTTGGTTAAAACAGTCTATTGTAGCATGTTATTGACAATTTACCAAATTTGGGAATAGTATATCCACCAAGGGGAGCAAAAAATTCAGTATGAAACTACCACAAAATATTTGGAAAGCAGTATTATTTATTGACGTACCAAAATATTTCATATTTGTATCCTTTACTGATTTTGTTTCTGCTGGAATATAAATAAAGAAATAATTATAAATGCACCACAACACCTATATAAATAAAGATAAAAAAGAACTCTGAAAAACTAACTTTGCTTTAGCAACAGACATAAATTTTAGGCGATGTGTGAAACAATTCGAAGAAACTTTCAAGATAAAGAAAGGAAAGACACACAAATGAAATTTTACAATTTTGATGGTTTTTCTGGTAATTGAATATGGTTGGGGAAATAGGAGAAAGAAAATTGTGGCTCAAATGGAAGATTGTGGGTGCTTAGAAAAATGAAATTCTTGAAATCTGTTGCATGATATATACTTCTAGATTGCAGAAGAAGCGAAGACATCAGAAACCAATTAACTTACGATCCTCAGGACATATCTGATATGTCATTTTACTGTTATGACCTATGGACGTATGTCATATGTTCTCCTACCTTTATCATCTTTGACAGCTATAAAGGTCTCTCAGATGTTCATAGGCACCTAAAATATGCTTTTTAATATTATTAAGATGGTTGTAGGACAAACGTAAATGTGTGCTTCTATTTTGTGTAAGTATCTGCAATTTTTCCAGGAAGCATATAGATATTCGTATTTGCAGGCATTGTCAATGTTCAGAATGTCTTTCTTTATAAATAATGTTCGTGCTGTTAGCAACATGTACTGATGTTTAGAAGACATATACAGATATCAAATTCGCAACAACTGTCAATTCTCAAAATTCAAGAGCTTTTTAATGATGAATCAGAACTGTTTCCTTCTTAAGAGGATGACAATTTTATTCCTGAATTGTTGTCTAGTTTGAGCAATGAAAATTATGTCATGGAGAGTAATGATGTGAATGTTTCTATTGCTGAGCGTTCTCAAATTCAAGAGTTTCTTTAGAATGCTGGGCAATTGATAAACAATCTGAATTGTCAGTGTTTGAGAAAAACAGTGAAATAAGATTTCCTGTAAATGTAGAATTAACTGAACTAGACTATTTTTCATTGTTTTTTTAAACCACAGTATATTTCGAAAAATAGAGGCAGAAATAAATGGGTATCATATACGAATGGAACTATTTCTGGACTTCTTCATAATGTAATTTTAGTGCGCCATTATTGTTGTCATATGAAGTTCATTGCGTTTCCCCCCATATTTTGTAACACTGTTACTTTCCACAAAAATATAAAATTGACAAAATGTGTTTCTTTGAATTCTATTATCACTACTATCGTATAATCAAATGATCATAAAATATTTAAACAAAATATTAGAATTTGGTTTTAAATCTTATATAATCACATCTACACGTGTAACTGAAAACTCTTCATCTTGTATTGGCCATATATTTCGTAAGATTGATAATTTTGATATTATTGTTAAACCTGCTGTGTGTATATTTCATCTGACTGATCATTATGCAACATTAATTAATATTGAATCAGTAAATATTATAAAAACATCTAATGTAAGAAACAATAAAAACAAATTAATTAACTATAAAAAACTACTTTCCATAATAAGTAAAATGAATTGGAATTTTATTTATGAAAGCACAGATATTGAATTTATCCTCGATAAGTTTATTTTTGGGATAAAAGATGCAGTAAAAAATCTGAAAAAATTCCTAAAAAGAAAATAGGAATAAACCTAGGAGGGATTGGATAACAAAGGGCTTGATCAAGTCGTGTAAAACCAAAAATTACTTATTAAAAAAAAATGAAAGCCAATCGACTAAATGGTGCAATAAGAGAAAAATACATAACATTCAATAATAAACTGGGGCATGTATTAAGATTGGCTAAAGAAAAATATTACTAGTGACATTTAGTGGGAATGTTAAAGCTATAGCTAGAGTTAGTGGGAAAACTATATTATGAATACTGGTATTTTTCCTAACTGTTATAAGAAAGCAGAAGTGATACATGTATTCAAGGGTGGTGGTGAAGATAAGGCTACAAATTAACAAATTACAGACCAATCTCATTAAACTCTAATTTTGCAAAAAATATTCAAGAAAATTCTGAAAATCAAATTTCAAAGTTTTATATATAAACATAATATTATTAATACTTATCAGTTTGGGTTTCAAGATGGAAAAAGTACTGAAAATGCTATTGTCTATTAGTAAATTAAAATTGAAATCAGTAAGTTAATAAATGAAAATATCCTGTATATATCAATCTTTTTAAAGTTAGCAAAAGCATTTGACACCATAAACCATGAGATTTTATTAAAAAACTGACAAATTATGGATTCAGGGGGGTTGTCTGCAAATTAATCAAAGCTATTTAACAAACAGAACACAATATGTGAAAATAGGTGGAGAACATGGTGAGAATTTGACAGTGGTGGGGTGCCTGAAGGTACTATTTTAGGACTTTTATTTATATTATATATAAATGGTATTTTTAAAACGTTGCCAAAAGATGATTTAATTTCTTATGCTGATGACACAAGTATAATTGTTTAAAGTATATCTTGGAAAGATGTGATAACTCAAACTGAAGTTTATTTGTGATCGATAGCAAAATGGCTAAGTCAGAGTTTTGTAAGTTTAAACATAAAAAATACTGTATTTATAACGTTTGATAGATATCTAGATAGAACACCTGAGTCATGTGACTTGAAATTGCATAAAGCAAACTGTGATAACTTCGTATTGCACTTGCATCAGTCAATACATAGTGAGGTCACGCAGTATCTATTCTTGAAGTGCGTAAATCCGCTAACATGAAGAATATTGTTTGTGCGTGTTCTTGTTTTTCTTATACTTAATGACATCTAGGAAATCTGTTAATTCACCAAATCTTTTCTGTTATGTTTGTGACCTGTTTACAACTAAGTCTCAAGGACATTCCTTTTTTCTGATCACCAAAGAGGCACATGAGTTTTATTTTGAATCTGAGGTAGATCTAGATAAGTGTTGGTCAGTACAGAACTGTTGCTCATGTTGCTCCCACTATTTAAGAGCTTGGTTTCATGAAACCCGCCCATCTATGCCATTTGCCAATTGTGGAGGAAACTTAGAGACCACATTACAGATTGTCACTTTTGTTTAATGAAAGTAACTGTAATCTGAAGTAAATCAAAATACAGATTCATATCCAAATTTGGAATCTGCAATGCATCTAGTTCCGGATTCCGATTCTCTCCCAATTCCAAAACCACCAATGGAATGGAAAAATGACACATTTTTTGGTATATTGTAATAACATAATTGAGCTGCTTAAAGAATTTTGGATGATTCACTATCGGAAAGAATGGTACATCAATTCATAGTATCAAAGCAATTCTCTTCACAATGGAAATGAGAACCCTTTGATACTAGGGTCCCTTTCCCTTTAGTTAAAGGAAACCTACGAGAACATAAGGCTACTCCTGAAGTATACTGGCTATTTGAATTATAAATGGAAAATCTGTGGTCATCCCAGAGTTCTGGGACTTTTGTAGGAATGCAGACTGCTTACACAAATGTTGCTGTTTCTTGTGCCACAATGATAGGGGAAGGAGAAAATATTATGTTGTCAAAGAGTGGTCTGTGAGAGAAATTTTCAATCCTGGTGAAAAAAAGTGTTGCATAAAACCCCAATTGACAAAGACAGATGTTACTATGACTCCATCTAAAATTGGGCTTTATGAAGAATTTTGTGAAACCAATGGATGAAGATGGCCGGGGTTTTCAAATTTTACTATCTAAATTTCCTGACATTAGTACTGAAAAAATTAATGCAGGCATTTTTATTAGGCCTCAGATCTGTAACCTGATGAAAGATATTACCTTTGAACAGTTGCTAAAGTATACTGAGAAGACAGTTTGGCTTGTTTTGAAAGATGTATGCAACAATGTCTTCAGAAATGTAATGTCTGGGAATTACAGTGAACTGATTGATCACATGCTGGACTGTTACGAGACTATGGGATGCAATTTGTCTCTGAAATTACATTTCCTTCATTCTCATTTGGATTTCTTCCTACCTAATCTTGGATATGTGAGTAATGATTTCACCAAGATACCGCGGCTATGGAAAGACGATATAAGGGAAGATGGCCATTAACCTTTTGACGGATTACTGCTGGACACTCTTGGACATTCCTGGATGGTGATACTTCTTGTACACAAATGGAAAGTTTCCAGGAAAAGTTTCTAACTTTTAAGTGCATTTAAAACTTTATTCAACTTTCTTGTATTGTTTTCATTCTATGTTTTGTAATACAAACAATTAATTATATAAATAATTTAACTATTTTTGTAATACAAATAATTTTTGTTACACGATCTGTAGATTAATACACTACAGATTCCTCCTGTATTGTTTTTGAGTCGTTTCCAAATTTCTCGAAAGTGGTATATATGTTGTACCTTTTCCAGAAGAATTGGTATGTGATGGAACATTTCTGATTTCATTTTTGCAATCAGCATATGTGATTTAGTAAAGAACACGTAGTTTCATCTCACACCAAGACACAAAAGTTCAAAATTGTTGCATTGTGTAATTTGTTTACATGAGATGCATCTAATTCCACCATGCCCCCTATTCTTTTGAGGTTTTGCCTCCTAGGGTTGATTTTGATGACGGCCTGTTCGAACATGATGGAGTTGCTCCTTGGGCTCTTGGAAATTGAGGGGGAAGCTCCACCTATTCCTCCAAAACTTCATTTAAAATAAATCCTTCTGTGTTTGCATTGGTCAGAAGTTGTCTAGCAGTCAGGCTCTTGATAACTTCATCCCGCAAGTATCACTTTGTTTGCCATTGCCATAAACAATAGCATCAGTCGAGTGAGAACCTGTAATGGCATCACTGTTTTTGGATGATTTTACCATATTTTGTTCATCCAGCAGCATCAGTGTCATCCAAAGGCAACTCCAACTGATCCTTAAAAATGTACATGAATGAAGCACTTCTACATTTTCCACATTTCCACTACAAAAACTTCTTGTATGCATTTCTACAAGAAACATCGCCTGTGTAGCAATCCAGATCTCTATCTTGGAAACCATCAGCTCCCATTTGCTGAATCTGCCAGTTTCCTCAGGCTGACTTTTGATAATGGCTATATATTCATATTCAGTGGTGTGCCCATATCCACAGTCTGCAAATCAGATGTCTCCTAAGTATGCTGAGTGATACCTCATGGGGAGCTGACCCATTTGTATTTTGTAGTTATGTGGACCACTCATCCACGCAGTTCTGGACTATAATGTATGGATCAGCAATTTCCTCAATTCCGAGACTCCTTAACACTATCCCCCACTATGGTATCTGTATTTCCACAGGTACATACCATACTAACTGCCTTCTAGCTGATGCTGGTAGCCATTCCTAAAAGGAAGTAGGGAAATCCTATTAGCATCTTATGCTCCTAAAGTTTGGGGTATCTCAACCCAACCATCCTGCTGAAGAATTATGCAGCCCAGATATCATTCTTCATATATTCTCCAAACATCTCTCCCCAGCCTCCTGGTATTTGATTTTTAAATCTTCTTTAAAATTTTTAAATCTAATTCTTGAAATGTGCTTTTCTATCCCTGTGAAACTCCAAAGCAACCACACTTTTTTTTGGAAACTCTTTCGTCCCAACATTGACTTCAGACTCTCCAACCTCCCCAAATGACTTGCCCCTTGTATACCAAATTCAGTTTCACGGAATAGGGGATGGCATATCCTGATTAAACTTTCATATTCACTAATGGCTCATCTTCCAATAATGCAGTGGCATGCAGGTTTCATTGTAGTAGGGTCATCAAATCATTTCGAATTCAGTCTCTGTGTAGTGTATTCACTTCTGAAATGTAAGCCCTTAAATATATTGAATAAATGATAGTGAGTAGTTCTCTGCTCTAGTTCTCAGAGCTCTCTTCAAGCCTCTCCCTCTCCCCTTCAGATTACCTAAAATACAACAACTGATTTATTGTTTATTTTCTCACCACTGTGATCTAGTTTTTTGTTGCATTCGAGGACACATGGCAATAAATTAGCTGACCAGGCTGCTAAAATAGCTATTGGGAAGTCTCATGTTAACATTCCTAGGGTCCCATCAGCAGATATAAAAGCATATCTACAATACTACAATCTTGGTGCATGCTAGGCAGAGTGACACAAAACCACTTTCAAACTAAGGGCAATTAAAGATTGTGTAAAGCTTTTGTTCCTGTGCTGCTATGTGTAGGAACTAATTGTAAAGCATCTTCACATCAGCCTTTGCCACTTTTTGCATGGCTTTCACACATGCGAGGTGAACCCCCCTCCATCTGCGACACATGTAAAATGGTCATTTCTGTGGAATATGTCCTTTCTACATTGTGTAAAATTTAATGGCTGCCAGCGCTGACACTGTCTGGGTATCTCTTAAAGCAAGCTCTCTAAGAGGTACTTGGCAACAACCAGTCCACACTCTGAAACCTTTTCTTTCTGAAAATTAAGTATACCATTTGGTTTGAGAGAAAAGAGCAATATAATTTTTTGTTATCTTACTTGGTCTTATATTTTTTATTTTTTTACGATTCCTGCACTTCTGTCTCTCCTTCTTTCTCTCTCTCTCTCTCCCCTCTTTCCCCTCCCCCTCTCTTTATTTATTTATTTATTTATATACATATAATTACAGGCAATCGCCCAATTATTAAATATCATTTACATTACAATATTATTGAAAATCATTTAGTAACAGGTTTTTATAAGTTTTTTTAAATTTATAAGGTGAACAAAATAAGTTAATGCGGTTACAGTTGTCACTTCTACACATTTTCCATAATGGCACATAATAGTACCAGGTTGATCTCGCAAAAGGAATATTAAATAACATGCTGTTTGTAGAACGCAGATCACGCACTGGATTAGCCCAAGGAATTTTACAATGTAATTCTGAAGAGTCTATATCATGATTTATCAAATTATACAGAAAAAGTACATCAAAATAATCCCTATGGGAGCGTAATGAGCTAATATTCAATCTAGTTGCGACTGGGAAATAATTGTGACTAAATCTAGGAAATGGAATATCAAGCTTGAAGGCAGCAAAAATAAAAAAAATTGTGCTGAACAGTTTCAAGTCTAGAGATGTGGTTCTGGTAAAAGGGAGACCATATTTGTGAGCCATGTAATAATATCGGTCTTACTAGAGTTAAATATAAAGTTTTGATGGTTTGCACATTAGTAAATTCAGATGCCATACGTCTCACAAATCCTAACATCTGATTTGATTTATTAATAATATCGTCAATATGTAGATGGAAACTAATTTTTTGATCAAAAATAACACCCAAATCTCTAAAGTATGAGACTGATTCCAACATTTCATCTCCTAGTTCATAATTGAATACAATGGGATTACTAGATCTAGTAAAAGACAAGGACTTACACTTACCATTATTCAAATTCAAACAATTTGATGAACACCAATCCAGCAATGTATTTAAGTCACATTGTAAATCGAAACAGTCTTGTAATGAATTTATAGTTTTATAAATTTTCAAGTCATCAGCAAAAAGTAGGAATTTTGAATATGGAAGTGTTTTCTTAAGATCATTTACAAATAGAATGAATAATAGTGGGCCTAGGTGGGAACCTTGTGGGACTCCAGATGTGACGTATATATTTCTAGAAACAAAGGATTTATATTTCACATTCTGCGTTCTCCCAGTTAAGTAACTACAGAACCAATTCAAGATTGTACCATGGATACCAATTTCTTCCAACACATGAAGTAAAAGAACATGGTTTACAGTATCGAAGGCTTTGGAAAAGTCTGTATAAATTACATCTACTTGTTTTTGTGTATCTAAATTTCCAAATATATAATGTTGGATAGTCATCAAATTAGTAACAGCAGACCTCCCTTTACGAAAACCATGTTGTTCTTCGATCAAAATTGGATTTAGAAATTGCGTCAATTTAATTGTTATGATGGATTCCATCAATTTAGCAATTATAAAAAGCCAATATCAATCAGTTTATCGTCTTGATTTGAATTTCTAATAGTTGGGATATCATCATTTTTATACACAGTTTCAAAAAATTTTGCGAATAAATTACAATTTGTTGAGGTAAATCCGCGGTTTCATTCTGAAAAAACATAGAATTTGGTAAACCAGATATTTTTCTCTTAGCGTTAGCATACTTCCAAAATGATTTAATGTCGTGATCGATAGAAGTTTCAATTCTAATTAAATAATCAGAATAATCCTGAGCTTGTTTCGCTTTACATTTTTTCCTCAAATCAGAGAAGATAGTATAATCATTAACATTTCGAGATAGTTTAAACTTTGAATGAGCGTGCGATTTCTCCTTAAGCATGTTTATCAAATCCTTGAAAACCAAATTGGATAAGATGAAGAATAATGAAGTTTTCTAGGAACGTGTTTCTCGATAATTTCATATAATTTATTATATAAGATTTCAATTGATATGTCTAAAGAATTTACAGTAAATAAGGGATACCAATTAAACTTTAATAATTCTTCATTTATCATATAATAATCAGCAAGTTTAAAATTATATACAATTTCGTGAGAGTCTAAAGGTAAAGTGATATTGTCATTTTTCAAAGTGATATTGAGAGCAGGATGATACTTATCACAAGAAACTGGTGGAAAGTCAGATTTAATTATTTGTGATAACGAGTCATTGATGAAAATTAAGTCCAACACTTTGTCATTAACATTTACTACGTTGTTAATTTGATTCACGTTCAAGTAATTCATAGTATTTTTGAGTAGATTACCAATCTGATAAGTGATATCAAAAGTACCAGTTGAAACATTATTTACAGTAATGTAATTTTCTGTAGTCCAATTGATATCTGGTAAATTAAAATCACCAGTTATTATAAATTTAGCTGTAGGATATTTCTCAAAAATATTTTCAAGAGACTCAGTATAATCAATATAAAGATTTATAGGAGATTTAGGAGGAAAATACACAGTACTTATAATATATACATAAGAATCAAATTGAAGGAGAATAAAAAGGTTCTCAACAGTTGTTTTATCAATGGAAATCAATATATTTACGATTTATCGCGATCAGGACTCCACCACCACGTTCGTAAGCGCTCGTATCTGGATTTCTGTCTAGCCTATATATATCAAATGAATAAAGATTTAACTCTGTGTCTGTGATGTCCTTGTGAAGCCATGTTTCAGTTAGGACTATGATGTCCAGATTTTCGAAGGCTGATGAAGTTCTGTTCAATGTGGATGATTTGGTGCGAAGTCCTCTCACGTTCTGATATAAGATTGATAGATCCGAGGATTGCCTATTTATATGTTTTCCTGGTTGATCGGAGAACTATCTATGGAATTTGTTATTGTACTATCTTTGGAAATTATTATATATGGAACTCCATTTCTATACTTCAATTTACTTCCAGTAATACCTTTTTCTTCATTTGCCTTCATTTGAGATAATAAGCTTTTCAAATGTTCACATTGCTTTGGTGTCCTGTCGGCTGAAATTTTAATAGAACTTTTATTGCTTTTCTTGTGTTTGAGAATGTCTAACACCAAGGAGCGATTTTTCAATATGACTTTCAATGGTCTTGTGTTAGATGGTGAATTTGTTTGAGAATCTGTTGACGATTTGGCAGGATTACCTCATTTATTATTGGGACCTAGTCTCATTGTTGAAAATTCACTAATATCGATGTCGGTGATAGCCGTTAGAATAGTTTTAGGTGCTTGTTTATCATCGATCAATCGTTGTTGTGTAGACACATTCTCTTGACCCTCATCGACACCAAACAAAATCAAATTATATGAACGCTTTTCTCGATCAATTATTTCACCATACATTTCTTCAAAATTCGATGATAAGGAATTCGGTCCAGATTCCAGATTTCCATTATTTCTAAGTTCTTGCACTTCCTTCAATAGCGTATCATTTGACACCTGCAAAAACTCAATTTTCCTATTTAATCTAGCAAGGAAAGTCTTAAGATCACCATGGTCAGTGGCCATTTCACATTTATCACAACAGTAATGAAGTCTTATGGCTTTTTTCAGTGCAAAAACCTTAAGTTCTGAAGCTGAGAGTTTGGAACACTCTGGATGTAATTTAACATTACATGCACTGCACTCAACATAGTCCAGTTCACCAGATTTATTGTTCACACGGATAACCGAACCACATTCAGCACAATTCATTGCCATGATTTATAGATCTTAGATATTATAAAGTAAAACACACTGTTATCAGTCCGCAATGCGTCGGTAAGAACGTCTGACCGCTACAACTGACTTTATCTCTTCATCTCTCTCTAGCTGTGTCTCCTAGTTTTAAATTATGACATGAACCCCAATGACCATAGCTGTTGAAGTTCCCTTTATACCTTAATCACTTGATTCAAAGCCTGACAAAGTAAACAATTTCATCTTTGTTGCCAAGTTTGGATTCTTCTTTCATGAGGTTTGAAAAAAATTTCAATTTTTCCAACTCCTCCCTTGATTTTTCACTTTTCAGGCTAATGTCTTTCGAGCTGGAGTTAGCTTTGGCTAGTCTTAGAGCCCACTTTTATTTAAAGCCTTTGTATTTGAATTTATTAAATAGTTCTCCTTGAAAATACTCTTACTTTTATTCTTTATTATCATATGTTCTCTAGCTTATTCAATCAGAAAATACCACTTTGTTTTTCTTCAAAGTAGTGTCTACCCAGTGTTTCCAGTCACAAACAATACTTTCTTGCTCTTGATTTATAATTCTACATATTTCCCCCTTTCTTTTATCTTCATTTTTATTAGGAATTGAAAATTTAGCAGGTTTAGCACAAAGTATTTTTAGCATGTTTTACATCTGCATCCATATCAATTTTAGTATTTGTAAGTTGATGGAATTTTCTATTCATGATTTTAAGGTATTCTAGCAGAACAATATATGTAAATGGATTATTTCACGGCAATATAAAAGGTGCTGAGAACTTTCCCATAGTATCAAGAACTCTATAAAAAAATATTGTTTAACAGGTTTTGCAAGTGGACTACTAATTTATAAGGTACTTTAAAATCCCTAAATTTGAAACAGATATATACATATTAAAAATGTTAAATAGAATAGTAATTTCTGTGATGGGGGAATGAAAATTAATCTTCAGAAATATCTCTGATCAGTATTAATTTTAATCCCAATGCCCTTATTATTTTGTGAAGCTAACTACTGTTAGTACAGTTGCTGTCTGGTCCTTCTGTTTATGGCTAAATAGACTCTGTACACCAGGAACAGAAATTGTAGTAACTAACATTTCCTTGGTTACAGTTTTTCTCTCAATTTGCAATTTTGGCAATTTATCTTTGCTTAATCAAAAAATTAAAAATTCACTCTGAAGTTGTTGTGACCATGTACAGAATCCAATAAATTTTCACATTCTACTTTTGAATTTTTTAATTGTATAAAAGTACTGGGAGTGTAACAACTTTGCAGGAATTTTCGCTGTGCACATACAAAAAACACATTTACAATTAAAACCATTGCAAGTAGTTACTTACCTTTAGCGAAAGGTGGTTATCTAAAGCTTCATTCACAAATATCAATGACAAGTTCTCTTGAGAGACAGTTCTGGAAAGAAATGAGAATGCCAGTTAAAATTGTTTTTTAAAGATTTTTTACAAGCTCCTGAAGACATATAAACACTTAGAAAATTTAATATCTGCAAATCAGTAATTATTACAGTTCAATGGTCTTAGTCTTCCTCATAATTTAAATACATCAGTCAAACCTGACTAAGAAACATTTCAAGGGATACACATTTTATTGTCATTTAAAAGGATATCTCTCATATTCAAGTTAAGAAAGTATTTGTCTCACAGAATTCGCTTGGGCAGATTCAAATCTCGTTTGTTTCAGTTACAAAGGTGAATGATAATCAAAAATGCAATTCTTTTACAAGAAACTTTATAGAATGTATCATTTATATTGTTTGTTGGTGATTTTAATTTATCCAATTTTTGTAAAGTATTGACAATGATCATTTGCTAATGAAATTTGATTAGCAGAGCTTGAAATCAAGAGGAAAGTTGCATCAATAATTATGATTTTTAAAATGGTAGAAAACTTGATAGATGTTTCCAATATCTTACCTCAAATATCAATGTCAGTTCTCTATGAGAGACCATGATATTTTTATATGCCGTGTATTTCTAATACTGTACTTTATTACTCACCATTGTATAAAAGTATGACTAAAAGTAATAATTTCATAAGTAATTATTCTTGTAAATTGAATGTTTTTAGTGATTCTTTGTATACACTTATACATGTGGCAACTGACTACTTCAGTACCATCAATAATTAATATTCCTTTTTGTAATAATCCTGTAATCAGGGAAACCTGCTAGATTTAACTTTATGTAAATAAATGAATAAATAAATAAACATGTTATGTATTGCATTTTGTCAGTCCATGTAAACCGAAAATAAAAAATGAATATAAGAAGAATAGATTTTGGCATATTAAATTGTTTACAAAGTACAAGGCTTGTGTTTATCATATTCACACCGTACCTTTCGTAATCACTGGCAATGAATTAACTGTTCCTTCAACATTTACTATGTGCAAATAATGCATTGATTGTTCTTTCTGCGTGTTCTAGCCACTGTCCTTCAACAATTTTCAGATAGTAAATATAAATACAAATTAAACCAATAGAAACACCCAAAATTTTTGAATCAAAGAATGACAAGTTCTTTGTTTGCAGACATGAGAACAATGTGGATGAAAAAGCAGGTTTTTCTTATAGACGTGTCAGGACTTCATAATTTTTCTCACTAATAGAAGTTCCTTTCTTATCCAGGTTTAACTGAACTTATATTATTTTGTATTTTCATTTTCAATGCAAAAATTCTAGTGAAGCAAAAATATTTTTTTAAATTATTTTTTTAATTTTTATTATCTGTGTTTATTTTACATGTTCGAAAATGAACATCAGTTTCAAAATGTTAGACCATTTTCAACAAAAATGGAGAAACAGAGTACTGTTTCTCAAGCATGGATCTATAGCCCATGACTCATTACTCTGGCAGAGAGTTGTGATGAGCACTGCTATGTTGATTTGATGAATGAGACAACTGATGATATGTTCATCAGTTGTCTCATTTATACCATTAAACTAAAATTGTTCTGTACATTTGAGCCTGCTTCACAACATACAGGATGGCCCGGTATGTCAATTTTGCCATCCTGTATATTGTGATGCAGGCTCAAATGTGTCCTGAATCTAGTGTGTAAACTGTTCTTACATGTGCAATTGTAAACAACGGTTAAAATTTATATTTATTATTTCAATATTTTATAGAAAATAGTTGTGTCAACAAAATTGAAAATTCATTGAAACTAGGCTTTAAGAGATAATAGTGCAACCGTCAAGAAAATAATATCTTTTGCTCAGTAATAACAGTTTATTATTTTGTAATAAAAATCTTTCATGTTTTAAGAATAGCATGTGTTGCGTTACCTCAGGACTGAATGTGTAAAAGTTCATTGATATTTAGAACTTCTCTTTATATCCTCCCTATGTATGTATTTGAAGTATTTTCTCCTAATATTTTTCTTAAATTTTCTTAATGACTTGCATTGAGATTATTGAAGAATAGAAATGCAGGGAGTAGTGAGTTTTACAACTCAATGTAATATAATAAAGAAAGACTCTTTCATTCCTTTCCCTTATCTAATTGGTGGTTCATGTAAAGCTTGAAGGTTTTTTTATTCTGTTTGTCAACATATTGTATGTATTGCAGAAAGTTCTTGTTCCTGTTCTGAAGACAATTCGTTCTCCTCCGGATTATGTAGAAGAATACAGGAATGAGTATGGGTACATGGGGCCAGCTCTTCATACAGCAGTTGTGAAGGCTCGTTCCCAACCTTCTGCCAACTCCACTTCAGGTGCCTCTGGTTCGTCTGGGGGATCTACGAGTGGTGGTGGAGGTAGTGGAGGCTCTGCAGTTGTGGGTGGTAATGCACCAGGTGTTTCATCTGGAATGGCAGCTTCACGAACAGTAGTGAATCAACCTGCTCTTGTACAAACTGGTGAGTTTGGTGATTGTTATTAAATGTACTCTGAACTTCTAAGAGGAAAAATATTAATATAAAAAACACCTGTTTTGAGGATTATGTCTGCAGTTCTGATTAGTTCCCAATTTTTGTCATATAAGAGGACCATGGATATAAAAACCTCCATTGTAACTGCATAAAAAGGACCCCTGTAACATTTAAGAAAATGATAAGGATAATAATGTGAGTAGACTGCTGGACTGAAAACGAGGCACTTTTAAGGAAACCATACAATAATTTAACCTTTTACCAGTGACGAAAAATACTGAACATAGATGATAACCTTTGAGATTCGGTCAGTTCCATTAATTATGGGGAGCCATGGTGCAATGGTGTCCAAAGGGAAATTTAATGCGGCGTGTGCAGGTGACTACTTACTGTGGAATGGAGTCACACAGGGTCAAATATCCCACGCTGTATCATCATGACTAATGGCGGCCCCTATCGCACCACCAGGTGTAGGAGCCCCGTAGTTTTCGTGATGACGATGTTGACGTTTACTCGTACGCGGCGCCACAGAGGCGAAGTTTATCAGGTCGCTACAGTGGAGAAAAGTAGGCTACGCTATTTCGGCACCCATGCTTGACATTGGGTACATTATATGAATGTGATGTAGCATACGATGACACAATTTGGAGCAATAGACAGCGCATTTCACTGATCTGTATGGTGTCCGTGTACAGAGCGAGCTATTTCATTAAAAAAACAGCGTTCTTTATAAAATGAGCAATAAAATTTTAAAATTTCCTTTAACCTTTTAGCCTCAGAAGCATAGATTTACATAGAAAGTTGATTGTAATTTTCCAATTTTGTTGTAGCCTGTATGTCACCAATATTCATGCACGTATCTGAAGACTCAAAATGATCTTGTATACTTTTATTTATAGTGTCGCTTCAAGGCAAGCTGGACAGAGAGGGGACATTGTCATGTAATTGGGAGCTTCATTACGATTACAACTTCTGGTATTGTAGCCACCGATTGGATGACAGCCTCCCCCCCCCCCCCCAGTCCTTTCCACTCGTGGCCTTGAGACACCACTAAATAAATCAAAGTATAGACCGCGAAGGTCTTACTCTTGACGTTATTTGCAAACAGCAAATGCACTGCAACTTAGCTGGCTGGCGGGATAAGGTTCGATAGCTTGATCCAGAGCTGTCGTAATATTGTAATTCAGGGACGCATCTAGAGAAAAATTTTGGGAGGGGAAATTCAAAATGTTTTGTTCGAATGTGTCATATTACATATTTTGTAAAATGTCGCAGGCTACACTCAGCTCATACTGTGATTAGATTTTATTAGTTTTAATGATTTTCTGAAAATATTTTTGCTTGAAAGTTTCGTGACAATTTAAAATGAATAGTTACGGTACTGAAAACTATTAGGGGTGAATTTCCCTTCCCGTGCATTCGCACCTGTTTAATTTCAGGTGGTAAAATGCACACTAGGGCATTCCTCTTAATATTAGCAAAAAGCAATTCCTTTACCATTTTTTTTTTCGGAATTATTCAAGAGCAGATTTCCGTAGAAAGTTGCTTTTGTAATTTTTCGATTTCGTTATAACCTATACATCACTTCGTCTTTTTCCAAGACTCTAAGTCCTGTGCAGTCTCAGGAGGTCATTAGCATTATTTGTAAATTTCGAATTGTCATGGCCAGCTTGCGTGCCAAGTTTCTGACAACCTAAAATCGAGCACGGTCGTGGGGCTGTGCGCTGTACAGATCTGTTGTAAGTTGCACCCCAATTCTGTCATTTCATGCTTAAAAATTTAAGTATGACCCATTATAAGCACGCCCTTCTGGACGTTTTAAAAGAAGAAAAATTGTCAAGAAGTGTCCATTGGAACACTGCAGACTGGGTTGTTGTAGTGCCATCAAAATGTGTGATGGTTGATTGGCTGGTGCTTTTCTCCCAATACACGTTTCCACACTCGGTAGATTGATCTCTGTTTCCAATGTTAGGTCTTGGAGGGGAAAGGGGTGTCCATGGAGTCATGATCTTCCCCCAAATCTAGTTAAAAAAGTCTATAATTTTTTGAAGAAAAGCAATATTAGACATACAGATCAAATCCTTGATTTAGAATATTGTCCATGTAGATAGAATTAAGTAGATAATAAATTAGAATTATGTTGTTATGCAAAGGGCGAGTGCAAATGCATGAAATCCATCAACTAAATCTTCTTTTAAACAAAACAGAATAGCAATTCTTTAATCTGGAGAAACAGCTTCTTAATTCTTTAGCTTCATAATGCTTTTGAAAGGTCACTACATAATTTTTAAATTGATTCACATTCCAAGCAGCCTGAGTGCCCACTCCCCATGAATGCCAATATCCACTCTTGTACATTCTGTCCAGTGTCACCTACATGGGGGCATTCCTACCTACATTGGATCTACAACCTGTCCTGAGCATTCACACTATACATCCTAAATGTAAGGTTTCCAAATGCTGAAATGAAGATCTATTAAACATGATGCAAACTGCGAAGTGGGATATTTGTATTAATATCAGATTCTGTGCTCTCAGTAGCCGTTCCGTTTTTATCATTACCAAAGCACCAGTGAATCAGGTCTGTGCCAGAAATACATTTCTGACAACTTTGTAATAATGTACAACAATTCTTTGATTGAATTTCTTGCATGGTGGTGAATACATATATTTAAACATTTTAAGAACAATGTCTCACTGGCTAACTTTTAAAATATTTTTTTAAAGAAATTTTGCTTGTCTGTGGGCAATTATATTGAAAAATTAATTAGGTATGCTTCTCAAGAGTATCATTTCTGTTGTTAGTAAGCTAAGACAGGACCAGCATTATTTTTCACATTAGTTAGGTTTCACAAGAAAAATATAATACTTCAATACAGTAGCTTTCCATTCAATCCTGCTTATTTAAGTGACTTTCATGCATGCCAGAATTGGTTGCAATGCTCATTGTAATGTTCTAAAATAAATCTTTCTTTTTCCAGCATTATTGTTCAATGTATGCATTTTGATTACAGGTGCTTCCCAAGGTGGACGTACATTTGTCATGAGCAATTCTGGCCCTAGCAGAACTATGGTGGCTCCAAGCAATGCCTCCAAGTATGTCTTGGTGACATCAAGAAACCCATCAGCTAATCAGGTGTGTATGCACTATTTAGTTAAAACATGAATATTTAGAAATAGGAATCAGAGATTTACTTATTTATCATCTCAGAAACAGTAAAAACTGTGTGTTATGTTTGGGGAGTATAATCTCCGCACATTTCTCGAGCTCTGGAATTCCTACCCTTCCTCTTTTACTACTCATAGTTGAATTGGGAATAAAATAAGACCTTAAAATTATCAAAAATTCAATAGAGTTTGAAAGAATGGTAAATCTGTGGAGTAAAATGCCCTTTAAATATAAGTTTTGCTTCTCTGAAGAAGCAATATTGTGTGAAATTCCTTTGTTACAAAGCAGATGAGAAAGATATTTACTCTTAAATGTTTAATCACAAATATTCTGGATAGTTTACAGTTATCAAGATAAAAAAACAAAAAAACAAACATTCAGACTCCTGTTATTTGAAGAAGTGTGGCACAATGGGTTTCCCAACAAAAATTTTACTTTTTGAGCAAACTTCACTTATTTATTAGTAGCACTGCATTGAGTGATTAGGAGTGAGGTCAGCTGTAGTAATCAGTATGCATGCTTAGAGTTGTGCTGTTTCACCCTTTTCAGGAGCACTGGGACAATCATGTTTCTCCCATGCGTCAACGCAGGACAGTTGCAATGTGCATCTAGGTGCATCTCATGATCCTCCCCCAAATCTAAGTAAAAAATGCCTATACTTTTGAAAGAAAAGCAATGTTAGCAAATTGGTAAAAACAATATTGTTAGCAAATGTATGCTAAGCTTGCTCCAATGCTTGCCCAAAAACAGCAACGGAATCTGGTTTTCACAAACATAAAAAAAAGTTTGAACTACATAAATAAATATTATTATATTTGTAATACATTTAGTCTGTATGCATTAGTGTATGTGTATATTGGCAGTTCATAATGATTTCCGACTAGTATATTTTGTAATTTTTTGATTTCAGAAGTAATAGAAGTGTGTTTATGAAATGAATTTACAGTAAAAACATACAGAGAATCTAATACTTTGATATTTGAGCTAATAAAGCTATTAACTATTAAAGGAAAAAATATGTTGACTTTAGAATGAAGTGTGAAATTTTGGAAGAGGATAATATAAAATAAATAAATGATCGTGAGGCCTCTCTTATATTCTTCTACCAATGCACATTGGTCATTTTTTTCCTACCTTTTTAAAATATCATGCTTAAATACTGTAATGTCATGAAAATTTTTATAGGCCTAGCTGCTCAATAATAATTTTCACTGTATTTAAATCTTCATTCATGTATCATTTCATAAAACTTCCACGACTGTCTTTCTCGTTGCCCTTTTTAAAGCAGGAAGATGGCTGGAAAGTGCAGTGACAGGGTGCATTGTGTACGACGTAAAGTGCTTTCCAGGCACTGTTGTGGTAAGCAGACTTGTAAATTGCAGGAAAATTGAAATTACACTAACATAAAAGTAGGGTATTTATATTATGAATATATGAAAACTTATTGGTCTGACAAGAAAGGTTTGAAGTGCCCGGAAAACGTAAATTGCAGGAACATAAAAGCAGGGTTTTATTGTATTTTGATGTTTTCTCAATGAATAATCAGCTTTTTTTGCCACAGGCTATAAATATCGGTAACTACAGACTAATGTTGGACTGACTATAATGTATTTAACAAATTTATTCTTTTGTCACCAGACTATACAACCACCAGCATCCCCAGCCCCGCCTAGTGGAGCTACTGTGGTGAAGTTCGTGACATCAGCACAGTCCATTGTGACACAGAAGGTGAGTTCGGTTGCGTCAGCCGGCTCGCAGATGACCAAGCTGGTGGTGGTGTGCATGAACAACTCTACAGCTACCACCACCACTACCACGAGCACAAGCTTTATGGCACAGGTAAGTGTGGTGATGTGTGTAGCAGGCAGGATGGTGATCCAGAACTGGATGAGGATCTGCTGGGCTTAAACGAGACTTCTTGATAGGTCTTATAAAGTAAATGCAAGTATGTCAATAATAATATCTTGATTTGTCTAAAGAAATACTAATTTGTCTTTCTTTTTTCCTTTTCTTTTTTAGAGCGTTATGTTTCTGTAGGTTTTTATTTATTCATTTATTTATTTTTTAAGAAAAACACTAAAATTAAAACTCATCACTGCATTTAGAAATTACTTGAATTTGCTAACTTTCTATCCTAAGAGTTCATTGGATTTTCACTGTTTCCTATGTGTGTAAATTGAAAATCTGTGATTTAGATTGAGTGTCAAGGGGCAGCATTGAATGTTAAGGCACTAAAAACTTTTTATTTAAAATATTATTCATGTTTAACCATTTCAAGATATTAGTAAATAAATTCAAAACGATATGAGTCACCCAGTTTTTTCTGCCAATATCCTCTTTAATAATGCATGTTGTAACATTTTTACTCTTTTATTACCTGCTACATTTGTGTTGACATTCTGTAAGTAGAAGCAGTTATCCAGGAAGGTCTTACTTAAAAATATTTTCTAATAAACATGTATATGGGAGTACAATTTTTTTTACTCCAATCCAAATTCATTTTTGTAAACATTCAATATCTGATTATGTATTATCTGTTGTAACTAAGTATTCTTCATGCCACAAAATATACTCTGAAGTGATATACACTGTCTCTTCTGAAGTGATATACACTGTTTCAGAATTAATATATTACACTGTTTGTTTAAATAAGGTTTTATTTTATTAATTTATTTACTTTATTTTCATTGGTGTACTTACAAATAATAAAAATATTGTGGAGGGACGGTAAAATATGAGAGACTGAAATATTTTAAGAAACTATTGAAAACTGTTCTTGCTTAATGTATACTTTTTCAGTTGGAATGGATCTTTTAGAAACTTCCATTTTTATCAATTTCTTTACTACATCAAACTCCATCTCCTTTTTTCCTCAAACTTTTTGTCCTTATTTCTATTTTTTCTTTATTTTAGAGCATATTCTGTTGCTGCAGTCAAATCAATAAGTTTAATATTATTATTAATATTAATATTATATAAGTTTAATTTTAGGAAAATTATTGTTGTTGGTTTTTACTAAATGCTTTCTGTTTTCTTATTTCCAGGCCACATCATCTCCAGGTCTGAACATGAAGTCAGTGTTTGTTGCCCAATCATCGCAAGGAATCAAAATTGAATCGAACATCAATTCTGATGAAATGCTGGGTCCATGAGCAAGAACTCCGAACGTTGCATTTTAACTATCGCCAATATTTGGCACTTGTCAGCTTCACAGTGAAATATCATTCATCACCATCAAAAACATTTTCCATACAATAAAATATTATATTAAAACAGAATTTATGTTTAATGATTATTTTCTCCCATTAATTTTTGTTTTATCAGACATGATAGCTGGAAAATTACTGCATAATTTTAATCTATTGCCTGCCCTTCAAATGTTTTTCTCATTTTATTTGTATCAAACAATTTGATTAGATGAGTTATTGAAAACGTTGAGTTGTTGGTGGTGTGGATTAAATATCAGTTCACTGAAAGGATTATTAATTAGTCAAGTATTTCATGAAAAAAGAAAATAATATCTTTCACATGAATTCACAACATTTGCTGTACCCTCTGTTAAAGAATATGAACAACTGTATGAAACTATATAGTTTAAAAGGATAAGTGAATATCAGTAAATGCTTTAGAATCTACAAATTACATATTTTTTTATGCATTAGATGGCATTTGTGAAATACAATTCTCATATTGTGAGATTTGTTATTTTTGGCAGATAAAAACTGTCTACATTTTTTTGGTTTTAGAAATACAATCAAATGCCCAAAATTCATTAATAAAAAAACTAGTGGTGCTAAAACAGCACATACTTTCTTGCCCGTATTTTCATGCAAAGTTACGCTAAAAATATTAAAGTTTTCTAAAAATTGTACGTGACCTTATATTAAAATCTGTCTTTAAGGAACACATTTCATTAAGGGGAAAAATCTCAGTCTTAAATATTTTAGTTGTAGGAAGACTCCAAAAAATTTTTGAACTTTTGCAATTTTCCAAATATAAGGGGTTTTAACAAACATGAGACCTGCACCATTCCCTTAAATGTCCTTTACATTATCCAAGTACAAAATTTAGTTAAAAATATAGCCTTTTTTTACTTTGAAAATGCCCCAATGGCTTTATGTAAAGGTCCCCCTAAAATTAATATATCGGTTTCCAATTCAAGGAGCGGTGACATAAGCCAGATCTATTGGGGATTATCAATTTTGGACAAAATCAGCTGAATGGTTTAGCCCCTGGCGTTGTTCACAGACAGACATTTTGTCGTCATTCATTTCCTTGGTTTCAAGAACCCACAAAACATGGCTAGAATTCGTGCCGGAGGGTTTTTGTTTTTTTTCTTCTTTTTTTTCTTTTCTTTTCTTTTTTTTTCTTTTCTTTTTTTCTTCTTTTTTTTTCCCCCCTTCTAAATTTAGCAACTGGATTTGATCACTTTTACCAAGGCCCTGTAACAAGCATTACATAACTTTCTCTCTAGTGCGTAAGCGGTAGCGAGAAAGTAATATCATCATAATTGTACTTGTAGGAAGAGACGGAAAAAAGTTTGAATTTTTGAGATTTTCGAAAAATCAATGATTTCAACGAAAATCAGGCTTGCACCATTCTGTTCAGGGTATTTTATGCTATCTGACAACAATATTTAATTAACAAATTTAAATTTTGAAAATGTCACAGGCTTCTTGTAAAGATGCCCTCAAAATTAAAATATTGTATTCAAATTGAAGGGGCTGCAATATCATCCAGATCAATTGGGAAATATCAATTTTGGAAAAAATCTCTGTAAGAAGGCACAACCATGCCCATGGCGGGACTCAAACCCGCGTCCCTTTAGACCGAGTCGGCACAGGCTCTAGCCTCCTCGGTGAACTATGTCGGCGACAATTATTACAATTCACAGAGCGCACACATTCACAATTATTACAATTCACAGAACTGCAGCTGCCGTCTTGCGGGGCGGAATGCCATTGTCGCATTCATATCTCCTGAAAGCTAGTATATCTTTCATATTACATTTAAATCGTATTTTTAAGAGAAAAAACCTAATTGGACTAATTTCAATTAAGGTTTACGGATTGTTTGAAAGAAAATACAGCAATATATTGAGAATGCAAATACGTCCCTCGCGACGCAAACAAAAAATATGGATTATCATGTCGGTTTTAAATAATTTCTAAAATATTATTTTGTATACGTTAACAACAGTTCGAATGTAAGAAACGAACAAAGAATTAATTGAAATAATATACTAATTTAACTGACGTGGCTTCGGACTGCCTCCAAAAACTTCTCTAATTACGTTCACGAAGGGCTGGGAATTCGAAGCGGGCGACTATGTTAAAGCCAAATTACACAAAAAATAATTTTCGAAAATTTGGAAATGACATTTAAAGATTGTTTTTGATGAACATATTTCATTAAGAAACCAGTGGCGATAAACAGCACATACTTTCTCGTCTGTAACGGTTATGTAATAATATATCGCATTTCTGACTGTACCAACATATCTCAGTGAATGAGCGCTGCCAACAATGTGCGCATGCAGCGATGGGCTCTGCCAATGCTGCAGAAGTTTAAATGTCTCGGCTGCGGAGCTTGGGCACACGCCGCGTCACGCAAATTCTGTAAATTTCTACAGCCGGCGCAAACGCGCATCTCGGGGCCCAATGACTAGACATTGTGGTCGTAGATGGAAAACTTGTTCATCCACACTTATATGAGGAAGGACAGGTGCTGGGGATACCAATGCTATAACAGTCTTCGGTAATTTGCTCCATATGTGACCTAGTAATTACTAGCGCGGTACACCTGCAATATGGAAAGTCGCACACCATCTTTCACATGCGTGCAAAGCATGGCGTAAGGATAGTTCGCTTCTTTTGCATTGGTTCTGCGTCATTCTCGCAGAAAGGGGGAAAATGGGACGGCCACCGCCTACAATGTGGCGAGACCGCACGCACAAGCCCCACCAATGCCCCCGTATGTATGCACTCCCCGCGCAATGCGGAGCAGTGGGATGGGGAAAATATTTCCGAAATGTCAAACAAGTTCGCCTCCACTTTCCCCGCAAGCAGTGACGCCCAATGGAGGACCCTCCTCCCACCGAACCGACCAAATGTTACCCCGAATAGCGCCAGCAAACCGCCCAACTCGCAGCCAAAGCAACAAGAATCACAAAAGAAGAACCGAATTTATTTATTTACTTATTTATTTATTTTCATTTGGATAGGACAATACAGAGATCATTGTTTAATACACTCTACATTTGTTATAATTATATGCTCAGCCGGGAGCTCCGCGCCACAACTGGGCGGATCAGCCTCAACCTGGCACTCGCAGGCATTGCAAACGCCTTCGGCTCTGTCCCGCATGGGGCAATCGGGGTCGCGCTGGAGGCAGTGGGGTCGGTGGTGCCTTCACGGAAAAAGTAACAACTATATGATGGCACCACTACCCAAATAGTATCACAAGAGGGCCTCTCAGACCACATACCAATTAGATACGGCATCAGGCAGGGGTGCCCACTTAGTGGACTCCTTTTTAATCTAGTTATAAATCCCGTACTACAAAAACTAGAAGAACAGTCACCATCCCCCCCTCCCAGTCCTAGCTTATGCGGACAACCTGACTGCCATGGCTAGAACCCCAGAAGAACTCCAAATAAGACTAGATCTCACTAATTGCACACTAAAAACATTAGGACTCAAACAAAAGCCGCAAAAATGCCGTACATTGTGCATTAAAAAGAGTCGTGAATTTGAGGCTACATTATAACTTAATGACACCCCCATCCCAGGCCGACGCGCCGCGCTGAATCAGAGGCGGGATTCGGATCTTTTATTGGAGGGCAAAGGTTGCCCCTCTCATAAGATGTTCGCCTAAACCAAATGGCATTTGAGTAGTTACATTATAATTATACCATAAACATAATATTTTTGAAAGATTTCTTAGCCCACGTTCCTCCACCCAAACCCCTCTACAGCCAGAAACGTGTTTTTTTGTCAACTTAACACTATTTTATCTGATTGAAAAAATAACAAAATAATTTATACCATTAGAAAACATTTTTTAAATATTTTCTCAGCGTCAAATTCAAACGCTAAGTTTTTTGTTTTATTTTTTACAAAATGGCAAAAAATATTTTTTACTGTCTTAGAACCCTGGAACAGGCTTGAAAAATATCTTAGAGGTTCTTCGTAAAACACAAAACGTGAATTTGTTCGATTGCTGAGCTGTAATCTAAAATTTAAAAAAAATAATTTTCTTAATTTTTCGGTTTTTCTAATATTAGAATTGAAATATTATTTTTACGAATATTAAAGAGCACAAAAGCTTCGTCCTAAATTGCAATTTTATTTAAAAATTTGCAGCTGTTTTTAAGAAAATGTTTGAGTGTGAAAATGCGGAAATTTGAGCTAGTTTTCACAGAAAAAATGGTTGAGTTTTCGAGAATCTAAACTGACATTATTTAAAGCACATATACTTGTAAATAAAATAATGGGAACAAATTGCCAATAAGATAAATATTAACGACGTGAGAGACAAGTCAAAAAAATTACATTTTCGTAATTTTTGAAAAACCAAAAAGGTAGAGCAATATGGCGTGTATGTCATCTTATAGAGTGCATTTAGCACTATCCCTACTAAAAGTTAAAAGAAAAAAATGATGCTGTTTTCGAGAAAATCTTGTTTTTGTGATTTTTTAAAATTGTGCATATTGTTCCCAATATTGCGCGAAAACTACTAAAATTTTCATACAAAAATCCATGACAATGAAAGAACTCACTGTAGAGAGCAAATTTCATTTGAAGGAAAAATGTCTATCTCCATTTTGCAGTTGTAGGATGGCGCCTGAAAAATTTCGAAAATTCAGAGTAAAACCTGAAAATCGGACCAAAATCACCTTTTAAGTATGCTGTTTTCGAGAAAATCTTGTTTTTGTGATTTTTTTAAAATTGTGCATATTGTTCCCAATATTGCGCGAAAACTACTAAAATTTTCATACAAAAATCCATGACAATGAAAGAACTCACTGTAGAGAGCAAATTTCATTTGAAGGAAAAATGTCTATCTCCATTTTGCAGTTGTAGGATGGCGCCTGAAAAATTTCGAAAATTCAGAGTAAAACCTGAAAATCGGACCAAAATCACATTTTAAGTATATTTTAGTCTATTCTTAAAAGAAATTTAAAGAAAAAATTTAGATCCGTTTTTGAGAAAATTTTGAAACGTCATCGAAAGCTTCATGTAAAGTACCCTCAAATTTTAATTCTTTTTCTAAATCTCAAACCATTGACTCGAGCTAGATGGATCAATTTTGAAAAATCCCATTTCTGGTTTATGAGCTAGTGGTTTTCACAGACGGATAGAAAGACAGACGGGCGTTAAAAAGAACAACAAAAAAAAACAAACACTTTTTCGGTCTGAGGGAGCCCCAAAACGTGTATTTCCGTTGAAATCTCGAAATCGAATTTTCCGCAGCAATACATAACTTTCCCTCTACTACGTATAAATACACCGTATATGTGTTTATATACGGGAAAGTAAGAATTGTAAACGCGCAGTTTTTGCTCTCTAATACACTGTATATTTACACTATAATTGTCGGATCACACAAATGTTAGTCACTCGGTGACGTTTTTGAATACGTACGTTTCGCAGCGTTGACAAACGTCTTCTGAAGATCCGTTAAAGAAAATCGTTTTACATGAACAACGGCCACGTTTTCCGTTTGCCGACTACGCTTCCATAGATTACACGTAATGCTGGAAAACGATTTTTATCGCATCGCGTAGCCACGAGCCGTTGCTTCGTGAGAAGCACCGATTTTTCGGCATTCGAAATATTAAACACACTAGGAATTTGTAATGGAAATAATTTATGTGATCATAATATACGTATGTAAAATATTCTATACATATTCTAAACAATAAAATATGCTTTCAGGCTATTACATTCAATTAAGGGTATGGCAGGTATGGATGATGCGAATAGTTAGAATTTAGTACAGCTCCCATTTTGTTCGCACTTTTGCTAATATAAACAAAAATGCACATAAAATATCACCCGTAAGCTGTTCTTGGGCGTTTTCTCTAATAAGATAGTTTTCAATTAGTTCCGAAACTTCTGTCCCAAAATCTAAAACTCAGTTTGAGAGCAGTGTCAGGGGCTGCCCGTGCTCGCACGAGTCCCAGGCCGGCGAATAGCCCGCGCGGGCGCAATTTGACATTCCTGCTCTAGATAATTGAAGTACATTCTTTTCCATGATTCATTGAGGGATCAAATAACGCTTCCTAACATTTAATACTGCATCGGTTACGTCTCCGGTATCTCCCCGACACATAATATTCAATGGGCAATTCAGCTACACTAGAGCTTTATTCACAAGTTCAAGAGTCAGGTGTAACTTAACACTTCCATTTCGCTTATTCACACTGCGTAGACGGCATTCTACTAAGTAAGAGTAAAGTGTCAACAAGTGGTCATAGGATCACAGGATGTACCTTACTTGACAAAAACAGGAACAGGAAATAAACTGATTTTTCTATTCGTATGTAAAAAGTATAATTTATTAAAAGACCCGGAATATTAAACTTACAAATATGGCTGAAATTTTCATAGTTTTACGCGTACTTTTTGTTAACTAAAAGCATTCTATGTCAACAGCCTTAACATGCTTTGAGAAATAAAATCAAATAAAGTTGTTTCTATTTTGCATATTTTTGAATATGCCTTGTATATATATTTCGCTAAGGAAAGTTGATGGTTTTGTACGATTTGAAAAACACGGTGGCTGTTTACTGCTTATGGAATTACTCTACAGTGCTCCACCAAACAGATTTAATAAGAAACCAGCGGTGCTACAACAGCTCATTATTCTTTCTCACATTCTTTGAAACTTCTACAATTTTCGAAAATTCAGATAGTGCTACGAAAATGCGTATTTAACATAGGATAAGCTTCAAAAAGTATAGTAGTGACAATCACTTTATGAATGATTTTATTTAACATGATATTATTTATTTAACAACATGACATTTCGGAGATCAGACAAAATATTAAACACTTTTACAATATCGCGAGCTATCTTCCTTTCCTCATCCTATCCTCTCTCGTTATGCTCATACTTATATTAAAAAGCACTACATTCCCACACATGATGGGAGACTAGTCAGACACTTATCATGGTTAGGGCTGGGGCAGGGGCCCCGCTGAGATGATGCCCGGAGGGGGAAATCTGCCATAGGTGTTCAAACGTGTAGGTCAGCGCCGGATCTCACCATCCAACGGGGAAGGAATCCAGGTATAAAGTATTCACTACACTAACGGGACTGATGAGCATAGCAGCTCACTTCTCCCTTACTACGAAGTGACTATACTCAGAAGAGCAGAACCTCGAAAATGTAATAAAACGTCCCAAATTATCTTACTTTGTAGGCGAGGAAAGGAATTCGAGGCCTGTTACGCTCATCATGTGTTGCGTTGTTGCATTTGCGCCTGCGAAATGGGGAAACATTTTATCAACAATTTTTTTTAGGCAGCCACGGCTACTTTTAGAGAATGCACATCGTGCTATAAGTTCAATTTTTAACACTAGTGCTAATAGTGCAATTTTAACACTAGTGCAATTTTTAATTTTTAATAGTGCAATAACACTAGTGCAATTTTTAACACTAGTGCTCTAGTGAGACGATGCTCATATGTTTAGATAAACACTATAAGTGCAACAAAGAAAATGTTGCATTCGTAGAAATTACTTTTATCTGGCAACATCAGCTATTACAGATCTTATTGAAACATAGCAAGTAAGTCATTTATAGTTGAAATAAAATAACCAAGTCAAATCTAATAACAGCAATGAAAGTTTCAAACAGAAGAAAAAAAAGCTTTCCAAAATATTATTCTCAGAATCATCGATTCATAAAGATTATATTTGGATATTCGGTATCGGAAAACATTGACTCTTTCCTTTTCCGTGTGCCCGAGCCATTTGAGCGCTGGTTTTGATGTTAAGAAGTTTTCTATCATCCCTGCAAGGATGTTTCATATTTTGTATGTAAAAAGTATGATTTATTAAAATACCCAAAGTATTAAACTTGCAAATATGGCTGAAATTTCCATAGTTTTACGCGTACCTTTTGTTAACTAAAAGCATTCTATGTCAACAGCCTTAACTCTGAACGTTCCATAGTTTTTAATTTATTATAAAAACATTCATTTTGGTTTGCCTCAGGAGGTGGATGTAACGTTTTTATTACATCCTGAATGGAGCTGAAGACACTGTCACACTCCATCTAAGGGTGTCCTTGCCAAAATAAGAACCCTCCTAATGCAGTTTCGCGGTCTAAGAATGACAAGGCTCTTTTTGATATTGTTGTTTTTAACATGTTCGAGCTTTCTGCTGTTATACTACATTGAATATGTAAGTAACAGTTTTCAAATGTCACTTGTAGACAATCTGCGAAGAAAATACAAAGCAATTTGCATAGGCAATTTACTACGCACCTACAAACTTGTGAAATGTCCTGAAAATCGGATTGTCCTCATTCTGAGTTGTATTCAGTGCCTAACTGAAATGGCAAACCATGTATGCATAATACTGATTCCTTAGTATTAATATAGCCTGTCTCAATTGAGAAGGAAAAATAAGTCTACCTCTTATCAACCACCTTTTCCATTTGAACATGTAGAAATTTGCAAAAATACGCTGTTTTAATTAGATTTAATGCAAACAGTACATTTTGTTATTGTTCCACCCAGAAGATTACAAAACCCAAATAGGAATGAACGCAGAAGTCACTGACGAAGAGTTTCACCTGTCACCATAGTCTCGAAGATGTGAGGGTACACTGTGCTGACAGATGATGAGCCTATTTCGATCACTCCGAGCGAAATTTAGACAATCTAGTGATGTCAGGAAGATTTAGTGGGGCATTTCGAATCCAATAAAAGTCGTATATGTATCCCAATTTCGTCAAAAAATGCAGATACGGCATATTGCTTCTACGTTTTTGGCATATTGCTTCTACCTATTTGGTTTTAATCAAAGGTAACACAATACTACTTACCTAAGAGGTCGGCTGCGAAGAATCTGTTCCGACAGGACGGCATCACAGAGGAATCGACACCTGTATCTGCGACGCACTGGCACTGAATCTTTTGCCTTCACCGCCTCATGGAAAAGACTCGCTCCTTGTGTTGACGCAGTCGCAGTGGAAGTGTAGAGGGGGGAATGACGCATACTCTGCGAGGGGGAAATGTTTCGGCTGCCCGAACGCCGCTGCGCTGCTTCGAGGGCGTTGTTAACCAACATTTCGCCGCCCTCCTCCAGGGTCACATCTCGTGACCTCCGTTCATGCCTAAATCTCAGTAGGTGCGGAACTACATTAACGAGTTCTTGGTCCCTTCAAATTCTTGCAAATGGGGCGTTAACTTGCTCAATGTGTGTTTCAAAGATATTAGAATATATACATTATTTTTTCTTCAGATGTATAGCCTTTTAAATAAGTAATATTGAAAATTGGCTATTACACTTTGAAAAACAATAAGGGATATAGAAAATCAGTACGTAGATCGTCCATGATCCGTCGAATACTAACAAGGGAAGTGACAGATTCTTCATGACCCCTCGAAATTTTTGTCAGACGCAATGCACTATAAGAATCCAATACCCAAAATATTTGCTACCAGTTTCCTCTGCAAGGCCTCCAAATAAATTATTGAAAAACACATATAATAACTAGCAAAAGGATCGGGGGGGGGGGGGGGGTCTACCGGTCCGTTTGGCCAGCCCTTACTGCAGGTGAGTTGGCGCGAGGGACCCTAAGGTCACGGATGAGTCGGCCGACTTCGTCAGCGGCCCTACAATAAACAAGGGCTGCGTAGTTTCGCACCCAGTTCATCTTTCCATGCTACGGCAGAAAGAACATCCGCAATGGACACGGAGCAAGTTGTTTTAAATCCCATTAACACAGTCGAGTTCGTCTTGAGTTACTTTCGTGACAAAGGTTTTATCTCGGAGGGGAAATGTAAATCAAAGAGAACGAAAAATGAGTCAATGCATCATTGAATTGATCGAAAATAATAGCACAGAAGTGGAGCGTTATGAAGAATCAACCCTCGATGTTTATTTTTTTAAATTTATCTATTTTCATTTGGATAAGACAATACAAAGATCAGTGTTTAATACACTCTACATTTGTTATAATTGCTTATATCTACTTATAATTAACTTCAAATAATCTTAAAATACAACTTACATTACTACTAAGGTGGTAGAGGTATCTTTATATAACATCTCTACTTTGGTTCGAGATCTGAGAATTTATTTAGGAATGTATGGAAAGGAAATTTATTCTTGATGCGGGTTCTGTGTATTGGATTTTAGCAAAGTATTAGCGGGGTTAGGTTTGGTATATTTGGGATGTTCTGGAAGAAGTCTTTATGGAGTTCTTTATGGAGTTGAGCATCGGAGATGTACCATGGGGTATTCGTGATGGTGCGGAGGAACTGATTTTGGATTACTTGGAGTTTTTTTGTATTAGATTTGGCTGCGCTGATCCAAACTGGGCATGCACATAATAGTGGTGGTCATATGATAGTTTTATACACCAATAAGGCAGTATTGTATGGTAGTTTAGCTGATTTATTTATTATTGGGTTTAGTTGGTACAGTTTTATTTTTGCTTCAATAATTTTATTGTTGATATGCTTTTTCCAATTGAGTCGGGTGTCTATGAAAAGGCCTAGATATTTTATGGGTTTATTATGAGGATGCCACTGTACAGGTCCTTGATTCATCTCAAAGGAGGGTGGGGGGACGTAAGGTCTTGTGGAAAATATCTTGCTGCTGTTTTTGGCGGATTTATTTTAATTTTATTTTTGTCTGCCCAGCTGTCAATTTGGTGAAGGTATAATTAAAGATCGATTTTATTGAGTTTATGACATGATGAATATACAGCCGTGTCATCTGCAAATTGGGCGGTTTTTATTTTACTTGGTTTCGGTATGTCGGCTACGTACGTTATAAAGAGCGGGAGACAACGGGGAGGCTTGGGAAAGGCCTGCTTCGACTGCTTCTGTATTAGAGTGATGGTTATCAACTGTAACGGCAAAAGTTCTATTGTCGATGAAGTTGGAAATGATTGTGTAAGTTAATGTGGAGTGCCTATTTCTTTTATTTTATAGTTTAGAGCTTGGTGCCATGTTCTATCGAAGGCTTGAGAAATCGAGAAAGATTGCTATTGTATTATAGTGTTTTTTGGAATGCCGTGTGGATGTTTTCAGAGATTCTGAGTAGTTGATGAGTGGTCACGTTTTCTGTGAATCCCATTTGTTCCATGGGTATGGTATTTGTGTTGTAGAGATGGGTTTTGAATATTTTTAATATTATTTTTTCTAATAATTTAGATAACGTGGGAAGCAGACTGATTGGTCGGTAACTGTTGGTTAGAGTTGCATTCTTGTTTGGTTTTTGCATCGGAAGAATGATTGCATGTTTTCATACTTGTGGAAAATAACCAAGTCTGAGGCATGAATTGAAGATATTGGTTGGCAAGTGCTGTTTGGGGAAGGATTTTCAAAATTAAATTGTTAATTTTATCATGTCCAGGGGCTTTCTTGACAGGTAGTGATTTGATGACTTTATTTATGTAGTGTAGATGATGGGTTGTGTATTTTATGATGCGGGCCATAAGTCTGTTCGTTTACTGTTTTGTTCATTGTGAGATGACTAGAGTGCGGTTCAGTGTTATTCAGGGAGAATTTGGATGCAAAGTAATTAGCTAGCTCTTCGGCTTTCTGAGCAGGTGTGTACATTTTTCTTGTGGGGTGTCTAGTGGGGGGATGGTATTATTTTTTCTTAATATTTTGTTTGTAAATTGACAAATGGCTTTGATGTTAGTGTTTAGTGATTGGATTAGTGTTTGGAAATGCTGATTATTACTGTTCTTGATTGATTTGCACACTATATTTATTAGAATGTTGTTCTAGTTTTAGCCCTGGTGTTCTAAGTTGTGACCACAGTCGGCGGGTTTTGTTTTTGACTTGTATTAGTTTTACTATTTCTGGCGGGAGTTTATATTGTTTATCTTTGTTTGTATTCTATCGTCTCTTTAATTGTGGTGAATATTATGGTGGTTAGTTCGTTGTTTGATTGCTCTATTTCTAGTGTGTTGGAGTGAATTTTAAATTTAGGTATTGTTGAGCTAGTTAAATTTTGGAATTTTTTCCAATCAACTTTTAACGTATTTGGATTTGGTACTCGGCGTGCGGTGGGGGTATTTGATGTGTGGTTATTAAGACCGGAATGTGATCCGAGTGTAGTTCGAATAACGTAGTAGCGTGTAGTTTAATTTTAGTGTTAGTAATTCTGATATCGAGAATATCAGGATTTTTTAAACTATCATGTCGGTAATATGTGGGGCCTGGAGGTGAAATTAATTTGAGAGTAGTGCGATTTAGCATTTGATCTAATATTTTCCTATTAGCGTTGGTGTTCGATCAACCCCAGTTTGAATATTTGGCATTTAGGTCCCCTAGAAGTATAGTGTTATTTAGTTGGTCTAGTTTATGATTCGTAGGATTGTATGCTGCAATTATAGTCCATATTCCATTTTTCATGTCTAATTTAATGGCAACAGTTTCTATATTACGAGTACAAGGGAAAATTATTGGGTAGTTTATATTTTTATTGATGGCTCCTCCTCCTTTGTTTAGGTTTCTGTCTACTCTGTAAATTGAGTAGTTATATAATAGTCAATATAAGGAGTTTTATAATGGAATAGTTGTGGTGTGATTCTTGGGGAAGGTTGGTTGAATATGAGTTGTTGATAGGATTTGGGCGGGCCTGGAATGTCGTACTACTAATATGGGTGAAGTTGTTGAGAGTTGGTGTTTGGGGAAGAAGAGGAAAAAGAATGGATGTTAGATTGTAGTGGAGTTGGTTGGTGGGAAGATCTTTGATTTCTGTTTTGATGGTTGTTTTAGTTGTCAGTTTTTCTTTTTTCAATGTATTATATTGGGTACGGGCTGTTGGAGTATCAATTATTGGCCTCGTGACTGCCTTGGCAGGCACTCCGTTGTTGGAGTGGCGAACTGCGAAGTAACGGTTTTATCGCAACAGATCTGGCAGAATCGCTCTGGCTACCTCTCGTCACCACTGCCGTGCGAAGAATGAACCCTCGATGTAAGTGAAGGAAGTGTTTATGGATCAAATGATATTGGCAGTGATACAGACTGCGAACAGCATACTTCTACCACGGGTGATGATATGGGCAAGTGTTTATTAGAAACAGACAGCGAATCCGCGGAAACTAGTGATACCAAATGTCAGTCACTCTGCAAAGTCATTTTATTATCCAAGCCCTGTGAAAATGGAAATGAAGATGTTAGCATTAGTCACCAGAAGAAAGCTGTGGAAATCTGGTTGAATGAGGGCGGTAAGAAAAGATATTCATATCACATGTTCGTAGAAAGTTTCGCCGTGTGACGTCAGAGCGACGACTATATTTATGAAAAACTTTGGTCTCGATTTGAACTTGCAAGAAGAACAAATCAAAATGAGAATGATGAAGACAGTGGACCCTGGAATTTTACTAGGAACTGGCATCGAAAATAAGAACTTTTCCACCTCTCACACCTGGATCAATTGTTTTAAAAAAAGCACATAAAATTAAGAGCAGGAAAATAACAACATTTGTATCGCACACTCATCTACACGGTTGGACAGAATATAATGTGGTTGCAGAAGAATTTCTCGAAAATGCCAAGGAGAGATTTTCACATTACTTACGTCTTCTGTGAACAGTACAGACCAAAGTGGATTTAAACGAGAAATGCGAGAAAAGCGGACATTATTTGTGGAAAACACATCCAGTCAGTTGCTCAGTCAGTTAGTGTTTTATCACATTCGTACACTATAATGACAACAATAAATATGAGTGGATCTTTGTTGCCTCAATTATTTGTAGTGCTGCAAGAACCAAAATATTTTTTTCGGTCCAGTAGTCTCCAAAAGAATGTTTCAACACGAAAACCTATTTGTTACTGCTACAAAATTACGAAAAAGTTGAAAGTGGTTTAAAGAAGCGTTCTTCCCATTTGTAAACGAAAATGTTGCTCTGCCATTTGATTAATAGTCCACGTTCAATGACAAATCTCGTATTGAAGATATTCCTCCAGGCAAGACAATTGAATTGCTTCAGATACCTCCCTCAACTGCAGAAATAATCCAACCACTTGAGAAGTTCTTCTTCCGACAGTGTAAAGATAAGTATCGCCACTTATAAGAAAAAGTATCTCACAAGAGTATAAACGAAAAAGTTTCCGATAGACAAACAATTATTCAATTGCAATCCTTCATTCATTGTCAATTTTCTTCTCCTCGTTTCCGCAATATGATATTCTTGGTTTGCTACAAGGTACATAATAGTAAATTTGTAGTGCCCGTCAAATATTGCCTTGAAACAACGAAAAACCAATGTCAAGAAGACTATGGCAATACAGGGTTTCCTAATTTTTTTTAATCGCATCAACTTTTAGGTCATTAGCGACCACTATTGCTTGTAACGGTATGATAACTGTTGAATCATGACACGATATGATGATGATAGGGGTGAAAGGACGATCACAACACACCATGCCAGAGGGTGGGACTCGAACCCGCGATCCTTCGGTCCGAGATCGCTACGGCACTACTGCCTTAGCGATTTCGGCCACCGCATCGACAATGAAGTTTTTATTCGTTGTGCGTAGTGTCAAAAGCAAGGATGTTTAATCATTCAGTGGAAACCAGTCATGTCTGCTTTCATTCGTGCCGCACTAACTTGCGACGAGAGACTGCTCCTGGCTTTTGCGTGCCCGCCCGATGGCTCAGTGGCCCGCCTGTTCGGCCGTCCGCCCGCCCGCTACTCCATTTTGCCGTTATTACAAAACGTAATTGTTTAAAAAATTTTAAAATATCTACAAAAAGAAAATTTATGTAAGAGAGTGATGGAAAAATTCTTAAAACTACATTTTACCGGCCAACCCCAAAATTTCTACCACCATATTGTTACTATCTCTTTACGTTTATTGATTAATTATCTCCAGAATTAATAACTGTAGGCAATTGTTTATAAAGAAATGCAAGCCTCTACACAGGCTATACAGGTACCATATATTAGGCAAAAAATTCACAGTGAATAAACTAACTGGCGGAATCCAGAAATACTTCTTAAGTACTTGCACAAGACAACCATTAAATTAATAACAGGTTGCTTAAATTAATTACACCATCCAGTTGTTTTTAAAATCAGCCAACGTTTGCTCTAACATTGCATTGCACTAAAAAAATTTTGAAAATTCGTAAAATTACCTTTCACCGGCAAACCACAAAATATCAAAAACTATTTTGTTGCTACTCCTTTATATTTATTGAATGAATGGCTCCAAAATTAATAACTGTAGGCAATTGTTTATAAAGAAGCGCAAACCTCTAGAACCAAAGAAAATTTATGTACGAGAGTGATGGAAAAATTCTTAAAACTACATTTTACCGGCCAACCCCAAAATTTCTACCACCATATTGTTACTATCTCTTTACGTTTATTGATTAATTATCTCCAGAATTAATAACTGTAGGCAATTGTTTATAAAGAAATGCAAGCCTCTACACACTATACAGGTACCATATATTAGGCAAAAAATTCACAGTGAATAAACTAACTGGCGGAATCCAGAAATACTTCTTAAGTACTTGCACAAGACAACCATTAAATTAATAACAGGTTGCTTAAATTAATTACACCATCCAGTTGTTTTTAAAATCAGCCAACGTTTGCTCTAACATTGCATTGCACTAAAAAAATTTTGAAAATTCGTAAAATTACCTTTCACCGGCAAACCACAAAATATCAAAAACTATTTTGTTGCTACTCCTTTATATTTATTGAATGAATGGCTCCAAAATTAATAACTGTAGGCAATTGTTTATAAAGAAGCGCAAACCTCTAGAACCAAAGAAAATTTATGTAAGAGAGTGATGGAAAAATTCTTAAAACTACATTTTACCGGCCAACCCCAAAATTTCTACCACCATATTGTTACTATCTCTTTACGTTTATTGATTAATTATCTCCAGAATTAATAACTGTAGGCAATTGTTTATAAAGAAATGCAAGCCTCTACACACTATACAGGTACCATATATTAGGCAAAAAATTCACAGTGAATAAACTAACTGGCGGAATCCAGAAATACTTCTTAAGTACTTGCACAAGACAACCATTAAATTAATAACAGGTTGCTTAAATTAATTACACCATCCAGTTGTTTTTAAAATCAGCCAACGTTTGCTCTAACATTGCATTGCACTAAAAAAATTTTGAAAATTCGTAAAATTACCTTTCACCGGCAAACCACAAAATATCAAAAACTATTTTGTTGCTACTCCTTTATATTTATTGAATGAATGGCTCCAAAATTAATAACTGTAGGCAATTGTTTATAAAGAAGCGCAAACCTCTACACAGGCTATTCAGGTACCATATATTAGACCAAAAATTTACAGTGAAAAAACTAACTGGCGGAATCCAGAAATACTGCACAAGTACATTCACAAGACAACAATTGAATTAATAACATGTTGTTTAAACTAATTACGCCGGCCAGTGTTTTTTTAAAATCAGCCAACATTTGCTCCAACATTGCATTTCATTAAAAAATTTTAAAAATTCGTAAAATTACATTTCACCGGCAAAACACAGTATTACAACAATTATTTTGTTGCTATTTCTTTATATTTATTAAATAAATGACTCAAATATTAATAACTGTAGGCAATTGTTTATAAAGAATCGCAAACCTCTACACAAGCTATACAGGTACTATATATTAGGCAAAAAATTAACAGTAAATAAACTAACCGGCGGAATCCAGAAATACTTCACAAGTACATGCACAAGACACCCATTGAATTAATAACAGGTTGTTTAAATTAATTACGCCGGCCAGTTGTTTTTAAAATCAGTCAACGTTTGCTCCAACATTGCATTTCATTAAAAAAATTTAAAAATTCGTAAAATTACATTTCACCGGCAAAACACAGAATTACATTATTTTTTGTGTCTAATCCTTTATATTTATTAAATAAATGGTTCCACTATTAATAACTGTAGGCAATTGTTTATAAAGAAGCGTAAACATTCACACAGGCTATACAGGTAACATATATTAGACAAACATTTTACAGTAAATAAACTAACTGGCGGAATCCAGAAATACTTCACAAGTACTTGCACAATACACCCATTGATTTAATAACAGGTTGTTTAAATTAATTACGCCGGCCAGTTGTTTTTAAAATCAGCCAACGTTTCGTAACTACAGAACATATCACGCAAAAAAATTTAAAAATTCTTAAAATTATCCTTTACCGGCAAACCACAGAATTACATCTATTATTTTTTACTACTCCTTTATAATTATTAAATAAATGGCTCCAAAATTAATAACTGTAGGCAATTGTTTATAAAGAAGCGTAAACCTTCACACAGGCTATACAGGTACCATGTATTAGACTTGTGTATGTACTTGTGAAGTATTTCTGGATTTCACCAGTTAGTTTATTTACTGTGAATTTTTTGCCTAATATATGGTAATTGTATAGCCTGTGTAGAGGTTTGCGCTTATTTATAAACAATTGCCTACAGTTGTTAATTTTGGAGCCATTTATTTAATAAATATAAAGGAGTAGTAACAAAATTATAGAAGTAATTCTGTGGTTTGCCGGTAAAGGATAATTTAAAGAATTTTTAAATTTTTTGCGTGTTATGCTATGTACTTACGAAACCTTGGATGATTTTAAAAACAACTGGCCGGCGTAATTAATTTAAACAATCTCTTATTAAATCAATGGGTGTCTTATGCTAGAACTTGTGAAGTATTTCTGAATTTCGCCGGTAAGTTCTTTTAGTGAGAGTTTTTTAGTTTTTGTTGATGGTACTTCATTTAGCCTGTGTAAAGTTTTGCGCTTCTTTATAAACAATTGCATATAGTTATTAATTCTTGAGCTAATTGATCAATAAATATAAAGAGATAGTAACAATATGGTGTTATTAATTTTGGGGTTGGCTGGTAAAATGTAGTTTTAAGAATTTTTCCATTTTCCTCTTACATAAATTTTCTTTTTGTAGATATTTTAAAATTTTTTAAACAATTACGTTTTATAATAACTGCAAAATGGAGTAATTAAATATTAGTTAATTTAATTATTCTTGTTAAGTTTTTCTGATATTTTCTGTGGTATTTGGTTTTGTGGCTAGCTAGCTTCAGGTTGAAGCTAGCTGACCCTTGATTTTTTTAAAATTATGATAATTAATGAGTAATTAATTAGTATTAAACGATGGCATGTAGTTTTTTGTGGTCCGCTATAGATGGCTAGCCAGCTTCAGAGAGGTCTCGACGCTAGTGGGGATGTCCAGCGGCGCCGCCAGACTCCATTGCTAGATAAGATTTTAGCTTCAATTTTGGAGCTTTGCAGTGGAAACTGGCAGCTAATATTTTGGATATGGGATCCTGATAGTGCTTTGCGTGTGCCATAAAAATTTCGAAGTGTGTTTCGACATGAAGGATCTGTTACTTCCCTTGTAACAGTCCGGATGTTTGAGCAAAATGCTTACACTTCTTGTTTTTTTAAGTTCGCTTTTTAACAGCTTGGTCATATAGCGACCACTGTAGGAAGAACACGTAAGGACAACACAAACATCCATGCCCGAGGCAGGATTCGAACGCGCGACCCTTCGAGCCGAGGCAGCTACGGTGCATCAGCCTTAATAACATCAGGCCTGGATACACCGACCCTGTACTTTATTGTTAGAGATATAATTAAACATTCTAAATATGAGATCATATAATTTTTCCCTTTTCTCCTCTCTATATGTTTTGGATAATACCACAGATAACTTGCAAATTTGCTATTTTACTTCCTAAAATTCTTGCATTTTCACTGCTTTCAGTTACATGGAACATAAAGATAGTTTCTCTTGAGATTTTCATTTTTTTTACAATTTACTGTGGATAGAAGATATTCTTTATTCTATGAAATACATACTTTGAAACCTAGTGAAAAGTTCACCTGAAACAAGTACACACGTCTAAAAACGGCCATATTTTGATTGAAACTCGTTTGGTACGGGTTGATTTTCCCAAAAGACGAGTAAATATCTCACCTTTAAATGACGCCTGATCCTGCGCTTAGCGGCCGGCACATCGTAACAGTAACATAACTTCCCGTGAATTTGCGATTTTCATCTGGATTCTGATGAATATTACTGTTTATTCAGTAGCCATCTGCGTCTGATTCAGAATGATGGAGTTGATAGTCGTGATTAGTTTTCAGAAAACAATACCTTGTTTTCTTCTTGGCTGTCCCAGAATAGGCATGCATGCATTTTGGCCTTAGGAAAGTCGAAGCAAAGAGTGCAAATTCCAGGAATTGAATAATTTTGTCCCAGTTGTTTAAGTGCACCCACGGAATAAAACATCCAAAATTTGAAAGAAAAAAAAAAGAGCAAAATCAAACTAGAAGACCGTTTCTTTAATTATATTAACTTGCTTTAGGCGGCCTCCCACTTTTACTTCATGTTTCCTCCGAAGCCATAAGTGCCATTCAGTCTACTGATACTGTGAAGAGGTCTTGGGAACCTGTTCCAAAGGCCAACTTTATTGGGTGGTGCTGAATGATTTTGTATTAATAATTTCAACGGCCACATCTATTAAAAGAACCTTTATTAACAACCGTTTTTTACCGTGAAACCTTTAGATTTTTTGCTTTTCTGCATACGTACGTATATAGGGAAAGTTACGTAATGCTACGGAAAATCAATTTCGAGATTTCAACGGAAATACACGTTTTGGGGCCCTTTAATACCGAAAGAGTGTGTACGTCTGTCTGTGAATTCCATTAGCGCCTAAATGAGATATTTTCCCAAAATGGATATTCCTGGTCGATCAGGCTCGACTCAAAGCACTGCGATTTTGAAAAAAACATTCTTCAAATCTTGGGGGTTCTTTACATGAAGCCCCCGGACTTTTTCAAACTTTTCTCAAAAACTACCTCAAGTTTTTTTTTACATTTTTTGAAAAAAAAAGAAGAGTAAAATACGCGTATAAAGGTGGCGTATGTCCCATTTTCAGGGTTAACTCTAAATTTTCGAAAATGTCAAAATTTTCAAATTTCTCAGGCGTCTTCCTAGAACTACAAAATTGAAGATAGAGATGTTTCTTTCAATTAAAATTTGTTCTCCATAGTGAGTTTTTTCATTAAAGTCATGGAGATTTTTGAACAAAATGTTCTCTATGAGATGGCATAAACATGACATGTTTGCTCTGTTCTTCTGTTTTTCAAAAATTACAAAAATATATATTCTACTAGCACGTTGTTAATATTTGCATTAGCGACTATTTGTTTACATGAGATATTCACATTGAGTCAGTATTTCTTGTGAATTCAAGAGTTTCTTATTTCGGGGTGATTGGTGTTTTAGATAACAACATATACTTTTTCATCCATGTTCCGACGATTCGTAAGGGTGTGTTATTGCTGCTTCAAGTCCACTGTGGTGTGAACGCTAGTGGTGTTCAATTCCTGTACCAATTGTTTAAGTGTACACATGCAATAACGCTACAGATACAATGTAGATTCTGAACAATTGATGATACCTTAATGCGGAATGACTTCTAACTTCTTTATTACGTACCGTATTCACCAACTTCATTACAAAGCAAAGATGAGCCAGATACGCTCCCTGTATTTTTAAAATTCCCTTTAGAGGCCACCTGTACTTGCGGCTATAATTCTCTGGAACCATGGAACTCTAGAAATGGCCACGACGTATAGTGCATGTGTTCTTGTTGAATGTGCAATATATTATGTATGATTTAAAACCACAGCTCCTACTAATTTTTTTATAAGAACAAAACAAAGAATCAAATCAAGAGAATGTACATAATTAAAATGGGCACGATTTTCCTGTCCAGTGGCCCTTGTTCTTTTCCAATTGACAGCAAAACGTCCGTCCATCGGTCTGTTAACACCACTAGCGCCTAATATATTACGAGCTCGAAGATATTTCTTGGTCTAATTGTAGAAAATAATTTTTCATTGCCATTGATTCATGAATTAAATGATGCCTTCGGGATACAAAAATGAAAGCATGCGCTATGTAGAATCCTTGCAGAATGCATGAAGTCGAGCGACATGAGCGCGTTTATTCTCCTTACCAATGCAAGGCAATTATCAAAAGTGCTATTTTATTTATTTATTTATTCATCATTCATTCACTCACTCATGCACTCCTTTATCTGTTTATCTGTTCATCATCTGTTTATCTATCGTTTGTATCAACAGTATTGTAAACCGCGTCCCATGACTCTTGCAGCAAGTAATTGCTGAATAATTTTATTTTACTTCTAGTAAATAATCTACTATACATGTATTATTTATTGTGTTAGCGTTCGCATTTCTGATAATGGTAAGAATTTGTGCATCGTGATCACTGTATCCTAAATCTTTTGTTTCAATTTCATATCGAGTAGTGGTTATCTTATTGTTATGACACTCATAATATTATCTTAAATAAAGGGTAGTAAATTAAAAAAACAAATGATAAAAATTATAAAATTGAATTGATATATTATGAGTAACTTACAATCACAGCTCTTACGAGAACAAATTTTTTATAAGAACAGAACAACGAATCAAGAGATCAACAAATCATTTACAATGGGCATGATCTTCCTATCCACCGGGAGAGATGGCTCAGGCCATCAACTGATGTCACCGGGAGTTCCTAGGTTCGAGTCCCAACAGTGGCAGGATTTTCGACAAGATTCTTAGCTAGTTCGAATTCAGTCGTCGTCTGGAGGAGAATTCTAGCGGCCGACTGCTCTGATTGGTAATTTTCCGTGCTTTCTGCAATCAACAGCCGCGAATCCGGTGAATGCCGGAGCAGTACCCTACAAAAAAGCCACCGACCGCGCGCGATCTCACCTTCCTCGTCCTTGTCCACCTCACACACTTACACTAACACTCACGACACTACCACCCCTACCGGGAGACCCGTCAGTAACTAAGAGCTTGTTCCGGCTGGAGCGGAGTACCGCGGGTGGGAGACACCGGGTTGGGGAAACCCCCGCTAGATGACGATAGGTCAGCTCCGGATCATGCCATACAGAGGGGGAAAGACCGCCACCTCCCGAACAAAAAACACGCATTACACTTACGGGACTAATGGCCCTGGTAGTTGACGTGCCCTAAATCGCTAAACAATTAATCAATTTTTCTGTCCAATTGTCCTTTTCCAATTCACGGCAAAACGTCCGTCCGTCTGTCTATTGTCACCATTAGCACCTAAACAATAAGTAGGATATTTTCCAAATTGAAAAAACCCCTGTCCTTCTGACACGAGTCGAAGCTTTGAGATTTTGAAAAACATTCTTTAAACTTTGGGGGTACTATACATGAAGCCCCTGGGACATTTTCAAAATTTTCTCAAAAACGGCTCCAATTTTTTTTTTAATTTCTTATAAGAATATAGTAAAATATACTTATAAAAGTGACAGGTCCGATTTTCGAAATTTCAAAACTGTGAATTTTTTTCGACGTCATCCTACAACTACAAAATTAAAGAGAGAGATTTTTCCTTCAAATGAAATTTGTTCTCCATAGTGAGTTCTTTCATTGAGGCCATGTACACTTTTTTGAAAATTTTAGTAGTTTTCGCGCAATATGTGCAATTTTAAAAATTACAAAAACAATATTTTCTCAAAAACGGCTCCAAATTATTTTTTCTAAATTTTGGAAGGGATAGTGCTAAATTTACTCTAAGAGATTACTTAAACACCAATTTGCTCTATTTTTTTGTGTTTAAAAAATTACAAAAATGTAATTTTTTTAAATTGTTTCTCAAGTTCTTAATATTTACATTAACTCTGATTTGTTCTCATATTTACATTTATTATAACTATGCAATAGAATCGAAAAATTAAAAAAAATCTTTATTTGTTTCAAGTTTAGAAGTTCTTTGAAACTAATTAGGTGAAAATGACTGATAAACACAAAAAGTTGGCATATCTAGTAATAATGCTTATCTGTTATTTGTTTTTGTAGCATCCATAGAAAATTATTAGTGGCTGTGATGACTTATGTTCAGAAATTCACTGTCAGTATCACTGTGATAGTGGAGGTAATTGCTGATAATTAGGACTTCCACAAAAAAAGTAATGATGACTTATATCAGACATGTTATTGATTCTCATAAAGTAATGTTAAAATATGCCCCAATGATGTATGTTGATGTGGAAATATCATTTCCAGTTTTTCAAAACATGTTGACTAAAAGAAGAAATGTGAAAAATTTGAAGTATCTGGCTGTTAGATGCTATCATCTTATGTGAATTGTCAGCAGAGATCTTTGCTGTGGTATATGTACGCTATTAATATGTATTGTTTGATTTGTTCATTCCCATCATTTCCATTAAATGATGTGCAAATATATATTTAGATATAATGACCTTATTAACCCAGAATTGTTGGGTCTGTCAGACCCAGTGAAATCTTTGAAGCAGTCTGTCAATTGAACGAAATTATCCACCAGTCTGCCTTTAAATTGAATCTTACTGAACAGCTGACAGCCATTAGTTTGAGTTCGTCAGAAAAACATGGTGTTCTATTCCTGCTAAAATTGTTGATGGGTCTATGAAACCCAATGTTCCCGTTTATGTGACTTTTTAACAACTTGACCAGCTCATCCAAGGGATATTTTAATGCATTAAATCCGAAAGATATAAAAATAATAAACAAGCTTTTAGTCAAGTTATGATTGTTTATCAAGTGATGATGAAGTTGCTGCTTAATTATTTGAATTAAAAAGTTTGCACTGTTCAGATTCTGAACAGAAAAATTGAAGAAGCTGAACCTGAGAATCAGGAATTTAAACCTGATAATATTTGTAATATACTTATTTAATATCAGTCTAATTTTCATAAATTAAGTCGATATTTCAGGGTTAAGAAAACTAATATTATATGTTAAGAAATGCTAATTATTTTAAATTTTAGTAGGCCACAAAACACTTTCTTCAAAAAGTTAAGAAAAAGAAAATGGTCAAAAAAATTATTGTAAAAAATACTTGAATAAATCATATATTACAAAGCATTATATAAAACATTACTGTAAAAAATGCTTCCATTATGTTTGTTTAAGTCATGCAGACATATTTTGTTGATATTGCAGCCATTAACTTAATGCTACACTGTCTGTTGTTCTCTAGTCTGAGAATTTTTAAAATTTGTGATATATTTTGTGCTTTATATTGGATCTATGATTTAGTTGCAACTTTACTTCATAATAAAATATTTGTGTAATTAATTAGTGCTTTAAATAGGCTCTGAAAAGTAGCGGGTCCATTACCTCCAATGTTGCCACTGATGTGAGGATTTTTCACGTTCCCGCCACAGGTTTAAATCATGTACCAATTTAATCATTTATTTAATGTCATGACATGTTTGTAAACTATGTTCTTATTTACACTTATTTCATCTTTAGAAGGCCTAAGTTTTGTGTACAGAGTATTATTAAATGTAATGCTTGGTACTAACTAGATTGTGTCATTAATTTTTAAGGAATCATTTTAACAAATACATTTCTCATCATCATAAGATATGCTCTCATTTTTTGTCAATTAAGATGCAAAAGACACTTGAAAAAAAGTTAAAGGGGTTAAAGGGTCCAACAGTTTCGTATTTTCATTAAATGGTTGATCAGAAATTATAATTTGGGGCACATTTCATGTTTTATATATTTGTCGTTCCTATTATTCACAGAGTAAATACAAAAATACAAATTCCTTTCTTGAGTACATACTATCTTCCACAACAAGGCACTGAATTCTTGCAATATTGCACATTTTCATTTCACTTAATTATATAATTGCGAAACTTTTTTTTTCTCACAGACATCATTATGACCTGCATCACAAAGATCTTTCAAGGCAGATTAGACACAGCTCTTATAACATTAGTTTAACATAATAACAATGTTTTCATGATAAATAATTTGAAAACAATACCTTCTCAAAATCTGTATAACATTTTAACATAACTCAAGAGATTCAAACTGTTACATTTCAATTAAATATTTGTACTGACATAAAAAATTGAATGAGTTCTTCTGCCATTGCATCATTTAAAAAAACTCTTGCATTTGTGATCTCATTCTGTGAGAATAAGAAAAAATATTGTCATGTTAGCCAACAAAAAACAGCAAGCCTACCAATAATATTGGTAATAATTTACTAGTTGTATATGCCAGGATGAAAACCAGAAATAAGATTACATATTTTGATTGTGAATCAATCTCCCCATGAAGAAACTGACTAGAGAAATAATTTTATATATTTATTTTATGATTGGTAAAGGTTTAATTGGAAGGCTTACTGTCTTATTTTATATGCCAGGAAAAAAATTAAAATTACATATATCTATCACATTTGTTAAGATTTGTTAAAATTAATAATGTGTGATGTAATTCCTACAATTTACACCAATAAAATACTTAGTTCTATGCTTTTTAGGTAAAGTTACATTTTGGTAAGATGTGAGACTGTTACTATCGTTAAGGCATGCCTATGTGTATATTACAATAAGGACATCAAATTTTTCCCACAAATATATAAATGTATACAACAAAACTTATATTGGAACATTTATCAGTGTCAACACTTCTCAAATGAAATATCTATGACAATATGAGATTCATTCATCTCAACTAACTCTTTATACAATATTTTATTACAGCATTGTCCACTAACAATCAACAAAGCAAATGCTGTGAGAAACCACACTGATTAACACAGAATTCTGTCTCGTGCACTAATGTAGTTGCTCTTAACAGTGATGATGAATATTGCCTTGACAAATGGAAATTATATCCCCCAATTTTGGCAATAATATCCTCAATTATTTCCAATTTTAATTGTTAAAGCCTTTTCACTTATCTATTTTACAGTTCGTGTACTGACACGAGGCTTGCTGTTTGCTACATCACCTGCTTCTTTAGTAGTCACAGTGTCTTTAGCTGCACTAGCTGCAGTTGGTCTCATGAAGCTCATTCCTCGCTGGGAATTTTGTCTTGTACTAATGCTGCCTGTTGAATTTTCTTTAAAGCTAGTATTTGCTGTCACGGAGGCTCTTGGCCTACGCACTATATTCCCTATACTACTTCCACTGCTTGAACTACGACTGGCTGGTATAGAAGATTCAGAAACCTGATGACCTGCAGATTTGGCATTTTCTTTAAAGCTGGTGCTAACTCCAGTTGTAACTCGTGGTCTACGAATAGTTGGTCCAATACTGCTGCCACTACTAGAGCTACGACTGGCTGGCACTGAACGTTGACCAGAAGTGGATGTTTTAAGTTGTACTGGTGCTAAAGGTTTTTTGGAAATACTTCTGTCAGAGCTTCCCTGATATCTATATTTTGATGGCTTTGGTTCTCCTGATTCTTTACCTAGGTTAGTAGTTAATGCTTTAATAGCTGTTGTATATCCTGTTAATTTACTACTTGCTCGAGATGATCCACCTACACTAGATCGGCTTGAAGATTTGGAAAGTGGAGGGGCATTCTTTACAGTGTTAACAGAAGCTGCACTATTGAGAGAACTTCTGGAACTACGAAGACTGTTCCTAGAATTTGATCTTTCTACACCTCGCTTCTTTTGAGGAGATGAACCACCAGATTTAGTAATACTAGTTTGTGAAATTGTCTTCCTGAGGCTAGCTGATCGCAAGGGTATTATACTTCTATGTGGCTCCTGAGTGCTTACTCTACTTTTTCTTTGCTCATTGACACTAGTATTTATATCACTTCCTACTTTCTTTCCCCTCAATTTAGAAGCAGATTCAGATTCATATTTCAGGCTGCCATTCCTCACAATTGGCTTTGAAAGAAGAGATGAACGATGAGATGTGGATTTTGATACAGTAGATGACACTTGTGGTATATTAGTACTGCTACTTGTATCACCGCTCCCACTACTGTCAGCTCGAACTAAACTGGTCGAAGCTCGTTTGGAACCTGATTTGTACTCACCTGACTTTCCTCGTGGTGAATCAACAATATCAATTTCATAGTTACAACCAGAGGAAGTGCCTTGACTTAAAGTTTCAGATACAAGACTCTGTGTCTCCTCAAAACCTTCATCATTCAATTCATGTTCATGACGTGCATTAGCAGATTTTATATTAATTGGGGTAGATGCTTGAATACGAATTTCAGGTATAAAATCACTTTTATTTGGAGCTTTGGTTGCTTCACTCTCTTTCTCACCATCTTGATTATACAAAACTGTACTTCTAACTGGTAAATGAGATGCCATTTTTTCACCTTCATGACCAGATTTCAAAATTAAACTTCTTCTAATGTTTGCACCTCTGTTATCTGAATATTTGGAAGAATTTTTGTTCAATTTCAAAGCTTCTTCCACTTGTCTTGGCTCGATCATACTTTTCACACGGTCACGATGCGCCGCTGAACTCAACCTGCTTCTTGGTTTAGGCACTTCGTCTGGGATGCTCACAAGTTCATTATTGCCATCTGAACGAAGTTTATGTTTGCTGATATTTTTGTCAAGATTCTGTAATTCTTCTCCAGCACTCGTGATGTGAGCTATTGCTTCTTCAGTAACTCTTCCTTCATCCCCTTCTCCTCTGCCTCTGTATTTAAGACGATCTTGCCACTTTTTCAATCTTGCTTCTTTATCTTCTGATTTTTCAGCATTGGGATTTACAGGTTGTGACTCTGCTTGTAAAACATGAGGTCTAATAACCTGCTTTTCAGGTACTAATTCAGGACAAGGACTGTCGGTCATTCTAACTGTAGGTTGCTCATCTCCACCATTATGATCCTTATCAACCACTTCATGATTTTTCTTGTAACGTCTTGTTCTTCGAGCTGATGAAAAGCGATCGAACTGCCCATCACCAAGGATCTCTTCATCATCACCTGTTCTTTTCTCTGAATTATTATCATGACCTCTGCTTGTTACTGTATCTACATTTCTACCAAGTTTTGCTTCATTATATCGTTCAGTACGCTTTTCTTCATCAAGAATTCTTTTGCAAGGTGTGTCTGGACTAAGAACTACATGGCGTGTATGTCTGCTACTTTTAGGTGTGTCACTGATGTAAGTTTTTCTGTTACTGTCTTCTGAGGATTCTCTTGCATAAATATGTTTCCGAGTAACTGGAGGAGTTTCTACATTGTCAGAATCAATCTCTATTCTATCACAGGAGGTTGGTTCCTCTCGAGCACGACGAAGGCGGCGTGGCACTGAAGGAGGTGGCTGTTCTTCTTCAGGTTTTTGAGAGGCTGGCTTCTCTCCCACTATTTTTTTGAGAAAGTCATCAGGTACATCCATGGAATGGCGATATTTTTGAATGAGCTGTGATCGAGACAATAATGGACTACTAGGTGTACTATTGGACCCACTTTCTGTTAAATCTGTTGCAGTTCCAAGTTTACGAGCTGGCGGAGCAGGTGAAGAAACACTTGTTGATGTCGGTGATTCTGGTGGCATGGTTGGTGCAGTTACCTCAGCACCTTCACCCACATCACTTGGTCGTCTTAAGTACAGTGTTAAACGATCAGCAGCTGGTATTTGTCCTAAAGTTTCAATTATATTTTTTCTTTTGTCTTCTTCTTTGATAGCCTGTATCAATTCAAAGATTTTAATTAAGAAAAGCAAGTTCTCATAGAGCTTTTTAGACAAATTTGCAATAATATATGTATAATTAAATACCTGAAGTGGGTTGGCTGGACCTGCAAGGTCAATACTGCCTCTTGATCTCATTCTTCTTAATCTTCGATTGTCCATTTCTGCTTCCTCTGGGCTGTTGGCGACATTCAAATTTGATTTTCTCCAGGGTGATTTGTCTTTTACAGGAGTTTGAGGCTGCACCTCTGTTCAAAGAAAACAAAAAACTCAAGTCTGAATTGGCACTAATTAGAAATAATTAAACAAGACTCAGGAACAAATATTTTATTGGACTCAGGAACAAATATTTTTTATTTCAAAAATTAAAAGACAATCTTGGTAAATATGATTTAATTTTAATCTAAGGGAGCCACATTAATAATGATCTCTACGGTCTTCTTCTTGAAACCTTTTTTCCTCACAACCTTTTAAGAAAAGCTTTAAACTTCTTACTATTAGAAGGGAAAAAATGATGAATCATATATTTTCCACGTCTTATAAATGCACATTTAATGTTAATGACAATTTCTTATACTTGGACTGGTTGCAACAATCCTTCAATTGAAATTGTTTGCAATGAATAATTAAATCATGATTTTTGTTAAATGAATTATTCCTAGTTTTTAATACATACATACACACATACAGTCACATCTTAATCTTTTTTGATTTGAAGAGAAATGTTTCAGATGTTATTCAGATAGGACTGTCTTGACTCAAAAAGATACTGATATTCAATGTGGGTAGTCTACATTTAATGAATCAGATAAGAAGAAATGTCAATCAACCATTGATAATATGTATAATTCACTATTTACCTTCAATAGCTTCCATTGCACCAACAACATCTGTTTTCTCAATAGTTGGGCGCCAATCTGGATACACCCTTTTGTAGGTACTTGGTTGCACTTGGGTAGATTTCTCTTCTGGCAGAGTGTCCAGCGTACTCCCACGACCTTCACTCTCTGTTGATAAACAAATATAACAACACTATATCATAAGAATTTTCACGTTTGATACAACTTTGTAATTATTCCCTTATTGTACATCCTTTGAAAATGTCAGTGAAATATATACATTATGAAAACTCTGAAATACATTGTATTTCCAAGAAACACATTGACAATCTGTGTTTCTTTTATTAAGTTTCATTTCTCAGTTAAACATTCTGAAATTATGTGCACAATGTGAAAAAATGTTGGAGCTTATTGCTTTCAAATGTTTTCTTAGAATACATGCATATCAATTCAAAATATTCACGTCTATGAAAGGTTATAATTAGGAGGTGGTGGTTGTGGTTTTTATTTTCAAAGTTTGTTATCTAAATATTTTAGATTTCACTAACTTTAAGATCATGAATAAGACAAAAATTACTATATTAGAGAAATCACACACCTGAATCTGCTTCGAGTGAACGCCTATTGCTCTGGACTCTCCGAGAACGCCTCCTGAGTTCTTCACTTTGTTTTTCTTCCTTTTCGTTTTCCTGTAACCATGCTTCAATCTTCTGACGCCAAGCCCTGTCACAAATTATTCTGTGTTAGATCTGCATCAAGGCTCAAGGGGTTGTTTTGCCTTGCAACTACAAAATATCATTGTTAATGAAAGGTACATTTCTTATGAATATGCCTCATTGCTTGATACTACATTGTTTTGTTATTCAGAACTACATTTAAAAAAAGTGTTAAGGGACTCTCTTAAAATTATAAACAGCCCAGAATACTATAAATGAAAAATAGGTGTCAATGAAGTTATCTTGAAAAGTCATCATGAAAATCTTAATAGCAATGGGTTCACAACAATTAAAAGATATCAAATTTGCAGAATTTTCATATAAAAATTTTCTTTGAAAATATGTGTAAGGTTATCATTATTTCTTACTTTGGTTTACTTTCTTGATCCCCTGCAGGTAACAAAGGCTTGCTTTCAGCTAAAGGAGAAGGTGAACTTGGTCGTTCTCTCTCCCCTGAGAAATCTGCACTCAATAATTCTGGTCTTTTTCTCCCACTTCCTCGAGCTCGTCTTGCCCATGATCGATCTGTTATTTGGGAAAAAAGAAATAAAATATATCAGAAATTTGTGGAAACTTTGCTTTCTTCATTTCTCAATTTCTCATTTTTCTTAAATCATGCTGTCCTGTCCTTTGGCTCTACAGCCCAATAAGGGCCTTGGCCGAGCAGCAGTGGCCCAGCGGATGGGATGGGCCATGGGATTCTAAGGGGTTCGTATGGTTAGCATGAAAACATTCCTATAAGTAAATTAAAACTAAACAAGCCATTATCTTTAACTTAAGAAATAAATGACATACATTTTTATTAAAAATGCCAGAAAATCCTGACTTCCCATTGAAGACGAAACAAACAAAGAAACATCATGAGATCTCATGATGTGTAAATGATGAAATAATTTTTATAGCATACTAAGTAATATCATACTTTTGTTTCTTCCTATTTTCTCTGATACTTAATTTTATAAGATTCAGTAAGATTATTTTTGTCCTGAAGTGGACGTCAAACAAACCTCAAAATACACATTCGTTAAATACAAACAAAAACATGAAAAATATTGGAAACTTTTGCTAAAAGTTCAAAAGTATGACTGTTTCGTGAGATTCATTCTTGATCAAATATTATTTCATGAAAATGATTGGAAGATTGAAAGTTAGTATTAAGAAACCAATATGACATAGAGGACATATTCAGGAAAATAATTCTATTACATACCAAGACTACCCCAAGATTTACGTTCACGTGTGCCGTCATGACCAGATGATCTCAGAAAGTCCATCAAGTTAGAATCATCATCTTCAGATGGTACACGGCTTCGCCGGCGACGTAAACTTCCATTTGGTGTTACATCTGCAAAACCAAATAAATGTATATGAAGGGGAGATATGAATAAAAGTAATCCACAGAGAGACACACAAGATACCATTTTGAATGTTTATTTTACACTTCTTTTTGCAAGTAAGAGTTCTACTTGCTACTAACTAACATTTAAAAAAGAAAGAGAAAAATTAAAATATCATGCAAACTTGTTTTGATGTATACGTTTTCTGTAATTTGTGTAATGAGAGGAATTTTTGAGTTTTGTTGAGGATATAATTCTTTGTAAAATATTTTTTGTTTGTTTGTTTATTGAATCATTTTTGTTTGAATAATAAGTCAATCAGTTGTCTCCAGACATTGATTTCAAGCAACTCATCTTGAATTGAAGTATAATGAATTTTGTATAATGAAGATAATTTTTATTTTATATTTTAAAGTTACTTATTAGTTGACTAAAATGAGATGTTAAATTTAGTACAGTTTCTAAAAAAGCAAATGATTACTTCAAAAATTAATATTAATTTATTATTAGGATTACAACAACACAATGCCACAATAACACATCATTCCAACATTTAATTTTAACCTTTTCGCGATCTTCGATAATGAAGTCTTCCTCGTTCTGGAAAGAATCAATGCTAATTTAATGTATCTATTTGGTATCTCTTTATCAGTAATTTGAGCTGTCAGGATTATAAGTTTAAGTACCAACCTGGGGAGCAATTGTCTTCTTTTCCCGGAGCCTGGTCACCAGTTGGACCAGAGAAAGATCCCATTCGACGTCTAGTGACCAGTGGTGAACCAGTCGTTGATACATCCTCTTCAGAGGTCATGCTGCCATTCTGCATTCTTCTCATCTACAATATATGATATTACATGTATACTTGTAAATAGATTACTGATAGAAATGTGTAAAATCACATAGAGACACATCACAGGTCCCTAAAAAATGGTTTTTAAACTTATAAAAATGCTCAGAGTTGACTCAAGAGACATTTACATTTACACAGATCTCATTCCTGAGGAGAAGTGGATAGAGCACTATAAGACATTATGGAATGTGAACAACATGACAGAATCAGGGACGGACAACACAAAAATCAAAGAAGCAGAAATAGTTCCTCAGTTGTCAAATGAAGAGCTTAAAAGGTTACTAATAAAAGCTAAGAAGATGAACTGAAGGAGTAGACAGAATTGACATGGAACTAATAAGATACAATGATTAAGAATTGAAGGCCATCATGATAGCCTTGTTCAACCACGTTTGGGACGAAAACTCAACCCCAAAACAATGGCAGAGTGATAATAAATATGTACAAGGAAGGATCGAAAACAGACTGCCATAACTACAGAGGAATAACACTTCTACCAATAGCATCAAAACTCTTTGGCATCATATTAAGAAATAGACTGCAATGCATACAGAGAGACATTCCTGAGTGAGCAACAATATGGATTCAGAAAAGATGCCATATTTACAGTACAAACAATCCTAGACAGATACAATCAAGTGAATTTGCCAACTTTCCTTCTGTTCATACTTTGAAAAGGCTTATGACAGAGTAAATAAAAAGTTAATGTGTGAAATACTGGATAAATAAAAGGTTCTTTCATAAATAACAAAAGGAAACCAAAGTTTCTATATAGACTCATGGATAAGTGTAAAAACAAATTATGGAAATGTGTCAAAATCTTTCACAACAGGAAAGAGGGTTAAGAGAGGGATGCACCACGTCACCAAGCCATTCAATATATATGCCAACCATATCATCAAGGAATGGAAAGGAAATAGGAATACTCAGTAAAAGAAAGAAGATCAAAACATCCATTTGATTGATTCAAATGATAAAGTTCTTCTGTGGAATGAGAAGATGACCTACAAGTTGCAGCAAATAAATTGTATAAAATAGCACTGAAATGTAACATTAAAATTTTCATAAGCAAGACAAAATCAGTCAAATCAAGGGGGAAAAAGGAGAAGTGTCAAAATTGTCATTAATTGACAAATAATAGAATAAGTACCCAAATTTAATTATGTAGGCAATATCATAGGAGACAGATCAGATACATAAAACAAATTGGGAAATACTATAAAACGACATGATACAATTTGCCAATCAGATGGTCGTGATCGCTAAGACAGTTGTGCCGTAATGGTCTCAGACCAGAAGATTTCGAGTTCGAGTCCTGCCTCTGGTATGGGTATATTTGTGTTTGCCTATTTGTGTGTGTTGTCCTCTCACCCCTCACTATCATAATCATTTCATCTTCCACCTCGTCCCGGATAGCCTAGATAACACTTTGGCCAACAATATTTTTTTCAAGCTGCCTTGTGTCGGAATTTGTGGCATTGAGGTAATATATTCTTTTCCAGAAGGGAATTAATTTCCAGAATGTTGTACTTCCTATGTTCACTATAGCCGAGATTGAGGTTCACTATAATTGAACCTTTTTATGCTTATTTGTAATGCAAATGAAACGGGACTAGTGACTTAAGTTCACTATAACCAAGGGTCACTTTATCTGAGTTCACTATAACTGGAGTTGACTGTAATATGTAACAAGAAAAGGATGTGTAATCTAGTTCAATCATTGTGGTGATTAATATTAAAAAGTACAAATATTTATCACATTCAAAGATATACTGTGATTAAATTTACCTTAGTTTCTCTGTCAAGAGGTTTGTTCTGTGGAAATCCAGAACGAATGTCATACAGAAGTGAGTCAACAATGTTACATTCTGGAGATTCTGGTCCACTAAAGCCCATCTGCCCACTCACTGCAAGAAATGAATGAAAGATCAACACCATCATATAAACACACACATACATTGGAAAAATGTAAAACTAAATGATAACAAATTATGCTGAAAGGACTTACACTGCCTTCTCTTAGCTGCAAGTTGTTCCTCTCGTTGCCTACGACGCATGTTTGCCTGTTCTTCTTGAACCCGTCGACGTTCATTTTCCATTGCAGCTTGTCGAAACTTGGCACAAAACCCATGTAAGACACGGAAACATTCTTCAACTTTAAATGTGCCTACATCTTCACAGAAGAATTCAGCCAGTTGTTTTCTTACAGCTTCCAATTCCTCCATATCTCGCTGAAGGCCAGCAACTTCCTGCTCAGCCATCTGAAAATGAAAGGTAAAGCTGCATAAAGAAAGGTAAAGCTGCCAAATGAAAGGTACTGCATAATCTACAAATGAATTAATTGTATGCCATTCACATAAGCAAAATTGTCCATCTGTGCACAATGCAAAACTGTTCAGCCGACTTTCTTCAAAATTGATATTTCCCTTCGTTATAGCTGATGTTGCAGACCCTGGACTTTGAAACAGATTTTTTAATTTTGAGGTATTTTCACATGAAGCCTCTAGGACATTTTCAAAATTTTCAAAAATCTGGCTCCAAATTTGTTGATTAAATTTTGTTTTTGAATAATGCATAAGATGCTTTATGTGCGTAAGATGTTTAAAAGAATGGCGAAGTTATCATTTTTGTTGACATTGCTGATTGTTCAAAAATTGGAAACAAAAAGTTGAACTTCAAAATTGAAGATATTTTGTCTCAAACAAAGTTTGTTGTACAAAATTGCGTCTTCAAAAAAGGTCATGAACAATTTTTTGAAAAAGAAAAAAAAAAAAAAAAAAAAAAAAAAAAAACAGTATTTTTTTCTGGATTTTGCAATTGAAATTTACAACAAGTCTCAAAACACGGTCCAATTTTTTTCTCTAAATTTTCTTCACATAAGTAATAAGGAATGGTAAGAAATATGGCACTAGCCTCATTTTCGAGTATTGCTGTTTTTTTTCTTCTTCTTTTTTTCCGAAAATTGTGAACATTTTTTTCAAAACCACAAAATTGAAAATAGATATTTTGGCCTCAGACAAATTCTGTTGAACAAAATTAGCTCTTCAAAAAATTGTCATGCACAATTTTTCGAACAAAACATGTAGTTTTGTGTAATTTCTGCTTGAAGTTAATGAAATCTATACAGGTTTTACAATAACTACACACCACCTTTCATTTATGGCAAAAATGGCGCTTTTAGGAAGAATCATATATATGATTAGAAAATATGTGCCCATTGTTGGCTGCACCCATTGCTTTGTTGTCAGTGCTCATCGACTGAGTGTGTTGATATAGACAGAAACGTGGTATAATATAATTTTATAACCGTTACCAAGAGGCGAGAAAGTATGTGCTGTTTTAGCCCCACTAGTTTCATAGAAGCCTCTTTTAAAGTTTGAGCCTTTGTCTTGTCCAAATGACTGCACTTGCACTTTGAACTCTTTAAATGTTAATTGTAGAAGTGAAATATTTAACAACATATTTTTAATATTTTGTGATTCAAAAGTGAAATTACCTGTAGAAATTCTCCCATTTGAGATTTTATTTCCTTTTCGGTAGAAGGGAGATCAATTTGCTTTCGAACCTTTTTAATTCTTGAGTCAAGAGCATTAATTTCATTTTGGAGCTGCTCTACAGTAGTCCTAAATAAAAGTAAATATTTAATATATCTCATTAACAAGTCACCAGATGTAATTTACATAAGTTAAGAATTTAATTAAAAGGTAAACAAAACTAGTATAAACATCCCAATTCATACTTTGTTGATTCTTCAAGGACTGTCATTTCTTCTGGAAATTTCAATAAATCTTTTCTCTTCTTTTCAGCTTGCTGAAAATATATAAGTATCAGTATGAATTTGATTCTTATTTGTATTTTTAATATGGAAGAATATATATTATAAAGATAATTTATAATACCATGGCAACATAATGAATTAAATTCATTCCCGGTTTGTTAGCTCGAATATCAGTTAACTTCTGAAGAGAACTGAGCTTGACACCAGCAGCATTTCCAGCATATCCACCCTGCAAGTAATTAATATATAAAAACTAGCAATGTTATATTATGTAAGTAGTTTTACATTTACATCAGAAATTTCACTCATGTTTTAAAAATGAGGCTTACAGAATTCAAGAAGTTGCCAGCGACAATAACCATGTACAATACTTCTTGTAGAGATTTGTTGCTCATTACATCTGCAATTAGAAAAAATAATTTTATTTTATTTAACAGGCTAAATTATACCTACTTATTTTTAATACTCAATGACTGTAAATGGGAATTTTTTTTTGCAGAAGAGTCACATTTTTGCAAATATTTTCCTTTTTTGTTTATTTAATAAATAATTTTAAGATTTCACATATCTGATAAAATGTACAGTGTTTTTATAGAAACAATTCCTTTAAAAATAAACTCCAAAAAAGAAAAACATTTATGTTGCTAATTGCTTAATTGCAGTCACAGATGATCATTTCAATCATTTTACCTTCTCCAGCTACAATCATAGCATTAATACTTGGCTCCAAATACCCCATGTTTGCTGCAAACTCTTCTTTTAACAGCATACTCTCAATTCTCAATTTGTAGCTGATAACAGAAAAGTTGTTTTTATTATTATTCAAGTTCTGGCATGTTACATCAATCATCAATTTTTTTCAAACCATGACTTACTTTGGAACTTCTATTAATTGTAGAAGAAACTTCTCTGCATTTCCCAATTTAGCTTTATCACCATCAAATGATCGAAGCATTTCTAATTCATCTACTTCTGGCAAAATTTTCAATAAACCCCGCAATTTCTCTGCCCCTATATCATCATGTTCTCCATTGCGAATTAGTTGTATGATATCTTCATTGCAACTAGAAACAATGCAGATATGTTTATTTAATAATCTTAAGCTAGTAACATTGGATGTGATACCTGATATTTATTTTCAGAGCACTGAATATTGAAATTATATGCTGATATCAATTAACTTACCTTCTGAATTGCTTTAAAAATATGTTGACATTGAGACTGCGTTTACCATCCAACAAGGCAATCTGCAATTCAAAAAACATATTTTAAAAATAGTATTAATATTATCTTCACTCAATCAATGATCAGAAAATCTTTTATTTTTATTAAGAATAGTTTTAATATTGTAATTCACTAATATTTTACAATATTTTTTAATACTGATGATATTTCACCCAACATTAAACAAAAATGATTAATAATCTAAAAAAATGTACATGACATTAATTAACAAATTTCATTTGAAAAAGTCTCCGATCCAAAAAATTTAAACGTTTGGTATTTTCAAAATATTAGAATAGTGAAAATCATACTACACTGTTCTCATGTGTATTTCACTCTTTTCTAGCAAGAAATTTAAAGAAAAAATTTAGAGCTATTTTTGGGAAAATTTTCAAAATGTGTCAGGGGCTTCATGTAAAGTACCTCTAATCCTAAGAATTAGTTTCAAATCTCAATAGATATACTTCTGTAAACAAAGTTTTTCTAAATCTGGCTTTATTGTAGCTACAATCAGAACAGTCAGTGTGTCAGAACAGATTATCTACAAATATTCAGTAAATATTGATGGATCAAACTTAGGAAATATGCAACCACTACTTAATTAATTTCTAGAATAAAAGGAAGAAAAAAATGAAATTAACTGCCCTACTATCATACTCTTGTACTACTACAGAAAAAGGAGCAGCACATCAGCAGGTAGAAATTTCCTTGGAACATAATTTCTCAGAATGCTCCTAGAGTCCCACTCTGAACTATCCAGATTTATGTAGCACCGATCACAGAATATGTTTTGTTTTGTTAGGTCAAGGGGAAAAAATTTAAAAAAATTAAAAACATTATAAAAACTAAATGCTTCAAATTAATGAGCATCTTTTGTTTTTTTTAAAGTCCCAAAATATTTAATTTCTGTCACAATTACAAACGAGTTACAAACCAATAACTTCAATAATGGAAGCATTTTTTAAAACTTTGAAAATTAATTTTTTCTCAAAAAAAATCTTTGGGAAAAAATGAAAAATGTGTGTTTCATATTTTTACTATACTCTTCATTAAAAGAAATGAAAAAATCTGGAACATCACAATCAAAGTTTCCTTTAATTTGTGTGATTTGGCATGCAATGTCTCTTTAATGTTCAGCTGGAATATTGAATGTAAAATCAAGTATATTTTAATGTATATTTGACTACCTCAGATGATTCTTTTCGCCTTCTATCTGGATCTTGTGGATCTCTTCCTAATCGAGGTGATGACTGGGCTGAAGGTGCGGGAGGAGCTTGTTGGCAAAACAAACCTTCCATTTCAGCCCAATCTAGGTCAGCCATTGGTGAGTGCTGGTGGCTTCGTGCCACTAGAGACCAAATGTTGTGCTTCCCTACAACCTGTCAAAAAAGAGATGGTTAGTACTGTGTCTTACATTGCATCCCATTTTTTCCTTGGAAAATAATGACAGTGATTGTGTTGACTCTGACTTTCTTATCCAATATAAATTGATACAAGATAATTTGAAATGGACAGAACGTAGAATAATACTTTTAATATTCTTTTAAACTATGGTTTGCTTTGTTTTGTATGTTCCTATGTTTCAATACAAAGTACCAGAATGAGAATTTAACTTATTTACAACAGTAAAACTGACCTTGTGATTAGGGATCTTATTCCAGTTGATAGTTTTCATTTTGGCCTTTGGGGTTGGAGTCTCTTGTTGAGGGAGTAGCTTGCCTGTCACATCTGGTGGCTCAGGGGTGCAGGCACGTGGAATGTCTGGTGGTGGCAAGAGAGGAGGTGGCATGGGTGGTCCCCCCATACTGGGAAGGGGGGCGCCAATGTTATTGAGCTTTGTGGGCCCCAGTGGTGGAGGTGGAGGGGGCGGCGGAGGCCCCGGAGCTGGTGGTGGAGGGGGTGGTGGTGGAGGTGGTGGAGAGGTAGCTGGGGTGATGCTAAGGGATTGCTTTCGTGAGCCTGGATCCTGGCCTGAAGTGCCACTTCGATGTTGATGGCATGCACAATGGCAGCACAGCTTTGCCTGCAAAAAGAGATACTGTTACTGATAGATAAAAGGACAGCAAGAAAAGCTATTACATATTTCACTGGTGGTTTTCAATGTTCTCTTTGAATTTATACACAATAAATGTAGTCTATTTTTTTTTGTGTTACTCTTGCCATCAAATTGGGTATAAATTATTAATTAAATGTTCACAAAATATTAGCATTTCTGTATTAATCGTATTTATTATGAACTGTTATTTTTTATTTATAAAAGTTAAGCACTTAAACCTTTATTTAGAGTATGATATTTAAGATACAGCACTTTCAAGGTGCTCACAAGATTGACAAATTTTATTTAAAACAAAATATAAAAGCAAATATCAAAATAAAAAATTCAATGTGTGCTATTGTCACCTATATTATTACATGTACCTTATTACTTGCTGTACTTTTCAAGGCTGTCATACCCAACCAAACTTCACAAATAAAAAGAAAGAGAATTTCACAAAGAGGTGACCAATTGCTCTTTCACTTATTTAATATTAAGGCATTATTACACATCTAAATATAGGCATGCCAACAGAGGGGTTGTGGCTTCACTGAACTTTGAAAAGACTCCCCTAGCTTTACATAATAAAATATTTTCTTTCTGTAAATGTTTCATCCCTGATTAACACATGATACATTTCAAACTTTACAGCAATGGCAGACAAATTTTTAGTTCTTTTGTACATTGTTACCATATCTATTTAAGTAAGTTTTGTTACCTATTGTGCAGTGGATTCTAGATATAAAACTATGACAGATATAAAATTTGAAATCGTTCGTCATTTTATTTAGAAAAATCAACATTTTACAAAATTTGGACAAAAGTGTGAAGAAACATTCGAATCAACTCTTGAAAAGTAGCCAATCTAGACTTTAGACTCTACATAAAAATGCGTCAAAAATCCAAAATTGATAAAAAAATATTTAAAAAGTGCTAAACTACCTAAAAATTGTAGCCAAGTTGAATTTAAAAAAAAATTTAAAAAATCAAGAAAATACTGAAAACTATTTGCACAAGTAAAATGTCATAGGTAGATTTAAACACGTTAAATGGTTAAGGACACCAGAAACCTCCCCCTGTTCTGAACTGCGCATGCCTATGCACTGGTTCCAAACCAATAAAACACATATTTCTGCATTTTACCAAGCAGGTGTATTTGCGAACACCAGAATTGGAACCAGAATCACAGAACTTGGAAGAGGCTAGCGACGAAAATCTTGAGGAAGTTGTCAGGATACTTGCGGAAGTGGACCCTACCAATGAATCTTGTGTTTAATTTTATCTACAATCATCCAAAAACGATTTCAATGTGATATGAAAATGTGATAGATAAAATGATTTCACTTGAAAAGAATTATTTTATCCCCTAAAGTCCCCTCACATCTGCTATAGTCATAACTAATTATTAAGATATAACTCACTAAGTCATAACTATTAAGATATAACTTATTATTTCAAAAAGCATGTTTTTACATAAATCATTAATTAAATGAAAAAAAAAAAAAAAAACACACAAACAACTAACCAACCATTTCGTGTGGTTACTATCTCAAAAATCCTCCAAATAAATACTATTTTTAATGCAAATTCAAATTTCAATGCTAATGCTAATGCTTTTAATGCAAATTCAAATGCTTGCAAAAATTAAATTGCAATTACAAAACTGAGCGTGTTTACAACCATCTAACGGGGACTTTTGTACAAAACTTCTGGCATCCCGGGTCAAAGCCCCGCGTAAAGTTCTACCTCAATCCACTAAATATATTTAAACTATTACATTTTGGGGGATTCGCCTCTTCTGGGAACTCCCACTTCGTGGTAAGGATGGACAGAGACGAATTTAATTTCCCAATGTGCAAGGGCAGATTTCCACCAAGGCAAACTAGGCAGCTGCCTAGGAGCCACGCCTCAGAGGGGGGCTCAGATGATGATGATGATGATGATGATGATGATGATAACAACAACAACAACAATAATAATAACGGAAGCTCCAGCGAAAATTTAATTTCTTTGGTTTATAAATATCAAAAAGCTCTTTTATTTATTTTACTAGTTCAATTTCTTTATTTAATTCAGATCTTAAAATATTTGAATACCGGAATAATAATTATTAGTGAAAATTATGAAACATTAAAAACAATAAATATTAAATAATTATATTATGCTAAATATTTATAGTTTGTCAAAGTTTAGTAACTTTTTGTTTAATTACTAAAGGAATCTGTTTATCATCTAAGGGAACCCCAATCTGTTTATCATCTAGGTTGTTGAAAACTGGCCATACCCATGTGTTGGCATGCAGGTAATCCAAGACTAGCTCAAACAAGACCCGGAGAAAAACTAATTTACATACACATCACTCGAATCTGTGATTGTCGAAGGCATTTTTGGACTGGAAGGTTTAATGGGTAAGAGTGAACCTATTTCAAAGGCACAATACCCATTTTTTTGAGGTCACGAGTTGCAGAGTTAATTATGCTCGAAAAATCTGTACTCATTAATAAAGGTAGAAAAGTGAATGCGCTAATCTCTGAAAGTGCTGAACCCATATCGATGAAACTTTCGTGATAGCTTCGTTCGATGGTCTGAAATGCTACATGCCACAAACTGCCACAAACACTAATTACTATCAACAATTATTACTTTTGGGAGCGTTTTACGCATTGTTGCGTCATTATGGATGTCCTATAAATATGTGAGGAGGGGTTTCCCCCCTTCTCTCGAGAAGAAACTATAGCTTACCTGCAGGCTCGGCGAGCGCAGAAGGCGGCTGGCGTCTTGGCGGTTTTCGAGAAGCGTCGCACGGTGCACCAAGGTCTCCGCCGCGTCCCAGACGATGTCGCTGACCGCCTCCTTCGGGTCGATGCGAAGCAGGTGCTGGAGGATGCTTAGGAAGGGTATCTCTTGTGGAGTGTCCGATACCTTCACAAACGGCAAACATCATTATTTTCAACGCAAAGCTTCGATTTTTCCAATTTTTCCATTTTTTCAGAATTCGAAGAATACAGAATTCAGTTTATGTGGAAAAACCATGATACAATTTTAAGATAATGATAAAAATTAGTTTAATATCTTAATGAAACGACGGAGGTATTACAGTGGACCTAGCTTGTTAAGTGTTGTCAGAGCACACATTTTTACCTGTGGACTTTCCTGATAAAATATTGTGTTCCTTTGTTCTGAAAATCGATGGAAAGATTCGGATATGTATTTTTGTGTGTGTTTTGTGGGAGCTACCAAATATCCACACGTAAAATTCTCACTGTTTGCAATATCTTCGATTTCCTTCTCTAGAAGGGATTTTTGTACTAACTACAAAGAACTTGAACACATAAAATATAACGAGAATCTCGTAATTCCGTGCACTTTTTGTGAATACACAAAATTTAAAGAAGATGAATCTTATTAGATCAAACGAGGGAAATTGTGCACTTTTTCGCACAATTCTTTAAAATGGTCATAATTTGTAGGTGGTATTTTATATCGTTCTCAAAACAAATTCTGTGTTCGGTGCCACGTAAAAGTGAGATAAAAAGTTGCTTTTATCGTCAATTAGTACGGAATGAATGATATATGAATTTCACCTGTTATGAAGACAATATATAAATGAATACAGTAAAAGGAGGAGAAATGAAGGAAATTTTGTTTCCTAGCTGTTTGAATACACGCGCCGCCGATCATAAGTTCCAGTGGAAAATAGTTCTGTGCGCAGGTCCGAATTTCGTTGCTCTCCGACTTTTCAAAAATTGCAAAAGTTAACATTTTTAGCGTCTTACAACAATTACAATGTTGAAGTTATCTTTTTATTCCTCTCCTGTTCTTCAAAAAAAGATTTTTAAATGTTTTGAAAATATGAGTGGTTTTCTTGAAATTGTGCGCGAATTGGCAAATTTAAAAACCAGATTTTGTCAAAACAGCTCTAAATTTGTGCTTAATTTTTCTTTTCTCGCGATAATAGTGCGATAAATCATAAGAATGGTGCAGGTTCCCATTAGTTCAGTGCCCGAGGTAGGCTTAGTGGCAATATAAAGTGTGTCTATTATCAAAATGAACAAGAAAATAACCCAATATTTCAAAAATAAATTTCTTTAATTAAATAAAATTTGCAATGCAAATATCTAAGTTTTATTGCTTAACAATATAACTGCTTCAAAGATCCTCTTCCAGCATAAGTTTTCTCACAACTAGCTCACAAACTATTGCAAACTGGAAAAAAAAAATTGGAAGAATGGTTCAACATAACACCCTAAAAAATCGATGATTTCGTACGATAACTCTGTGTTTTTTTTAATGCTGAAATTTTGAAATTAGTGGAATTACTTACTGAAAAGTACAGGGGAAACACACGTTCAGCCTTTAAACCAATAAACAGCACAATGATTAAAAATGACTCAAATCCACACAAGTTTATGAACTCTGATTATATGATTGTTGTATCCACGTTTAACTGTTACCTAGGTGTAAAAGCAATAATGAATGATAGTATATTTGAAGAAAAATATTTATTTCACACACGGAAAGGGCTTAGAAGAAGTGCCACTCGTACGTTCTCAATCAACGCTATGAAAGGTGTTTAAGAACGTTCAAGATTGACTGTGGGAGGGAATTACATTAAAAAAGCTACTTTGTAGAGTCAGGAGCAACTAAACACGCGATTTCCTTCTAGCTGCGTGGGAACCAGCAAAAATTGGTATAGAAATGAATTGCGCGGCAATGTCACGTATTAAATGTAATGCTAATGTCAAGTCCTAAATGTAAATGTATTTTATTTTCAAATTTGAAACGCACAGAATATGAAAGACAGGGAAGGATATCCTATTAAATAATAGAATAGTTTCGAGACACTATTTTATAACAAACTTATCGAATCTAGTGGTAATCTACGTAATATTATTAAATTCTGAAGATTATTCATTCAACTGTGAATAATGTTTCGCATTGAAGTATTTCATAAATGACTCGCTAAAGCCTCCTGAACTATTTTACAAATAGAAGGGGGCAGTGTACGACAGTGTTTTGTGACAACTGTTCTAAACCTTAAAATATTTACTGCTTAATTTTAAAGTGTATGTTGTTGGAATTGAGTAGAATAGAGACATATTTTTTTCTGGGTGAGTACTTAAAAGTCATAATAATTTAATGGTAAGTTATTAACATTTTACAATTCGTTTGTCGATTTAAAATGTTTTAAAACGAAAAGCATTGTTTCATTTTCAGGAAATAATAAATATGTTTCAATGGTATGTACTGCAAACATACATACAATTTTTGAAAATAGAGTACAATCTAGTCAAGCACTTTTTCTTGACTTTTTCATGACTATCCATCTTTGAACGGTGCATTCTAAACCTTCAGAGGGGTGTTTGAACTTACCATTTAGATCCGGGCATTAACCCCGAGTATCAAGACTAAATGCGTTCTTCTTACACAAAGACCAAACATTTCTGACACAACGAAGGCAATTTTTAGCATTTTGTTCCAAATCTTCTATGATTAAATATGGCTAAGATACAGATAATTTAGACTAACTAAAACAAAATATAAGGGAATATTAATGTCAGTAGGATGTAATGAATATACATGTATCACATCAATAAATGTATCACTTTCCTTTCACTGCTTCAGCTGATTCTCTCGCCATCTACATTGATCCTATGCGCTGTACCACACGGTGCGCATTGCAAACTAATCACAGCGTTCGTCAAACTTCGAAATCACTTGATCGATGTATGGCGCAAGGAATAATCCATTCATTGTAGATTGCAAGTTGTAACATACTATTCGACGAAAAACCTTTTCGAAAGCGCACAAAGTTATATTTGCGAGGAAGAATGCCTTAATGTTGCAAAAATAAATTATATTATATCAGGCATTTACAGAAAATGTGAAAATTTTGTCCCCAAAATTGTCAAATTACGGAATAAGGGACCGTTTTCTTTATACCTGAATAACCAAAAGAAAATTATCCCTAATATTCAGAGAACGTCTGGATCAGGACATGTTGTCTTAGGCATTTGCCTCTTATGCGGCATCCTCTCTACATTTGACAAACGTCATAATTTGTTTTACACAATCTCCACTGACGCAAAAATGATTTTTTAAAGGAGGTACTACAGGTGTAGAGACCAACCAGCTTGGTTAACTTACATGAAATGTTTCATTTATGATGAATTTGAAATGTATTTTCACGCCTTGACTTCTACTTATTCATAACAAAATATATTGAGACAACGTTTGCCTTTTGTTAACTGTATAAAATAATTAAAACTAAACATTTGAATATGTTTGCATATGCTTATGAAAGGGCTGAAGCCCTACGACCCTCCTCATTTCGGTGCACTATTGACAATTACCAATATATTTATGATACGAAATATGTTATCTATTTATATGTCAATGACGCAGGCAAGGTAACTAGTTTTTTAGAGTTCGCGGGCAATGCGTCCAAAGCAAATAGCGCGAATTAAAATATTAAAGGTTGTACAAAAATGCTGGGTGGGGTGGTCACTGGTCACATCAATTTTTGAAATTTTTAGAGAAGGCCGACAGCCACTGCCCCCAAAACGATATTGACTCATTTTTTTTACTAAAACAAATAAACGATTCAATAAAATGAAATAAAGTCACATTTGAAACTTTTTTACTTAAGAGTGCAATATTCGCAATAACTTCTTGCGTACAGGTTAGGAATTTTATTTGACATAGATTATTGTGTGTTAAAAGAGATGTTCGCTTATTAGAGGGACTTGTGATTTTTTCATATAATAGGTACACACACATCATGACAGGATGATTTAATTAAATATAACTCAAAACGAAAATAGACACATACTTGGCCAGTCGAACATAATTTGTTCGACTGGAAAAAAATGTTTATAAAAGGCAGAATTTAAAAAGAAAATAAACGTGAAATAAAGTAATAAGAGGTGAAGTACATAAACAAAATTTCAAATTTCGATTGAGTGACAGAAAACATTTTCGTACGAAGCACCATTCGTCGTAATATTTCGAGCGCGCTTCCCCCTCCCCCCGCTCCAGTTTGCGCTTGTACATCCTTGGGGGGGGGGGGGGGGGGCAACGAAAGCAAAGCGAGGGGAGAAGTCGGCCGTGCGGGCGGGGCGCACCTGGCGGAGGATGGCGTAGAAGACGTCGAGGTGCGAGTTGAGGTCGACGCCGTGCGGGCCCCGCAGGGTCTGCGCCTCGTCGCTCTCCCGCTGCTCGTCGAACACGTCGAGCTGCACGCCCAGGTCCGGCACCGCGCCCGCGCTGCGCCTGCAACACACGCCGCCGCCCCCTCCGGTCAACGCGCGCCCCGCTCCGCCGCACCGCCCACGGCCGGCAACGGCGGAGAGGCACTGCTACTTTGCGATGTGGATGTTGCAAAAAAACAATTAATACGTTACCATTTACATTTCATACAACATTAATACACAATTATGGTCTTTGAAAAAGTTTCGTATCCTGTTCGGGAATTTCTTCGGAATGCTGTGATTATCATATATTTTTCATTATCAAAAAAATTCTCTTGCCAGGTATATCGTAATACTATGTATTTTACAAACACTAAAATTTCTTGGTGGGATATGACGGGGGATTTGCGTACGTATGCTTGATCCCTACCCGGAAATTTCCGCAGCTGAATTTGGATTTTGACTGCGTGGTACACGGTGCATTCTGGGCATTGATGTCAACGGTTCGATTGACAAGCTGCAACTGGCATCGTAGCGAAGCAAGTCTTTTATTAAAGCGTAAGTGTTAGTTACATTTCAACACTTCTGTGCTCTACATCTAAATTGTATAGGAAATCAAGACGATGAATGAAGATTATTGAAGTGCCTGGATATTAGATGTCTGGTACCTTCAAGCTGCGTGGGTCTTAAAATTGCCATCGACAACTGACCAACAGTTAACTATAGATATATAAAGTTATGGGAAGGAGTTTTCTTCAATGAACCCTGGGTTAAGAGGCTGGGGTTTGAAAGCTAGGCTGCTCCAAAAATGCGTTTGTACCCTTGCGAGGTACGCATAAAAGCTCACCTGACTCATATGGGTGGCCACTATTTCAGGATAAGTGGGGACAGTACTTTAGGGCCGTGTTCATAGTCGACACTTATACGATAAGTGAACGTTTAAGTAACAAGCATTTACTTATGACAGATTCGTATTCATAGACCCCTCTTATTCGTGAGTCACACTCAGGCAATATTTAGCCACACATTTGGCAACATTGCTTTATTGGTTACTTGATACGAATTTAGCAGGCTTTGTCAATCTTTTTTACAATTTTGACGGGTCTTTGAAGCGTATGAATAGCATCTAGTTTAATCGAAAGACTATTAAATAAATAAACAAATAAATAAATAAATTTAAAAAAATTATAAATTTTGTTTTGTTACTTCGATGCATGAAGTCCTGTGTGGATAATTTCTATTGGTAGAATTTTCCCTATTTTGCGTGATTAGTAAGTATAATTATTGGCGAACGATATTTGTACAACACATGAAGGGAATTTTATGAACTTTTTAATATTTTAATTTAATATTTCTTGGTTACACTTTAGATATTTCTGTAACGATTCCACAAACTAAGGGCTGACTTATTCTATACGCATCTGCACATTTCCACTGAAAAAGTAAAAAAATAAAAACACTTTTTATATGATACATTGTGATCATCAATGTAAGATAATCTATAGAACATGGTCCTTGTAGGATAACCTATAAATTACGCCCCGGTGGTCGGCAATTGAAATCAATAAATTACGTAACAAAATGATGTTGCATAAAATATGTGTTCCATTAACATTTTTAGAACATGTGGTATGGTTATCCTGTATTCCTCATGCCCACGTTGTGAGTTAGCAACAGAGACTTGTTTTCATTGACTCATGTTTTCAACCGTATCCTTGTCAAAACGATATCACTTCTTAAATTATTGTTGCCTGTGCATTTTCAAAGGATTTTCGATGTATCTGAAATATCGTTTTGGTATACGATCGTCCTTCCATATTGATTTCTTCCTCTTCCTCCTTTTCTTCTTCTTCTTCTTCTACCGACTCAACCCTGATTTATTTCATTGCCTTCATATTTAAATCTCCGACAGTTTTCGTTTAGAAAGATGAACTTCCTCTTCTAACAAATTTCGTGACTTTTTCTCGAAATGAAAGGTAGTGGGCTCTAGATGTGTTATCATGTGCATTCACTAGTTTCAAATTTAATAATACATAAAATTAATAGAATGAACGTTTATCTGTTTATCAGCTGTAATTTGTTTATTACGCCCAAACGCAAGACTAGCGACAAAACAATTGTAGTTTACAACACGGTTGTCTTTGTCATCTTGTTTTACAAGTTGCAATGGATCTATGACATCAGACGTTTAATGATCAGCGCGAACAAGTGTGTGAGTATTACAGGTGATGAAAAGATGTCATGGCGTTATAGGTGGCAAAGCGAAGATAGCGAGTTCTTTACGTTCGAAAATTCACTGATTTTAAATGCAAATTTTACTGTGTTTATTTAAACGCAACGTCCAGCAAATGTCCATGACACTGTCATGGACATCCATCGTCATCAAGTAACCATGTTGACCATGTTACTCTTTACAAAAAATCTGTGATTATAATTGTGATGCATTACATTTTTAAGTTAAATCAGTGTGTAGCAGGAAATTCTACAAGAAGTCCACTACAATTTACATTACATTTACATTTAAATTCTACAAGAAGCCCACTACAATTACAATGTACCGGTCTTAAATACAAAACATTTCAATTACTTTTCCAGAAACATTTTTAACACCATGTCCACTGTAAATAGTAATTGTATTGTTCCCGAGTTTGTAAATCTCCCTCCCCTTTATAGAGTATTTATTTAATTTTTCTCAGAAGAGTGAAGTGGACTTGGCATTCTTTGAATATTCGCTCATTTCAGTGCATCGAGATCCCATTGTCCGATGCGCTAAGTGTGTAACAAGTTACTTACTTGATTATTTCGTGATTCGGGTGCGTCAACTGATATGGCCATAAGTCGCTAAGTGTAATGTCTATTATATCTGTGGAGATCGCGCTGTTCCGCCCCCGCTAGGATCCGGCACAGCCTCTGCGTCGGCTTGCGGTATTCCCTCCAGGTATCTCCGTCAGCGTAGTACCACCTCAGGCAGGGTAAGTTTGAAGTTACCGATTGAAGTCTCCTGACAAGTGTAGTGTAGTGCTTATAATTTGTGTGTGCGATTAATAGAAGAGGATAGGACAGGAGTTTTCAAACGATTCGTCGCGGCCATATGGTAGAGGCGTGGCGGTGATTTATTACAAATGATCTTTAGACTTGGTTTACTTTAATCATTATGACATTTATGTTTACAAAATAATTTTGTGCTATAATGCTATATGTTATTTGTAATATAAATGATTTATTTTACTAACTAATTGTGGATTAATTGAACCTGCCTTTACTAGTAATCTGTTATATCACTAACTCAAATGTGGAATCTTAAACTTTTTGTTGCCTGTATTAACTCTTATTTTAAAACGTATTGTTACCAGGGGAGACGCGGGAAGTTTCGCTTTGGTCAATGGAGCCGTGGATGAAAAAATTTTGAAAATCTCTGGGACGGGACAAAGGGAGCGGAAGAGAACACGCGTACTCCGTGGCCAGTTTGTTTGGTACTCCTTCGACAATCGCCTAGTATTAATCGAAAAAAAAAGAAAAAAAAACACGGAAAGGTACCAATCAGAGCAGCCTTGCTCAGAAATCTCCTCCAGACAGCGGCCTAATTCGACCTAGCTATCTGTTCGGTTAGTGTCGAAAATTCTGCCAGCGTCGGGACTCGAATCGCAGGGCTTCCAGGTGTGGCAACGGTTGTTGGCGTAAGAAGCGAGTCTCCCCGGGCGGGAGAGGCCTGGCGCGAGGCAGCGGGGCGAAACGGGCGTGTGGAGCGGGGCGCGGGGCGCGTGGCGCGGGGCTCGGGGAACGGGGCGCGGGGCGCGGGGCGCGGGGCGCGGGGCGCGGGGCGCGGGGCGCGGGGCGCGGGGCGCGGGGCGCGGGGCGCGAAGCGCGGGGCGCGGGAGCGAGGAGCGGCCGGGCAGCAGACGGGAACGGGCCCGGGCGCCGCCTTCGCCCGCCGCGCATATTGAACTGCCCTCGCCCCGCCCCAACGCGCTTCCTCACTCGGAGCGGCGTCTTCCTCAAGAGGCGCTCCATCACTTTCACTGTTAGTGTTGACGGTGAGCAAACTTTTTACGAAAATGTAATTTACAATCCTTCTTCTCAAAATCACACCAAAGCATTTTGTATTACTAGTAATCAAAATTTCAGGATTAGAATTGCAAGTCGCAGTTCTTTCTATAAAAGTATAAAACATTTTTAGACTTAACCTAGAACAGGTACTGAGATTATTTCTTTGGTTAACCGGGAAACCGCATGTATTTAAATTTAGAACAAAATATGAAGTTATTTTGTGAGCTACTGTTTCGTTCAAAAATATTATTTTTAAGCTTGAATAAAGCACATCCAAAATTAGAATAGCACAGAATAGCCGTTTCAGTAATCAAAAATTAAACTATAAAAGTTACCCTACAGGACTCCCTTGGCTGCTCCAGCTGGTTAGACTGCTACAAATGGAAACGAAATTTCGGTTAAGTAATTGGCTGGATTGTGAGCTAACGTGGCTGCAATCAGGGATATAATGCAATGATGAAAGGTGGATAGTTGTGTTTGCCTCTCCACAGGACTTGCCTGTCGATAGGAGTGCCTATACGCGTACACCCCGAATGCTCTGGTTGCCTACAGCCTAGGTACTGGATATTGATGTAAATGATGCCATGCTACTGAATTGTTAAATACATTCCCTCGTATTTTGAGTGCATCGTTTCTGTTTTCATTTAAAAGTTTAATATTTCTGGCTGCACCGAAAGGCGCCATCTTTGGACGTCTCAGTTTAACTGACATTCAATTGAATGTAAGAATTCCCTTTCAATAAAATGGATCGATTGGGAAGTGTTGCTGACGAGCAAAAGCCGCGCGGGCGTTGGTCGCCCCCCGCTCTCCGCGGCCGTCGCGCTGCGTCGCCGCGCCGGAGTGTCCTCCGCCAGAAGAATGTCTTTGGCCTGGCTAAATATACGCCGCGCGGCCGCCGTGTTTCGGCCGGCGCGGGGCGGCGCCGTCGGGGCGGTCCGGGAGACGGCGGTGGCGCCCCAACGCTCCGCCGCGCGGGAGCTCGGCGACCGCTCGGAGAGGCGCTTGTACGAGAGGAACAAGCTGTGAACGCCCAGTGACGCCAAGTCGGAAGGAACATACATAATCAGAGCATACATTCATGGATAATTTTTGACGAATACGTCTTCAAAACATTCATATATCGTCGGTTGAAATGAGCAATGAACTACATTTGTAGACTTTACTGTCCTTTAGTAAGAGATTCACATTATTTTTATTAGTTGTTTCTTCAAATTTCAAATTGATCATATCAATTTTTTACCCTACAGCGACAAAACGAGTCAATGAAATTTTATTAATGTTTCTGTGATAAAAGGATTAGTTTAAAGCAAAAATTAAGTCCGAAATTAGGATGCGTAGATGGCACCTCTCGTATGTTCTGGTCACGCGAGTCGTGGTGGAGTTCTAGAACAAATAGTGCTGCAAGAGTTTTCTCACGCTCTGCATTGAGTGACTAATGTTTTCAAAATTATGGTTTGTATTCTACAAGAATTTTTAATCCAAGCGACCAAAATAAATTATTTGCTAGAAGTGATTTGTCTGTGTTGGAAGGAAGGGAAGAAAATAATTCACTTTCACCAGTAATTTTTAAGTATGACTGAATTAAGTGATGACGAACAAAGCCAGTGCTGTTAGCTGATCCATTACGATAGGAGCCACACTTTTAGACATTCGCACGATAAAACAAGAATGTTATAAACAAGTAACAAACATATAACCAAAGTTCACCCTAAAAATTCTGCCTCATGGTCACTGCAACGGGGTGCGTTCGGCGGTGACATGCTCGTCAAGGCATAGGGGCGAATAAAATGGATGAGGGTGTGGCGGTGTGGCGCAGGGCGCGACGAAGCGTGGCGTGGTGTGGCGGGGCGGGGCGAGGGGCAGGGGAGAGAGCGAGAGCGAGGGCGAGGGCGAGGGCGAGGATGCGGGCGAGGGCCAGGGCGTCGGCGAGGGCGATGGCAATGGCGATGGCGAGGGCGAGGACGCGGGCGAGGGCCAGGGCGTCGGCGAGGGCGATGGCGAGGGCAGGGGCGAGGGCGAGGGCGTCGGCGAGGGCGAGGGCGAGGGCGAGGGCGAGGGCGAGGGCGAGGGCCAGGGCGTCGGCGAGGGCGTGGGCGAGGGCGAGGGCGTCGACGAGGGCGAGGGCGAGGGCAAGGACGAGGACGCCGGCGAGGGCCAGGGCGTCGGCGAGGGCGGGGCCGAGGGCGATGGCAAGGACCGGGGCATCAGCGAGGGCGATGGCGATGGCGATGGCGATGGCGAGAGCGAGGGCGAGGGCGAGGGCGAGGGCGAGGGCGAGGGCGAGGGCGAGGGCGAGGGCGAGGGCGAGGGCGAGGGCGAGGGCGAGGGCGAGGGCGAGGGCGAGGGCGAGGGCGAGCGCGAGCGAATGCGCTGTGAGGACCCGCGGCATCCCGTGTTTGATTATGTTTTACGACGCCAGCCGACACATCCTTCCACCGGCGGAAGTCGGCGCGGGGAGCCTCCCAAAAATAATGCCGTTTTGTGATGTGCAACATTAGCTGGATATTGGAAGGAACCTTTGTTCTCTGTTTACTTTTCTGACTGTGTTTCATCTTCTTTAATTTGTTTTCTTTCCACGTAGGTCCCCACATTGTCTCCCTTTTTGCTGTCCTTCCTGTCCTTTTCTTCTCAACCCGGACGTGTTCTATAAGTTTGTATTTGTCAGTGATTTAACTAACAAAGCAAACAGAAAATTACTCAGTGATATTTTCCTTAAATGTTTGCAATTTATTAGAATTGACGCACTTCAATTTTCATCTAAATGTTTACAGCACGAAAAAAATCATTCTATTAAAACTCGCAAGCACAAGTTTCAAAATACTCGTAATATTTACGTAACTCTGAAATTAATACAGAGTGTAAAAATGTGCTAGATAGTTGTGGAAACATTGTACCAAGAAAACAAAGTTTATTAATGCACTGACTTTTTAAAATTGACAAATCGATTCACGGCCATTTAGATATACCAATAAATATTAAGACGTATGTACTCTCGTACTGAAAGTCATTAATGAAGTTAGTCAGAGGCTCTGTCCGGACAGACATCAAGAAACTCACAAATCAATTTTTTAACGCATTTGCATGTACTCATTTACATTTTCTCACTTTTAAACTACTATATTCATACGAAATCGCAGTAACGACGTAATTTTACGGACAGACACGCGGATGGGGTTAAATGTATGTATTGGATTCAGTGTGTAACGTTATTCGAATCCAACAACAAGACTCCTGTCCTACATTGAGCGACCGGCTGAGCATTTTCACGACCAAAGGCTGCGCAGGGGAAGGTTTCGCGAAGGGGTCGCTCGGCCCGGAGGGGGAAGGGGGGTGGCGATTCGCCGCGCGTCTAATGTTAGCAGCGGCCACCGCCGCCTCCGTCCGCGTCCGCTCACTTCCGCCGCGTGCTGCAGCCGCCCCTCGTCCTTCCGGCGGCGGCGCGACCGCATCCGCCATGTTCTGCAACGATCCCAGCAACTATGCCTTACACGTGTTTTACACGGTCATTTTTTCATTATTTGCCGCCGGTACAGAAGAGAGACAGACCAGATTGGATGGAATTTGTGCAAAAAAAGACGCATGCTTCATTTTTCGGTACAGATTTCGTCCAGTTTGATTAACGCGCTCCTGGTGTCACAGAACTTCGTATCAATACATTAAGGTTTTTTTTCCGTTAATCGGCCGTCTAGGACCACGCATGCAAGCATCCTGCATTTACCGTGGCTCAGTTTTTATTTATTATCACGGTGGCAGGTGCTTGCGACAATTTTTGGGGGGGACCAGCAATTTTAGCTGGATCCGATTTTTATCCCCCACGGTTGTTAGCCCTGGGGGTATGGAAGATGAAATGATATGATGATAATGGGGGTGAAAGGACAACACATACAGACATACACAAATACATCCATGCCCGAGGCGGGACTCGAACCCGCGATCTTCTGGTCCGAAACCACTCCGGCACTACTGCCTTAGCGATCTCGGCCATCTGATCGGCTACATTAAGTATATTCAATACACTTTAATTAAAAAACAAACAAGCATTCCCTACCTATCTGACGATTGCAATGCAAGAGTAACACAAAGTTAACGCGGGCTTTTATTCTTTTTCTCTTTCTTGTTCTTTAAACATGAAAGCAAAGCAAGAGCCTGAGAGAGCCTGAGAGAGATCTTCCTTGTACTCACGAGAGAAACAGAATGAGATACAATCACGCCTTGCCCTTAGGGGGGGGGTAGGTAAAAGGCTAACGAAAAGTTGACCACGGGATGCATTAGGGGTACGTCCACACTGACAGGTCAGTTACGACAAGACCAGGTTCGAAGAGGGGTGAGCTGCCTCCGTTTAGCCAATGAAACGCGATTTTCCAAACTGTTATCTCAGCCTTCTAGGCAAAGAATACTACAGCTTTTTTTCTTAATAATAGTTACTGATTATGATAATTACCAATTAATTGCGTATTAATGTGTGCGAGATGATGTACGTTTTTAATAAAAAATGACATTCCTGTTTCTGTTGGTTTTGTTGTCAGATTTTCAATAAGTCTATTTTACCTTTCTCTTTCAGCAGGATTTTCAAAATTCAACAAAACACAAGAGACGTGAACGCTGGATTTAGGAAGAAACAGTCACTGAATCAAACTGATTATCCAGTAATGGTACGAAATCAGGGGATGAAGATTTCCCCGATCAAGGATTATATTTTAATACCTCCCCACAAATTCTCGGAAATTTTTGATTATACAGATAGCCAAAAAATAAAACATACAACGAACCTACTTTTCACTATTTTGATATTAACATGGAATTTAACAAATGTTGACATTATATGATGACGATGATATCGAGAGGAATTTTTAAGTTCAGCATTGTTTTGTTTCACACACTTCGTCGTAATGTCTCTTCATTTGAAAGCGAATGTTTTGATCTGAAGAAGTTACAATGACTATTTCATAACAGATAGATTTAATTGAGCCGACAATTTCAGACTTTTCCCCAAACACCGCATGTTGACGTGTATGTCGGCGCAGTACCTCGCGTTCCAGCGGGGGTAAAATACCGCCACTCCCCCTCCCCCCCGGGATATTAGACGTCCTACACTTACGTGTCTAATGTCCTGAGTAGTCAAAGAGCACGAAAACAAAAAATACTCGTTACCGACTCACTTCTTCACTCGCACTCTGACGACTCGCCTCGCGCCCTGCCTCCTCAGCGAACGCGCGCTCGCGTCGCGTCGCGTCGCGTCGTGCGAGGTTGCGCCCGCGGACGCGCGGCCGACACGTGGAGGGCGCTCGGCTGGCGGGGAGCCCACTCGTAAATCTGGCCCCGCCCGACGCCGTCTGCCGCGCCGCGCGCGCTCCCGCCCCCCGCCCCCGCCTTGCGCCGCGCACAGTGGTTGCGAACAACGCTCACAGGCGCACACAAAGGTCCGCCTCTCGACAAGATAAGCGTCAGAAATTGGAATTAGAGCTTATTAGAATCAGAGAATGTATTTGATACCATGTCCCCGGGTAATGGTGACATTCCTTCCAATGATTTTGAAGGAATTGGTTTTGAAATTATTATTATTATTATTATTATTATTATTATTATTATTATTATTATTATTATTATTATTATTATTATTATTATTATTATTATCATGACTAGCGCAGCGTCTTCTGAAAATGAGATGTGAGCGAGTGCTGGAAAGTAACAGAGACCTGAAATAAAGAAATATGTTCCACTAATTCACGGAAATGAATAATTTCCTTCAACGAAATAATTAAGAAGGGGATCCTAATAAACGTCACGTCAAGTGACGCAATTTGGAACAATTTGTTTTCGAAGGTAATGAAACGATGCCGTTTTGTTTCAGGAAGTACTTTAACTTATCTGTGAAAATTTGGTACAACTCTGTAAGATCTTGAAGATGGAACTTTATTTTTCTATCTTTATTTGTCATAAGAAATTCTGTCACGCGGACAAAACGCAAAGTAAATACTACAGTTTGGATTCAATATTTAGTATGCAAGGTCTCTTAAGCTATTGGTTGAGCATTATTCGTATTAAATTACGACGGCATTTACTTCATAGAATTATCTTCACTTGCAATTGCCGCAATATGCACACTTATTTTACTTAACCTTTGGTACGTGATAAATTCACTGTAAACACATTTTTCGTCTTCCAAAACATAATATTTTTATTTTGTATTTGTTTCATAGAAAACCAAGGGGAACAATTACGTTTCCATCACGTTTCCCATAATGCTATGAAACTATGGATGATTTATGTAAACTATCATTTATTATTTCAAAATTCCATGGTAGCGCAAAGTGCCAGTTCTCCGATACTTGGACGTCAATGTCGATTCAGTGGTAGATGGAGGTGAAATTGAAATGAAGCAATTCGTAAAACATATTTCAAGTGTACAAATATCCATTGGTCTTTTTTAAAAAAAATATTTTAAACACGAACTAGTTACAAACACCAATGGTGGCACCAAAAACATACTTTGTTATTTTTATTATTTATTTTCAGCAACTTCGATGCAGGGTGGTCTCGGATTCAAACTCTGTCATGAAATTTTGAAATCGCTTGAAAAATGTCCTTGCTGTTTCATTCAAGTTCTGACTCTGATCCTGGGAATCCATTGTGCTATTTGAAAAATTTATTGTGCCACGGCTCCACAAGACGAGTTTATTGTCTTGAGAACTACACAATTTGAAATACCTTGAATTTTCTCACCCACCCCTCCTCTCGTTATAACCGGGATTGGAAGTCGCCGCTCACACCTTTGAATTGTTTGAAAGCTTCTTGTGGCGTGCTCTCATCACATTCCGTAAGTTGTTTTTTCGAAATAGTGTGTCAAGATTACGACCACACATTTTATGATTCAGAAACATCGAGAAGGAACCATTGAATAAATATTGAGAACAATAAAAACATATCTTAAAACAAAAATAGGTTTACTGCCCCTTGGATCCACTTTAGCAATAAGATTGAAAACCACTGCTCAAAATCACAATTTGTTCATTAACACATTCATCAGTAGTGCAATAAGAGGAATGGGGTGGACAAATAAGAAAGATAGCTTACATTGTTAATGATGTTAAAGTGTTGGACTTCTTGAGTTAAGTTACCGATTTTTTTTGTTGCGACGAATTGCTATGTACTACCGAGAAAATTAGGAAGTATATCAGCCTAAGATATTTATAGTTATTTCTGGGTAGCATGTTCTGCTGACTCATCCAGTGCATATCGTGTTGATGGGCCTGTATTATTAGTTTTATAATGAGTACGTTAACGAATGCACTCCAGAAAATGCGTAAGAAAAATGTCTTTAAAAATTAATGACAACAACAATACCAAACAGTAATAATGGTGTCGTCAGTTACATCAATATGTGTTCGGAAAGGAGAATGGAAAATCTTTTCAGTTAGCTTATATCAGAGAATGACAATAATATTTCTAATGATGTCAATATTTCATAAACCAGCATGATTAGCGTTGAAGTTTATATACATTTATTTTAAAACGATGACTAATTAAACTAGTAATTGACACCAAAGAAGTATTTTTTTTATGAAACACGTGCCCTTAGGGACTGATGTCAATTGTGCACGCCTCAAAGAGCGACATTCTGGGCCACTGTGCATCATCGCTGGGGCTGGTGTGAAAGGGAAGCAGGCCACACACATATGGCTTCCGGCTTCCGTTACGTCTGGTTGTCAGCGTGGGCTGCGTATGAATAAACATTTCCTCTGAGTTGGACCAATGTATTCTCCGTTTAAAGAGAATGGGACGTTGACAGTTGTTTTGCAGTCACAAGATCCTATCATTCCCGCAACATCTACGTGTAGAAGTGAAATAATTAAATAATTAGCTGATTGGAAATTATAGTTATGCATTTTTCTGTAGGGGTCTTATAAATATGTACTGGTATTCTCCCAAAAATTAATCATCACCATTGGGCATTTTCAAGACAGGTTACCCTTTCGGTTATCAACTGACGGACCCTATACTCAGATAATACCTCTGCCTTTTACACCCTTGAGAACCTTGACCATAACCTCCACTCCGTAACTCCAGTGTCGCTAGTTAAAACCATTGCGGCAGAGAAATGTGCGGTTCTACATCTGGTAGAAAGGTTTGATGGCTGCCAGGCGGCGCTCACTTTGCAGCCCATAAGCCTATTACGGAGACCCTCCCCTCCTCTTGGCACACAGACAATCTCATTCATTCCTAACATTCACTCTCCGAGCTGGGAGATGTTTGGAGAGAATTGGGTATTAAAGGTGCTTTGTTGTTTTGGGATAGGCCCCACCATGCCCCAACACTAACGCAAAATCTTGCAAAACCTTGAAAGTCACCAGAATGTTCAAGGAGAAATAAAGTCAGCTGAACCATTTTCAAAATTTTCAAAAAATGGCTCCATAGTTTTTTTAATAAATTTTGTGTTGGGTAGCGTGAAGGACGTTTAAGTGAATGGTGCAGGTATCATATTCGTTAAAAACCCTGATTTTTCGAAAATCGCAAAAGTTCAAAATTTTTGCAACGTCTTCCTACAACTTCAATAATGAAGATAGACATTTTTTCCTTAATGAAACCTGTTCTTTAAAGAGAGATTTTGCAAAAAGGTCATTTACAATTTTTCGAAAGTTTGAGTTCTTTTCGCATAATTTTGCGTGAAAATACGGGCGACAAAATAGTGCAGTTTTATCACCACTCGTTAACAATAGTCAACAGATGAAGATGGTAGATGCTCCGTGAAAAACAAAGGACTTGGGTTAGGCGACCTGAGTCGTAAGTAATTTCATTGTAAATGTATAAAAGAGAAAGACAAACCACAATTGTCGTGATACATAAACGTTAACACCAGTGGTAACATTCATTTACCTTGTACTGCAAACCCTCAGACAGCCGTAAATACGAAGATGATACTAACACATAATAATAATAATAATAATAATAATAATAATAATAATACCAATCAGATCCTAAGGCAGTAGTGTCGTAGCAGTCTCGGACCTGAAGATCGCGGGTTTGAGTCCCGCTTCAGGCATGGGTGTATTTGTGTTTGTATGTGTGTGTCGTCCTCTCACCCGTCACTATCATCATTTCATCTTCCATATCCCCAGGGCTAACACCCCTGGGCGATAAAAATCGGATCCAGCTAAATGCTGATCCCCTGATAAAAATTACTTGCACCTGCCACCGAGATAATGTTTCAGAGCCCGGTAAATGTAGGGTACATGTATGCGTGGTCCAAGTCGGCCTATTCGCAAGGAAATAATAATAATAATAATAATAATAATAATAATAATAACAATAATAATAATAATAATAATAATAATAATAATAATAATAATAATAATAACAGACGGCAACCAAGCATTCGGATTCTGGGGAGCTTGGACCTGTACGAGAGAGCGAGTCGGAGTGCTCTGGTAAACTTCCACGAAAGAGCCACACATACATTGGCACATTCAACATTCGAACGCTGATTCAAACCGGTAAACTACACAATCTCACAACAGAACTTACCAAACAGAAAATCCAAATTCTCGCCCTACAAGAAACACACTTCACTGACTCAGAAACAATCGACTACAACAACTACAGGATCTTCAAAAGTGGAACTAAGAAAAAGGTTTGCAAAGGAACACCTCTATTCGGCATGGCCTTTGTTGTAGATAAAAAGGTTCTAGATTCAGTAAAAGACGTGAAACCCATCAATAACCGACTCATGACCATGAGGATCAAACATACGAATAAGAATTACACTTTCATCAATGTTCACGCGCCCACAAATGCAGACAACAAAAAAGAACCCGAAAAGACTGACAAATTCTGGGAAGAACTCGGAAATGAAATGTCCAAAATTCCACAAGACGACGTTAAAATTCTCCTCGGAGATTTTAATGCACAAATTGGCAGAGAATACAGATACAAAAAAACAGTAGGCAATTACCCTGCACACAAATTCACTAACAAAAATGGCACCCGGCTCATCGAGTTATGCCAACAGAACAACCTGAAAATTATGTCAACCTCACTACGAAAATCCCCCAAGAAACAGAAAACATGGCGCTCCCCCATCCAACAATTAGGAGAATTCCAAATCGACCATGTTGCAATCTCTTACTTCTACCAGAAAGGAATTCACGATGTACAAGTCCGCAAAGGAGCAAACATAGATTCCGACCATTACCTTTCCCGAATCAAGATCAAATTTACCCCCAAGAGAAAATTCAACAAGAAACCCCCAACGATTCCAAAATTCGACATACACAAAATCCAAGACTCCAAAATTGCTGAAAAATGGGAAGAACAACCAGCAAAAAACTGGGTAAATTTCAAGGACAAAATCATAGAGACTGCCAAATCCTTGATTCCCCTCACCAAAAGACCGAAACATCCCTGGTGGAATAAAGAATGCGAAGTTGCCCTCAATAACAGAAAAAACGCTTTCCAAAATTACAACAGTAACAAATCTGAAAAAACCCACAAGATCTTCCTCGAAGTACGAAAAGAGACATCCAAAACTTTAAGACAAATCAAACGGATATACATTAATGACCAACTGACGTCGATCGAAGATAACTTTCGAAACAATAACACGCACGACTTCTACAAGGTATTCGCCAACCAAATGAAGGGATACACACCACACAACTTATGTTTCAGAAAGCAAGATGGAAAATTGGCATTAACGAACAAGGAAAATTGCCAAGAGTTGGCTAAATACTTCTCACAACTTTTGAATTGTCCGGAACCTACAAGGAGATTCCCAAAGAAACAACCTGACCACACAAATGAAGACTCGTCACCACCAAGTCAAGACGAAATCCACTCCCACATCAAAAAACTCAAAAACAACAAGGCATCAGGTGAAGATGGAATTACCGCAGAATTGCTCAAAAACCTTGGACCCAACTCACTCAAAGAAATCACACAGATCGTCCAAGAAATCTGGCAAACAGAACAAATCTCTGACGATTGGAAAACCGCACTCATTCACCCACTACATAAAAAGGGAGAAAAGTCAGATGTAAACAATTACAGAGGGATTTCCCTCCTTCCAGTTATTTACAAAATTCTCTCGGCCTGTCTTCTGAAACGAACACAAGAACAACTCGAACCTAAATTATCAGATTTTCAAGCAGGATTCAGACCAAACCGACCCTGTCCCGAACAAATCTTCAACCTAAAAACATTAATCAAAATGCGAGCAATTCGAAACAAACCAGTAATATGTACATTTGTCGACTTCAAAAAGGCCTACGACTCTATCGATCGACCATCACTATTCCAGATCCTAGAAGAAAGAGGACTAGACCACAAAACACGGAAACTTATCGAGCAAACACTTACAAAAACAAATTCTAAAGTGAAATTCATGGGAGAAATCTCAGAACCTTTCGAAATTCGGACAGGCGTGAGACAAGGAGATGGCCTCTCTCCTCTCCTGTTCAACCTAGTCTTGGACAAAGTAATGGAAGAATGGGAAAAAGAACTTCAAAGACAAGATGCTTGGAAACCTATCACTCTCGGCATACCCAAAAATAACCTCTGCATACCATACCTTGCCTTTGCCGACGATATAGAGATACTGTCTGAAAACCAAGAGACCGGTATCAAACAATTAGAAACACTCAAAGAATGTGCAGAAAGGGTAGGATTACAGATCTCTTTCGAGAAAACTCAAGTCCTATCCCACAAAGGTGACAACATGCAGACAAGGTATGGAACGGTCAAAACGGTACCACATTTCAAATACCTGGGTGAGTTCATCGAACCAACCGGATCCGAAAGAATTTCACAACAAACCCGCCTCCAGAAAATCAAGAAAGCATTCGGACTAATCCAAAAACTGTACAACAAAAAATGCATGTCTAAGAAAACCAAAATTCGACATTATAATACTGTCATCAAACCGGCAGCTCTTTACGCTAGCGAAACACTCACTCTCAGCAAGAAATATGAACTGGAAGAAATCAAAAAAGAAGAAAGAAAAATCATTAGAAAAATACTCGGTGCGAGACTCACTCCCGATGGATACAGATTACAATCTATTAAGACAACTGAAAAGTACTCGAACATAGAAGTCGACATCAGGAAAAGACGACTGAAATTCTTCGGACACATAGACAGGCTACCAAATACTCGACTAACTAAAAGAATACTAAACTATATATCCTCACTTAAAAGTACAACACCATGGATGAAAGAAACAAAAAAAGACATGCGACACGCCGACATAACTGACACCTCAGACAAAAACATCTTCCGCAACAAAGTGAACAAATGGGAAGTCAAACCAAAACAACCTAAATCAAAACCCTACAGACCGAAATGGTCTGAAGAAAGAAAACTGGCATTCTCCAACAGAATGAAAGAATATTGGAAAATTAAGAAGAACTCCACAAAAACTAATTCGAACACAAAAACGAGTCAATCTTTGCTTAACGTTTTCCATTATTGGGAAAATACGCTAATAATAATAATAATAATAATAATAATAATAATAATAATAATAATAATAATAATAATAATAATAATAATAATAATAATGCCGATCAGATGGTCGAGATCGCTAAGGCAGTAGTGCCGGAGTGGTTTCGGACCAGAAGATCGCGGGTTCGAGTCCCGCCTCGGGCATGGATGTATTTGTGTATGTCTATATGTGTTGTCCTTTCACCCCCATTATCATCGTATCATCATTTCATCTTCCATACCCCCAGGGCTAACAACCGTGGGGGATAAAAGTCGGATCCAGCTAAAATGCTGGTCCCCCCAAAAAGTTGTTGCAAGCACCTGCTACCGCGATAATAAATAAAAAAACTGAGCCACGGTAAATGCAGGATGCTTGCATGCGTGGTCCTAGTCGGCCGATTAACGAAAATAATAATAATAATAATAATAATAATAAATCTTAAACGCGTTTAAAACACAGATAATTCACGTTAAGTCAGTGAAACACAGATAATCCACATGAAATCAGTGAAACAAAAAAAAATTATGTACATTTAACAGTGAGAGCGTAGGCTTTCGCGGTCGGAGTCAGTATTTAATTGGCTGTCCGGTTGACGCCGCGTCCATGGCAAAGGTGCTTGGACGCGGAGTCACCGAACAGCCAATTAAATACATTTAAGAGTAATATTATTCAGATCACTCATACATACTTTTCGTTTTCAAGGTAAAAAAGTGAAAAGTGTAGAGTGCCGTGACGGTGATGCCAAAACCAGGAAGGAGTTCTAAAGTAATCATGTGGTAGATGAATCAAAGCTCATTACGAACCAACTACTTCGAAAAGTATAATAATCCAAGGTGTTATGAACTACAAATTTGCTTTAAAAATAAATGCCAACAAAACAGAAACAAGCTGGAAAATTCCTTATTCCTGCTCAAAACATTTTTTACTTATATTCAAATTGGTCACTTATGTATATGAAATGAACCGAAGTTTATGTATATGAAACTTCGAAGTTTTGGGAGCCATTTCACATTATAAAAATACAAAAACAAAACAAACAAAAAACACGCGCGCGCGCGCGCGCAACCTTCTATTTATAACTGCTATGAAATATCGCAAAGTGATCAAAATTGGGGTGCACTTTTCTTATAAATAATAATTTTGAACGTACAATATTTGTTTATTACTACTGCCATATTTTTTAGTTCGTTATATTGAATATCTGAATTTGGGGAACAGCATCGTCCAACCCCTCTCACCGACGCTTTGCCCGTTTGATCTTTAGCTTCTTTCACTAATATCAAAATTCTCCAAACGTTCCCAAATAAGACACTTAGAAAATACTAATGCTCTGCGATTTGGTGCAATTTCCAATTACACAAAGAGTTAGGTATAAACTCTTTCCTACAATACGTAAAAACATCATTCTTCTATAATCTACCGCTCATTTCCACGCTTCATTCACAAATAGAGTAATAAAACCCCTAAATCCAGGAATTAAAAATAAATTCAAAGACGAAGTAGAACCCCAACTTTAATTCCATAAAACTCACACTTCCTCTCCCTCAACAAAAACTAAATAAATACGTCGACTATATCTCTAAAGGTCCCCAAAATATTGTGTGGACAACTCTTTATTTATTCAGTTTCGCGATCGAAACTAGGGATTTCTAACTCGACCAGATTTCTACCTCCTAATTACTTTGCCCGAAACAAGAGCAGCAGCAGGCCCGAGATATGACGGGCCGGCGCGGAGGGGGAAAGCACGGCCCCGTCGCTCACCGGGCGGCGGTGATCGCCGCGTAATAATAGTCCGCCGCTCCCCCGCTCGCGCGCCGCCTCCGCCGCCGCATCAAAATAAACGAGCAGCGGGCCGTTGCCGCCGCCGCCGCCACCGCCGCCGGCGCCGCCTGTGACCTTGCCCGCGAGACGCGCCGCCCCGCGCCGCGCTGTGGCTTGCCCTTTCCACTGGAACTGGTCTCCCCGCACGGGCAAATTTTCCTTTCTTTCTTTCTTTCTTTCTTTCTTCCTTCCTTCTTACCTTTCTTATCGGCCACGGGGTTAGGAGGTTAGTTTCTGGAGGAATTTTATACACCTTTGTTAAGCATGGTGGAATCATCAACTACCGAATTGGTTACATGATCCAACACGGAATGAAAAGTTCTTACGATCACTCTTCAATATTATTGACGATTCACATTCGCACAGCGGATCACATTTCTCAAGTCCGCAAGATAATGAATTGGTCTTTTGGGGTCTATTACAACATTTGCACATATAATACCGTATTATTTTAACATACATATTAATCATTTAGTTTAGTATGCAGCCCGAAAACTGTTCGAATTGCTTCCAAATGTTATTCATGTGCATTCGGTAATTGTAAAATTAGGTCATTCTAGACTTATTGTTACATATTATTATTGTTATTATTAAATCTACTCCCCGTTGCAACCAGTTTCCTAAGGAGCAGATATAGGGATTGTAGGTGCTTCTACAATACTTTACAAAAAGTGTGGGCTGATTCCAATAATTTCTTGTACTTTCCAGTCTTTTGAATTACCAGGGAGTTTAGCCAAGTTTTAATACACATTTTGCGTAACGAATCTCAGAGCTCCGATACCTACCCCGACAACCTGTGCTTTCACGCCCCACATTCGGCTGATCTCGATTTCCAAACTCTTGAATTTAAGACATTTCTCTGTCTCCTTGCTTGCGACGTTCTGATCGCACGGCATAGCAACATCTACAAGTAGACTAATTTTTTCTCCAAATCCCGGATAAATATCCGGTTTGTTTGTTGCTATCGTGCAATCAGTTTGAATATTATGGCAGTACAATATTGTATTATTATTATTATTATTATTATTATTATTATTATTATTATTACTGTTTTAACGACGTTATAATTCTTCTAGGAAGTACATTTGTGTAGTGACTGACCAGCTACTTGTAGCGAAGAGAAAACATTAGCCCCACGAACGCAAATGTGTCCGCCTCGGAGGAACCTCTGGTCTATGTCTCTGGCGAATATCGAGCAGTGAGAGCAGGCGTGGTGCAGGCGCGACAAGCGGCTTCCGACACTGCCGGCGGCGGCGGCGTCCGGCGCTGGGCGGCGAGCGTTCACCCTGGGCGCTGTTTGTTTGCGCACGGTGGGCGGCGCCAGCCGCTCCTTCCGTGTGGCGCCGCCGCCCGCCGGCCATCGCCCGCCCGCCCGCTGCCCGCCCGCTCGCCCGTTCGCCCGCTCGCCCGTTCGCCCGCTCGCCCGTTCGCCCGCTCGCCCGCCCGCCCGCCCGCCCACTCGCCCGTCCGCTCGCCCGCCCGCCCGCCCTCCCACCCGCCCGCTGCCCGCCCGCTGCCCGCCCGCTGCCCGCCCGCTCCCTGCCCGCCGCCGTCGGGCGCGCGGCGTTGTATTTCAGGATCTAAGGCACTCGGCTGCGCCCGCTCGCCCCCCTCCCCCCTCCCACACGCCTCGCCCTCTGTTCCGCAGTCCACCGCAGAGCTATCGGAATACCCCGATTCATTCCAAGTGTGTCAGTCGGGTGGCGGTCCTGCACGTAAGCTTTTTACACTGAGGTTTGCTGTTCTCTGAATGCGCTACGCGAACCCGTGGAAACTAGTCCCCCTTTCGTCGATGGGCATAAGTACATCACTGAATGTTGGATAACGACTGTACAGTACTCGCCAAATGTATACACATGAAATCGAATACATCCGATTTTCTCACTTGAACAAACGGTACACTGTCGTACTGAAGCTACGTTTGCCAAAGGAATTTGGGAAAACATATATTTGAGTTTGGCCAAATTAAATTATCTCTTTAAAAATGTTATTCTTCTGTGTCGTCTAATCTGTCAGAATTAATTACAGGACAATGAATGAGCGAAGAAAGATGAATAAAAGTAAAATTAATAATAAAAATTCATTAAGTTGAATTCACTCATGCATCTGCACATGCGAATGCATTCCTTTCCATTTGCAGCAATGCCTCCTTTGAAATAGTGACTACAGCAGCCATCGCCAAGTGTATTTAAACCTCGTGGCCTTCTGATAACGAAACTACACGTTAAAGGGAGTTTAATATTTCCACCAAACAGCTCGAAGAGAGAGTTTTGCCGCGCTTCTACCACCGCATCCTCACGACGTCAGAACGGAAGATTTATTGGGTGAATTATGAAGCTTAGGTCAGACCTATATCATCGTACATTGACACGAAAGGTTTTGCTCGTAATCTGTATTGCCAGGGACCCGAATACATTGCTCCCTTTTTGAACATTGGGGTCAGTTGTAAAACGTCAAAAGTTAAATCACAGAAGAAACTGAGTTACTGTTTGAACTGTTATGAACGTGTTATTCTTAGTACTAATTCAGTTTTACATAAAACCCGAGTATATGAAAAGACTCTTCTCTAAATCTTAAAATTAGTGTTAATATTTTCTTAGTGCATGGTAAATAAAAGTAAATATTGAAACAGGTGGGTAAAATAAATTAAATAATCGATTGAGGTAAGTAAATACTGTTTCATAACAACTTTAAATTAACATCCAAGGATTTGTGGATATATGATTCGGTTTTTGTCGTAGTAGGTTGTGTGAATATCAGCGTTTGAACAAATAATCCTGGTCTGACAATCTTAACTACTTATATATTTCAGTACGAATCTGGAAGGCTTCATTTAGATTAGATGAACATCTCGGTCTTCAAACGACATTTGAAATATAGTCATCCAGGAAGAGTAAACCAAAATAAAATAAAATGTCACACTTCGACGGAAAGCCGATAAGTAATCCGATAGCTAAGCGCTCAAAAAGCACATGTTCCAGTTTCCAGGGAGAGTGTGTTTGTACACATATTTTTCCACAGTGATAAAAATGCCATAAAAATTCACTTAATGGTTCTCAACATCTCATGCAACACTGCTGTCGGATAAGGGTCACGGCTAGTGGAGGCCCACGCCTTATAACGTAGTCGTGATCGCTAGTAAACCCAACCTCCAAAGTTTTTTCTCAGAGAAACTCGATCTCCTTAGGGACACTCCATAAACGCTCAAGCGCTGATAAAACGTCTTCGGAAAGAGTCGCACGTGTGTTCTGTCGGACGTGTGGGCGCCCCCCCTCTTAACCCCTTGCGGACGCCCATGCGAAGCGCCTGCGGCAGACGCTACACCTCCGCAGCCGGGAGATGGGAAAGTTTGGTAGACGTGCATACTCGGAGAGAAGAATCGAAGAATAATACCAAGAGAATGAACGGAATACGATTGAAAGGACGAGAAATGAATTCGAACGAAGAAAATAATTGACAAAATATCCACAAAAAATACAGAACTGATAATGGAAATGAGACTACGGTGTATGGATATGATGAAATGAGTTTTTGTTGGATATTTGTGATTTTCGGTAACAGTTTTATAACCAGTCAAAATAATCACCTGCTGGCGTGAACCAAGTTTACTGAGAAGCAAGAAATACATACTAATTTATTTTAATAGCAACCTTCAATCGGGAACACAGTTGGGTTTTCCATTACATTGCCATCTAAACACCATCCAATCATAATATAATAAATAAAATATATCCATTAAAAATTCATAATAGTAATTACTTCATAACAGTAATTCATATTTACGTCACAATTAAAATCTATTCTGCTTCCTATGTCACACAACTTCTTGTCCTTCTTTCCTCTTCTATCAGATCATCCTTAATTCCCTGTAAATATCTCTTCATTTCCTTCGATTATCCATTTGCTCCTAAACCTTTCTATCGTCTTTACCCCTCTCTCTATCCCTCTCATGATGATCTTCACCTTATCTTGTACAATCATGTCGGTACTAATTTCCTTCCTTCCTATCTCCAAACATCTTTCCAATAAATTATTCCAATCGTTTTCCCCAATCCAACATTCCCTGCATAGCCTAAGGCATTATCCAATAGCGACCAACTATCATCTCGCTATCTAACCTGCACCTCGCAATTTACCTCCTTACCTCTTAACTCGTTACAATTCTTCAATTAGTCTTGTACTTCTCTCTGCTATATAACCTTATACACAATTTAATTTTGTGTCTTTTATCCGAACCGCACCTCTCCTGACCTCGTATATCCGTGCCTCTTTTTCCAATAATTCTCTCAACACCTATTCTCTCTTCCATCATATTCACTGAGTGGCACGTTCCACGGCGGACGCGCGTGGGGGAGGGCAACGGCTACGGCAACGGCTCCGACGCGGGCGGACCGTCGCCAGGCGCAGGCACGGGGAGGCGTGCGGTCGCAGCGTCTGAGCCTGTGCCTGTGCCTGTGCCTGCGCCTGCGCCCGCCCACCCGCCCGCGTGCGTGTGCCGGCTGCTATTTATTTACGCTGCGATTACAATGTATTCGCTGCTGCGCCGCTTCCTGCTGCCCGCCCCCGCTCCCGCGGCGCAGCGCCTGTTTATTTCCGTCGCGTCCCAGTGGCGCGTGCCGCGTGAATGAACGCCGCTGCACATGTGGCGTTCATTCCCCCACACACACGCCCGCACGACTAGTGAAATCTACGTGCCTTCAAGCATACACGCCCACACACACCCCCACATCCACACAAACATTCAAGGATCTTTACGCTAACGCACGTTCTGCACATGAAAACGGTGGCACATTTCCTTCTTCTTTTCTTTATTCTAACGATGTTGTTAAGGCTAATATCCAAAATGGGCTTCTTCCCCATTTAGCCGGTTAATGTTCATTTTATCCAAAATGGTTTAATAAAATCGGGAGTAGGAACAGCTTCAAAGTATAGTTCCGCTGGGTAGAGTCAGTATTAGCCAACACTACATGGCTAGAGTAGGTGAAGTATGCTGTGATGTCGGGGAATAGAAACTAATAAGTGATAAGAGTGCTGGTGGTAAATGTCTACGGCTAGTCAGAGACAAGGCATGTAGTTTCGAGTTCTACAGTGTCAGTCGTAAATTTATATTTCTCATCACCACCTATTCCAATCACTCGTTTCGCTACGCATGTTCGAGTTGGCGATGAGAATCCGTCTTCGGCTTTCGCGATATGCTTAAAACCATGTTTTTGGGCAACGCACAATTACCAACGCTTTTTACGCCAATATACTTTTTGTGAACACACAAGGCGCCTCACACGGACAAGTTTAACAATTAAGCCAGCGCCTTGTGGCTTACGCAAATATTAGCCGGGTGAAGTCCGAAATGATCTATCATCGTCATTCTTAAGGTCCATTCGCAATGCAAACGTGAGCATTGCGCATAGACATAAACATTAACACAAGCGATAGACTGAAGTATTCACAATGCCTAACATAAACGTAAGCAAAATAAGTTCCTATTGGCTGTGAGACTTTCTGGTTGGATCGATTTCAAGATATTGACTTTGTCTATGTCCCATATGGCGTTACTTCTTCTATCGACTTCACTCCAATTTCGATTCTCGATTTTGAGTTACCTTTCTGCGATTGATTCATTTCTTATGACTTCCGTAAGCATAAGCACACAAGCTTGAAGCTTGCAAGCTTTTAAGATAACGTCTTACGTGTTATGCTTATGCGAACGCATTGTGAGTGAGTCCGCTTATGGACGAAGTCCTAACTTTTATGTCAACGCCATGCTTATGTTTACGTTTGCATTGTGAATGGGTCTTTTATCGACACCGTCTGGCTAATGTGCCAGTTAACCGGCTACACCTAACGATAGCAACAATTTTTACCTTTACATATACACGATAGGCACATGCCTCGCAAATACACATTTTTGTATTACAGAGAACACTGTAGCAAATGCATAGAGGGATACACGAAGTGAAACCTTTTTTTTTCTTCTCACGGCGGCGTGCCTGTCTTCCGGGTCGTGTAATCCAGTGTCCAGCAGACAGGTCCAGTGGTTGAACGCCCAAAGCGCCTTTATCTAAACGCGGCGCCGCAGATGGCTTAAAGGCCCGCCAGACAGCTCGGAAGGGTGGCTAATGCGGCCGTTATATTTAGCTTTCATTGGTGCGCGCTGCGGGTCAACAAACCGAGGCGGCGCGGCGCGGCGCCCCTAAGCGGAGGGAGCGTGGGAGGAAAGGGAAGGGGGCGAGACGTCGTAAACGCCTCGGAAGGGTCGCTATCTTTCAACCTTTCAACTCCTTTTCGTCGGCTCCAACCTATCTATTCCTTCAGCACGCTTACTCGTAAAAAAAAGGACATTTAAGTCATGACCAATCATATTCGTGAAGTTGAAAACGTCTGCACCCAGACTATACTCAAAGATACCTGATCTAGCCACTTCAGCTTACAACCGGAAGTGAATCTGCCTCGAACAATAAAAAAAAGGCTGAGATTTTGACCCATTGTGATTGAGCTGTGATTTAGATCCCTAAAAACTAACTTAAAGTAGGGCAAGTATGTTAATTAATTGCAGTGTTACTACTTTTGATCTAGATTCATCGCAAAACATAGGTATCTCTCAAAACAAATAATTAGGCAGTATTTCACGAATACAAATTAATTAAAGATTCGTGTTGTCGTCTCCCGCTATTGTTATTAATATTATTATTGTCATCATTTTTACTAGTGAACTGGTGCGAAAATTCCGCACTTTGTTTTAAAAGTGAAAACTGTATCAGACTGGTTTGAACAGTTAGGCGTTTTTGTGTGAGAATAACATCTAAGCCCTGTACGGTTCAGTCATTATAATATTTTAATTAGCGTTTATTAAGAAACAAAATGACCGTCTTAAACTCATTCAATTAAATTGCACAGACTATCAAGTAGTCAATGACATATTAAATAGATTCCGAGATTCTAAACGTTTCTGACCACCCGCGCCGTAGAGTGGTGATAACAGAAGCGCTAAACCTCTAAAACTTATGTTCAAACGGGCTTTTGTACCTTACATTATAAGAAATATCCGAACAGCAGGTTGTCAGGGTACAGAATCGTTTTCGAGTTCTGCACAATGCTAACGTGTGTAATAGAGTAACGTGCGTTGCAGTTGTTTGTGTTCTTGCTGAATTCAACACAAATAATTTACAACATTTTACTTTTTGTTTTACATGTCTCATATACCACTAGAGAGTAATTTCCTATCTAGAAGTAGCACATTTTAGGTTTTTTTTGTCTACAGAGTTTTATAAATCGCACAACACCACCATCTTATCTTTGTGTATTATATAGGCAAGTGATTATGCATTATAATTATTAGCGTTATCAAAGGTACTATACAGTCATTCAATTAAAATTGATGCACTATACAGTACTTTTTTTAGGATGTGTAATATCAACAAAAGACGACTTTGTACAAAAAGCTAGCACATTTTATGTTATTAATATACATGCAACCATCTAAACGAAAGCAAATTCCTACAAATAGTTCGTTTCCTAAACATTCATAAAAAACATCTCTAAAAGCAGCTCTCTACCTCTACGGAATTTGATAACAGTTTACGAATACATGCACTTTCTTGGTGACTTTTTTAGTGGTACACTTTCGGTTGTTAATTTAAGCATAATGTTCATTAGAGTGTTTCCTTGGCACCGATTTTATAAACAAAAGGGGCGAGGTCAAAATAACCCGACCATTGTGGACTCCTTCGGAAAAAAATGAAGAGGCTCGAGCATTGATATTTCCGCTGCTCTTGGCGCAGTCTCCTCTGGCTGAGAATCCCACATACCACGCTGGGAAGAGCTAACAAATTCATCGCTGGCGTGTCTTCGGCAAAGCCAAGGATAACGATCAATTTTTCACTTCGAAGACTCGGAAGAAGTGTAAGGAATGTAGTTGACTTTTACTTCAGAAACTTGAGAAATGTGAGTAGACGAGTTGGTCGGTGATGGATAAAATATGATAAAACAACCAAAATCATAATAAAATAGAAATCATGAAAATATTCCAATTTCGTATTAAGTCACTCAAAATTTTGGGCACAAAAATACAAATTGTAACATTTCTTGCAAAATACGTTTTTATATTCAAATTCAAGTCGGTCGATCAGCAGTAATTCAATGTGTATAAACATACAATTATACACGACGAATAAAATAAATTCCTAATATTTTTGAAATTTAATCGATGTTTGAATCGATTGCTGGAATTATTATCGGCAATGTTGTGGTATTGAAACAGTTTTCTTTGCAATGGAATGAAAATTTTCAAGCAACAATGACTAAACACAGCTTTGTGATTGGAGTTCTTTTTAGAAAATTTCAACGTTCACAAAATATTGCTGCAAGTAAACGAGTTGCTTAGTAAAAAGTCGCTCCCCATAGAATAACAAGTGCATTTTTAAGCTCTTCGCGAAAGATCGTTTGCTATCTCACACTAAACACCAACTGTTAGCACGGCCGACACGGAACTCGCAACAACCCACACAACGCTGTCCTTCGCCCCGTCATCGACGGGCGCGAGGGGGGCCGGTGACCGCACCGGGGGACACTCACCGCTGCCGCTGCCGCTGCCGAGGCCGCCCTCCCGAGCCAAGTCCCTCCGCGTGGCCCGATCGTCCGCTCACCCACTCGCCCACTCGCGCCGCGCGTACTGCTCCGCCCCCCGACGCCTTCTCCAGACGCCGAGGAAGCCGCCGCCGCCGTTGGCGCTTGGTTAAATCCGTCCGCCGCCGGCCGGCGCGGCGCTGGTGGCGGGGGCGGGGGCTGGTGGGGGGGGGGGAGGCGCGACGCTCCGAGCCGAGAGATGCGCCTGTCCGGCAGCGGCGGCGGCGGGGGAGGGAGACGGGGAGGGGGGAGGCGGAAACGGAAGACTGGGTGACGGCAACAATGGGGAAGGCGGCGGCGGCGGCAGTGCGCGAGACAACTGGGTCGGTGGACAGGGCGAAGGGGTTGGGGGAGGAGGCGGCAGTGTTGATCCCAACGGCGGAAGGGGAGGGTTCGGTGATGGCCACCTGGGGAAGGCGGCAGCGGAGCAGGAGGCCACTGGGTCGAAAGCAAAGGTGAGGGAGATGGAGGCAAACGCGGCAGTGTTTTTCGCGGCGAAGGAAACGGAAGATTGGACGGCGGCGACAAAGGGAAGACGACATCTGGAGACCATTTTGGGCTGGGTTTGTTTGGCTGGGATAGCAACTGGGACAACGAAGTAGGCAAAGGTAGCTGTAATGTAAATGCCTACAGCTGGATTGTCGTTGGCGGAGGAAGTTGCGCCGGAAATGGAGGGGTTGTTCGCGGTAGCGTGGTTCAGAGATAAATAGTGGTCAGAGATCATACTAGGGTGGCAGTGGTAATAGAAGTGGCGACGAATGAAATGTTGAAGGCACGTCAAAGACACCATTGACGATGACAATGATGCAGGTTGGATGAAAAACTTACGATCTGGAATCTCCTTGAACTATGGGCCTGGCTCGTTGAAATTACGGGATCCCTTTCTAAACAGTCTTTCTAACTACAATCATACGGGAAATAGATTTATTGTGAGTTTTGGTTATAGGGACACTAAAATCAAAAGTAATGGATATTTTGATAAGTATATTCATTTTTGAGCGAATAATAACAATTTAGATTTTACGAACACTTCACACTATATCTTCCATCAAGCTTCATCATTGACGTATAATTTAACAAGAGATAAACCTAATAATTTAATACTTCCAGAAAATTCGAGAAATGTGTTTTGATTCTAAACCACATGCAATCCCGTCAAAATAATTACGATAAGTATTTGAATGTAGACTTAATAAATCTGACTGGGGAAGAACTTCGACATGTCAATCAAATATTGGTCATATCTACCAACAATCTGTTCAGGTAAAAAATTTAATATTTATAAACATACTAAAGAGTCCATTTCTTCTTCTCAAAAGAAGGGAGCTAAGTTTCGGATAAAAATGGAAATAAGAGAAATATCGTGGTTTCATTTCCAACATAAAAGATTAAACTGTGAGTTGAAATCCTCAATTGTGCAGTCTAAACGGGTGGGTGAGGCCAAACAAACTTCGTCCAATCCCAGCAAATATCCCTGCTCGGAAGGCCCGGTCTGTGAGAACGGGCGTCTGTCAACGCACCCAAAAGGCAGAAGCCGCCGAGAATCGTAAAGATAACGAAGATGCATCTGTCATCGCATCCCGAACTGGGTCGGAGTTCACGTAAATGAACGCACACAGGGGGCACTCAGCGCCTTCTGTAGCGAAGACTGCGCCTTCAAACGCCGCCGGCCGTGCAGTAAACACCGCGCAAATACAAAGGACGGTCTTTGCGACCCCACGCTTTCCAAAACAGTGGGAGCAAGCTGCGCCCTACACGCGCAGAGGTTCAAAACACTTTGAGAAACTAGCTCGTAAACGCCCCTCCCGAGAGCCTTTTCTACTTAATGGATCCGCCTCCGTTGACCTGAGTGTTAAGTCTGAGTATATGAAGATAAAACACACTGTAAGATGAAGTTTATCTCTAGTAGGAAAATTGAAAACATTCAAGAATTTGATAACAGTTAACCTTTTATTGCAGAGGACAACCACGAAAAATATAGTACGTTTCAGAAATTTCTTTTTTTTTTAGATCACTTTTTCTGAATAAAATTTATCATAATTATGTTGCACTTAATTTGTTTTGTTGCAAAAGCATAAGCTTACACAACTCAAGTAGTCTGCACACCATAACAGCTTGCTTTTAAGAAATGAAGAATTATTTCAGAAAACTGAACTGTAAGAATCTAGTTTGCTCTAAAGTCAGGTGTTAAAATGAAGATAACAATCATTCGCTTGCTTAATTGATTTTCAATACTTTCTAATTATTGAAAAATTAAAAAGTAGTTTGGAAATATGTAATTTATGTTTCTTAATTATCACATTAGATTTTGTTCCTACATTTAATCATTTGTGTAATACATCATATATTTTTGAATATCACTTTATTTCTAACCATTTTGTACTTTTTGTTTTGACATTTTTTTCATTTGGACAATTGTAATTGGAATTTTAATAAAGTAATTTGTACATAGGCTAGAATGTCACTAAGATATTTTTGTGAATGCATTCAACTTGGCTATTCCATTAAGGAGTCTCATTTATTCAATTTTGTCTCTTCGACATTTAAACTTCAAAGCCTGAAACTGTATGTTCATGTTTATTTCTATTACATACGAAGTTCTATTTAATAGAATTCATTATTTAATATTCGCATTATGTTCGTTTATTCATAATTCCGAAGTGTTTCTACAACTCTCAGCGACTTATTTTTCAACTTCTTATTAAAACTAATCAAGAGTGAGACTGTACGAGGCACATCATCATCATCATCATGACATTATTATTATTATTATTATTATTATTATTATTATTATTATTATTATTATTATTATTATTATTTCGTAACGAGCCCCGTTCACAGCTGGAAGTGCAGTGTGTCCTGAGGGGAAGAGCGCAGCGTGAAGTCCCTCGTGAAGAGCGAGCCCGAATCCGCGCGGAGGACCTGAAATAGGAGGGCGAGGGCGTCCCCTGCGCTGACGCAGGGGAACGCTATGTCGCGTGGAGGACGAGTGGGCGCCGCGCCAGGGCAGCGGCAGCGGCAGAGCAGGGGCAGGCCAGGCATCCGGCGCGGCGCTGCTCCCCTCCGCTCCTCGCCACGCGCACCTGCTGGAGCAGGCGGCGACGCAACGGATCGAAACGCGTTCTCGGGGATGATTTGTTGTTTCTAAGTACTTTTCTCAAATAAACAGCGTACTTTGCTTGTGTTTGCGTTTTTTATCGGCGGTGATGATATAACGGTTAGAGTATAGGACTATTATACGCAATTTGGCGGGTTCAAACCCGATAGAAGCCGAGGATTTTTAAGGGCGAAAAAATCCTTCATATGCCTTCCTTCGGAGGGGAAGTAAAGCCGGCAGTCCCATGTTAGTAGATTTACGAGCATGTAAAAGATCCTCAAGCCTAAATGACGCCTCTGAGCTAAATTCAAATCGCCTGTTTGGTCGCCCAAGAAATATCTCCTTTCTCCGCGGGTGAGTGAAAAGAGCGTAGCGAAATTTGCGTGGACAGACGGAAGAACGAGCGTGATGGCCCGATTCTCGCCACAAAAATAAGGCATCAATTAAATTCAAATTCAATTCTTTGACATACATAAACCATTAAAGATATTGGAATTTCGATGTTTTGAAGATGCGTTAGAGCTTGAGAAGTAAACCTTGTCCTTACAAACACGTTTGAAGCAGCTTCTATATACAAGAATAATTTGCACATTAGAGTAGGTGTGCATGCAAATCTATCAACTTCCTAGAGGGTCACTCAAAATTATTGCATACGTGATATAACAAGTGATACCGTACGCATTAATACTGGCTGAATGACTTTTAAGTCAGGAAAGTGCCATTTCATAAAGCTGTAAATCAAGAGACTTAAAAATGTTTAAAAATAAAGTTAACCGACACCCACAACTCGATCAACATGAATTACTACTACGAAAACAAACACATGGGCGCTTAATTGTTCCACAAACTACAGCACATAAGAATGTAGACTACTTCACTTCTGCGTGTTGGGTCAACCGTTCAACACAACACAAAGCGCACGGCGAGTGCACGGGAACGCCCACAGCTAAAAATACCTTTGAGTGCCCCCTTGGATCTGCAACACCACTCGACGCACGCGCCTCCAATCGCCGGATCCGCACCTCGTGACGGCGGATTTCCGGAAGCGCCCGCTGCAACGGAAGCACGTGCTCGTGCACGTGCGCGGCGGAGGCTGCAGCTGGCCCTGGCGCTCGAGCGCGCGTGCGGCGGAGACTGAAGGCGCGGCGGGGAGCCGTTGCCGCCGCCGCCGCCGCCGCCGCCTCAGCATTCTCCAGCGCGCGCTGGAGGCCTTCTGGCGCAACGGCCGCGGCGCCGCTTGCCGCTTCCGCGCGCTCGCCGCCGACTACATTCGGCGCAAGCAGGAAACAAACGATGCTCTAGGGGAGCTAGGAGGCATCGTGGTCTACGAGGGCGTTTTGCATTCGAGGTGGAGAGTAAGATTGTGTTACATGTGAAGTATGTTCCATTGCGATTCATCACACTTGGCTGTTAGCATATAAGACTGTATTATTGTTTATAATACTAAAAGACGATGCCGAAAGTCTATGGATGTATCACAGACTGCAGTAGATTTGTCACATAATGACACTATTTCACTCAGCACTGGAAGGTATTCTCTTCCATATGCAAGAACGTGAGAATTTCGGCGCCCAAATGTTGCCTGAAACCGATAGGTCCAGAATACATCGAAGAGTTTCAAAGTTTTCTTTGCAACTTATCTTCATTTATTCCAGATATGTACTGGATCGTTGCCTGAACCGATATTTTAGGGTTAAGAAATGTTCTCCTGCCATTCCATTTCTTCTTACGTAAATATTCACTTTCCTATCTTCTGAACATTGAATCATTTAGGGCATTATCACGCCACAGAATTTTAGTATGCATGAATGCATAGATGCATGCCACTATTCTTATAGTTGCTGCCGATTCTTTCGTAGCACTTCTTTCGTAGCAAAGGTTTGGATTGGAAGAGATATCACAAAATGAGGATACAAAAGCAAATATAACAATGCTCATTAACATAATAGAAATATTATTGTGTCATTTAAACTATATGAAAATACAGAATGTGAATAATCGAAAAATAAGCACTAAAAGCTAAAAGTTAATAAGAGGATATAAAAGTCAATACTCACCGAAGGTCATTAAGTACTGGCAATAACTTGAGGCCTGTAAAATAATGCAAATACATTACAAAATAGAAAGCGATGTATGAAAACACTGAATATATCAAATCCAATACCTCCTGAAAGTTGATTTCGAATAGTTTCATAGGAACGTAAAAATATGATAACATATTGTCCCCAATGTAATGAATAATGTTTAATAATAATGTTTGCCAAGTTGAAACAAGCTAGACGATTTTTGCAAGCAAGAAGGCATGCAATACCAAGAACAAACAAACACGCGATATTTCTGAATCTACTAATCGATTAATCGCTTCGTATTAAAAAGACATCAAACTTCAATATAAATATGTTCTATTTTATTAATTGGTGAAATCATCAATGAACATTCTCAAACTTCTTTAAATTACATGAATTCATAAAATGTTATTCAAATAACTGTAAAACTCTAAATCTTCCCACACCAATTTGGAAATGATATAAATGCCTCTAAATTGAGGTATGTGGGGAATTTCCCTCGCTCAAAGGGGAGATGTTATGGAACGATCTGGAGAGAAATCGCCCGATATCTGCCGCCTGGAGGGCCGGAACGAACGGCTGTGGATCAGGTCTATTTCTGGAGGGACTCGCCGTTCCGCCTCTGACGACTCGTCCTCGGCATGTAAACAGCTGCAGGAAAGCGCTGGTCAGCAAGCCCTTGCGAAGCGCTTATCAGAGAACATACTTAGAGACTCCGCTCTTCGAGAAGATACTTAATGACTTTTATTAAATATAAGGAGGTACTCGGCTATTGGTATATATTTTTTATTTTTACAGTTAAAATTTACTTTGCAGCTAAAGAAACACAATTAAAGTTTCTTAGGAGTACTAGCTTCGTTCTAAAACTACAATTTTACTTTAAAATTAAAACGTTAAAATTACGTTAAAATTGTAACTTAAAAAAATATTTTGTTAAGCTTGGCACCAATAAGCAGAAAGAACAAAGAAATATAGTGTCGTAGAGGATGAAGACTAAGATGTGCAAGAACGATAAGAGGTATCGTAGAAGCGAAGATTATCTCGATAATATTAAAGTGTGAAAGATCATGAGGTCCGGATCCGGAAAAAGTAAGAGAATGAAATAAAGAAGGTAAACGATAAACTATGTTTTGATAAAAGGACAATGTTTTGAGGTGTGGGGCGAAAATCCAACATACTGAAATAAAAATAGAAATGGAAAAAAGAATAGAGGGGGAAAATAAAGGCGTGAATGCACGAGAACATTTATTTGAGTGTCAGAGAATAAAGTCAAAAATTGGAACGAAAACAAAAAATGAATGAAGTGAGTGACAGCCGTTGGCTAGGCGAAGTGATGGCGGAACACATTTGTTGCGCGCCTTCCTCTGAACCGGAGAACTTCATGGAACGCGAGACACGCGCCAGAGCCCAGCGCCTGAATGAGAAGCAGGAGGAGTCAAGGTTGCCCGCACAACAGTTAAGCTTGGCGGGTTGCATATGCTGCAGGCGTCTTCTTGACCGGCACTTTCGAGTGGGCGCAAGCTGTAAGCTTGTGGCTTTTAGGTTCGTAATCACTTCCGGTTCGATACTTGCTATTCGTATATTTTTAAAATAGTATCATATTTCAATTAGTAGAAAGTTTTGACACCGGTACCTTTTTGGACTACGTCGGAATGTTGTAAGGAAAAGAGTAAATCATTGTAATAATTGACATTGATGATTGAACATTTCATATCGTACAAATTACTAGTCTATTTTAAAATTAGCCAATTTCATTTTTAAATCGTTACTGCAATACAAAGTTATTAAGGGATTTAAAAGAGATCGCAGAAGGCCAAAAGTAAATTCCTTTTGAAAAAAAGCGTAGTAGAGGCAATGGCGATGTGAATCACTTACCGATGAATTCATTTCGAATTCCGATGCGCGCTTTGAGCTGCGGTGTGGAGATGATGAGGCAATTGATGAACGCCACCAGCGCCGTCTGGTAGTCGACGGCGGAGGCATGCCGCAGCTCCGACACCACCACCTGCAGCCGGTAGCGCTCGCCCTTCAGCTCCTGGGAGACAAAGGCCGCATGGCGTTTCCGAAATGGTTTCAGAAGATATTTTAGTCTGACCTAATAGAAAATAGTTAAATCGAAATAAAGTTTTGTTAGTAAGTGATGGAAAACGTTTGAGTTAAAAATCACGTCAGCTATTAATGAATATCACTCACTCAGATAACCCAATTACTTCAATGTAAATATTTTTTCGGTAGTTACTTGACTGTCCAGGAGACACTGCATCAACATAGGCACGGGGCAAGACGCGGAATCTTCGAGACAGTCAAGTAGTTACTGATTTCGGCCGCGGACGCCTATGAACTCAATATTTTTTCGATTTGTAACATTATATTGCATTCATAGGCTTTTTATAAATAATTTGAAAGGTTATGTGCCAGTATTAAAATAAATAGAATTGACACAAACTAAAAGCTCCGACGAACCGGCGCGGAAGATCCGCAGCCTACGCGGAATGGCCGCAGCGAACGTTTTGCATGACGTGTTGCCTTCTGAGCACGTTCAGACTTGCGCGGCGGGCGAGTGATGCGGCAGCAGATTGGCAGCGTTTAATCCGCGGCGGATTTTGTACGTAGTCGGACGCGCTTCGACCGCTGCCGTTCGAGTTTCGTGGAAGTCAGCCCGCCTTAGCCTTCACTTCCCTCTGGGTCGAGTTCCCCTTGCCTTTGTTTATCGGGCGAGGAAAACTATCACCGAACGCTGAGTCATAATTGACGCTCCGGTATGAACGGACCCGCGGATTTCGTCGCCGTATCTAGCGGAAAACTTTCCGCCGCGGCAGCGGATTGGCAGCGATTAATCCGAGGCTGATTTTTTAACGCAGTCGGACGCGTTTCGACCGCTGCCGTTCCAGTTTCGTGGAAGTCCGTCTGCGTTCGGGATTCTTCGCTCCCTTTGGATTGAGCTCCCCCTGCCTTTGGTTATCGGATGAGGAAAACTACCACCAAACGCTGAGTCATAATCGACGCTCCGGTGTGAACGGATCCGCGGATTTCGTCGCCGCGTCTACCAGGGAACTTTCCGCATCGCACCCACAGCGGATCTTCCGCGGCTGTCTATGGGAGCCTGAACGCAGGATCGTAGTAAAGAATAGATTTCATGGTATTTGAATTAATTTTAGAATCGCGCAGTCTTAACTTGAAAGTTTCATAGATCGTATCTAACAATCTATCTTCCGCAACAAACTTTGGTCTTCTTATTAAATCCTTGACGAATATAACAATGGTCATAACAGATAAAATGAAAAATGCACACTTTTGATTTTGTAAATTGAATAATATCGGTGAGCGAGCGATCCAACTATCACAAGTCGTTCTTTCCTCCTTACACGCGAAACGGAGTCGCCGTCGGCAACTGCACTGGTGGCAACATCACCACCGCATTAAAGACGCAGGCACGCTGATATGCCACATTGTCAAAACAGCTTCTTGCCAGGCCACTTCCTAAATTAAACCATTGGCGGTCGGCGAAAGAAAGGCGAGCGTGGCGAATGAATAGCCGCGCGCTGGCCGGGCGCGCGTCGGGGCGGCGGGGCGCGGCGAATGCACTTTGCGTCCGAGAGCGCTGCACTCGTGCATGGGAAACGGCGGCGGCGGCGGCGTGGCGGCCATATTTAGGCGGCGGCGGCCGTCGCGGGCAGGTGGCGCGCGCTATTCTCGGCGCGGGGCGGCCGCGAAAGGCAGCGCCGGCTGGGAACCCGCGAGCGGCTCGCGACAGCCGCTGCGCAACGTTTGCCCCGCGCACTGCGCACGAACCCCGCGCAACGCGCGCACAACGCGCCAAGGCCTACGGCGGCATCTGGGCGTCAACGCGGAGTTTGCGAGCGTCAATCCCGTCAACCCCGTCAATCCCGTCAACCATTTTTTCCGTTCACAAAATACAGACAATTTAAGTGTTAGTTTCAATGCTAATTTTAATTATAAGAGATGGAAGAATGCCATCTGAGGCATTTCCTAATAAGTGCACAGTCAGTTGATATTAGGAGGAGATAAATAATACAGTGAATTCTCACCACGATCTAGTTTAATGATAATACTTTTTCAGTGGGGCTAAGACCATCGGGCTGGTCATATGTCATGCTCAAATGACCATAAAAATCACGCTTCAGATGATACGTTGTGATACTTTTCTTTTAATAAAATACTTCATTCCTGTTCCTAACTTACAATCTTTAGCTTCCTCCAATTTTTCATTCACCATTTCATCATAATTTATTTCCAACGCAAGATCTGTAAATTCTTTGAAATTCTATTATTTTCTCACTACCAATTAGCAGATCTATCATGTACGGCGTTCATTCTCGTACTATTTCGCCCCCCAAAGTTGCATACTTTGCTGTAAGGCAGGCACTGAGTTGCGCGGCCGCGTGCGTCGGGGCCAGTGTGCGACGCGCTACGCAACGGCGGCGGCGGCGGCGGCGGCGGAATGCGTCCTCGCCGCGCACGCAGAGCACGTGCCGCGCCCGCTCGCCGCTTCTTATCGCCCACCCGCCCCGCCCCGCCTCGCCCCGCCCCCTCTGTCCCCGCTCGCACTCCACGCGACCACCGGTGCCGCTCCCCGGAACCCCTAGCCCATTACGCTGCCATGTGGCAACACTTGTCCTGTCCACCCACCTGCTACTCTCCTTTCCTGTGACGCTCTCTTTTCTCGCTGTTTCTGGGCGAGGATCGACCAATGATTTGTCACACTGCCTGGTTTGTTAGACACATAATTTTAATTTGTTTCTCAAGAATTTAATGAGAAATTAATTATTATAATTACGAGGGTAAAAGAACATGCCCACGCCACCCACTCATGTCGTACGTGGGAATCGAACCCCAAGACTCAGGGTCCGCATACTTGAAGGTTGCGTCAACGCAATATTCTTGGTCACAGTATCTCTACGCTATCGAGGCGGCAGGCTCCTTTACACACTTCTTTGTAAATCTGAGGCATCTATTTAATAAACATAATGCATGCGCTTGTTTCTTACGAGCTTTTACATGTAGTTTTTTTGCGTAAAAACTTCTTTGAAAAAGTCCTCCCATTCGTGACCATCATGGTGGCTCATTGCGGATTTTATTTTTCTTGCTGCATTCTCCCAGTGCAACTCGTTTGCACAACTTGTCTGCCCTATTTGTCTGATCAATTCGCCGCCAGCCACAGACAACGATCCGCCCTGCGACTGTCAGACCCGGTTTTCGCTGACTCAGCAGCTTCACCACTCTCAGCTGCCTTGCTCATCCATTTCTACGTCGCTGATAATGTGAAAGCACACTTAATAAAATATTACGAGAAAGGAAACATTAATCCAAACGCTTATGATATTGTCTACACAACAACAAAATCACACAATTTTTTTGATACAATATTTTAAACATTTTCGTCAATTGTAAAAATTTGTTTTTCAAAGGGTATTTGCATTACCCTGTAAATAATGTATGACATATTTTGTAAATTAAGATCAGAAAAATCTCATTTACCCATGGAAGAACTGGCATTACATTCGATAAGAGAAAATAACGTCTCGGACTCCAAATACCCTACTACAAGAAAATCACATACCTATTGCCTTTGGTTTCACACACGCGACCTGAATAACACAATTATATGAAAGTATTAATACTAGCTATTCCCGGAAATGTGTTACTTCTTTTTACAACATGAAAATCAACACTAAAATGTATTGTCCTCTACCGAATTACAGAGTCTCAGTAAACATGTAACACCTTCTAGCCTAAGATATAGGGAGTAAGACATTTGTCGAAATGTAAACCTATCAAGACGGTCCACAAATACACTATGAATAAATACTTCTACATTTTAAGGGCGTATTAAGGGCAACAAAACTAATGAAATTAAACTATTTTAAATGAACATTTGGCTAATTTAATATAAATAAACATGAATAAATTAGTATAAAAGGTAGCACAACCGTGATAGACACTATTTTTAATCCAACTGAGAAACAAGAAGGCCTATAGCTAGTGGCTAGCGGCAAATTAGCGCCACAATGTACTCGCACCAGCCGTGCAAGTCATCGAATCGCAATCGCTGCTCTGTTTTCTTGTATACTCTCTTGTGTTGCAAATATAATATACTGTGTGTACGAATCTTTAATGATATTGATCTTCCGAACGTCACTCAAGACTACTTTAAATACAAGAGCGCGAGATTAGAACGCTGCATCGGGTGTGACAGAAAAGAGCGGCATGCGCGTAGACACATAGACCGTCTATCTGCCAATGGCCCTCTGCACCTCGCCCCTCCTGTCGCTCCGCGCCGCAGCAGAGGCAGGTGCGCGGCGCGGGGGCGAGCCGGTGACAGACGCGGCGGGGGCGGCGATGCAAACCGCGATAGCCGATCACAGGCGCAGCCGCCGCCCGCCGCCACCGCCGCCGCGCGCCGTCGCGATGATATCGTTGCGCGATGACATAGCGGACGTGCGGGGAACGTGGGGAGGGCAAGTGTGGAGGGGGCACGTGGAGTGGCCGTGAGTTGAGAAAGAGAAATGAGTAGGGGGTGTGAGGAGAAGGTGTAGATAGATAGATAGATTTATTAAAGTTCGCTTTGAGCTAAGGCTCGGTGGCTCGGTGTAGGGAGGGGACGTGGGGAGGGGACGAGGGGAGAGGACGTGGGGAGGGGACGTGGGGGGACGAGAGGAGGGGGACATGGGGGAGAACGTGGGGAGGGGTGTATGAGAAGGTGGTGTGGTTGTGGGGGTGGGAGGGGATTAGCGTGGGGAGGACGTGTGTGGATGGGTCGATGGGAGTGGGTGTGGGGAGTGGGTGTGAGGAGTGGGTGTGGGGAGTGGGTGTGAGGAGTGGGTGTGGGGAGTGGATGTGGGGAGTGTGGTGTGGGGAGTGGGTGGGGAGTGGGTGTGGGGAGTGGGTGTGGGGAGTGGGTGTGGGGAGTGGGTGTGGGGAGTGGGTGTGGGGAGTGGGTGTGGGGAGTGGGTGTGGGGAGTGGGTGTGGGGAGTGGGTGTGAGGAGTGGGTGTGGGGAGTGGGTGTGGGGAGTGGGTGTGAGGAGTGGGTGTGGGGAGTGGGTGTGGGGAGTGGGTGTGGGGAGTGGATGTGGGGAGTGTGGTGTGGGGAGTGGGTGTGGGGAGTGGGTGTGGGGAGTGGGTGTGGGGAGTGGGTGTGGGGAGTGGGTGTGGGGAGTGGGTGTGGGGAGTGGGTGTGGGGAGTGGGTGTGGGGAGTGGGTGTGGCGAGTGGGTGTGGGGAGTGGGTGGAGGTGTGGGTGTGGGGAGTGGATGTGGGGAGTGGGTGTGGGGAGTGGGTGTGGGGAGTGGGTGTGGGGAGTGGGTGTGGGGAGTGGGTGTGGGGAGTGGGTGTGGGGAGTGGGTGTGGGGAGTGGGTGCAGGGAGTGGGTGTGGGTGTGGGGAGTGCGTGTGGTGTGTGTGGGGGGAGTGAGAGTGGTGAGTGGGTAGGGAGTGGGAGCGGGCGGTGGAGGTGGGGGGTGCTCACCTTGTAGTGCTCGAGGGCGTCGAGAGCACGCGCGTGGCCCTCCGCGTTGTAGACGCACAGCGCCGACAGCAGCTCCAGCACCTGCTTCTTCACCGTCACGTTGGGCGTGTCGAGCGCTGCAACACACAAATACACCACGCTTGTTAGGGGCGGCACCTCTCACATTGCAGCACAACACATATTCACGTATTCACATATACACACCACAAAAGAAAACAAACTCGCAACCACCTTCAGTAGGTGCAGCTGAGAGCAAGTAACGATTAAAAAGCTGTTTAAAAAACTCTGAACTAATAAAACAGACTATGGAGTACGGGTAGCCAAAGCGGCTAAGACGGAAGTACTGTAGTCCCTCGGGTTGAAGAGGAGGAGCATTTGGGTTTATCTTAAGCATGGACGTATTTGTATACGAATAAATATTAAAACGTATGTGTGACATGGCACATGCACGCATTGAAATAAAGAATCCTTTTCATCATGGGAATTTGTCATATCTTTTTCCTCTTGAATATCAATGAGTAACATGGATGAAAGTCAACATGTTAGACAAGCTTTAGTAGGCATTAGTTTATAGTGGCTTCAACGAGATCTGGCAACATCCCTTTCAGTCTTGCAGGACGTGTGATCGTTAGCACCATGCCATCACGTTATCTACTTGAAAACAAATCGAATAGTAATGAAGTACATTCGAGTGGAAGCACTCATGCCAGCATCAGTACGTTTTTTAAAATAACTTACATATAATGTTTATGTTACTCATTCTTACAACCATCGCCACGTGATAAAACAATATTTAATTCGAAATGTGTTCACTTTTCCTTTGTATCTTCTGCGTACACTGCAATGGCTTAATTCTCTTATGTAATCTCAGTCTTTAGCTGCCATTCTGATTGAGGTTATCCTGGGTTTAGATACCCTTGCTTGCAGCCCCCAGAAGTGGAAGTATTACAAAATGTGGGCTTAACGTTGGATAAATTTTCAAAAATGTGGGCCTAACGTTGTAATATTAAAAATTATTGTAAAAATTGCCTGGATTGAAACGATCACGACCATTACTATAAATATTCTTTAATTAAAAACCAAATTGTCCGGTGAATGTGAACACTAGCGCCTAAACGATTCTTAGGATTTTTTCCAAATTGAAGAAACCCCTATCGATCTGGTTTGAGTCGAAGCTCTGCAATTTTGAACAACATTCATTAATTTTTAGGGGTTCTTTACGTGAAACCCTTGGGATATTTCTGAATTTTCGAAAATTTCAAACATTTGAGCTTAAAATTCCGCTTTTTCAGAAACGCTCAAACGCCACATTTTAAAAAATGGCTCCAGTTTTTTTAAACTTTTCCAACTTTTCCTTGTACTGTTTAATACGACATAATGTTAATTTTGCTGTATTCTTTTTTTTTTCCAAAAATTATACAAATGTATTTTTTTAAATATCTCTCAGGCCTTCATTATGCACATTTGTGACTGAAAGTTGCTTTAAATTACTTCAAATAAAGTTTTTTGAAAAATCAAAAGTTTTCTGTGAAGCGATCTTCAAACTTTGCATTCACAGTAACGATAAAACACCATTTGCTTAAAAACAGCTGTACATTTTTCAATGAAAAGTTCCATATAGAACGAGGTTTTACTCTCCTTGAATATTCTTAAGTAATAATTCGATTCTACTCTTAGGAACCCGAAAAATTGAAAACATTAAGTATAAAAGTATTTTGGGCGGCGATAGACGACAGCCGGCTGCCATCTATCGCCGCCCAAAGTACAATTTTTAAAAAAAAATCTTAATTTTTCGGCTTCCTAATAGAAGAACCGAAATATTATTTAAAGCATATTAAAGAACAGTAATACCTCGTCCTATATGGTAATATTCATTGAAAAATTTGGAATCGTTTTTAAGAAAATGGCATTTACGCGCTACTGTAAATTCGAAAAACTTGATATGACGTCATTTCATCCACAAATGCAATATTATTTACAAATCGCTGGAAATGTGCATATTAGAGCCGTGACAGATGTTTAAAAAATTACATTTGTGTAATTTTTTAAAAAACAAATGATTCTATGTCACAGCAATAGCAAAATTAATTCTATGACATGCCCTACATGCCCTTAAAGAAAGAACTTACTATGTAGAATACATTTTATTTGAAGTAAAAATCTCTATCTTTAATTTTGTAGTTGTAGGAAGGCACCCAAAGAATTCATACTTTTGAAATTTTCGAAAATTCAGAGTTAACCGTAAAAATCAGACATATGCCACTTTTATAAGTGCATGTTACTCTATTATTACATGAAATGTAAAGAAAAGATTTAGAGCCGTTTTCGAGAAAATTTTGAAAATTTTCGGAGGACTTCATGTAAAGTACCCCCAAATTTTGAAGAATATTTTTCAAAATCTCGAAGTTTCGACTCGTGCCAGATGGACAGGGGTATCTTAAATTTGGAAAAAAAAATACTGCGCATGGTTTACGCGCTAGTGGTGTTTACATACGAACAGACGGACGTTTTGAAAAGCACAACTTTTTCGGTATCAGGGTATTCTAAAACGTGTATTTCCGTTGAAATCGTGAGATCGATTTTCCACAACTTTTCGTATACTACGTATATTACTCTGTATATACGTACGTATACAAGACAGTAAAAATGAACATTTTTGTGGTGTAAAAAGAGCTGCATCGAATTCGCCATCTTCTTTAGGTTAATATCGTGTTTTTGGAGCAGTTTTCGCGTCACATCTAGTCAGTGCTCATAACTCTGCGCGTAAAGGCATGTACGAAGCTCGCGACCTCTAAACGAAAGGAAAGTCACGGCTGTCAGAGTCAGTTAACTCTCCGTAACTCATGTTTGTTGCAATGTGAAATCTAGACGAGGTTGAGCGAGGATCATAAATGTCTGAAAGAATACTTGTTACTTCGTGATAAAACGTAAGACAGAAAAACGAGTGACAGTGACCTAGGAAATATAACTGTCTCTTTCAATTAATCTCACTAGTTTACGATTTCTTTCAAAGTAGAAGGAACGAGTTACCAAGATATTCTCTCCAAAACAACAGGATTTGGCCAAACCATGGTTATTCGAAGTACAATGATCAATTAAAATATTTAAATGAAATCTCTGAGCTGACAAATATTAAGTCAAGGAAAGGTATTTTTCAGTTTGAAATCATTACAACTGTAGAATACACTTAAAATAATTACACGTAATACAATGAAAATAACTTGCTTTGTTGAAATGAGATATTGAAGAACTATCGTACGTAAAGGCTTCATTAATCTGAAGTTCAAATCATGCCAAGTTCGCAGTGAACGTGACGAAAACGTTTAAGTAATTTTCGAGGAGAATGCGGTCAGATAGCTCTAAGAAAGGATAACGGGCTGCTACAGAACTGAAGAAACCCGTAATAACTCCCTATTGTTTATTACTGGCATCGCAATGAACTGTAAGTTTATTTCTCTCCCCATTGTTTACTTGGCTTTATTTACGACTTAAGGGTAGGAACTCTTTTTCTCATTCTTCATGCATTGCGAAGCATATTCTAGTGAGCAATTTTTGACGAAGAATATTTGAATTGGTGTAAACTGGAACGGTTTAAGTGACATTTTATAAATTTTGGAAAAATTGTTTATTTAATTCAATATCACTGGAAAGTTGTGGTACTTTGTGTCATCATTAAAATCCAGGCATTTCAATTGTTCATTAAAACCGCGAATGATATAGTCAATTCTGGTGATGGAAAACAACAACAACAACAACATATTACTCTCAGAAAATTTTAAACAAGATGTAAGTTTAAGAACAGCGCTCGTTAACTTACATCTTTTTATTACAACACATATTTTTCGAGAAAACTTCCATTATTACAATAATTAACATACTTTATATTAATATCTGAAATTACACGGTCATTTATAGCGTGTACATTTAACACTATTTTAATAATAAAATGATGATAAACATGTGCAATAGTTGAAACCAGGGTTGTCAAACGTTCATGTTAACATTTCCACAATCGTCGTGCCCCAGAGCCCTCCCAGTCCCCTCTTACTTCCACTCCGCCCCGTGTACCTCCTTGCCGCAGAGTGCCCCTTCGTCGACCGGGCGCTGGGACCGACCGCGGGCAAGAACGCCGTCATCGAGCGCCGCCTCGGCGAGGCGAGCCCGCCACAGATATGAAGTATTAATTGCACGAGTTCCAGCAGCGATCAACGCGGGAACATTCGTTTCAATTACTTCGCGCGAGGCATTCTGCGCGGCTCCGGCATCGCATGGATTATTTATAACGCCCATTGTTATTGTAATTTGTTAGCCCATTGTCCGACAGCGCCGCATTGCCTTAATTATGCCAATAACGTCTCCCTAATTAACCGGTAAGGCGGGCAATGAAGGGGACGGCGCAAGAAGCGAGAGCGACGGGGACGTGAATTAAGAGCGCGAGCGACGAAAACAAACGCGCAGAGAGAGACCAGCCGCCAGACCTGCGAGCTAGTGGGGTGGCGTATGCGGAAGAGGCCGCAATAGACATCCAGTGATGCAGTGCAGTAGACGTTGAAGCGCTGCAGGCCGGGAATATGGAAAGCAAAGCTCAGCAATGAGGTCTTGAAAAATCTGGGAGCTGGTCGTACAGGAAAGTGCAGCGTAAGTCCCGATTCGTTTGGTAGGCTCCGACGTTGCACAATTCGTAGAACTTGAATTACATCAAAATGATAGAAACTGAAGCAGAAAAATGACCTTCTAAAATATAGGATCTAGTCCGACCAGTATAATGAAAATGCGAAACCTAATGTGTGCTTAAACCTTTCTGCAGAGTAGCATGCACATTATTATATGATTTATAACCAGCACATCAGTAAAATATGAAATAATAATTATGAATAATTATAAATAATAAATATGAATTAATAATAAGATAGCAATTACTTCACGTGTTCGAACGAACGAGCTGTTTATACTACCTTCATCGAGCAGACTCATTACTTAAGATCAGTAACTCATTTATAACCAATTTACTCTAGCATAAAGTTCAGATGGTTTTTCAATGCTAGGTTAATCCGCAAACCAATTTCACCTGGAACCGAACCAAGAACAACGTACACAGAAAGTGAGAACGTGGGTCTTTCAGGTCAGGCGAGAAACGAGGACGTCGCAAAGAGGGAGACATACGAAGAGAGAGCGGAAAGAGGGAGACGAGACTTAGGGTAGACAGGGAAAATGTCGTAGAACAAAAGGAGACAATGACGTCAGCAAAGACGGCGATAGAAGTGATGGCGAAATTAGACGGCTGCTTTGTGGCCTCGGTCAAGCCAGGGAACAGTGAACTCACGGCCCCAAGGCACAGAGCAAGGGGAGGCTGGAGCTATTAAAACTGTCAGTGTGATTCATTGGTATCTTTTCGTGGCGCCATTCACGTCATTCTCAGAGCCCGTACTCGCTAATAAAAGACCACGAAAATATGTAACACCTAAAAGACTTAAAGTAACTAAAATCCTTGTTATGCAGGAGACATAGGTTGCAGGTTATATACCTCTGACGCAATGTTCACGAGTACAAGTACACATGTACACACACATGTACAAGTTATTTACAAACGTTTCCTCCTTTGTAATGTTAATGGATTATTTTCTTCTCAAACTGCAATCGCAATAACTACAAAACTGATGTCTTATTATAAGATAACATTACTGAAAGTTATCATAATTAAAAAAGTGTCTTGATCTTGTAGCAAAAATAACTAGAAACAAGCTTTAACAGCCAGTGTATATCTAAAACTTGGTTATAAATTCTTTAAAATATAATTTTATTTCAAAGAAGAAATCGACACGTTTCACGGGAGCGTTCATTAAATAAGCACTAAAATGAACGCTCAGTGGCGTTTATATCCCAGTGTTAAGAAACAATAAAACATAACTAGACATGTTTCAACATATAAATCAGTGATCATTTGACCGTAAAAGAGAGAAAAAATAATAAAATAAAATTTCAAGATTTCATTGTATTCATGGGCTTTCAAAAATACACGAATGTGTAATGATGACAAAAAAGTCTCATAAGTAGTGAATGAATTAGAAAGTGAAAGGATGCAATAATAAGAAAACATCTACACAAGCGTTTGTTAAGCGTTCATATATTCTACAGATATTGTTCATGTAGTATACGTTCACATATCGCAGGTCTAGAATCGTAAGTTTTCTAGCAAGAGGACCGTAGAGAGAAGAAAGACATATGGACTACGGTTGCGACATTGATGATCGTGGTTTTCAAAAACGTCCTTGTTTCTAAAAAATAGCGAGTTTTTAAAAATATATCAAATTTTTTTTTAACATCGATTGATTAAATACAATTTTAAACATAGATGTCTTAATCTCGATGTTTTTACATTTTCGATGTTTATTTTAGGAATTAAAAAGTTACATAATCACAATTTTGTAAAATATAAAATGATAACCGATGGCACCTGTCAGTTCATGTGTTCGAAGTGAACACTCTTTATACCACCGTCATCGAGCACTCTCTCCCCAAATCATGCCGCGATGCTCTAGTATTTCCTACGCCATAACTCTTATTTCGCACGCAGAGAGGTGGTCAACAAATGTGCAGAAGGGTCTCCCCTTCCTCCAGCATTCTTCCACGACGAACCGAGAAAGGTCTGCCTACTTGAAATGACGCTGAGCGCTCAGTCTTACACGCTCACTTTTGTTAATTGTTCTTATACCGTTTAGTTTCTTTTGTCTGTTAAATTTTAATTATAAACTAATTAATACCAATTCAAATCTCCTAATTCATGAATGTTTAAATACATCGACATTTGTGTTTCAATTTTGAACACCGATGTTTTGAAACATCGATGTTTTGTAGTGGATATAGCGTCTCGAATACGCGATGCGATATCACCTAGCAACGTCGTTATCCCTTGCGCTGGTGTCGCTCCCCGACAGCTTCTTGGCGAGATTCCCGCGTTTATTCCCACACCGGCATTCCCAGCGGGCCCGCCCGAAGGCGCCGGGTGGGCGGAGGCACGTGGCAGCCCGAGAAACACGTGACCCCCACACGCGCATGCTCGCTTTTGTATCGCTTTTACACTGTTCACTTCCCAGGGTAGTTAACTCTTATAGCGGATGAAATTTGGGTAAATAAGAGCTATAAGTCTAAATAATCAGGCCTTATGCACGTGTTCATTTTCACTGTTACATGTAACCTACTTCAGCTGGTAGTTGTCGAAATCTACAAAATTTTATACTTGATATTTGGTAGGAACTCACTCTTACAATAAATTAGGAACCGACAGAGATAGTACTTTAGAACACGAGAGCAAAGTAGCCTACTTGCCGTAGTTCGAGTGACTTGCGGAAGCAACATAAGCAAATGGGCCACATCATTACTCATGTTCTTTTCACCCAATGGCTTGATTGCGGATGGATTAACAGTGGTTATAGTTTCACAAGGGCTTATTCCGGGCCGCTAAATAAATAGCGGAACAAAATAAAATTTTGAGACCTTGAGAAGTACGCAAGAGTAATGAGAGCGGAGGCAGGCGAAATAGTTGTAGTGCATGGTAATTATGATGATGGAGATGAAGTGGAATGAAAAGCAGGGAAAACGGAAAACCCAGAGAAAACAGCCAAGAACCCATTTTGTCTATCTCAAAATTTCACATCCAATGCCCAGGATTTGAACCCCGACAAAGCAACCATGTAGGTCAAGATCATGTGTTATTACGCGTATTGTATGTGTAATGGAAAGAGGGAGAGTGAGTGGTACTCAAAGAGAATGAGAGGGATGGTGTGATTATTTCTGTTTTGGAATAAAAGCAATGGAACATTGAAAAAAATTATGGGTAGAATTTTCGCGTGGTTGCTAAATTGAAGCTAATAACGGCGTTACATAAATAATTAACTCCGTATTTTGCCTTGTTTATCAGTCTATAAAATGCTAATGAATATCGTAATTTCCATATCTTCTCTAACGTTCTCGACATTTCATTCTAGCAGAACGATATTTTTTATGAGTGTACTAAGATTTCGGTGGCAAATGAGATAAATAAAGAGCAGAATATAAACAACACTGAAACTCTTTACTCGTATTTTATATGCTTCGGAAAGGATGCTCATAAGATCGCTCTGGAAGATAAACTTGTAGACTTTTTTACGTTCAATGAACTTTTTAGTCGTTAGTTCTTCTGGCATAAAAGCATATATAAAGTACGTAGAATTTTATTGTGAGTTTGGAGGAATGACAGGACGATTTCGAAAGTCAGTTTGAAAACTCCCAATTCTGATTTATTGAATATTTGAAGCCGATGTTCCAATAAGACCTGTCGTAATTAATTGGTAGGGCGGTCTAAAGTCCAATCTTAATTAATCGCTGCAAACGACCAATTTCACTCAAAGTGGACCAATAAAATCCTAATTGAATCGAACGACACACTGCTTGTGCCTCAGTCTCGGAAGGACGAGATAGGAGCAGCAGTGAAATTACCTCGTCACTCCGTTCAGTTATTGACAGTGAACGCGCAGCGATGGATAATTACAAAAATACCTTTGTGTGCATATGTAGGCAGTTGCGGAACTAGTGATCGATGTTACTGATGCAGTTACGACTGAACACAGAATGTATTTTTAGTGATAACAATGACTCTATCTAATCCATGCCCGATAGAAAAGAAAACGCGTTAACTGAATCATTTCTTCTTTTTCAGTGCGAATAGATGATTAATTCGATCAAGCCTTTAGGTAATTCTGAAATAACATTAAAAGCTTTCAAGGTGTATAGTCTTAATGTTCTTAAGCATTCACTTTAGAGCAAATGTTTCTTTGTTCAGACATATTTAAATAACACTATTGACTCACAGATATCACCAAAAAATGGCACTGTAAAAACTGGCAACTGTAAAAACTGGCACAAAAAATGGCAACTGCATTAAAGCTCATTTCGCTGTATGGCACTGATAAGTCACAACGTCTATCTATTCATAATAATTTCAACTTTCCTTGTGATGCTTATAGCAATTGAATGGGGATCGAAGTTCAGATGAAATTTTATCTGTGATCTTTTAACATTATGCAGGGTCTCTACTGAATTTAAATATTTCCAGACATCGAAAGCTAATTTCATCCAAACGATAATCGTCTCTCTTGGAGACGTAAATATAAAAGAGTCGAAGAATCTATTTGGGATAGCATGTGAAAGCACGATTATTCTCTCTATCCTTAAACGGCTTGTAGTGTTCTCTGAGACTGACCCTGGTGAACAGACTCATAGTCAGAATTACCAGCAGTGTGTAAACTCTGAACGCTCATTATACACATTGCGTCATCACTTGGAATCGGTCTACACAGGTGACGAGCGGCTAAGTGGGTTTCACCTTCACGTGTACATCCTTCACAGGGTTAGAAAGCACAAGAACACTTCCCTTTTTTTGACGTGACAACCGACAATGATCCCTTTCTTCACATACTTCTTTTTGCGAGGACGTTCTTTTCTACCCCTGCCGCGGGGCGCATACTGCGACGCAGATGAGGACCTGCAGTTGCCGCGTGTGCCGCGCGGCAGCAGCGAATTTGCGAGGAGCGGCGGCGGTCGGAGCCGAAGAGCGGCGCAGGGCCCTGCGGGCGCCGCCCACCGCCGCGCTGCGTCGCCACGGCTCGCTTTGCGATAGATAGCGGCGCGTGCACCGCCACCAGGGCCATTAGGGCGAGTGGGCGGCGGCGTGGGCGAATACAACGGCACCGGCGGTGGGTGTGGCTGCGTTGGCGGCGGCGGAGGTGAGGCGGGGTCTGTGGTGGCGATGACGGGGGAGGAAGAGGCGGAGGCAGAAGCGGCATGGCGGTAGAGGTGGAGGCGACGGTGGTGATGGAAGCGGAGATGGTGACGCAATGAGGAGGAAGGGGAGGCAGAGAAGGCGACGGCACCGGATTTGGTGGTGGTGATGGAGACGATGGTGGAGGTGGCGGCGTTGGCGACGGGAGAAGTGGTGGTGGCGGTGACCGGGGCGCTGGTGGTCGCGGGCCCTTTGTGTTGGCGGTGGCGATGGCGGTGACGGGGGCGGGGCGGGGCGGTGACGGGGGCGTGGCGGGTGGCGGTGAGGCGGATGGGCGGCGGCGCATCGCGTCTCAGCCGCGCGGAGCCCCGCGATGGCTCCTTTCATTTATCCCAAACGCGGAGGCGCTTTATCTTTCTATTACGCCTTTCACTACCGGCAAAACGCGCATTTATAATCCGACTCGGGACCTGGCCAGGCGCGCCCTCGGCGCCCGAGAACATATGAAGTCTCGTGTTGAACGTAATCGGCGATCGCTCCGCCGCGCCGCGCCGGTCCAATGGGAGCTGATATTGCCTCGCCGCGGAGTGAATTTGTGGCTGCGGACGACGCGCTTGGAGAACTCGATATGCTGCGCGTCTGCCTTACACAGCTCTACGTTTTCATTCGTTTGTGAAAGAGGGAATCGATTATTTCGTGTAATGAAACATAACCAGGATTGTATTCAGAAAGTATTGAGGAACAATTTCGTTTTGGGCACTTGCTCAATATTTTTGAAATATTTTTTAAAAAATTTGTTAGCTTGAAATAAATGACTGCACATTATAAGAATACTCCTTTGGATGTAATGCTGTCAAAAATATGTAGTTGTTTTACGGGAAGTTGAAAAACTTACAAAAAATTGGTTTATTGGTCATTGACCATTTTGGATCCCCCACTGCATATAACTGTCGACAACAGGAGTTCAGATTGTAGAGTAAGCGTAAAATGACTTTTAACATCGTGTTTTTGAGATGATTTGTGGCTTGCACACTTAAAAACGTTAGGAAGTATGCAGTTTCAGGATAAAATTTGTCGAGGTGAAGAAAACAGAAAAGTAAATTTATAAAAGTTAATAAGACTACGAAAAGTTGAAACACGGTCACAGTGATGTAGACAAAAATTGTGCATTACAACAAAGTAAATCAGACTATAAGGAACAAAAACGAAGAGTAATTAAGTTATTATTTGAGGGAGACCGTGTTTGCCGACATTGCAGTGTTTTACTTAATTTATTCCACATGTTTAAATTTAATTACATAATTTAATTATAAACTATGAAATAAATTCAGTCAAAGTTCATATAACATCTGACGTCTAATTTCTCTCGTTAAATGGAAATAACGAATTTTTATTGTGTTTCCAAACGGAAGTCATCATAATGAAATCCTCAACCAGGAGAACAAATGCGCATAACTTTGCGTCCACACAAAGAGATTTTGAAAGAATCCACTAGTTCTTCGGCGGCCAGTCGCCCGTGAACTTTCTCGCAAGAATAGCCGAGCAAACACGCGGCGCGGCGCGGTGCGGTGCTGACAGCGCAGTTTGATTTAGTGAAAACGATGTCGGCGCGAGGGCATCCCAAGATCATTTCAACACCTAAGCCTCAGCCGAGAAGCAGAAAAGAGGCTGACCCTGACCAGGGACATGAGACTGGTCGAGTACTTCGTGAGCATGGAAGGACTAGTTTTTCATCTTCTTTACCCCAATTCTCTGTTTTTCGGGCCCCCTCTCACGCAATCGGGACGGACATCGTTACGTTACAGACATCGCAATGTCGGATCTTCCGTCATACTATTTGGAAGTTTTTTTTAGTAGAAGAGACATTACCTCGAGATCATTGGCACTGCTGCGGGAAGTACTGGGAAGCGGTGGTCAGGTTCATTCGAGAATATGACCATTTTCTTTTTCATAGGAAATTATTTATGATGTGAAAAAAGAAATCGCATCTTAGTTGATTTAGGTTTCATTTGTTATGGTGCGCGAAGATACGATTAGGATCAGATTCTTCAGACTTGTGAATGAGAAATATTTAAAGGTTATCTAATTCAATGGCTTGAAATATATATTATTCTTCATTGAACATTTTATAAAATTTAACTAAACCCCATGACTTTCCCAAAGTTAAAAATTCATTCATGTAAATCAAAATATTATCAAAACAACATTGCATCTGACAACACGAAAGAAGAAACTCTGCTGGTGTAATTGAAGAAAGATTAAAAGCAATTATATTAAAATTTTACAAGAAATCGCCACGCACATGCAGAAAAGTGTTTTGTAATAAAATCCCATCACCTCGTTTGGGTAAGAGCACGTTTCACTAACCTAATGGCTAGTAAATCATATTTTAACGCTGTGCAGCTGAAAGTAATTCCTTAGGTCGTTTTTGTTTTTTTATTACGTCACTAACAAAAATGAATGTGTAACAATAAAATAACCCTTTACAACGCTTCTCTGTTTTGTTTTGCTTCGTTTCACTTTCTACACTACAAACGAGTTGTGAGCTCAAGGTTGCTTGTCCCCGATACGAAATATTGGTGAAAATGTACATGAAAAATTACGTCTGGACACGCTCTTCCAATTCTAAACTCATTTGCTACAAATGAGCCCAATCAAAAAGAATCAATTTCAATGGATATTCAAACCAGTTCAGCAAATCATGGGCAGATACGATAACTTAAAAGCAATGCCGAAGAAACCCCATTGACTAAAATATTAATCATTGTTTCAATGTTTGGCTCATTTAAATATATATTGAATAATGAATGGGTCGTGCATATACAGCGTTGGATCAAACTGGGTGCTCGCAGGGTCTGATAGCAGAGTCAGCTATCTTCGTACGTGAGGCGGGGTCTCTTCGTATCGCTAGGTGGAAAGGGCTTTGAAGCGGGGGGGGGGGGACTAACTGTTAAAACTTAAAATAGTATTACGATGGCCATGTATCATTCTTATAAGTCGATAACATCATTGAGATACACAGTTATACGTATCCAACAACAACAACAAAAAAGGAATTACGCATTAAAATAGACATGTTCATGTTGAATTTGTCGGAAACGTTATTTACATTAGCAAATTACTGAATAATTTTTCACAATGAACTGAATCTCTGGAGAAGCAAGTGAAAAAACATATCATAACATGCAATTAAATAGAGAGAAAAAAGTCTTCCGCCCATACAGTAACGTTCTTCAGCTGAATGCATTGGAATGCAAGCAAAAATACTTACAGTAACATGTTAATGACATTGAGAGTTAATTCCAAATCGTAGATATAGCGAAACTTCCGAAAGGAGTTGGCCATTGATACGTATGCCTGGGGAGCGCGCGCGGAAAGTCCACCAGATCTAGGGAGCGACACGGTGCAGGCGCCGCGATGTGCGGCCGAGGGAGCGAGACGGAGGGCGAGAAAACGGGCGGGGGAGACGGCGGGGGATCAGACAACGGGCGGGCGGGTGCGACGGTGAGTGGGTGGTTGGTGGAGGGCGGGGCGGGGGGCATAGGCGGACGGGGCCATCGCCCGCCAGTCAGAGCTCCTCTATAGCGGGACGTTGCCCTCACTGTGCTAATCAACGCGCTTTCAGATTGCAATTACTACTATTAATTACGATCAGAGCATATTCGGACTATGGCCCTCCGGGTCGTGCTTGCAGTATCAAATACAAACGTATATTAATTTCGAGTTCTGATTGAACGTGTCTCGCGTAACATTCAAACGTATCTCCAAATGTCATCGAGGCAGAGTGTTCTTGCTAACGTAACGGTTGAATTTACAGACAGCGGAAGGACACAGAATGATGTGTATTAGCTGAAGTGTGAATAATATTGCGAAATTAATATGAGTATGCACGTAATTTTTGAACAGGTGAACGGTATGCGATTAGCACATCATTAGAAATTGTTATAATTTTATTCCGATGAATTTCACGTAAACAATATATTTTAATTTGGCATCACATTGTTTGAAATGTTTCATGGAAAAAATCAAATTTATTTTTATTATTTTCAAAATTTCCCCCGTTTTGAACAATATTGTTGAAAATAAAAGTCTGCGAAATTCAAGTCTAACACGATATTGCTTACTTTAAAAATGAGAGACATTCAAACATTCAAAAAACAAGTATAATTTCATTATTAATTATTCCACTTTCAGATCAAGAGTGAATTACCAAGAATTTCGTGAGCCTGTACAAGCAAATTCATGTTTGCGGCTTATGGATAACTACATGAAAATAATACTACTTATGTCAAATTAACAAAGTAGAAAACACACATGATTTTTCATCGGGTACTTGTCAATTCTCTCTTAAAAGGCATAGATTACACAGGGTTGCGAATGATTGTTCTAGAATTCTGCATTTTTGATCTCTCTTACATTTCATACGTCAAAAAAGCTAAAAAATAATCAAAAAAATATTGGAGTAATGACGATAACTTCCTGAATCCATTCCGCACTTCGTATACCATTGTTTTAAAGTGAAAATAGCTTCATAATGGTTATCAACTTCAAACCGCTAGCCCCTGAACTGTACTTCATAGCATTATAGATCCGTCACGATGGAACCGTTGACGCGTCAATTTAATTTTCATAGACGTAGAATTACGTTCGTTTCCCATCACCCACACATACTATGGAGTGGGAGATTTTTTCGAGTTTCATCTTATAAATTGTAAATAGGTTCTTAATGGAACCCAAATTCTAACGTTTTAAGCAAACCGTGCTGGAAAATTTCAAAAAATGGGAAGGAACCTTCCAAAACTTTAATAGAACTTCAAAAAAGGTCTCGGAAAATAACGAAAGAACTCAGCAAATATAGAGTATGGCTAAGAAAAAAGAACTCGTATTCCTTAAAAGCCCAGTTTTAAGACTATAGGACGCTTCATTCCCAAGTCATGTAATGTTTGTTCATACGAAATGTGTACAGTGGGTTGCATGTACACCCGATTTCCCACCTGTAGTAAGTTCCGTTTCGTGTCACGTTCCGTGTTTTTCGTCTCAAATCTGTTTATTGCAGAACTCAGAGGTAAGTAATTGGGCATTCGATAGCACACCAACAGAAGTTTGAGTCAATGATTTCTTATTAATTGTAAAAAACGTAAAATTCATGCATATGTGAAAATTTCTATCCTCTGATTTTTAGCATCGCTTATAAAAAGGAAAAAAAGGAAAAAAAATACACAAGCAAATAACCTAATAGAAGGATTTCATACAGAGAGAAAAATATGTTTTTGTAAGTGAATGACATTATATTTTATGAATTAGTTAGTTTGAAATAAAGAAAAATTATCTCCTTCACAAAAGCAAAATTACTACAGCCAAAATAGCTCAAGATGACCTCCGATCATTCGCCATCAAATTTGGTTGTCAATTCAGTTTATGACTTATTATATTTTATTCCCGATGTATGGATATGAAGTGGGCTAAGAAAATAACCATCGAAAAGTATTTAGCATGTAAGAACTAAGTCGTATTAAATTTGTGGAAAATTAATTGATTTATTATTTCGGAAACAGCAGTTCTTTTGCATTAAAAGTTATGTCCAAAGAGCCTTATGCGTGTATACTGTAAGTGAGAACCTTGTAGGTTTCGACGACAGAGTCAGAGGCAGTGGCCGATCGAGTGGTAGAGGTCAAAAGAATTTTGATCTCTACCCTTCCAAAATTTTGTTAAATAAATCAATTTTATTACACGACAAGAAAAGCATAAACGTAAATGAGAATTTGAAACGATGTGCAATTCTTATTACACAAGCAATAGCCCAACAAAATCGAAAATAAAATATACATAACAGAAAATTGTTCATGAAATATTAAGCTACAAGACCTTAACCCATCTCTAGTAAATTGAATGTCTCGATCGACGTCTGCGGTGTGGGAGCGAGTGAGGGCGAACTCCTACCCAGTGAGGGAAATCCGACCGTGTAATGCAATCGCACTGTCTTCTCAGATAGCCAAAGAGGAAGGGGAAGCACTGGGAAGCTGGTGCGAGGGAAACCCGACGGCGGGATGCAGTCGCACTGTTCCACAGATAGCCAAAGTGGAAGGAAAAGCACTGGGAAGCTGGTGCGAGGGAAACCCGACGGCGGGATGCAGTCGCACTGTTCCTCAGATAGCCAAAGTGGAAGGGGAAGCACTGGGAAGCGGGTGCGGGGGAAACCCGACGGCGGGATGCAATCGTACTGTCTCCTCAGATAGCCAAAGTAGAAGGGGAAGCACTGGGAAGCGGGTGCGGGGGAAACCCGACGGCGGGATGCAGTCGCACTGTTCCTCAGATAGCCAAAGTGGAAGGGGAAGCACTGGGAAGCGGGTGCGGGGGAAACACGACCGCGGGATGCAATCGCACTGTCTCCTCAGATAGCCAAAGAGGAAGGGGAAGCACTGGGAAGCGGGTGCGAGGGAAACCCGACGGCGGGATGCAGTCGCACTGTTCCACAGATAGCCAAAGTGGAAGGAAAAGCACTGGGAAGCTGGTGCGAGGGAAACCCGACCGCGGGATGCAATCGCACTGTCTCCTCAGATAGTCAAAGAGGAAGGGGAAGCACTGGGAAGCGGGTGCGAGGGAAACCCGACTGCGGGATGCAATCGTACTGTCTCCTCAGATAGCCAAAGTGGAAGGGGAAGCACTGGGAAGCGGGTGCGAGGGAAACCCGACGGCGGGATGCAGTCGCACTGTTCCTCAGATAACCAAAGTGGAAGGGGAAGCACTGGGAAGCGGGTGCGGGGGAAACCCGACCGCGGGATGCAATAGCACTGTCTCCTCAGATAGCCAAAGTGGAAGGGGAAGCACTGGGAAGCGGGTGCGAGGGAAACCCGACGGCGGGATGCAATCGGTGCCCGCAGGGCGCGCGAGTGGCGTATGGGCGGCGGCCGGTGGCTACCCCTGGGCGGCCGGTCGGGGACGGGGGCCGGTCCCGAGCGGGCGGCCTTGGCGGGAGGATGCGGCGGCGCGGCTCAGCTGATTGCTATGCCGCGCGCCGGCGGCCCGGAATGCCCTTTGTCCGGCGCTGGCGCGGAGGGCGGCCGCTTAGCGATAGCAGCGCCGCACGCGGCGCGCGCCCCACACCACCCGACCACCCCCGATCGGCCTGCAATATCATGCACCAGAAGAGGACTAGGGAAAATTTTCGTCGCACATGTGAAGTGCAATTTAAAAAAAAAATTTCCAATTTGAAAAAAAGTAAAGGAAATAATTAAAATTATATGATTTTGTACATGTTTGGTGAAATGCCACGATTTCTCTGTAGTTTATGTTTAAATTTTGCCATGAGCATAAGAAATGTAATCGCCAATTAATGTTTATTTTTATTGATATTTCTTCAGAAAATAATTGTTTAATTTTAAAGTAATATTTAAAATGAAATTACTAGAAAGCTAATTATTGGTGCCAATAAAATTACAATGTCTATAAAGAAAATTTTAAAACTTTCTAGAAATAGTATTGAAAGTATGATAGAGATGATCAGTGGCTGTTCTAACACTAATGGATGTGAAACGTTGCCACTAGGCAATTGCTAATCTAAAATAATATATTTTATAACAGATGATTCTAATCCATAAAAAATATGAATTAATTCGCGTTATGTCACTTATTCTTATCATAAAAAGTTGGAACAAAGCAACAAATATTTTCGTTTCTATTGATAGCTAGTTAACTAACTTATAGCATTGAGGTTAGTAAAGAGCAGAAGCGCGGAGCCACTTAAAATAGCAAGACAGAGAGAAGGGTGGAGGCGAGCAGAAGTGGGTGGAGGGCGGTGGCGGCTGGCGGCGACGGCGTGAGTCACTCGGTCGCGCGGAAAAACTGCCTGGAAGGACAACTGCCTGCCTGCGTGCGTGCGTTCGGTGTTTTGCCTCGGCGGCGGCCAGCTGGTGTCGCGCATCCCAGACAATCGATAGCCTAGGGCGCAGCAAATAAAATGCATCTCCGATCAAGGAGTATCATCGAAGTCGTGCAAAAAATGAACAAAACAACCGAAAAGAAGAAGCATTGAAATCATTTAAAGAATTAGTTATCCCGACCGGAATTCGAACCCGGTTCTCCTGGATTACGCCCACTTGTTCTAACAACTGAGCTACCGAGACGGCAAACACTTACTCCCTCTCCCTTAATTACCTCGTAGTCCTTTCAACCAGGTTCTTGATTTCCTCAAAAGACCAGGAGTAATATTTCTTCCACAAAATATCTTTTGTATTACATTTTTGGAGAATACCGCCACTCCGTAGTGAGTGTCATCTGAAACGTTTCAAACTGGGTATGAAGTTATTTTTAATTTTAGAACAAAGATTTACAAAGTGCAGAATGTTAGCACGGGTCCAATTATATTTTACATGCAGAGCCGTAAAACTCAAGTACAATTTTCATGAAAGAATAATTTATTGTGACGTCAACGACTTCATTAGATTTTGATTTATGCAGAAAATTATTGGTTTCAGCTCTTACAAAACGCGTTCGAAGAAAACCCATATGATCTTGATGTATACCTATTAATCTGATTTTACATATTAATAACACTTCTTCATATCCTGCAGTATTAAGTAATTAACACTGGAAATTGGTCATTTCTTGATGTTTTCACCAAGAATTAATTAAGTTTTATAATAGGACACGATCTTGTTATCTCTGCAATCACTTTCGTGATATGCATATTGATATCCTTGCGCAATAAATGGATTATGTATTGGATTTGCTCGGATGCATCAGAAATTTGACACGACCCATTTATTTTAATCATAGTATAATTCATTAATTATATTTAAAATGTAACACTTAATTCCATTTCTTGTTCCCTAGCTCTTTTCCTATTAGAGTGTAGCCTTCATGTTCACGTAGAGAAATATAAGAAGAAATAGAAGTTGTTGATTATATTTCTTTATTTTCCTCCTCTTCTTAAATTTTTCTGCAAAAATGTGTTTCATATTGGACAACATATTGGAGATTATTAGCACCTAGGTTTGAATATTTTAATGCAAAATAATCTGATGATAAGACATGATATATACACGGAATAGATATTGGAGACAAATTGCAGTTATGATCCCAAGAAATTCGATCAATGATAACAAATTTTTAGTAGTTTTGATTCGTCACATGAATAAGATTTAATCACAGAAAAATTCCACAAGTTTTATTTACTGTAAGTTTGTCCTTTTCCTGTCTCTGTAATTATATAAATCGCAAGTTTCAACAACAGAAATACTTAAACGATCAAGGATACGATAACGATTTGAAGATATTAGCAACAGTCGGTTTCCAAAATAAGGAACAGAAAGATATAGACGATCGAAGAGAAACTGTTTTGAAAAGGTAAAACCACCGTAATAATGGAACATTAAAAATTGATCCAGACAAATGTGATTGAAATACTAACACTTTCAGAATCTCTGATATTTATGTAGGTTACATAAATCTGACAGAGTAATCACAAAAAGTTAGTTATTTGCGTACTAGTGTTTTGATTTGTAATGTTAGTGATAAACAATATTTGGTCACTTTTATCCACCTCGATTAGTAACGTTAACTTAATTGAACAAGTGTTTAGTTTTAAGACGTCAAAATCATCGCTTAAGTTTCCAAAGATTTGTTGAAAGATTTGTTCCAATTGTTGATTTAAGAAGTAGCAATGTGTAACAACTAGAACATCTAAAATCTTACTACCTAAAAATCTAATTTAGATAAGTATACCCTAATTTTTTTTACTCGCACACTAACACAACTCTTCCTTACTATTATACACATAGAGCGAATTCTTGTGTTAGTTACATACACACGTTTTGTACAAGTGTGTTGTTCAAACACAGTGTGCACATTTGTAAAATAATTACTATTATGAACATAGAGCGGATTCTGGTTTTAGATAGAGACATGTTTGAACAAGTTTGTTGTTCAAACACAGTATACACAGTAGTGAATTTTTTATACAAAACTTTCCAACGATTAGCTTTTCACTACTTAAAAGAGGCTAAAACCCAGCCATGTGGCCTAGTATTTTCAAGAGGAAGTACCTGGCGGCTCGTGGAGCACCGTCCATTTGCCCCCCCCCCCCCCCCCCCCCCCCAACCAAGCGCCGCCGTACAATAATGCAGGATGCGCCATCGGAGGCTCATTTGCAGTTAATAGAATCGTCTCAACGGGCATATTCCTCTTCCATTGTGCGCGCACAATGTGCCGCGCTGCGTGGACGGGCGCCCGCCGCCGCACGGAGAATTACTGCGGCGTCGCGTCGCGTCGCGGGCGCCTGTCGCGATACGCGTGTAGCGACGCGGCGATATGCAAACGAACGAATAAAAAATCCGATAAGTGCGAGCGGCGCGGGGCGGGGGCATTGTCCCTGATGAGCAGATGCGCGCATTCGATATCGTTACGCGGCGCCGAACAATGGCCGTCGCCCAGGCCGCTATGCACATTCCGCGACGGCTTAGCCACGAGCGGCGCTGACTTCCTTCCCCACCCCGCCCCGCCCCGAGTTGCGGAGGCGACCGCGAGTGAGCGATGGTGGGCGACGAGATGCCGGTGGGCAGTGCGGGGTGGGGCGGGGCGGGGAGGGGCGGGGCGGGGAGGGGCGGGGCGGGGCGGGGCGGGGCGGAGCGGGCCGGGCGGGGAGGGGCGGGCCGGGGCGGGGCAGGGCAGGGTAGTTGCCGGCAGAAGGCGGGTTAATGGGGAAGATGCTGGGAGCATATATATATATATGGTCGTCGAGGACAGTGATGCCCAGTATCCCTGCCCTCAACACGACGTCACCCGGGCAGCCGTGAGCCTTCTGAGGACGTTGGAGATGCTGTTTTGATAAGAATACACATTCCAGAAGTTATGGGAAAGCAATGGAAAGAGAGATCATGTTGTAAACAACTGACACAGATTAAGTCATGATGAGACAAGTAGTGGTGATGTCAAGTAACTACATTAGCGATAAAGACGAGTGAGATTTGGGGGGAGGAAATGTTAAGTCGAAGGTGACGGAGTATCGTTTTGGTGACAACGTAGGTGTGCGCTAGAACAGGCAATGCGAAGTTTCTCTTTAATGAAGTAGTTTGTGTTCCGGGCGTGGCAGAGATGAAGCTGAAGATACATCTCAACAAGTGATAACAATGTGGGGGATATACTGGAGTGGTAAAACAATAGAAATGCGTTGAGAGCAGTTTAAGATCACAACCGTGTGGTTTGCGGAGGTGATGGGTAAAAAGGTACACACAATGTGTGCACATGATGACACGGAGCACAAACGTATTTGAGAGTACGAGGCTGCGGAATGACAAAAGAAGTAGATAATGACAGTGGATAGTGTGTTCGCCAAGCAATGATGAGTCAGAAGACAGCAGAGGTGGTGAAGCCAAAGCAATAGTGAAGACAAAAATAGGAGGCTGATGAGCTGGGATATTGAATTATTGCATTATTGAACTGTTGAGATTTAGGTCTGATGTTTTGTAACGGCATTTGATAGACGGTCGATTGAATGAACAAAAGAGTGGACGTTTGACGGTAAATTCTCCACGTTAAAAATTCGACAGTAGCAGTTCAGATCGATTGGAAAACAAGGCAATTTGGAAGATAGGCGTTTCGACGGCTGGGTGGTTACGCAGCCAGGTGGCTAGGAGGCTGGACATGATAAAAAGACGAAGTAATAACGCGTCTGGTTTGCTAGTCGGTTGCGTAGCAACGTTGGATAGAGTCGGGCGAATAGGCGGCTGTAAGGTTAGCCAGCTAAGAGAGAAGACATCAAGATGAGGTCAGATTACTGTTAGTTTAGCCAGCTTGGGGCCAAGAAGACCTACCCAGGCGCGGTCAGCAGGCTCTGAGTTTAGCTAGTTAGGTGCCTGCCCAGGAGAGGTAAGGCGGCTTTGAGTTTAGCCAGCTCGGTGACAAAAAAGGTCTATCTAGGCGAGACCAGGTGGCCGTGCGTGTAGCCAGCAGGGTGGCACGAAGACGTACCCAGGTGCGGTCAGCTGGCTCTCAGTTTAGCTAGTTAGGTAGAAAGAAGGCCTGCCCAGGTGAGGTTAGGCCGGCTCGGTGACAAAAAGGTCTATCTAGGCGAGGTCAGGTGGCCGTGAGTGTAGCCAGCAGGGTGGTATGAAAGCTGCGGCGGTGTGTTCAGCCGGCTGGGTGGCAAGAACACCTATCCGGCGAGGAGGCTGAACGGCGTGCGCGCGGGAGGCGAGAGCGGGAGGCGGGAGCGGGTGTCGGGGCAGTGAGGCGGCCGGAGGGGCGCGCTCGTCGGGCAGCTCCCCGCTTTGTGTGCGCGGCGGCGAGGAATCCGCCTGGAGCGGCTCTCGGCACATATCGAAGGTTTATCGGCGATTTGCTCGCCGCATTGAGAGCAAATGCGGCCGCGGGGAGCGCTCGCCCGCAGCGCCGTCCATCGCAAGCCTTTGTGCGCCGGCGGAGGTGGCGGCAGTGGATGCTGCGGCGCAGGCGGAGACCGAAGCAGCGGTGGCGATGGAGGTGGTAGTGGAGGCGGAGGCGATGGAGGTTGCGGCTGCGGCGGGGGCGGGGCCGATGAGCAGCGGCGGGGGTGGCGGCAATGAAGACGACAGTGGGAGCGCCGGCGGAGACGAAAGCAGCGGCAGCGGGGGCGGTGGTGGAGGCGACGGTGAAGGCGAAGGCAGTGAAGGAGGCGGTGGCGGAGGCGTTGCCCGCGGCGGTGGCGGTTGCGGCGGCGGGGGCGGGGCAGCGGGGGTGGCGGCTGGCAGTGGTGGAGACGACAGTGGAGGCGGAGGCGCAGGCGGCGGTGGAGGCGGCTGTGCCGGCGCGGAATGCGGGCGGGGTGTGGTCTTGGGGGCGAACACGTGCGACACCACAGACAGATGGCAGTCGAGCACACTTGAGGAATTCCCAATTCCACGTCCGTTTGATTGCACTGTAGCAAAAGTGTGGTCGAAAAGTTTTGGAAACAGAATTACGTTTCTCCTACGGTGGTTCAAACGAGACATAAGACCAAACTATATCTTTTTAATTGCTAAAAGCAGGGTTCGGATTCTGATGACATGTCATCTTTTGATTGGTGCATTGTAGACGTAGCTAAATGGTAAATAAATATTTATCATAACACATAGGTGATAGAAAAGTATAGTTCTTGTGTCTTTTTTTGTAATTTTCAAATTTTTAGGTATTATTTTTGGACATTTTGGTCATTTTTGTCATTTTACGTTTTTTTTCCTATCCGTGTTTCTTTGTTAGTGAATGTTTCATGAATTTTCAATGACGCACTAAAACAAAGCTTTTATTGTACCATCAGTTAATAACGAAACTCTCTATTGTAGTGGACTCTGAACTTTTTCGAACCCTTTCGAACTATGAAAAATCCACGATAACTACCTCGCCCTTTCAAAACCGACGGGAAGATCAGGGCTAAGGATTTAATTTACCCCTAAAATGAAGACTTTATATTAAACACAACTTTATATACATAAATTTTATTTAAAATTGTAGAATTCATTGAATAGGTAAATATTTTCATACACGTTTTTGATAATTTTTTAAAAATGTGGCCATTTTCAGCTATTTTTAAGTTTTTAGGACATTTTCCTATAATTTTATGTCATTTTATACGTCATTTTCAAAGAAGTTTTAGATCTTCAGAATCCGAGCCCTGGCTATACGCTACAGCTCTTCGGATAGATTTTCATTATTTTCTACGGATAGATTTTCATGATTTTCTACGGAATTGAAATTTGTACTTTAAACAAACACCCTTTTCCCCGGGCGCTCTTCGTGACACTATGAACGAAGTGTCTGGCGTGAGAGAGGAATGTAGCAATGCGTGTGCAAGCAGCGCGAGCGTGGTCGCCAAGAACATGCAACCCACTAAACAGTACGACGTGTGCCTCCACTGACGTGCTTATTTCCATTCAAGTAAAGCGAAGATTTTTATATGGAAATACGTGTGCAGCACTGCCTGCATGCGTACAACATTTGGAATGCAAATATCTACTTAGTATTGCGTAATCGAAAGATAAAAATGCGAGAGAATACTAGAAATACATTTTAAAGAACTTAGAGAAGTAGAACGGAAAATTCAACGGAATTTTAAAACTCTGAATAATTAAGTAATTGAGGTAAAACAACCAACGCGTGTATAGTAAAATGCAAATTTCATTTATTAGCATTTCGAGCTATGAATTAAGTCGTTTATTATTTTAACAAAAGTAAGTATTGAGGAAAATATGCACATGTAGCGTGGAGCTTGCCCCGCCGTCTTCTCCCCCTCCCAGGAATCATACACATCGTCAATGATCCGAAAATCTACAGAGGGCCCTAGAAGTGGGGAAACAAATGCCGTAAAGGCTAGAGGCAAGAGTTCTAACCTCCTGTAAACCCGAAGCAGGTGTTCCTGCAGTACTAAATTTTATACCTCAACTTTGTACAACTGTATAACAAATTATGACATTCACCGTACCCAACGGAATTTCTTGGGGAAGTTTTTGCTTGCTTCGCCTTTAGACGAGGTCATTGCTATTTCTTGTCATTGACACTGAACATTTATCACGAGAAATCAAGAAAATGGACGACAAAAATATATTAATGAGAGAAATATAGTCAAGGAATTCTAAATCGCATCAAACCGAGTGATTTCAAATATTTTACCGGTTTAGGCTACATCACTTTCCATCACAGCTTCGCAATACTCTCTCACTTTCTGATTCTGAGGCAATTCACACACTGTGCCAGCACTCGTTTGCACACATTCAGCCATTCGTTCGCGCCGGTTGATGCTAGCTACGGTGCTCACGGAAACAGCAGTTGCGTTTGCAGCGTCACTGGCTGGGTGGTTTGAATACCAATTTTTTTTCTACACTAGCTAAATCGATTTCACACACTGTCTGGAGGGGAATCCTAGCGGTCGGCAGTTCTGACCGGCAGTTTTCCTTAGTTTCTCCGACCAGTGCCAGGATAATGGCGGAGCAGTCCAATAGGAAACGAGCCACTGACCGGGCGGGATTTTCCCCCTCCCCTCATCCTTGCCCTAACCTCACGCCTTACACACAAACCTTTATTCTTACACGCGCTACACTACCACATATGCCGGGAGACCCGTGGGGAGCACATAGCTCGTCCCGAAAGGGGCGGTGCCCCGCTGGGGGGGGGGGATCTACTCGCAGATGGGAAACCCCGACGTGCAAGTCGGCACCGGATTTCCCCCTCTAGCAGCAGAGGAACCCCGCCACCCGCGGACGCTGACGGGCCCAAGGGGCGCAGCCGCCTACCCTGTCGCACGGCGGGCAGGAAGCGCGTGTCCCTCTTGGCGAAGTCGGCGGCCGCGAGGCGCGCGGCGCTCCACAAGTGCTGGGTGGCGAGCGGGGGCGGCGGCGCCGCGCCGGGCGACGGCGCGTCGCGGGAGGGCGGGCGGTGCAGCCCGCGCAGGAGGAAGGACTGCGGCGGCGCCGACAGGAAGATGGCCGCCAGGAGCAGCCGCTCGCGCCGCGACAGCGCCCTTCTGCACGACATGCTGCTTCCTCGTAAGTATCTGCCCGAGGGGCTCTTAATTAACTCATCGTTCCTTTCTAATCTGAAATTGAACGTTTAATTTGAATATTTGATCGATTCTTAGGTGATGATGAGTCGGAATGTAATTATGAATCCGTGACCTTGAAAAGGGATTATTTAAAATAGATTTGTCTTATCTGAAATTCTAAAATGTTGTAGATTTTTAACAAGACAGTAAGAATATTTCATTAGTAACTGGAATCCTATATATCTCATTTCAAAAATCACAAAGGATATTTTTCACTACATCCATTTGCGCATTAAGTTTTCATTACCGAAAATTGTTTAAAAACTGGTAAAACACTGGGTAAATAACATTTCATAAACTAGTCCCTTTTCAATATGACGGATTTGTAATATCTTTCCATAGAGCGAGTAGCGTCGTTACATACGTGAACGTAGAATGTTGAAAGTAAGATTAATCTTCACAGTACTTGACTGTCATTCGAGTACACAGACGCACGATAGAACGCCAGACTAGCGAACGGTTTCTAAAGTCCTCGGCTGAGGACTGGCCGGGTTGCGCATGCTCGTCTAGTGCTGACTGGCAAGACGTATGACCGACTGCTCCCGAGCATGGCATGACGCAGAAGGACGTTATAGCGAAATTTGCCCATTAATTAGGACACGACAGGTAATTGCGTTATCGGCGTTTATTGCTCGTCCATTACGAAAGGAAAAACGCACCGATCGTCCATCTCGCAGCCGCCTTGCATGAATAGTTGAATGTTCTCATTCTCCACTTTGTTCTAAAAAATTAAAATTATTTATAGGTGTTCCGAAGTTAAGAGTAATATCTCACGATATTTTTTGATGAACCATCAATTTTAGAGATAATGGTTCTCTCTCGTGTGTATATATATATATATATATATATATATATATATATATATATATATATATATATATATTACTGGACATGGATACTTCAGATATTTTTGCGAATGAATTCTGTTTTCTCGCTGCAAAATAATTGGAAACTTAAAAATAAAATATTTTGAAAAATGTAAAGAATAAAAGTAAAATATAAAGAAAAAAATTACTTTCCAAAGGTCAACATTGAGAATGAAACTAGCCAAAGCTAGTACATAGCAACTAGACAGAGAAACAAGCCATTTGTTTTTGTAAATAATAATGAAGTGGGCGTGATATCTCGATTCCATAGTTCTTCATACATTCGAAGTTATTAAAATCCTGAAATGGCATACGTCTCCATGGAATTTCCACCAAACAAAACTCCTTTCCAAAACGTAGAAATGCATACATTTCAAAAATAAATTGAATTACAAATTACTATTTCATTATTGTTAATATTACACTCCATTTTTTTTGTTACACATTATTGAACGTTTGTTATGATCTTCGTTTCGATTTCTCCATCTTCCCTAACTGTAATTTTCCCCATTAAAATATATATTATTCAATAATGTTATGTGATTTTGTCTACAATAAAACCATGACCCCAAAAATGCAACCCTTTCCCGCGGACATTTCTCAATCGATTCTTCAAATTAAGGTCAATGTTGCTGCAGCAAAACTCTGCTCCTCCGAACATCGAGAGTGCGTATGCATGTTAACGTTCGTATTCCAGCAGCAATCTGAGACTGGGAGGCTGCCAAGTCGCACTGCTGCAGAGGAGGAGGGGGGGGGGGGTCGCAAGAGTTGCATACTCGGCACAAGATAAAAAAGCAACATCCGCAGCACACTCAACTTAGAATGAAAAGAGAGACAAATGAAAGATGACTTGATTTGTATCAGTGTACGTGTTCTGTCCACGAGATGAAATAGGAGAGCTTGCACTAAAGAATTGTTACTAGAATCAGCGGAACAATCTGTTTACCTCCCTTAGTTCTAGGATAGAAAGAAATGATTTACATAATCATCTGTGTAACGCACTAACTGCTCGGTTGACTTTTCATCCTAAAAATCTTTGGAGTACATTAGTTCCATATAATAGTGCAATCGTATAGTAATTAGGTACAAAATATAGAACAAAGAAGGTTACACTAAGGAGTTTCAATGTACGTCTGATGGCGTAATAAGGGAAAACGCATGCACTGGAAATCACATTAAATCACGCAACCTAGTACCTCTCACACAATCAGCTGATCTTTTATCTTAATCTCTTTCGAGGAAACAATTCTATAGAGGAGTTTATGGCTCAGAATAACTACTTATTCACGACTTACAAACATTGCACCGCAAGTTCAAGAAATCGTGATGCATTGATGCATAAAATATATTCACTTTTGCACTCTTTTTGTAGTTGTTTGTCTGCGGTTTGCGGTCAAATTCATATTTCCTATTGCTCCTTAACTGCTAAATGGGGTTTATAGCGATTCGTTTATTTGAATTGCAAATGTTCTGTGTTAAGATGTGCACTTTATTTCTGTAACAATATAAAACAAACAACTATGAATGTTGAGATTTCTCTTGTACACCCTACATACTGACACATGACGGTCATGAACATTTTGCTATATCGTTGTGGTAATTTTTCGTTTTAAGATGCAAATACTTTTATCATTCCGTCACGAGTTTGTTCCGTTCCCTGATAAACTTTCCCAGTTCAGTGATTTACAAGCGAGAAGCTAGTATCCATTTCCATTATGTAATAGTTCCAAGTATCAGTCACATTAGTATTACCGAGGAATTGTGGTGGCCAGCACAATGCTATTTGAAGAGCGCGTCGCTCCGGCTGTGGAAACTTCTGTGAATAGCGCCAAGAAACGCCATGCGCATACACAACGGCCCACACGATCCAGACGCCAGAAACCTTTTAGAGAAGCGCGTGGCGGGGCGGCGTAGCGCCGCAAGTGATTCACGCAGGCGCAGCATCCGGCTGAGAGCGGCGTCTCTCCGCGGGGGCGCCCTGCGCTTCCTCGAATCCCCGCGCCGCGCCGCCCGGCTCCGCCGCGCCGGCCGTTAACGGCACCCACCGCAAACCGCAGACCGCACAGGCGCCCGTGGCGCTGGGAGGGGCGACGGCGGCGGGGGCAACGAGGGTGACGAGAGGGGGTGGCGCGGCCCCAAGCGGACGCGTGGGAGCGGGGCGGGCGGGAGGGAGGCAATGAGGTTGGCGGGGTCTGCGGGTTCGTTAAGGGCATAGGGCATTAGCGGGGGGCAAGGGTGTTGGCGGGGGAGCGGTGAGGGGCGGCGTGGGAAGGGGCAATGAGGTTGGTAATGGATGCGGGGCGTGGGAGGGGTGAGGGCGGCATGGCGGTGGCGCGGCGGGGGTCGTGCGGGTGGGGACAGAAACGGCTGTTGGCTGCAGGGATTAGGGATACTAAGAGAGAGAGATGGGGCTATAGCACTCAGAGAATGTTAGCCGTCACTGTGTATGCTCCGTGAAGCCACAAGAGACAGGGCACTGGGACACTTTCCTTTTGAAAACCACTTTCATATATTTTGTTTAACAATAAAAATACTGAAATAAAACAGAGTTCTTACGTTTTATGATGTTCACCTCTTGGTGTCATAATCATTTGGCCGATTTACTTTGTACGTAAATTAAAACAAAATCGATGTTCGTCGAACCCCAATACTGCTTCACAATCGTAGGTAAAAAGGGATACACAGACTCGAGTAGGTGAGATACAAATTATCATTTACTAAAGTGGAAGATAGCGGTTCAGCAAAGGATGTTAATAGATAAAGTGGACAATAAGCGAAGATAGAAACAAACATTAATATTTACCAATCGATCATAAATCGTCTCCTGTCAAGTACTATGAAGTTGAAATTAAAATGATTTTATTCAAAAAGAAAACTAAAGAACCACAATGTGATTTACTGCCGACTGGCATGCGAAGTATCTTTATTGAATCTCTTTTCTTCGTTGATCAATGATAGAGGAGATAGAAGAGTTTTGTTATTAAAATTGAAATTGTAATTACACGAACGAGAATCTTGCGTGTTGGTTTTAAAAAGTGGTTTATTTTAGAATGCGTTTAATAATTTTGTTCTCGAAAAGGAAACAGTAGTTGGCACATGTCTAGAAACTGCGTCCAGGGAGTGGTAATCTAGAGAAACGAGGAAGTATCTTGTCTTCAAACCTATGCAAACTGACAACCAATGACAAAAAGAAACGCGATATAATAACGTACAGGAAACAAGTACGGATAACAGCGTAACAGTTTAACTCGAAAAGCACGGGCACAGCGTGTACTGCAAGGAGGGTAAGGCATCAACGCTAAATGAAGAGTACCAAACAATACAGCAGCATTGACCGAGAACATTTAGAACCCGAAAGAACTCTGCGAAACGTCAACGGGCATGCAACTGGCGAAAGGCCCGAGAAGCAAACTGTCGGATGGCGGTGGCGTACTGCAGGAAATTACTTCAAAGCAAATCACCGAAACGCCGACCCAAGGGGCAATCGGCCATCAACGAGTCCTGCCCCCCCCTCCCCCCAACCCATCCCGTTCGGCCCCTTGCGGTGGGAAAGTGAAGGGACAGATCGCGCCGCGTGGCGTCGCTCCGCACTCTGCAACCTGCGATGACGCGGCGCGCCCCTTGACCCGCCCGGCCCCGCCCCCTCCCCTCCTACCCTTCCCCGCGCAGCCACGGCGCGGCGCGGCGCACAAACTAATTGCGATTACGGCGCCATCCAATTAGTTTTACGGGGAGCGACGAGCAGCTCCTCGGCCCGGCCGCGCGGATGAGGTTTCGCACCTCCTCCCGCTTCCATTAGGCGGCGCGCCGTGCCGCGTGACGCAAGGGTCTTGGGTTCACGACGAAACACAGATTTTCTCTGGTTTCTCCCCGCCGCAACAACTCGACGCCGGGTCGATTTCTTCCCTAAATGTCAGCAGAGGGGAGCGCTGCCTTCCTTAGTCTGGGTGAAGTGTTTCCCGATTGCTGGAAATATTGATTGCCACAAAAAATAAATATTTTGTATTCGCCGTTTCAGGGGAATGTTGATCGCAAACTTCAAACGAAACATGAGATAAGCGCCGATAGCAAAGAAATGGATGTATTGACTGTGGAAGGGTTCCACAGAAGTCTATCGTAAATACTAATACGCTGTTTCTTTACCGTTTTACGCTAAATTACGAAAAACAATTACATTTAAACGCCTTCATGACTTAAGCGCCTACTCGACTCCAGCTTGAATATTTCCACTCCTTTACAATGCTCATACAGCGCATAACAGCTATGTACAATTACCAATGTACAATGTATAGCAAGCGACCTTGCAACTTGTCAACCTCATCATTTGGGCCTCGCCGTTTTCCATTTACCAGGCGCCCCTCCTTGTGTGCTCAAAGCGGCTGGGCTGCGTGACGACGCCATCACAGCACCGCCTTGCCTCGCGTCGAGCGCCTTCGCCGGCGGCTTAATTACTTCAATTAACACCTGGGCGCGAGGTAATGGGCGCGTTAATAGAGATCTCGCCCGCGCCCGCCCGCGGCGCAAAAAGCGCGACTCGGCCGCTGGAGCGCGGCGGCGCCAGGGAGCGGGGAAGGTGAAGGGCGAAGGGTAGGGAGGGCTGGAGTGGGTGTGGCGTAGGTGGTGACGGTGGCAATAGCAGAAGCAGTGGCGGCGATGGGACTGGTGTTATGGTGGCGGGCTAGGGGGAGGTGGCGGCGGTGGTGAAGGTGGATGGTGAGTGGAGCCCAGTGTAGAGGAGCGTGGGCGGGGCGTGGGCGGGTGTGTGAGCAGCAGCAGTGGCGGTGGTGGTGACGAGCAAGGGGGAGGTGGCGGCTGCAGGGACGTGATGTCGTAATTGAAGGGGACGAGCGGCGCCCCAAGCGCTGCGGAGGCCAAGGCGAACGGGGGCGCGTCCACAATCCGTCCCCCTCGTCGATCCGGTTGTCCCCCCTGACAGCCGCCGAAGTCGGGACTCAGGTGAAGTCAGTGGAGCAGTCGCCTCGAGCGGTGTTAAGAGGAAAATGGGACCAAACGCTTCGCGAAGACTGAACCAGGTTGGAGTAGCGTGTGGATAAATGGAACCAGGCATCAGAATTCTAAGAATTATGTTCCTTCTGCCACACTATCACGACAGTAAGCAATAGTACCAAGCTACGTCTATAACTTCTTTTGATTATCCTAAGACCAACCGTACTATTTGCTGTTACTGATACTATTGTTTCTATGGTCTTTCTATGGTCCATATATATTTATTTCCACATCTATGAATGATGCTATATCAATGTACGATTTGCCCACGTTCACCTCCTCGTAGTGTTCTACCACCGCCAAATATGAATTGCCCATCATTTTCATCATTGCCGACTTTCATACGTAGAATTGAGAGAACTCACCACTGACAATATATCATTATTTCATTCAACGTTTGCATTTTTGTGGTACATTTCGAGGATTTAGACAGTATCATGGAAGTCTGTAATGACTGAAAAACCGCGTCCTAAACGTGTAATTTTGTGGTTAATGAAAATCTATTAGTATATTGACATATATTATAAAATTACACACTCATTAATATAATTAATGACGTGTTCGCTTTTACATAATTAGAATTCATAATTTCAGAAAAGGTAAAACTGCCATAAATGCGTAAAAATGCCATTCAAATAAATAACCACGAATAAGAAAATCAAAATGATGTTTGCCATCACAAACAAGAAACGAAGATTGGAAGTTTGGGAGGGCCAGCACGAAGCGAGCGAATGAATTTGCTCCGGGTTCCGCTGCAGGAGGTGGCGGCCGCGCGCACCCGCGCTCTGGCGCGACCGCTCCCAGCGCATCACCGCCCGGCGACGCCTCGTCTGCGTAATGGGGAGAGAACCATTCATTACCGAATTAAAATCGAATTAATAACGCCGGCGTCAATTTAGTGACAGCGAACGCGAAGCCAAGAGGCCAGCAGGTAGGAATTACTCGCTGCATGGCGAGAATGCACCGACGTTGCGCCCACCGACCGTGCTCCCGGATCTTTTGGCTGAGGAGCGAATTGCCCCGCTGCGATAACGAACACTATATATTTTCCGTGAACATCCGGTTACTTTTATAAAAATCTTCGTAGTTAATTGTTCTACTGAAGTAATTTTTCATCACGTTTCAGACGAATAAAGATGATTCTAAGATTAAATATTTCATAAAATTATAAAAATACCGGATGTATTACTCAGTTCACAAATACGAAAAGAGATACTAATTAAAGTTTTATTTATTTCAATATCTTTACATTATAAAGGAGTAAATAAATTTATCAATAATATTCATCAGTGTTCATTAGTAATAATGTAAATTCGAATATTATACCAAAAGTACGAAATATAACGCTGCTGACAGTCATGTATTTTTGGAATAGATTGACTGTCCTTCTATTCAAAATCTCCGAGAAGTAAATTATGTCAATAAGTGTCAATAGATTTTGATCTTCTGAACACAACTTGGAAACTCTTAGCATGCAAAAATGTGTTAAAACAAATCAGGCAATTTCAGGAGGACCCTAAAAATGCCTATAGAAAGTAGTTACCTTCTTTGCATTTAATTTGTGCAATCCCCACATACAAGAAATTTCTGGCAAAAAGCCTGGGTGATATCGTCATTATTAAGTATAATGTTTCTTCAACACTGGCGTTTTTGACGTACCATAAAATTGCCGCCGTGAAGACGATATGTTAGCGACACACATCTGTCTCAAACACTAGACCGCGTCCCCGCGGTGGCCGTGAGCCGGGCCCCTCTCTAGGCCGTCAGTTTGACGGACGTGTGGCGTCTCGGCGGCTTCTAGCGCCCGCCGGCAAGCGATCAGCGCCGCGCTGCGCCGCGCCGCGCTGCGCCGCGCCGCGCCGCGGGCAACCCGTCATTAAAAGCGCGAGGCGCGCCTCCATCACCCTCGGATTCAATCGGCCGGCGACTTTCCTCGCGATCATCTCACGCCCCAACCCTCCTCATCGGTGAACTTTCACGGCTCACTGCGGTTGCACGACGTGCTAACTGATTCCCCGCAGTGTTTTGATTCCATCGGCACCATCGATTAGGTTTACTTTGACTTTCGGATAGTTTCAGATATTTGTGGAAAGGTTGTGTACAGAAACGCGAGAGATGGGGTCGTTGGATCATATGAAGAGATAATTACTGAACTGCCTAGGAAACAAAATATCAACGGTGAAAAGGAGAATGTAATGCAATTAATACAATATAATACGTACTATTTCCTGCAACACTATGGAGATTTTTTTAATGAAAATAAGGATGATCGCAAAAGAATGACGCTGATATAAATATATCTTGATTGAGGTTGTGGGAAGATGGGTGAATCGAATCATTGACGTTTTATCCTCCACAACGAAGAAGAAAGACATTATAAAGTAAATACACAAATTACAAGTAACTCGGTGTAGTTACTTGAATTTGAAATATGAATAAGTAATTATATTATGTTATTTATTTAATGTTTGTATTAAAGTCGAAGTCTTAGATTTGATAACATATTTTAAGAAATTGCCAGACAGGCCGTGTCATGTGGGATGTTTGGCAAACGATGCAACATATTCTTAACGCAATGAGCTTACAAAACACCTCGGTAATAATGAAGGAACAAGTATTAGATATTTTCTTACTAATTATATTTTTTGAGATTTTCCGATAGCAATGTTTAGCCTCCGGAAGCACCTATAATCAGTACTCCAGAGACACCCTCACCTTCCTCGCCATGAAAGTAGCAAATTCTCTAGCAAAGGTTTTGCTCCATCTTTTCTCGTTAGAAGAGGTATTATAAAAATTTAACAAACTTTTACGGTACTGCATATATCTAGGGTGCTTTCCAAAGACAGTTACAATGTTTAACAGTACCCAACGCTGTCGTTGAGTATGAGGCACTTATATCGATCCTCGTGGAATATGGAGCCAGAGAGGAGAGGGAAGAATAGGAGAGCAGAGGGGGTGTGTCCCTGTCCGAGAGGCCCCCCATAAATTAAACGAGTCTGCTCTTCTCGGAGGGGCCGAGAGGGGCGCTGGCGGTTCCGCGCCGCCGCCGCTTCCAGGATCCGGGCGCCGCGTGCTGCCCCGTCGTGGCCGCAGCCGCGCCGCGCTCGCCTTGCAACACGACCCCACAGCCACATTATGTAAAAACCATGAGGTAACCGGGGGCGGCAGTCGCGAGCGGGGGTGGAGGGGTGGCGGCAGGGGGGGGGAGGCGCGCGCTGGGCGACCCCAGGCGCGAGGGGCGGTCGCGGGTCGCGTCGCCCTCTGGACCGCCTTCAGCCAAATGACACCGGGAGATATTGTAAAAAAAAAAAAGTGTGTATGTCGTCGCGGGTAGCGCTCTTCTCGAAACAATAATGAAATGCCGTTACTGACTTTATTCACACGCAGTAGCTGTCGCGGCCCCATTGCATTTGCGCCGTTTGCGCAGAAAATAACAATGAGCAGAATATATTATTCGTTAGATGAATACAGAGTTTCGCTACATAAAAATCTCTTCCTTCTTCTTCTTTTACTTTTATTGACTTAAAATTAACGTGACATATCAATCGCAGCAAACGCTGTCACAATAAAGCGTGTAACGTATAAACGTCAAGCGGGTTGCCTAATGAAACAACTGACAATCGATAGCTATTTGCGGTGCTGAGCTATTTTTAACAGATATCATTCTATAATTCATGCATATATTTTACACGTATCATACAATTCCACAGAATATGTTTAATACAGCATTCACTCTGCATATAACCTACATACAGATAGCTAGATGACGTTAATGCAAACATATTTTAATGTCATTGCTATGCCCACCATTTGTGCCATTTCAGAACAACCGTATAACTATTTTCAGTAGACTCTTTTGGTAGAGGTTAATATTCAAATCAAAGCTTTTTTGCAAGGAACGTTTTGTTTACTTTTAAACATTACCATTAGACTTAAGGATAAAGGATAAGTAGTTCGTGATTAATTCGTTCCAAGTTCTAGAACACCTCTTGTCCCGCGATTTAGACGTCCAAAGTGTTTAACGCGTCATATGTTTTGCAAAGCCTTAGCCTAAAATATAAATTCACTGCAGTATGAACTAGTTAATCGATTCTTGATATAGTTACTCTCATACAGATAAATAATATGACATTATTAGGCTGAATCTGTAATAAATACTTTTGGCTTCAGAACCTCAGAAATGGAGAGTCTTTCAGAAACTCATAAAAGGTACGAAAATGCATGTAATTAAATTTAAAAAGGAATGTTATCGTTTAATTACAAATGTTCCATATTAATTAGTTTGCTTATAAGAACCTCACTTCCTTCAACTCACTTACACAGCTCACAAACCTATAATTAAAATAATGGAGCAAGTGAAAAAGGTATCAAATTACCCACAATTAAACAGCATGGTGTATCTCTACGAATATTCAAACTTAAATATATTCCACAGCAGGTTCCTCCAACTATAACCTCTAATTTCCCTCGCAGGAGCAAGAAATTTATCATGGAACTTCACCAAACTTGCTTCTCACACTCCCTCCCGCGCCAGCATTAGCGGCAGAGCGAGCCCATAAATAAAAACGGCGAGCCGCGGTTTGCAACATCGATAAGACACTAATCACGTCTTATTTACGGAGAAAACAATCCGTAATTGCCGTGCGCGGAGCCGCATTGCAGAATCGCCAACCAGTCGCCGTAAATCGCGCGCGGGGCGCTGCGCTGCGAGGCGAGGTGAGGCGAGGCGAGAGGATAGGCGACAGGCTAGGCGAGAGGAGAGGCAAGAGGCGAGGCGAGTGGCGAGGCGAGGTGAGGTGAGGTGAGGCGAGGCGAGAGGCGAGGCGAGAGGATAGGCGACAGGCGAGGCGAGAGGAGAGGCAAGAGGCGAGGCGAGGCGAGGCGAGGCGAGTGGCGAGAGGCGAGGCGAGAGGCAAGAGGCGAGGCGAGGCGAGAGGCGAGGCGAGAGGCGAGGCGAGAGGCGAGGCGAGAGGCGAGGCGAGGCGAGGCGAGGCGAGGCGAGGCGCGGCGCGGCGAGGCGCGCGGGGTGAGAGGCGAGGGGCGAGAGGCGAGGCGTGGCGCGGCGAGGTGAGAGGCGAGGGGCGAGAGGCGAGAGACAAGAGGCAGGGCGAGGCGAGGCAATGCGAGCGGAGTGGCGTGGGCGGTCGGCGCGTCGCGGAGCTGGAACCACTCGACGCCAACCCGTCCCGCTCCCATTTGTCCCTTCTCGCGACCCGGTGGCCTCTCTTTCCCTGGAGTTTACTCATTAATGATTTCATTCTTACTTTCTCGTTCGCGTAGTACAAATGCTGCAGAGAACCGGGGAGATTTTGATGCAAGTACACGTTTTAGGTGGTTTCCCTAAAACAGATTTTGTTTTCAGACACTTGTTCTCCTCCCTGCTCCTCTAAATGTCCAAAAATCGATATTCTTCAATCGATCTAGCCGAATTCCAGACCCTGCGAACCTAAAATTATCTTTAAATTTTGGGAGTACTTTACAAACCCTTTGAATATTTTTTTTTATTTTTTATAACAACCGGCTGCAATTTTTTCATTTAGCTTTCTGTAAAAATAGAACCCCATAAACTAAATTCTATCGCATAAGCGCCATTTTCATTACAATGTTTGAATTTTGAAAAAATAAAGATATGTATTTTGAGATGTCTTGGCCGCGATGTATTGAAACACCGTAGTTGAATCATGGCAAGAGCATGCAACTTGGAAAGGGGCACGCTTGAGTTAAAATCTTCTCTCGATAAAATATTTTTGCCTTTAACAACACTCGCAGAGAGATGAATTACTCAACGAGGCGACCCCAATTGAAGTAAATCCTTCGCTAGCAGCAAAGACGTATGCAAAGGAGTCAAAATGTGCTAAATGTCCTACGTGGGCTGATATTGTATTATTACGTAACCGTGACAAACAATATGAAAAGGTTTGTGCTGTTGTAGCCTCACTATTTTACATTGTTCATATCCAAGTTCCCTCAAATGATTAAAATCTCTTCTCCGTTTCTTCAATCCCCAACACTCGGACGGTTTTTCAATTCTCCGTCTTGCAATCTAGAGTCGCGCGCGGCCCAACAACTTCTCCCTCCGCGTTGCGCTGCGGAGAAAAAAGAGGCAGCTCCTGGGACGCGAAGACACAGCCAGCTCGGTTTAGCGCCTTGCGTCGGTTTCCCTTGAGTTTCTTCATTTAGATTTAATTGTTGCCATTTTAATTTTCCAAGTTTTCTCAGATTGGCCCTATCTGTCTTCATTTTCCTCAACTCTTCTCGGACAAACATTTATTTCTCGCGCTTCTTTGTGCCGTAAATTACACGCGGGGCGTTGGGCTTCCGACGGATGTGCGAGGCGAGTGGCGCGGCTGTACGCCGCCGCCTGTGGAGTTGGAAACACGCGGCAACGAAGATTCGAGAATAGGAGGTTAATTTCTACGTCATCGCTGTGAACAAAAACCGCCCTCGACGATCGCAATGAAGTTGACTGTGTTAGATGTGATGAACCGGACCGACATACCAAGATGTTAGCATTATTCACAAACGAACGAAAAACATTTCATTCGTTAAATATTTTCCCCCAAATGTTCTACAGTTTACGAAACATTTGAAAGCACAAAACGTCGAAGAAACATTAAAGAAATCAAAATTCATGAAAATGTCAAAACACAGAATATTTCATTTGTCGTGGAGGGAACGTCTGAATATAATATTGAATGCCTCTAGTTTCGCAGTTCTTGGCTTGACGATTTCAATTCCTAGATATAATTTATGTATTTCATCGCCTCTTACCCCATTTTCACCTACTTTTTCACGAACACACATCTTTACGTCTCTAAATTTTCCCACGTGCTTCAGTTTTCGTTCAACACTCTTTTCCTTTTTCATTGTTCCGTACGTTTCTTTTCATCTCTTGCTTTATATTCTCTCCAATCCGGGTCGGTTGCTGGGCTGACCGCCATAGACAGACTGTCAATGTAAAGAAGGATCCTATTGCAAGAAGAAATATGAGAAATGCTTTCGAAATGATGCTTTTATTTTTCTATTTCAATCCAAACAATATGTCAACGTATTATCTTTTTGTCTAGTAATGCACGAACTGAAAAAGCTACTACAAGGTAAAGTTACTTCACACGCCATCTTTGAATATTGATACGGGCTATTCAGGGCATGACATGCCTTTAACTGCAGATAAAATACAAATTCTTATCATGTTTATTGAATTTATTTCCAAAACGTATTGTATGATACAGATAATTAACGTAACTTTTTTTTGCAACATCGAACGCGTAATTTGTCTGCATAACACGAGAGAGTTGCGTGGACTCTCATTCAAGAACTTCACGCCCAAGGTGACAATGTCGGCTGCTTTGACAGACGCCGACTACTGGTTAGTTCCTGGAGTAATGAGCTAATTGCCGAGTGCGTGACACTCCGGCTTCGCGCAAAGAACCGCTCGCGAGGAAAAACGCGCTCCAGGTGTCCGCGTGGGTTCCCACGCGAGGTGTTAGGCTCTCGCTCGTTTACACGTACTCACACTCACGAAAACTTCCGCAAGAGTCTCGTTCTGACATAACTACTATTTGCATTACATGGAAGAAATGATCTCAAAATCTAAGCATGAATATGCCGAATTCCGGCTGGAGCATATTTAGTGGTACATTCATGTAAAAGAAATCATACAAATATCACAGACATCCCCCCCAGATAGTTAACAAACAATTCTTATGATTAATTAATCGCAAAAAATCGGAATTCATTGACATAGGTCTAATGCCATTGTAAGTCTACCTTTGCCGAAATCTCTTGGTGGTTTTAATTTACATTCTCATAATTAACACTCTTCTAATTTTTCTAGAAATTCAATTACATTAATTCAAAACTGTGCGATCGTTAAGTTCTTTTAGTAACTATTTCAACATTTGCTCACACAAATATCGTGCATTTGATAGTTTGTAAAGGTTCTTAGAACATAAAACACCCCCTCAAGAATAGTCAAATACATTTCAGAATCTCGCAAGAAACATGTACAATAAGATAACTTTATTTACGCTAATGAAGTGGCGTTTATACTGAGTAACGTGTCAAGCGAAAATTCTAATTTACAAAATAAAAAAAATGTTGGTTTAACCTTGTATACCCCAAGAAGTGTTGATACGAGTGTAATATTACACCTTACATGGACTTACCACAACCTGCCTAAAACATTTACTGCGAGAATTATTTGCATCGACATTTCACCATGACCTTTCACCCAACCCGCTGCGAGTGCCGACAACAGGTGAGCTCTTGACGATTTCACGACGCTCGCCACTCGTCGACGCGCTGTAAATATAAATATAAAACGCGACGTGCCGGGAATATTTACGACCGGCGCAACCCGCGGGCGGCTGGCAGCGCATTCGCACGGCACAAAGGTGGGAGGGGCAGGGGGGCAGAGAGTGAAGTAGCCGCAGCCCCGAGGCAAATGACCGGCGAGACGAGAGGAGGGTTGGCGAAAGAGAGACCTTGATGGAAGGAGTGAGATTGGTGATGGAGTGAAGTTGATGGTAGGTCTGACGCTAATGATGGGGGAGTATTTAGTGATGGGGTTTGATGAAAACGATAGGGTTGTCAGTGGGGTAGCGTGAGAAGCTGGTAGTAGGGGTATTGCTGGTGGGGTAGCGTGACAGATGGAGTGGAGGTAACAGGGTTGGGGTTACCGGTGGAGTAGGGTTGCCGGTGGACTGAGTTTGCTGTTGGGTGAGGAGTTGCCAATAGTGGGAAGGTTAGCGGTGGGGATGAGGTTGCCGGTGGGGATGAGGTTACCTGTGGGGATGGAGTTGTCGGTGAGGCTGAAGGTGAGCGATGTTGGGAGTGGGTTGACGTTGGGGACATCCGCGGCGAAAGCGAAGGCGGTAGGGGTGACGGCGGGGCGTCGACGCGACGGTGGCGCGGGGGCAAGTAGGCATTGGAAGACGGCGTGCGGCCCCGCTCTCGCGCGCCTCCCAATTACCGCCCTCCCCTTTAGGGAAGAGCGGCGCCCGGAGGTCGGAGGTCGGCCCGTTCCGCCGCCGCGCCGCGCGCCGCGACCGGACGCCTCCGGCCCTGTTAACACGAGGCTTAACAAGGCGACGGCCGGGCACGGCGTCGTTAAGCGGGCTCCCGCGCTCTGCACGGCCGTAAGATCCGCAGAAAAGCGACGCCGCAAGCCGCTGTTTACGGGTGTCGCCGCTATCGCGCAGGATGTTACAAGAGTTTAGATTTTCCTAGTATCGTAAAATAGTTTCTCCGATGCTAATAGAAACCTACGGACAGATTTGGAAAACGAAAAGAGAAAACGTGAATTCACAATATTTCCTTGAACTAGTATGGAATAAAATCAATTACCGATATGTCTATGGTATTTCTGTGTTATGATTTATAAACGAATTCTCGAAAGAAAGAGTACCATCGTTCCATCTGAAGGTCATGTAGAAAAATGTTTTGTGAAGATGAAGATGATTTGATGGTTTTAAAGATTTAAATGAAATGTTCGTACTTGAATAAAAATGCTTAAGTTCCTGTAAATGGGACAGCAGCATAAAAATATCAAAGTGGGTTTAACTCAAAAGATTTTTTACCTCATTAATAAACAAAATTATTCACATTTACTACACAAGTCGAAAGCATAAAAAAATTCCAAATTTTATTTTCATGATTTGTTCCACATCAGAAAGTTATACTAAAATATTCATTCATGTCCACAACAGTAATGCCTAACGTATATAGCACATAATTATCGTTTAAAAACGTTGTTAGCTCTAAAGTTCTTCCACTCTTTGTTATATCGAATTTTTTAAAATAGATATCGAGTCGAATGGAAATAAATATTTTCGTTCACTCCACCAAAATTAGCTTCACCAACTCCATAGCATTTACAATGTATTAATTTAACGAGTTAGTGTATATTAAGTATAGTTGGAACCAGTTAGCGAGGAACTAATCAAAGACTGCTCGCATGGTTGCAAGAAGTAAACAAGTATAACTTATTACCTCTGAGAGCCTCCTAAGTGATAATGCATTACCTCTAACCAACGACTTAATACTGTCTATGATGTTTTTCAGCGATTTGGGCTGGAATGAGAAACACATTGTTTATAAAAACAAAAAATAATAATTTGTAGACAAATACATTTAAAACATTTTGGAAATGTAATAATTACATGTGCGTAATTTTAACAGAGGAAGGGATGAAATTAAAATGGTATTGTTCTTAAATGCGAAAGAGTAATACCATAATTGCTCCTTACTTTAAAAACAAATCAAACAGTTTTGTAGTTTTTAAATTTCATTCCTGAGATTAGTGAACAAGAAATCATGGACAATATGTACTGTTGTTCTATCTTCGTATCTATCTCGTTTATGTTATATGCACATTGTGGTGATACATAAAATTAATTGTGTAGAGTGTCTCTATTTAGTGTGATTGCTAATTTCACGTTTTCCTCACCCAGCTTCTGCAGGGAGCGTCAAGGAATCTTCCACTAAGAAGTAATCACTTTAGAAGGGGTAGTTATTTCAGTAGCGCTGCATTGAATCTCCAATTGCTCCAGCCTGTCATTGTTCAGTGAATTTATTGCTGCAAAACAAAAATTAATATCGAGAAAGAGGTGTTCCAGTTAATCGATAACTAGAGCGACTGGTTTCTTTGAGCAAATTGAAGCCTCCTGTCTATGCGATATACATTTGCCTTACATCGGAGACGCTACACGTCGGAGACGCTATATATCAGACCAAGTGCAACTCTATGTCCAGTGCAGCCGCTCTATCGAAACGTGGTAGTATTCTCATTAATTGAAGTAAAGATGTAAACAAAATTTCCCTTCCAAAAATCCTATTTGATTTTGACGTATTTAAGTGCCAGTTACAGAATGTCATTTCAATGAAATTTTTCTGAAATATTTCCATCAGAATCGAGGACCAGCTGAATATTGCACGAGTAGAGAACGGTTTGGGGAACGGGCGGACCTTCTCTGTCTTTCTTTGTCGTAATATGTGATTTCACACCGTTTTTGGCTTGCATCTCGTAAAATGTCCGAAAAACATAAAAAAGGATTAATTGAAAACACAATTCACTACGCCTACAGCCAAATCGTTTTGAAGGTTGAGAAACGCGTCGCCGCCGTGGGCATTTACATAGCATTTCGATGTAAATGGGTGATGGTTAACCTTTAGGAACCTAATACCTTTAGGAACGTGTGCATAATACCAACCCCTGCGAAACTTTAGAAATAAGTAAAATAAAATTGGTTCACGTGTATAGGAGTAAGGCATGCGCTGTGTTAATTTATAGGGCGTTGAATTGAAGGATGATTCGTACAAAAACCCCAAACCAAACCCCAAAACAAACTCCCCAAACCAATGAGTAAGAATGATCAGTGATTTAAGTTTCACTGGAATGAAGGAAGTGGTTTCTGAAGAGAATACTAGAGGGTCCGTGGCGTAATGGTTAGCGTACGCATACACCTTTCTCTACTGGGGTCCGCGTTCAATTCGCGGCATTACATGTGGAATTTGTGGCGGACGATGGCAGACCTCTGGAGGACTCTAACGCTTGGCGGATTCAAACCCGATCGAAGCCGTGGATTTTTAAGGGCGAGAAAATCGTTCGTACGCCATCGTTCGGAGGGGAAGTAAAGCGACTGTCCCATGTTAGTAGATTTACTTGCATGTAAAAGATCCTCAAGCCTAAATGACGCCTCTGAACTAAATTCAAATCGCCTATTTCTCGCCCAAGAAGTACCTCCTTTTTCTTCTAGTTGGTGAAAGGAACGTAGCGTGTGAAATTTTCGTGGTCAGACGGAAGAGCAGGCCTCATGGCCTGAGTCTCACCACGTAAAATAAGGCATTCATTCATTCATTCTCCTGACTTTCATTCCACCATTTTTCTACCATCATTCACCTCATCATCATTATCGCTATCACCCTCTCATTAGGTGTCACACATGGGCCTCAATGATCTCAGCAGATGACGGGTTCCTAAACCACAACAAATAAATATATGATACAAATGTATCTATTTGGCATTTTGTATCGATTTACCGACTTTTGTCGCTTGCTAACCGTCTCCCCCATGCCTGGGGGGTAAGAGAACATGTGGTGAAAATGACGCATTCAGTTCACAGAAACTGGCAAACACAGCGTGTCTCAGTTTTTGCTCGTTGCACACCTACTATAAACAGATGGTTTTAAATGAAAGCTTCTACTCTTATTTTGGTATTAGCGGGAATCGAACTCGGGACCACACCACGGAACAATGCAAATAAATTATTTACTTATTTATTTGCATTGTTCCGTGGTGTGGTCCCGGGTTCGATAACAAATAAATAATAAAAAATAAAACATAATAAAAATAAATGAAACAAATAAATTCTTGAATAAATAATTTAATTTATTTGTTTTATTTCATTATAGTTATATTTATTATTAATTTTTACCTTTTCGCTACTACGTGTATATTTCGATTTATTTTTTAACTTAATTTTATTTACATATCTATTTTTTTATTTAATTTTATTTGAATGCGGGTGAGAAGGCACAGGAGCGAGCGGCCGCGGCCGAGGCGCACACTGCGCATGCGCGAGCGGACGCGTGCGGAGTGGGGCGGGGTTTCTCCGCGGTGCGGTCGTGCTCCATTCATAAGCGGCGCGCGGGCGGCTGGCCGGCTGCGGCTGGGCCGTGCCCACGGCGACCCCTGACGAGGGCGGACGGCGTATTTGTCAGCCGCTTCTGACGCCGTGCGCAGGTTGCGTTGTGTTCATGTCGCAAGCCGTTTTAACGACGCTGTTCTGTTCTCTCTTCCTACGTTTTATGGCAGGCGAATACACGTACACTGGTTAAGGTGTTCAGATTCATAGGATTCATTGCGTCTTGAAACTTATACTTGTGTAATGGGCGTTAACAGTTGTTTGTGAGGATTCAATACGCACGGCAACTTCACATAAGTGACAATTCTGCTTACTTATTTGTGTATTGCAAACAGTTTTATCGCAGTGCTAATGTAGAGGATATCAATCATCTGGAGAGGAACACTTTTACTCTTGGGAAAGATTACCTGTTGTAACCATTATAAATATTCCAATCATAATTTGTCATAAGTGTATTGTTTTGAAGCAATTTAATTATCTTAAATAACACGCTGAAACATATTTACGACGTCTATTACGAACTTATTTAGCAGGATAATGGAGTGTTTATGGCTCCGTTTAATTCTAGTGAGGTTAGGTTTGAGAGTCTTCCAGTATTTTGTCCAGAGTCTTCCAATCTTCTATGTCCACAGAAGACAATCCTGACTAACCTGACCTCTAGAGCTAGAACAAGCCATGCAGTCGGATGTCTCTGGGGAATGTTAAATAAAAGTCAACATTGAAGTCAACGTAGAAAAACATGAAATTAGAAAATAATATCTTCAAACTATCATGTAACATGCATATTATGTAACTGTAATTATTGTAAAACGAAAATATACACTCGATCTATAAGTAGGTTGCTCTTTAATTAATTTCTTTTTTAAAATGAATTTATTATTTTTTGGTCGCTTTTTAACTACTTCCAGTATTTTGGCACGTAAACGATTGCATCTTTAGGGGAGGTATAGAACATTCTGTCCATTTTTAGCCAAAATGAGATTATTAGCACTATCATATGGGTTCTTGTTCTATACCCAGAGGTATACAACAGAATGTCCTACGACAAGAATTGGCAGAGTTACAACAAGTCCACTTCCAAATCCAATGTAAAACATTTTCAAACTGCTCTCTTGTAAAATTTAGTAAATATGACATAATGCCGTTTATCTCCAACTCACAGATATGATAAAAGACGCGAAGTTTTGTCAATAATATCACCGTATAAATCTTCTATGTCCACAGAAGACAATCCTGACTAACCTGACCTCTAGAGCTAGAACAAGCCATGCAATCGGATGTCTCTGGGGAATGTTAAATAAAAGTCAACGTAGAAAAACATGAAATTAGAAAATAATATCTTCAAACTATCATGTAACATGCATATTATGTAACTGTAATTATTGTAAAACGAAAATATACACTCGATCTATAAGTAGGTTGCTCTTTAATTAATTTCTTTTTTAAAATGAATTTATTATTTTTTGGTCGCTTTTTAACTACTGGGACATGTAGCGCCCACTTTGATGTTTTTTTTCTTTTGGGGCAACTGTAGAAGAAACACAACACGCAAGGACGACACAAAGCCATACACAAACACATCCATAACTGAGGGGAACTCGAGCCTTCCGTCCGAGATCGCCATTGTCTTAGCGATCTCGGCTATCCGGGTCAGCTAATTCATTTCTCTTTCCAGGGAGAAGAATACAACTGATAACACTAATAGGATCGCAAATACATTGTAGAGCTGCATTTTCCAGTTTTTACTTTTAGGGTGATGCACAGTACATTTTGGTGAAGAGAAGATGACGCGTCCAATAAGTTTCGAAACATATCTAAAAACGAATCAGCCTCACACGCACAATACCCTTCAAACACACACACACACACACACACACGCACGCACGCATATTGTATAGAGAGGAGCTCGTAGGATACGAGGTGTGCGTAAGGTGGGTCTGCCGCCTGAGGTCGTGCACCGGAGGCGGCAGCAGCGAACCGTGCAGCGCGGCGCGGCGCACGCGAGAGGCGGCGGCAGCGGCGGCGGAGGCGGCGGCGGCGGCGGCGGGCGAGCGGGCGGGCGGCGCGGAGGCCGCAGGTCGCGTGGGCGTTCGCGAGCCGCCCACTGCGGCGTAAACATCGTAAATACGCGCGCAGAGAAACTCGCGCTGCGGCGCACCGCCTGCGAGTGGTCGCCCCCTGGGGCACGAGGCGGCACTGGGGGCAGGGGGCGGGCCGGCGGGGACGGCGGGGACTGTGACTGTGATGGTGAAGGCGATGGTGGCGGCAGGGGCGGTGGCGGCGGCGGAGACGTGGGGCTGCACCGGGCACGGGGGGCAGGGGGCGGGGTCATGGGCGGAGGCGGGCGGCTGGGGCGAGGGGCGGAGGCGGTGGGGGCTGTGATGGTGGCAGCAGAAGTGGTGGGGGCGGCAGCGGTGGTGCCGGCGGTGCGGGGGCGGCGGGTACAATTTTGGCGGTGGGGGCGGCAGTGGAATCGGCGGAGGGATTGGATTCGTGGGCCTACACCCGGCACCAGTGTCAGAGGCGGGGGCGGGAGCGGGGGCGGCGGGTTCTGGCCACGCCATTTGTATGCGCCGTGTGCGTCTGTGCCTTGCGCTTCCTCGCTGATAGAAGAGCGCCACTCGACACGTGCGTGCTCGACGCCGGAGATTTTCGGATGTGGACATGCGAAGCGTAATATACGAACTTTCTCCCCTACTCATCATGCACTGCACGCAAATAAGCATTTATCCTTTGCAGTCAATAGCAACTGTATTATTCAATAGCTTCAGACAATTAAAATATGTATTTGCAAAAGATCTTTCTAGAAATATCTTCTATTTGCATTTCGTCAAGGTTAAATATATAATTTTTTTCTCAGCCAAAGATGGCGTTAAACATAATTGAAGTATATGAAGTTTTAAAACAGTTGGTACTAAATCCTGTTGACGTAATGATTTTTGTAATGAATGCAATGGTATATAGATGGCTGACCTGTGTTCTGCACGTTAGTAAAACCATCAACTAACAAAATATGTGTATGTTTTATTTAAAAAATCATTAGTTATAATAAGCGAGCGATATCATTTTTACATACTGTTACATCCTTTGCTTTGCAAATAATTAATATGAATAATTATTTATGACCAGATTTATTATATTGGAATTAGTGCACAAAAATACCTACGAAAGAAGTTTTTATAGGCTCTCTAGAGAAAAGAGAAAAGTCAGACAGATGTTGCAATACGCCTCACAAACACTGAGTGTGGGTTGGCGCGTCGAATGATTATTACCACGACAACCCGCCATTAAAAGACACTGCAAAGATTCATTCCCCCGTAATGACCATCTGTCGTATGCCCTTCGATTAACCGCTAACCTACGCACATCATAACGTGAAATGCGGCCTTCTGACGTTCTCTTAACGGCATCTGACGCGTGTTGCCATTTACAAGCAGAATTGTTTCCAAACATGGTGTCGACAGGTTTCAAAAATAAACACTGGGAAAATTAACAAATGTAATATACTAGTATGAAATTTGTAATGAATTTTGTACGGTGATATATTGTTTTCTTCTCAACTAATTACTTATGCTAAATGAACTTAAATTAATTAGAAACATGAAATAATATTCCAATAAAATAATATTTATTATTATAGAATTCACATTGCAAATTGCATATGAAGTTTGAAGTGTTTCATAAATTGATAATTGACGAAAAATGCATCAAATTTTACATCAGTTTCTATTTTCATGTAAAACCATTTCTTGTTTTCCCTTTGTTCTTTTTCACAACTTTCTCTCACAATATAAATAATTATATTGCAATAACTTAATTGATATTACAAAAACGTCTTAATTTGCTAACGACAGAGTGTGGTACTCATTTTTGCGACCAGAGAAACAAGTTGGTCGATTTGCTTTATTCCATAAAGTTTCTATCTCCAAATGGCTCTCGAGGCCTCGATCTACGAATTCCCAAACACACAATTTAAATAGCAAGCCCTAATTTAGTTAAACATTTTATTAGAAAAATAACTAAATAAAAATTTCATAAAAACAGTTCATATTGTTGTAATTTTAGTAGTACTACTATTTCCTGTTACTGCTGGCACCGTGTCTCACAGCCTCATGGGCGCATACTGGCTCAACACCTCGATATGGGTCACGGGTTTGAATGCCGACCTGGCCATAGAAGTTGGTCGTATGGCTTTCCTGTGTCTTCTTTTTAGAAGGGCCTTGTGTTTTTTCCTATCCCTATCGGAGAAGCCCGCAACTGTGTCTAATTGCGCAAGTCCAGCTTATCATACATCACTCTGGGGAGCGATCGGTCGCTAGTTCCGATCGATAAAATCTCAATGAAAGAAACCATTTTGTTTCCAGAAAACCAATAGTTGCTACCTTTTGGCAATCGACAATAAACTTTCATCCATTTACTGAGTTGCATCTCAGAGCTGGCGAAGCATGACTCCTCCCACAGGGCGCAGCGCTCAGGCTCGTGTCCCGCGCGGGGGGGGGGGGGGGCGGTGCGCGGGCGGCGCCTGCCGGAAACGCGCGGCCGCCCGACGCCGACGAGACGAGACGCGCGCCCGGCCACCTGGCGACCAGCGGGCCGGAAAGAAAGTGCTCCGCGATGACAGCGCACGCCGCTCTCCGACTGCGACAACTTTCTTGCGGCATTGTTGTGCTCAAATGTTTCGTGAACGACGCTTTTATTTTAATTAATGTTGATCACTTATTTTATAGTAAATGTTCTGTACTTGTAATCCACCGTTTTGTAAATTGAAATAGGGTAAACGGTACAGTGATTGGCCAATTAAGAGTTGTGGCAATATTAAGGTATTTGAAAAATTAAATTTTGAAAATTTGTCAGTAACTTTCTACTGTCCGATGATCCCTTTACTTATCCCAACCGTAATTTCTATAGGAAAATGAGCATTATGTTATTAATTATTTCTTTAATAAAAAAGTTGTACAGTACATTTGTACATTTTGTACTGTAATTGTCCAGAAATTATAGTGATTGGCCAACATGGTGACAGTGATAGGCCACTGAATTATTTCCAACACAAACAACTGGTATACTCTTGTGGTCATGGTAAATATTACATTATACTGAGAAAGCGTCCCTTTTCGCCATATACAAGTAAACTATTAGAAAGTTAGAATATACAAGCAGAATATTAGAAAGTGGTAGAACAAACGGAAATTTAAATTATAGTTGGAATGGCCATTCACAGTACCGTTTACCCTACTATAAATGAAATACATTAATTTCATTCAGAATTTTTTTTAATTTACTACCGTTTTCATCTCTTTCCCAAGAGATTCACAGTATTCTACCGTTTGGCATAAAACATTTATTTGAAAAAAATATTGCTTTTGCTTTCGGTTTTGTATTTTTAATGATTATCATTGCACATTTTAATATCAGCTTCAATTTCCAGTAATCAGCTGACACTCCCTGCCCTCAGAAAATACCACTGCCTTTTTAGGACCTAAAGAACATTGACTCCAGTCTCCACTCCGTAACTCCGCTGTAGTTCGTAAGTTCATTACGACCAAGAACTGTCTAACCGTTGTGGATTGTAAGCCCATGGCGGCACATGTACCCTATTACAGATAGAGAAATTTGGTGGCTGCGAAGTAACGCTAATTTTGAGTCTCATAGGTCAGGATGGGAGCTTATCCCCCTGGAACGCAGTCACATTCATACAACATTCGGGCAGGGACAAATTCCGAGAGAAACGGGGTTCTGACGGTGCCTCATGGTGGTTGGGATAGGCCTAATCATGCCACAACACTAAAGCAAAATCCTTGCCCAAGGCAGGATTCGAAGCTGCAAGTCTTGCTTCTCGCACCTCCCGCCTTAACCACTACGCTAAATGACCTGGACAATCCGTTAAAGTACCTAATGTTAAGTAAAATTAATGGTAAAAGTGGAAAGTACTTTTCTCTTAAAAATGTACTCTTCAAAACTTTTCCGTTACTAAAATAGGTTTTATCAATCGACTTGAAATCATAAAGGTATATCTTCATGAAGAGTTGATGGTAATACTCACGAATGTCGCTCTCACGTCAAGTCATTGAATGGTGTGGTAACTTACCTGTAACCAAACAAAAAAGCATGAACAATACTGGTCAATACATGTGAGAATAAAGTAGATGACAAATATTCTTCTAAGAACAAAATCAGTCCAGAAAAATGTCCACGGGTACACTTCAAAACATTTACGTTATTAAATAAATGACACCATTGTGGGTCCTTGATACCAAAAAACTAGTTTGTGGTAAAAACATGTCTGTCCATCCTTTCATTTGTCCGTGGTAAGTGCTAGTGCATAAACTGCTCAGACGATTTTCTCTAAAATTAGTATTCCTCTATCGATCCGATCGAACTCAACTTCAAATTTGTTGATAAATTTGTTTTCAAGGGTAGGGCAAAGCACTCTTAAAAATTAAGCAGATCTCATTTTTGTACAACTCTCTACATTTTTTAAAATTGCAAAAGTTCAAAACATTTTCAGCGCCTTTCTACAACTTGAATATTGGAGTAACAGATTTCTTTCCTTTATAAAGTATGTTCTCCAAATGAAGTCATGTACAAATTTTTGAAAATATGAGTAGTTTTCGGGTTTTCTGCGTGAATACGCAAATAAAAAACAGTTTTATTAAAACGATTCCAATTTTTTCTTTATTTTTTCTTGAATAGACCAAAGTACGCTCTTAAAAATGGTGCAGGTCCCACTTTGGTAAAAACTTTGAATAGTCAAAATTTGAAAAAAGGTACAAATTCGAGAGAGTATGTGCTGTTTGAGCATCACTTTTCTTCTCTTCTTTCTTTCAGGAAAAAATGATCGACTTCACGAGCACCTCAAGCGCTCCAGCAAAGGCTCGAGCATTGCGCGTGCGTGGCTGCCGAAAACGCGGAGGGACGCTTTAGTAAGGCGTTGCTTTTCTGAGGAGCGGTGCGACGAATTTTTTTCTTTATTTTTTCTTGAATAGAGCAAAATACGCTTACAAAAAAATGGCGCAGGTTTAATTTTCGTCGAGCTCCCTAAATTGTAAAAAAATGAAAAAGTTATATGTGCTGTTTGAGCACATATTTTTTTCTTCGTTGTCTTTTCAGGTCAGGACGGTCGACTGCATGAGCAGAGCGACCCCAACGCGCAAGCAGAGCCTCGGGCACAGCGCACGCGCGGCTGCCGAAAACGCGCAGCGACGCTCTCATAAGGCGGCGCTTTCCTCAGGAGCGGCGCGAGACGTGTCGTATGCCACGAGGCGTGCATACGTGAATTGAACTGAACTGAATTGAATTGAATTGAATTAATGCCTTATTTTACGTGGCGAAACTCAGGCCATGAGGTCTGCTCTTCCGTCTGACCACGCAAATTTCGCCACGCTCCTTTCACCAACTAGCAGAGAACGGACGAATTTTTTGGGCGAGGAACAGCGGATTTGAATTTAGCTCAGAGGCGTCATTTAGGGTTGAGGATCTTTTACATGCAAGTAAATCTACTAACATGCGTGCGTGCGTGCGTGCGAGCGAGCGAGCGAGCGCCCACGCACGCCACGCGCCGGCCGCTCTCCCCCTCTTGAGGGGCACGTCGCGCCGCGCCGCGCCACGCGCGCCAGTTGCATTACGCGGAGTGGCGCGTCAACGTGAAACGATTCATTTCTCTCCGCTCCGCCTCCCGCACCTCGCGGCTGGCGACACACTGGCTCGTTTCATGCCCGCGCGCGGCAGGTGGACAGGGCTCAAAAATACTTGTACCAGTTTTGGCCATTTTCTAGAAAGATACTGAGGAGAGCGCTTTTATGCTTGCGTTTGGACCAACGCTTTTAGTCGTACTGGTGCCATGCGAATGAACTTTCTCCTCTACAAAGACAAGTCTTTCCTTGAGATACTTTTATGCGAAGATGCCCGCAGGAAGCAACTTTGCCGTACATAATTAAATGAGACATTTGTAAGATGGGGCACAATTAAACCTTAGTTATAACATGGAGGTGTGTAGGCAACCAATGCCCAAAAATGTACAAGCCCTTGCTTGCAAACAAATCATGATTTAATGAGTCTGAGAATCGGAGTGTGTAGTTCATTTGCACGTATTCGTTTTGACACGATGGCGTGAAAAAGATGGAAAAGAGAATCACTGCCTCAAGACATTTTCTACTACTCTCAGAATCTATTATGTATGATTGGTTCAAGCGGTTCTCTTAATATCAGGCTAAAGCTAAGATAATATTTTTAGGGTCAACGTAATTATGCATTTTGAAACAAACTACGGTATGTTCAAATGAAAGTACAAAATAAGACTTTATCTTACAGTAAATAATGCTTGATCTGCAATTAAAAATATATGAGCCAACATGTCACACACAGATGCAGATGTCATAAAATTGGATTAATAAACAATATAACATTAATTATGCAACATACGGATAAACAAACTAAAATTCTATTGAAAAACATGTAATTATATTCTCCCTACTTTACGTTTGTTTCCTAGGGCCTTTGCTTTCTTGTACTCTTCACGTTGGCCGTATAGTGAACACACTACATCGGCGTCAAGGGTGACGTCACATCTATAACCAACCGTGAAGTACTTCCCCAAGGTTATTCTCGTTAGCGTTCGCCTTTTGTCTTGAGAGGTCAGAGCAAACCCAATAAAGATACCGAACACTGATTTATCTGATCTAATTCGTCTCTGCTTAAGTCTATTACCATGTAATATATCTCTTACTGGAAACTTAATGAAAAATATGCAGAATTAGAGCCATTGAATTGATTTGCTTAAATTCATGGCTTTAAATTGGGCAAGGAAAAATAAAGTAAAAGTTACATCTTTTTGTGAGTTTCAAGGTTTGAGAGTCAATTTAAATAAAAACCATTTTAATAATGTCATGGATAACATTAATGAGATGAGATGGTATTTACTGTTCAGTGGAGTTGATGGTGAAAGTACGACTGAAGGAAGACAAAAATTAAGTAAAGAGATAAACCGCAAATAAAGATAAACAGTGGAGCTTTTCTTCAAACATAGCAACTGACATTTTTACAGTGTGCTAATTTTAAAAGAAGAAACTTCAATACGAAGTGATCCTCGTCAAAGTTGTTTGTAAAAATTGCTTCAATTAAAAAAATCCATAATACTTGTGTACTCAATGTTAAGATCTAAACAGAACCACGCAAGAAGCCACATCAATTATCAGATCTGATTTGTATAAGTTAAGTCATAAAAATTGTAAATATTACATAGTAAAGCCTGTATGAGTACATATGGTATTTGCTAACCTTGGCCGTTAATCGAGGTTGCCGCTTAATTAAGATTAGGAGGTTACTGGGTATGTACATCAAATCTAATTGTCCTAATTGTAATTAAATTAAGCATATTCTCTTTAAAAAAATTAATAACAATAAATGACAAATAAAATTTAAGCAGATTATGTAGGAACATTCAGCTAACGGCTAATATCAAAATACACCCTTGATTTACCACTCATTCTCTTCTTGTCCGTCGAATCAAACAAGCAAACTTGTCTTGAAGACACAATTCACATTCATTTTGCTAGGAACGTTACAGCAGTGTCCTTCGACGAAGAAGTTAGCGAATGGCTTCGAGATCGGATTCATGTGCTCCACAATTTCTTAAGAGATTTCCCATGAAGCACGACTTAACAAACCACAGAAATGGCGGGGATGAATTGAACGCGACGTGGGTTTATTAATCTGGGTTAATTAATATAATATTAAAATCACGGTTTTGCCTGAAACACAAATTAATCATTCTGCAAAATAAGCGACTCTAGATGCCACTGTTCGAAGTGATCTGAGAATGCATCTCGTCACAGGAATATATTATATCAACTGCAATCTCCACCACTGTACCACATCTTAGAATACTTTTCAAAGTCGCTTGATGTGACGTTTAATAAAGGTCAGTCTAAAAAATGTGCCTGGCCATTGATCGCTTAGTCAGGTGGTCGCCTAAAAGGGAGAATATTTTTCCATGTCCTATGCAAAATTGAATCGGTTCCATGAAGAAATGGCCGTTAAGTAAGGTGACAGCTTAATCGAGGTGACCGGTTGACCAGGTTTGACTACTAAATGACATTATTGAAGGAAGTACATAAATGGAAAACAGTTTGAAATGAAATGTATCTTGCAATGTATTTCTAGTTGAAAAACCATTCCTGAAGTAATTATGACAAAATTAAAGTAGAACTGAATAATTCAAATAAAATATGTACACTAGACGTTTACAATGTCTCCAACATTGATTTCATTTGAAGAAACAGCATACGATTTCGTCCCTCACGCCTCGAGGCCCTCCGCCCCCGCCGCGCCGCCGCGGGCGCACGTACCGGGACGGGACTGGCGGCGCGGCGCGGCGCGACGACCCGGAGGCCAAGAGATAAATTAAGCGACTAACCGCGCGGCAGTTCTGCGGTCTCAAAGGCGCCTCTTATGAAGCTGTTGGGCCCCGCCGCCGCCGCCGCCGCCCGCACTTTCCCAGCGGTCGCGATTCACGAAGGCTATTAGAAGACGCGGGCTGCTGCCCTGGGAGCCACGCTTCGAACACCACACAGTGTCAGTGGCGGTGGCGGAGGTTAAGCTGGTGGCTGAGAGGTAGAGTATGCAGGTAATAGACGTTGGAATGTGAAAAATAACGTAGTGAAAAACGGAGATATAGGAAATTGTTGTAAAACAGAAGGGAAATGTGAAGAAATGACACTATTCAACTGCAAATAAAGGATGGTGATCAAATCTGTGATTTAAGAACACCAGTTAAGACGTGAAAGGATACGCCAAACAACGAAGAGTTTTACGGAATAACACAAATGTCTCCATCATTTCGTAATTGCGTAGATATACCAAATGGCACATACCTGTTACTGGGGTGCCAAATCTCGGCAGAGAAGGCACAGACGTAGATTGCGGTCTCGGGTATAGTTGCACGAATGACGTGAATGAGAAACGAGAGTGGAAGAGAGAAGAAAGAAAAAGTGATAGGACATGAAAGAAAGAGAAAAGAGTCAATAACGAGAGCGAAAGAAAGGGGGATCAGAGGCGGAAATACAGGTGAAATACTGGTGAACTAAACTGTTCGATCTGTAAAGTGCAAGGAGAAAAGAGTAAGGAAAAAGCGAAAGAAAGTTAAGAGAAGAACAAACGGAGTTTCAAGAACGGAAGTGGCAGTGAGCAGTGTCAAGGAAAGGATCTCATGACCTGTCCCGGAAATGCCAGCTCGGGCGGCCGAGGCCACCTCCTGGCACAGCTCAGCAGCCCTCCTCAATTCAATGGGCGCTCGGCGGATTTGCGACCTCCGATACCCCGGGGTCAGGGAGCAGGCAGGCTACATCCGCCTCCCAAGACGAGGCAACGGGACGGCCTGTGCAGCGCGAGCCGAGCCAAGAATCTCTTCGACCGGAGGCCGTAACGCGGATTGTAGATGTGAACATACTTTCCGACATCTTGTTGCCTGCTCCTTCGTAGGACAATGGAAATTAATGCAGTCGATCGTAACGCATTGAATTACCATTTCTTCGTTTGCATAACCGAGCGTGGATAATGACTTAATCGAGAACACTGCGAGTGCCAAAGAAAACTCAATATGCAAATTAGTGATGATACAAAGACTGAATATGTTAAATGAATGAGGATATGCAGATCTTCTCTCATAAGCAGTCGTGATGAAGTTATTTTTCACTACAAGATGCTTATGTTTTGGTTTGGATTTAACAAAACCATTACGCAAGAGTATTGTGCATAATACTTTTTTGCGGGCTATTTGTGTTAATTTTTAACTGGAAATGAACTATGTTTCAAACTTAACTTGGCCGAAGAGAGCTGAACAGAAACACCTGCGATCCATGGTCATCCTAAATGTTATTGGAGAAAGCCCTGTTATGGACGATTGATAGAGAATTTCCAGTTACGATTCAACTATTTTATGTTGTTTCAGAGTCACGTTCAAAAAAAATCACACAAAAAAGAAACATCTGAAAATTATTCATTTTGAAAACTTAAGGTTAAGGTAAGCGATGAATATACGTATATTCTTCCATTTCACTTCATTTATAATGCTGTCTCTCAAATAGTAACTGAGAAAAATACTATTGCAGTATCCCATTGATTTATCCCTTTCGAGATGTAGTATGGGATTTGATTCTTACATTACAGAGTCACGTGTTATGTCAAAATTGAAGACGCATATCCGGCAAACAAATTGTCCCGAGAAATGTTGGCGTGAAAAGTGATCAGTGAAGATTTTTATTGTCTGCTCCTATTCAACCATTTGAGAAAAGTCTTTTGTTCGGCGTGAATAGTGTTTAGAAATTGTCACCGGGAGAACGTGCTGCAAGCGGAAGCAATTAGCGGATCCGTTAGCAAAGCGCTGCTCCGCCTCGGGGTGCGCAGCTGCAGCGTCTCGCTTGCAAGCCAAATGGAGCGGGCGTTACGGAAACGAGCGATAAACGCCACAGAGGAATGCACCCAGGAAGTGAGATATGCCAAAGGCAAAAACTGTCGAATGATATTCTGTTCATTATTCAGTGAAGACTTTCGCACATCTCTCGTGATTGCTTCTGGCGAGTTGGCGCGCATGCGGAAATAAAAGTAAAAAGTTCCAAGGAAACGAAGAGCGCGGATCTTCATGAAATTATTTGAAATGCAGGTCCTGTACGAGAGAACTGCAGCACTGGCATCAAAACTACTTTAAATCCATTCTCAGGAATGGGCATCACTTTAAAGATTAGCGGGAAAAATTATATCGATAAATGAAGGAATTCAAAAATTCTTTAACAACATAATTCTGCCATTTCTAAGTTGCTTGCACAATCTCTCATTTTTCAAGAATTTGTATGAGAATGGAATCAAACAGCGTATTCTTTCCAGTGCGTTTTATTTCCCAGAAATTTAATTAGGTATCCCGAATAAATGCATTCCACGTTGTTCACGCCTCCAAACTCACACTATTATTTTACTTACTTTTACAAGTATAATACTATACAAGTAAATATGACAACATGATGTTTCAAGTATAATGAACTTTACTTCTTGAGCTTCAAGAAATGTGAATTTGTTCCACGTATCACACTGCAGAATAGAAAGTTCGCATATACCACATGCGGCACGAAAGGAGACTTTTACTATCGTTAATCAACTTTTACCAATCGGAGGGAGGGGGTGGGTGGGGATCTGCGCGCGCGCGTCCGTCGCCGTGTATCAGCGCCTAATGCCACGAGGGCGCGCGCGGCGCCGGGGTTCACGCGTGGCCGCTCGCGGGGAAGGCAGATTCCCTCTTTCCCACCGCGCGGGACGGGGAGCGCCAAAGGGCACCGCAACCCTAACTCACTCCGCAGCTTCCTGCTTCGGAGGCGAAATGCGGCGAATGGTTGTTCCGATCGCTGGCGACTGGACGTTCGGTAGTGGAAACGCGTCTTTTCATTCTTGCTGACTCTCGTGTAAAAATGACTAGCCGCCATGTATTGGAGGTGTATTTTGGCAGAAATAAAAGTTACCAGTATGTTTGAACCAAGGTTTTAGGTTATAATCCGATATTTACGTGATTTTATTATGATCACTCCAGACACGATTGTTTTTTGTTACATTCATGCATCAATGTACGAAGTGTGTGTGTGTGTGTGAGAGAGAGAGAGAGAGAGAGGGAGAGAGAGAGGGAGAGAGAGAGGGAGAGAGAGGGAGAGAGAGAGGGAGATAGAGAGGGAGAGAGAGGGAGAGAGAGAGGGAGAGAGAGAGGGAGAGAGAGTGGAAAAGAGAGAGGGAGAGAGAGACGGGGGGGTATTGGAACAAACTATTAGAGAATTGTAGGGAAATTATTTAATATAACAGCCACAAGCGATTTGCTTTGGAGTACATGGAGGTAAAATTATTATAGAATTTGTCACATTTGAGTCTTGTGATAGTGACAGATGTGAAATGAAAACAGTAAAACCGTACATATTTACAATTTATAAAGGATATTTTTTACTGAATTTTAATAACCTTAAAAACACCAAAACAACGAGTACAGTACAGTGCATGCTCTTATTTGTAGAAGAGTGCTATATATTCCCAAGAAAACCAAGCATTATTAAAATAGGAATTAAGCAGTAATTTAAAGGATTAAGCGTATGAAACGAGGAATTAAAATGAATAGGGAGATGAAACTAAAATCTGCAAAGCAAAGGGTTAGGCTTACTAGGCAGAAGTGTAAAAAGTACTTGTTAAAGAAGTTTCCTGCAGGGTACGTGAAGAGACAATCCCGCAGCTGCTGAAGTTTTCTCGATGGGTGGGAAAAGATTTCCTTAACCTTCGTAAATTTACGTATAGTTAACGAAATCGGTTAGCGACACCGGTTTGGCGGTCGTGACCTTTCAGTAGAACCATCTCAACATTAGCCTGGAAAACCGAGGGAAACCACGTCAACGCCGGTCAGGATGGCTGGCACAAGAAGTGAACCCGGGCCACTCGAATGCGAAGACAGCGTGCTACGTAGTTTAGCAACGTAGCAAGTGTCAAATAACCGGCACCATCGGCACTATGTCTAGGGCTTTCCGGCCAATGAGTTTCGACCGCTGAGCTATCGCACCCGGCTGCTGCGGGAGGGAGGGGTCGGGGCGCAGGCGCGGGCGTGGGCTGGCCGGGCGAGGGAGCGCGCGGGGGCGGGGCGGGTGGCGCGGGCGTGTACTCGGGCGCACGTGAGCGCGTCGCCTGTTGCCCGAGAGAGTTGACCTGCGACCGCGTGCCTCTTCCGCGTGCGACGTGGCCCTCGCGCCGCAACAGATTTGCGCTCCCGATAAAAGGCGATCGCTCCCCCACACGGAGACCCGGTGGGAACTTGCCTCGCGGCAGTGGATGACGCCGAGCCTTCGAGAGGGAAGGGAACGGTGCTGCTCTTCCGAAAATTTAGACGATTTGTTTGAATTTGATTAATGGTGGCTCCGGGCGTGTCAACTACTAAGATCGTAAGTCCCGTAAGAGTAGTGCCTGCTTTTTTTCCTCGTGCGGTGGATCTTTGCTCCATAGCTGGTGAGATCCGGCGCCGATCTACAGACGGCAAATGAGTTTTTCCCAGTCAGGTATCTCTCACCGGCTGAGCACCAACCCAGGCGAGAAAAGCTCTAAGCTCCTGACAGATCTCCCGGAATATGTGTGGTGTCCTGCATGTTAGTGTATGTAAGTGTAAGTAAGGGGTGCGGATAGAATAAGGAAGTGGAAGGAAGGATCTCGCGCAGTCCGTTTGTTAGGGTACTGCTCCGGCATTCGTCTGGTGTTGATCGGAGAAACCACGGAGAACTACTGATCAGAGCAAGCGGCTTCTAGAATTCTCCTCCAGACCGAGTGAACTCGACCCAGCTATCTAGCTAGTGTGGAAAGTCCTGCCGTCCTCGGGATTTGAACCTAGGGTCTCCCGGACAGAGGCACTTCAGTGACACCAGTTGATTGCCTGAGCTACCTCTTCGGTACGTTTTGGTTGAAGAATTTAGTGTTTTTATAATATATATTTCATTCCGCAAACAACAACAGAAACAAGAGAGTCTCTTGAAGAGACATGAGGTTGTTCATCTTCTGACTCTAAAACCTCACACGTTCTCAGAAAAGATGGCAGTAATTTGCCGGAGAAATCTTTTACTAAGAATTTCCTATAATATTTGTATTAAAGTTTAACTATAACGAGGCCATGTTTTATTCTTCAGCTGACTAAAACGTCACTTCATATAATCAAGGCAATTTATTTCTGTAGTTATTTTCCGAAGGTTTTATCTAGCGTATATATGGATAAGTTTGATACGGCTTTGTGATGTGGTTGTGAGAAAAAATGTCGCGAAAGGCAGGATAATGATATGCTGTGATAGTGGCGTGCTATTCGAAAGCAAATCACCATACATCGCATGCTCAGCGCTCCATACATCCAATACTGTACGTTAAATCCCATTTCATCATTTCAGAACATGATCAGTTTTACAAGTACAGTGAACGGCTGCCAATGAAAAAGTTCTCAAAATATATTTTAGCTGTGCCTGCCTTCAGTTATTTATTTAATAACTTGTGATTAACATCCAAGTTATCTTTGCCGTAGCATCGCAGATTTAATTTTATTTCCGATAGCTCCGATTGCGTCTGCAAGAAGGAGTAGTTTTTTCTTCTCATTCAATGAATGTCAACAACATTTCTGATGACACATTTTAATGTGTTGAAAACACAATTCATCCAAAACGTCGTGATCTGTTAACTATAATTTCATAAGAAGAATCTAAGACCTCTTTTTTCTAAAAGTTTAGTTAATACAAAATTAAATCCACAATATCATATTGATTCAAAATGTCCACGAAGTATCATTCTAAAATCCTTCATTATTCAACTTCACAGTTTGTTAAGTTCTAAGATTTAATTAAGAATATACGTTTAAGGAGCATTTCCCTCAGATACAAATCAATAGTGAAGTAACCAAAGTTTAAATTCTCACGATGCTTGTCGCTTCCGCGAAGAACTTTCAAAAGAACGGGAACAGATATGGAGAACTCAATCTCAACGTACCATTCTTTTAACACCCCCCGATCACATAACACCCGCAAGCCAACTCGTGATCTCGCACCCGACACTAGCAAGCACGCGTCCAAAAAGAAAAAAACGAACCCCAAAAACCCGCGACACGACGAAGAGGAAAAATAAAGAAAAATGCGGGGTACTCGTGTGCCCTCTTTTTTCGCATTTCGCACGGAGAAAGTTGTACGTGACAGTTTCGCCTCGTCCGCGGAACAGGCGTCTAGTTGTGGTGCTGTGCGGCCCAAGCGTGCTTACACGGCGGCTTCTCGCCCTCGGATGCACTATGGCCCGGGCGGGGTAAGATCGGCCAAAAGTGGCTTCCTTCAATTAAACGAAATTTACAACCGTACCTTCCAACAACGAGAGGTCATTGCAAGTGTCCAGGCTGTGGTATGTCTGGGAGAAAATCCTAGAGGTTTTTCGAGTAGGTAGGCGACGACGTAGGTCGGCGCCGAATCTCGCCAGTCAGTGCGGGGGAAAGATCAACGCAATCCCCTGATGAAACATACACTACACTTACGTGACTAAATATCTTCGATGTTGACGTGCGCGGAATCACTAATCAAAAACTAATCAGAGATTTACATTGTTTTCTCCGACCAATTCCATTGCGACACCGATATAATACTTTAAGTAAAAGGTCGCAGACCGCGCACTATTTTTCCTTCTTCGTCATTTTTATACTGAACCCTTCATTCAAAGTTAGGTTAACTTATCCGGAGTTGGATATTAAACTTTTACGAAGGTACTATCCTGTCTTTTTGTAATTCTAGAATATTTCGTTAAAAATACGTTTATTGCATATTTTATCGTACATTAAGAATCACAGTACTTGATTGTCTACATACCAAAAATGTAAATGTAATGCTCCTTCTGGCAGACGTGACTTAAAACACTTATTCAACACGCTAGCTTAGTTGAAATGAGCATGTTTATTACAAAAAATGGAAAACATTAGATTGAACTCATGCCTGATTAAGCGAATTGTGCGCACAATTATGTTAACAACGTCCATGTTACTACAGGAAACTGTACCAATACCTATTTGCAGGGTTGTCCAGAGGATGGGACAGCTGGGGTAACTTTCCACAGGCTTCCCCGTAAGTGGGCCTCAAAAATGTACACAAAATGTATTTTCCACAATACATTTTATTGAAAAATAATATTTAAGTGTAGTTGAAATGATTCACTTTAAAATAAATTAATAATTAATGATAATAAAAAATAAGGGGAACTTTTTTTTTAAAAATTAGGGTCCCCCGTGGATTTACTGCCCTGGCCCCTCATTTTTTGAGGGCCCCTGTCTATTTGTACAGTTTTTCACTTACTGCCAGTACGCAGCACACTCAGAAACAGCGACATCTGTAGGGCTCGAAGAAGTATTTTCCCAAGCAGAGAGTTTCTGGGAAAATAATTTTGTCCGCTGCCCGTGTCCTCCCAGCCATTGTGCCCGCAGCCCGTGTCCCAGCCTTTGCGCCGCGTCGCGGGCACGCGTTGAGCTGCGCTGCGCTGCGCCTGTTGCTAAACACCCGCCGCGGGGCGGCACGCCGCCGCACCGGCCACAGCGCGCGCAGCAACGAGATAATTGCTTCCTGGTTCTTTACATGCGTGCTCCCCTCCCCCTTGTTCCGGATTCCGTCCGCAAGCGGCGCAACGGACATATCGTGCGACGGGAACAGAAGGAACGCAGTTGGCGCGAGTAAAGACTCACTTCACTCACTTAACTCGGAGTCCTCCGACTGGCTCTTTGCCAAAGCGACTGCGCCGCTTGCTGTTCTGTGGAGGCCGCGAGCAGTTGATTTCTCGTATTCAAGGAGACAAACAACGCCATCGATGCCCATATTTGTAATCCACGTAGGACGTAATTAAGCTGGAGGATGCGGGTTGCGAGGAAATCAGGATGGAATAAAAGTGCTGATGTTAATTTTAAGCACATCGCGATATTCGACTTCTGAAATACGCGAGAATTTATGCTGATACGCAGAAAACATGTTTCGGTATGTCCCATCTTTGGGTTTCGAGGTTGTGTGTGTTTTTATTTCTTTGCTTAACGGCAGAATCTAAGTAATATATTTATGTATAAATACTTGTCGGACAACTTACATCCGAGACGAGAATTTATGTAATCGTACTAAATGTGAATGCGATAATGCATTCTACACCATTTCATTTGCATTCAGGAGCATCAAAACTACAAAATGTGTACCCTAACCCTAACCCTAACCCTACATACAAACGAATGGATTCTTAAGGTAGAGCGTTGAAACCCACTTTATTAACATTTATGACATTAACATTTTTATTATACCATAAGAATTCTTCTGAAATACTAGTGACAGGATACCGGCGATGAGGTTAGCAACACTAACCTAAATTTGTCCGGTAATTTACCGTGATCGTTAGAAGAGAAGCGCCTAAACAAAAAATTCTCAGCCAGAACTCGCTGTCATTATCAACATTATCGTCTTTCCATGCTCTATTTTCATAAAGCGAAATACTCAGTTTCTTCAAATTTTTCTAAACAAATGGTGAATTCTATGGTCTAATGAATTTGACATAGCTAGCACATTTTCTTTCATGTTCGGAGGTTCCTTCCAGTGTGCAGGTTTATTCCAAGCTCACAGCGGTGTAATTGCAGGAATGGAGAATCATAAGTACGCAATGTCATGCTTGTGATACGTAAAATAACTCTAAATGTTCGGTAAATTTAATCCCTCTGGTTATCTGTCTTTTTAATACGATTTCACGTTGTTCCAACCGCATTTGTGCCGTGCGATAGAATAAATTAAAATTGACCTTACATATTTTGTTGAAAGTCACTTCGAAACTCCCGAAGACCGGGAGTAAAGCCTGACCGAGCCTGAATGAGATGCACACTGAATGCAGTCTATAAAGATATAACCTTTCAGGGCCAGTTATTAAGATGTTTAACTGTCCGGCGAACGCCGCAACCTAGATACAGTTAATTATGTCGGTTGACATACTGCGACTTTTTTCAGGACCATGCATTTCGCCCTAAAGAAGGTCGCAGTATGACTTGAAATGCATTTCAAACTGAAGAAGGTCGCAATGAGGCGACCGAAACTTGGGAAACTGGGCTTAGGCCGCGGCGCCGCGAACACCCGAATCGGGAAAGGTGACTCAGGGCATCAGTTGACGTAGGTCTGAGTACAGACGGAAACAGAATTTTCGATCCTAGCTAGATAGCGAGGTCGAGTTCAGTCGCTGTTTAGAGAAGAATTCTAGTGGCTGGCTGCTCTGATCAGTAGTTTTCCGTGAGTTCCTCGGTCAATGCCCGGCGAATGCCGAAGCGGTACCTTAACAAACGGGCCATTTATAGCGCGGGATCTTTCATTCCTCTTCCTTCTCCCATCGTCACCCCTTACTTATACACACTATATTCTCTACACTACTGCACATGCCGGTAGACCTGTCGGGAGCTTAGAGCTTTTCCCAGTTGGGGCAGTGTCCCTTTAGGGAAAGATACCTGGCTGGAGAAAACCTCGCTAGCCGATGGTCGATCGGCGCCGGATATCACCATCTAGCAGGGAAAGATCACCGCCACCTCCCGAGTAATAAAATGCAATACACTTACTGGACTAATGCCTTTAGCAGTTGATGCGCCCCAAAGCCAAAGAAGAATCAATCAATCAATCAATCAATCGTACACCCAAGAATCTACCGCCTGGCTTTTCCTGCGCTTTCTTCGCGCTGTGGCGCCGCCGCGCCAGAGGAGGATCCCGCCCCCGCGAACTCGCGCGCCGTTCGCCCTCTCCCTCGGCTCCCCCCGAAAGCCGCCCCTCCCGGCCACAAGCCGCCGCACTACACACAGCACGCTCGGCAAGTTGGTAAGGGAAAGTGCGTAAAGAAAGTATCAGCACTTTGGATACAATGTGTAACAAACAGATACAGAGGGCATCATTGTACCTGGCCACGTGTATACATTTGATACACAACTTTATGGTCGCGTGCATTTGATACAGCTCTGCCCTGGCACAAGAACTTGTCAGTTTAGGTCTGGCAGTCAAACTGGTAATGTTGTTTAAGACTGTTACCAAAAGAAATCAATAAAAATATAAAACTCACTGATGTCTTCTCAAAACTTTGCATTTGCTTGTCTTCTCAAAACTTTGCATTTGCTTGTACGCTGGTATATCATATTTAGTGTGCAATTGTGATCTAGTTGATCCATAATGGTTGAAGCAATGGTTCAAGCAAAACAAGGGGCCGACTCAGAATTTGCTTAATGGATCAGGGAAATTAGACAAAACCTAAAATAGGGAGTCATTTACGCAAAAGCAGAGGTACGTAACAGGCATATTAAGTATTTTTAAAACTATACAATGTAATGTAAACTATTACATTATAAATCATTAAAATAAATAACATTTTACTTTTTGAAGATCAGTGTAGTCCATAATTAAATAGAAACAATAATGCAAAGAAATGACAAGAAAAGATTTTACATTGTACTTAAATTTGTGAAAGGATTTTATTTCTTTAATATCTTATGTCAATGTGTTGAAAAATAACGCACATTTTAACCACATATTATATGTGAATTTCTTGTAATAAGCAGTTGAAATGGCAACTCATGAATGCGATTTCTGCGGCGTATGTTGTAATTAAAAATATCAGTATTGCCAGAAACTAGGTTCCCACCTTCAAGTATTTCAGTTTTGACAAAAACTATAGATTCGAAAATAAATAGACAATGCATTTGCTTATTACTCGAGTATTTTTTATCTGTAATCAACTTTCGTTCTTAATTAAATAGTTGTGCTACTTCCCTAGATGAACTAGTTCAAAACATTTAAAAATCAAGTTCTTATTTTGTCAAAATTGCGACTAATAACTTTCGTTTATTTAAATTCAAAATGATCGTAACCTTTTAGATATTCTTAAATACTGATCATTCATTTCTGAAACACTCGTTCAGAAAAATCTTCTATCAACATTTCTGCATTTCGAAAGCATTTCATTTACACCACTGTCCAATCGGTAATGTCGATTTGCATTTAAAAAATTTCTTTACTGTTGCACGTCGTATACCGTTAACAGTTTACCAAGATAAATTAATTAAAGATGCAAGTATTTTTTCTTGTATTTAATTATATATGTTATATTTTAACGACGGAAAATATAAAAAAGAACGCATTTAAAAATTATTTCAAATTTCTAGAATTTTTGACAATGATTCTGCACATTCCACAAACATACTTTTTTTTTAAATTAACATTTTATCTTGAAGTATACAAAGTGTAGAACGGCAATGTTAAAAATGAAGATTAAACCCCACGGCAAAGAGAAGACAACAGCAAAGTGTTGTTCACAGGGGCGAATGAAGATCTTTGTAACCTGGTGATGCAATTGTGACAACTTAAATTCTTCAGCGAAGAATCCGTGACCATGTTTGTCGCATGGCATAAAATAAGTGAGAGAACAGCATTTCTGCAAAGAGAGTAAACTTTGAACAAGTCACGACATCATTTACAAACACAAACAAAAGTATGCTGCAGGTTTTTGAAGTTGCCGACGACAATACTTACAGAAGTCTGGAGTTGCGCGGCAACACAATACAGACTACAGGGGACGAGCTCACGCTTGTGCATTTAATTAAAATCAAGTTTGACACCCGGATCTTAAAACATCCTGTGTAATTATTGTGACTGCATTCACGAGTCCTTCTCTAGTAACGATAGCTGAATAGACATCAATGATCCAATCGGCGAACTAGATTTATTATAGTTTTACATAGATTTATTATAGTTTTTTATTATAAACAAGTTTGACACCCGGATCTTAAAGCATCCTGTGTAATAATTGTGACAGCATTCACGAGTGCGTCTCTAATACGACACCTGAATAGGCATCAATGATCCAATCGACGAATTAGATTTATTATAGGGAAAAGGGACACAAGTATGTGAAGCATATGTTTTGAAACCAATAAATATGTCTATATTTTCTCTGTACGTTTTTAGTACACTTCGGTAGCTATGTTACAATCCTTGCTGCGACGGAACGATAACGAATCCAGATTGATGGTTTGTTCTCGAGCGGATGCAGGAAATTTGCTCGATGTGTAAAAACATGAGCGAATTCGCGGCCTCTGGGATAAAGTTCATAGGTTGACATCTCTGATCGGTGGTGGCCATGATTTTCCTAATCTTTCAGGCGAATGTCTAAGCAGACAGACTGCACATGATCTTTCCTTCTCAATGTTGTACCAATTCTTATTTTTAGGGTCAAGCAAAAAACTATTCTCCCATTCGTAATACCGTTCATAACTCATTGATCGAGGAAAATGTGTTAAATAGCGTCTGAGTTTCGGTGATGCAGCCACAAGTGACTTTCTACGTATCTCGTGGTGTGCTTGAACATCATAGCAAAGAAAAAAATCATTAAGGTTTAACCTGACACTGAAATAAAACTAGGTATTCAGATCTTGTATTGAGTAAAGTGAGAATGTCCACCATTTAACGAATTTTAACGAATAATCTCGGCCGCTAGGCGTGTCCAATTTTGTCACAGTGTTTGTATGTAGACCTAAAAGCATACTGAGAGGGGTTTGGAGTGCGGGGCGAGGCTCAAGAGGAAAGCTCAAAGGTGAAGTGCAGGATGGGGAACGGGACGAGGTGCGGATCCAGGTGCTAGGCAAAACTCACGAAATGTGGGGCGATGTGCGGGGCGAGGTGAGAGGTGAGAGGCGTGACACGGAGTGTGGCAGGGGCGACGATTGAAGCGAAGTGCGGGGCGAGATGCAGGATGAAATGAGGAATGAGATGCGGAGCAAAATGATTAGCCACATGCTGGGCAAGTTCCGGGGAGATATACGGGGCAAGATGCGGGGAGAGGAGCGGAGCGAGGTACAGGGCGAGATGGGGAGCTAGATGTGGGGGGCGAGATGTGTGGCTTGACGCGGAGCGAGGTGCAGGGCGAGGTGCGAGGCGAGGGGCGGAGCGAGATGCGGGGCGAGATGTATGGCTAGATGCGAGGCGAGGTGCAGGGCGAGGTGTAGGGCGAGGTGCGGAGCCAGATGTGAGGTTTGGAGCGGGGCGAGATGCGTGGCAGAAAGAGGGGCGAGGGCGAGGGCGGAGGCGGAGCTGGGCGGGGCCTGGCTGACGCGGCGGCGATACGGCACGCCCGGGAGAGCCGGCCCCCGAGTGTTCTCACAGGGCGGCGCGGCGCCGTGGCGGCCCGCGCTGCGGTTGCTGCGCGCGGAAGGCGACGCCGCCTGGAGGCAGCGACCGGCGCTTCCGGGCGCCTCCCACCCCCTCCAACTCTCCGGGGGCGGTCCATCGCCGTAAGCACGCCACTTGGAGGGGGCACTAGCGAAATAAAATAGTGCCGCTTTCTACAATGGAAACGGAATATTTTGGAAATCGTTCGGCGGGTTTTTCGAACCTTAAATTGAAGCACTATCTTGTACCTTAAATAGAAACACGATCTCCAATTTGATTTCTTACCAGCTGACTTTGATAACATTACGCCACTTTCATTTTTATACAGTATATAGGTACAGCAATATGACGGGTTTAATCTAGAACCCCTCTTCATCAATTGTTATTATATTCGTACGAATACTTTGAGTATTATATATTTTAGAGTAAGAATTTATAAGTATACCTTATCGCCTGATTTCACAAATAGATACATTTAGTATTTCACGAACCGATAGTAATTTTTAAAATGCACTTAATAAAAATGTGTATGTAGTTTTATGACCGATTTAGAAATCACATACGTGATACTCCTTTTGAATTGTCTTATTTACGTTAATTAGGAACAAAATAAACCAACAAGGCATATATATCTCATAGAAATACTACAGATGATGTCAATAAATAGGAATAATTTAGCTGTGATTATTTAGACATTTCTCTCTGACGTTTTGACGCGTATAAGAACAAATGTAATAATTTATTTCATGGACGCATGCGATAATTAATTTTGTAAATGCATTTCGATTTTCAAATCATGTGTTGTACGCCTTCATCACATGATTCATACAGCTTCGTCAATCAATTCCGAACACGACTTTCAATGTGCGTGTATTTGTTTACGGGTTTCATAAATCGAGGGAACGTTATCTGTAAAGCGTGGCTTCCTCGTTCATTCCAGCCGAAGAGCGTGCGTGTTTGTATTTCACGTAATAAAATTATGTTCCGGCGAATGCCTCTGGGAGACGGGAGGCACCGCCCCTGATGTAGTGACATACTACAAGATTTATCCGTCGAAAAGGTGAGGGTAATAAATGGGGCATGCGCAGCCGGGCGAGCGGCGTTTGGGCTGGGAGCAGGTTCTGCGCCTCAGCCGGTCGGGTGCAGCGCGCGCTCGCTGCGCGTGAGCCTCTGCTGCGCGGTTCACACTCACGCAGACTAAGCACGTCTGCTTTTGGACCTAATACTTTTTTTATAAAATGTAAATACTTACAAATAATTGTGAACTATTTTATTTACGGTACACAAAATAATGAATTTAATTCAAATTTTAGGGGCTGAGGTGTCTCAGGGCATCTATCAACTGATGCCACGGCAGTGGCTAGGGTTCGAGTCCTGACAGTGACAGGATTTACGAAACTAGCTACATCGCGAGGTCGAGATTAACTGCTGCCTGGAGAATTCTGGCAGCCGGCTGTTATGAATGGTAGTTTTCTGTTGTTTCTCTGATCGAGACCAAGCGAATGACGGAGCAGTACTCAAACGAACGGACCACGGACTGCTCGCGATCTTTCCTTCCTCTTCCTTCACCCCTTACACACAACACCAGTCAAGAGTTCACTGTGTGTCTCGGCTGGGATGGTGGCCTACTGGTGGGAGAAAAAATAGTCAATCAACCAATTCCAAGTTGAAAAAAATTGATAATATATATTTTAAAGGAAAATTTGCTGCAAAATGGAGATAACATTTATTTTCAAAATGCATAGATATTAGTGTATTAGTGTATAGATATAGTGTATATTGTATTTATTATTTTGATATTGAATTTTTCAATGTAAAGGTTTTAGGGTTATTTTCCTTTTTGATTTTGGTAATATGTGTGCAATATTTCAATATTAGTAGGGGGCTCTACAGCTCATGCTTAGCGTATCTCAAGATAAATCCGACTCTGGCTGTTCCTCTGACGAAGCTCGCTGAGCTGAAAGCCGGCTTCTATAGAGTTAAAAGAATGAAACGAAAATAATTGAAAATATTCCTATTTTTGTAATGGATATTTTACACGCAAAATGTTTATTAAAATGGTTTATTTGTTTCTGCTCAGACAACATTGATTGGCAATTCCTAGAAGAGATGAAATTGTCTCTATAAATTAATGTTTTTTTGGGACTAATAATGCAAAAGGAAAACAAATACAATATGACACAGAAGAATATATTTGAGAAAGATTAATCAGTGAACATACTCGTACATGTGCATTTGCACCAGGTTGCCTTTGCACGATGAATCACGGTGCCTTCGGTGAGACGTTAATGCAAGAAACTCAAATTCTTCTCAAAGAACCAAATTCAAAATAAGGAAATGTGACTTCGGAATATGAGAATTTTGTATATGGATGTAAGATGTATTAATTGTGAATTAGTAAAGAAGTCTCTGTGAATTAGTAAAGAAGTCTCTCTTTCAATTAGTTTTATTAAATTCGGGTACAACATTGGTTTATTAAGCAATGAACAAGAGAACAATCTAAATACTTTGCCTTCAGTTTGATTCACCCATTTAACTTTTGGTAGCGTCAATTAGTTAACACTAATAAATTAACACTAATGAATACAGATTATAGTGAAAACTTTAAGTAAGGATATAATTGAACATCAAAATACGATGAATTTCTCATGATAATTGACAACTTTCGATGTAACATAACGATGTAACATTCGATGAAACTTCCGATGTAACATCTAATGTATTATAAACAACTTTCGATTTAACTTTTCCCTAAAGAGATGTACATAAAAGGCAATAAAGCTATTAATTTAAATACAATGTTAAGAAAATTTCACATTCTTACATTTGCTTTGCATAGCATTTATTTTCCAATGCAAAAATGTCAGGATCGCAGGAGTTTCGATCCACGTTTCCATTATTTAAACCGATAGCCCGCTAATAAAAATATATTTTCCATTTTTTATTTTGAATCATATAAATAAACGAATGCATTCTACTATGAATGTGAAGAACATTCTCAGGCGTACGTCATTAACAAGTCAACTGCAACAGGCTTTTATGTTGCCGTCGATCCCGACAACCGCCCTGGTGAGGCTTTCTTCCATTCTGTTCAGCAATGCAATTGTGCTGCCGTGACAGAGGAACGAAAGGAATCTGTTCCGGCTCCTTAGGCGATTTGAAGCCATCTGAAAGACTTTCCGCAGACTATACGTTAGCGAAGCAGGGTTCGGCCTACGGACAGAAACACAAGGCTGCAGGAGAGCGAAGGAAACGAGGAGAAAAAAAAGCTCAGTAGAAAATCGTAAGATTCCTTCCAATTACTTTTGACTGCAAACATGTCACACGGAGGCATTGTCATGCCAAAGCGTCAAAGAGAAACGAGAGATATTGGGCAGAGGCCTTCGCGCAGCAGAGAAACGTCCGTCAAAAGCGACTTCTGTTCTGCCGGTGGCGGACGTGGGTGGCGGCGCGGGGTGGGGTGGTTTGGTGGGGTGGTGGGGCTACTGGTGACCGGTGGGCCCAGCCCATTGTTCGAGTGGCACGGTTCGGCGGCGGGATTTACATGGCTGTATATTTAGAATCGGAACCTACGCTTCCGAGGCGGCGGCGGGTTCTGGTTCGGGGGCCTCACGTGGGCCCCGCGAGTCGGGCCGGGGGCGGGGGCGGGGGCGGCGGCGGCGGCGGCGGCGTGGGACCGGCAGCAGGATGTATGTTCGCGCGGAGGCGGCGCGGCGGGCGGCCAGGAGGGCGAGGAGAAGGAGGGGGCTGGAGAGGAGATGCTGAAGCAGCAAGTTGGGAGAGAGAGGGTTGGGCAACGGAGAATGCGCCGCATGGAGGAAGAGTCCCTGGAGGGAGACTGGCAGTGGTAAGAGAAGAAAGACGTCGAGGAGGGTGATGAAGTGAAGGAGAGAAAAGAAGAAAGGAGGGAGAGAGTCAATGACTGAGGAAGAGTAGAGATGCCGAAGGGGGGTCTGAGGTGTACAGCAGCAGACGATGGTGATATAACTGGGTAACGGCAGGAACAGTGACTCATACTTGGAGAGGACTAAGAACGAACTCTTCACGAGGAGACTGTGGTGTGAAAGGGTTTCGGTGATAGCGTTGGAGGCGGCTACTGGAGGAGGCAGGGGAAATAAAGGAGTTATAAAAATATGTGAGGGTGTCAATGTCCTGGAGTTAATCGGAACCCGGAAAGAGAGACTGTGATGCTTGAAGATGAGAGAAAAGCATCAGCGAAGATGGCGAGGACAAAGGTGGAGGTGTGGGGACATATGCATGAGTCGCTGTGCTTAAAATTGAATTGAAGTGGTGCATTATTTTACGTGGCGACTCAGGCCATGTGGCCTGCTCTTCCGTCTGACCACGCAAATTTCGTTACGCGTCTTACACCAACTACAAGAGAAAGAAGGTATTACTTAGGCGACGAAACAAGCGATTTGAATTCAGCTCACACGCTTCATTTAGGTTTGAGTATATTTTACCTGCAGTAAATATACTAACATGGAACAGCCGGCATTACTTCCCTTCCGAAGGCACACGAAGGATTTTTCGCCCTTAAAAACCCACGGCTTTCATCGGGTTGAGAGTTAAGTGTGCAGTGCAGAGGCAGTGGCAATTGGACGATTGTAGTGATGGTGGTGGTGGTGGTGGTCTGGCGCCCTGGTGGCAACGGCCGCCTGGTGCCAGGGGGCGGCCGTGTCGGCAGAGGGGGCGGCGGCGGGGCGCTCGCATTGTGTGCAAACGCGGTGGGCCGCGCGGCACGGCGTGGCGCGTCGCGTCGCTTCGCGTCGGGCAGCCGCTGCGGGCGCCGCCGCATGCCTCCGTCACGGCCGCCGACCGCCGACCGCCCTGCAGCATGTCAGAGCCTCCTCCACAATTCTACGAGCGGACCCTTACTCCTTGACCATTTACCATTACCAGTTCTATACTTAACACACCAAATGTAAGCAGTAAAATGATTTAAAATTCATAATAACTATCCTCATACCTAAGCGGATCCTTATTACTGCGAAAGAGAAATGTGTGATTTATATTCTAAACAGGCTTCTCGTTCATATTTCTAACTTTTGAGTTCTATTTTTTTGTTTGTCAATACACATCCTGTTTTCACACCTAGTATACAATTGCAACAAATGAGATGAAAGTTCGGGCATTGCTTGCAATCTTGACATAATTGCAGAACCGTGACATAATTGCAGATGTAAAGGGGGTTTCTATTAGCCGTTTCGGAAAAAGTCCAGTGCTAAAATTTACTCAAATGCTTAGTGATTGACAAAGTTGTGAAGTTTTTTTTTTACAAATCTATAGGTCGAAATTTATGCGCAATTATTCCATTTAACGCTAGGATTCGCACTCAGGATCTTAGGTTAAGCATGCCATTCATGTTACCTCTACACCATAACACTCATACAAATTATTGTAATCTTCATTTTGATTTTTAAAATTGAAGTAATCGGGATTGATAGAAAATATTTTATAACTAATAGCGATAAAATAATAATATAGGAGAAATTACTCTTCCAAATTTATATTCATAAATTGTCTCTCTCCATTCGTGTTCGACAAATCCAATTTTGAAAGATGATAACCTCTCGAAGGTATATGCATTGTTTTGTTTTTCACTGCGAGCAGACCTTAATAAATCAAACATATTTAACTGTTACTGATGAATTCATAGTGGGAGAATTCCGTTATTTAACACTTTCAACTTGTGTTCCAAATAGTCCAAGACGACATTTGAGACATGAATTACTCGAATCCGAAAATGGAATTACCACCACCCCTGGAATTGAACTACGTGAGAAATATGCAGATTTATTCATTCACTTATTCCAAATTCGGGCAGACCGTTTGCCTTACAAAACAATTAATGCCATACCTCCCTATTCTCCCGATCAATCTCATTCCACATCCCACGCTCGGCACCTTCCCAACAGCTTATACAATGACCCAGAGCATCACACGCGCAGCCCGCGTTAAAAACCATTTGCGACCTACTCAATGAAGCTCTGGCAGCGCATTGGCGCATGCAAATGCCCTATCAACAGAAACGTCTCAACTGCCGGTCGGGTTCTCAATTTCGGGGTGTCCTCTTTTGGGAGCGCCGAATGGTGTATCGGCGGGAGGCGTGGCGAATATTCAAATGCGACCGGTCGGCGCCGCGTAGGGCCGGGCCGCGGAGGGATATCGAGAGCACCGGGACGGGGAGGTGCGAGGACTGTTTTTCGCGGCGCCCGCGCCCAAAAGGAAACTTGCAGCGCTCGCCACCGCAGACAATGGATTCGGTTCGTTTACCCCCTCCCCCCCTCTCCACCGCGAACGACCGATCGACTCACCGCCGTGGCACGGCCGCTTTTTCCCCCCTGCAAGAGCACACTCGTTACCACATACCGATAGCCCTAAAATATTAACGAATTGGCAAACAATCATGATGCCGGGATCGTAAAACTGTGCACTTGCAATCTGTGTTTATGTGCCACCTGGAAATAAAAATGATTCACTGCATATTGACTGCGTTTCAGATTAATGCACGTTCTGTCTTAAATAAAAGACTCTTGGTAATCCTCTTTCTACACGCAAGCACCTTGTCAGGCGGATAATTTATATCTTCTAAATAAGCATCATATACGAAAATAATTAAACTGAATCGATTCCAAATTGAAACCGAATATTCACTATTGAAAATTAAACTTTACGGTACAGAAACCCAAGATGTTTAACCCAGCGAAGGTAGCAAGAGAACTTACGCAAAGCAATCTTCGGGGCACCTTCGTTTACATTTTCGGTTCAAGCGGGAATATAAGAAAACACGTTACCTCTACAAGAGCATCACAATGTTGGGATTAATTTTGCTGGTGCACTAGTTCTTCAGGTTAACAGAGAACTTATAAGGTGCCTGAAAGCGTGGCCAAAGAAATGAACTGGATTATACATGCGTGTTGACGACGTGGTTGCTTAATCCTTGTCGGTTAGTTTTCGAGGATGTAAGTTGACGTGGTGTGTCCACGGTCTGAAAGAATTAGCACGCGTAGTAGGAAAGAGAAAAAGACATCTTGTAAGCAGAAATGAACATTGAAAAGTAGATACACTATTTATTCCCTTATTTGTGTCTCAGCATTAACATAACGTCAAAGGTCGCTGAAATAACGGTGCCCGTCGACGTGTTCAGATTAACCCTTGGGTCAATTCAGATTTAGGATGCGACAGAGTAGCAAAGGGAGACAGAACACGGAAACCAAAATTTAATACTATTTTGCCTCAGTTAAACAAAAGTTATTGACATTCAAACGTAAAGTTATACTCTAGCTAAACAATATTAATAACAGTTATAACAGGGAATTTCAGATGTGCGCCTACAATGTTTTTAATGATATCATCTACAATACTCAATGCATGAAATGAAATATGCGGATATACGAGGGCAGCTCGTGATAAATAATTTTCTTTTTTACACAGAATATTTCCATTTGTATGATATATATTTCTTCTAGATACAGATACATCAAGAATGTGAATTTGAAATAGCACGATTGTATTTGCATATTTAAAGATATCGCAAGCAGTCATTTAATTCTTTTGTAAAAATACTCAAGAGTTGGTTAGATAGCAAGTTGATAAACCTATTTTACTAATGTTCAATGCGCAAAGAAATTCAAATAAAACTACTAAGCCTCTATCCTTGTGAGGTGTCCATTATTTCTTTAGATACCCAGAAATTCGGAAAATAATACTAAAACAATGAAACAGTTGGGATCTTGACTGAAAAATGCAAATATCTGTGTTATTCCACTATTCTTATATTGAGCGTAAAGTCAGAATTCTCATTCTCAGTTCATCTCTACGTACGACAAAGCTGACGTCAGCAACAGCACGTCTCCAAAGAAGAGGCCACATAATTAAGTACTAACTACTTACATATATTATAGATTAACAATGTTTTATATTAATGAAAAGAACTGTTGTATATATATATATATATATATATATATATATATATATATATATATTTTACTATATTATTGCAGTATTTGTGAAGACTGTACATGTTTAAATATTTAAATTTCCGCAGTATTATATCAGAGTATTTTATTTGTGGACTTGATCAGAGTGACTACTGCTTTTTAGAAAACCATTTCGTGTAGTTTTGTTCGACAGTATTTTTACTGCAGCAAGTCGCAAGAAATAATTCCAATAAAAAGTCAACTCACGTGAAATTAAAAAAAAAATGTTAAGCTCACATACTGAGATAGAACGAGAGCAAATGCGTTTTAAAGTCTCTTTGAAAATAGTATTTAGAAAGTTTCTTACCACAGCGTCTCACCACAAGATCTCTCACCACAAAGTGAAGAAGACAACGTAACTCCCTTATTACCATCTCTTCATATTTTGACATCAGCGTAAGTCTAAAAGCAAACTTATTATCTTAGCTGTCATGACGAAACACACTTCAAAACTCATAGCGATCTTGTACACTGCGGGGGAGAACCATTAGTACTATAAGAGAGACACGTTGCTGCCATTACGTCCTCGGAAAAAGAACTCGAGAAGCTCTGCTTGTGTAACGTAATGCGGATGTTAAAGTAGATACAAGTTTAATGTTAGTGGTGACGATGAAGAAACAGTACTACCGTGGTAATGGTAGCAAAGGAAACCATCACAATGCACAGAGAAAACTATTTCGATGGCGGCGGTACAATTGTTCCAGTTCTATAACGTCTGTGGATAATAATTACTTAGCTGCCGCTATAATCTGCTATTATAAAAGATACAAAAAAATAAAAATAAAATAAAGGCCAAGAAAATAAAAAAAGCTACTGGGAATAATTGTATGAATTTAATGCAAAATGTCGTTTTTGGTGAGCCCTCAGCCCTCATTGCTCTCCTTCAGAGAAAGATAGTAGTAACAGTGTGCACGTTTTTATACCACAGCGCAGCTCAGTCGTTTTTTTGGCTAGTTAGGGATGCGTCTGTATATAGCTAGCGTGTGAAGATCTGGTAAGATCAAGTAAAACTTCGGACAGCTGTAACAGAAGAATGCGGATTTATTTGTGAAATCGCGTTTATTAAGAGCTAGTTAAAAACTTGCAAGAGAATTCGTATTATTTCTTGACCTTGTGGTTTTATATTCCTAGTATTTGAAGGGCAAGTCATCAATTAACACGTAAAATTACATCGAGATGACGTTTTAACCTTATATTTGACATTTAGCGGTACATATTTGATATGCACCTACTCCATTCTTACACTTTTACGGTTAACACATTAATAACAATGCGTGTATTGAAAGGAACGCATTGTGCTGCAAGAAAATGCAGCAATAATGAAAGAAAGAATCCTGAGCTATATTGATAATACTCGTCAAATATACTAAGAAAGGAAAGACAGAAATTTGTTAATACTTCCCAATAGAAAAATTATTACCTCCTAGATATCCTTATTCACAACTTGGATAATTTATATTTCTAGATATTTTCGTGAACAGTATAATCATACTTGTTATTCCTCATGATTCCATTATTCACTTTCAATGGACAAAATTCATTAGATTTAAATACTTTCTTTCCTTAAAAATTGCTCAAAACATCTACTTCACATGATGTTTTAGTTATATTCTTAAGGAAATTAAAGTGTAAATAAAAAAATACTTTTGGTTAGAATTCGCAGAAAGATGCTGTATTACGAATGGTAAGGCGGCGTAGTATTCCTTGATCGCCGTGCAGATCGCTAGTGTTGCTGACCAACACATCGCCATACGGCATTTAACACGGAGCTACACTACACTATGAATAATCTGCCGCAACAATGAGAAGAGAAGAGACCTGGCAAACAATTTGAAAGCAACATTTTCACTATGCTGGTCAGTAGTCAATACAAAATAGTGTAAAGGATAGGACTGCAGAAAAGGAATTCTATGAATAGTAGAAAGTGTATGTATATTATCTATCTTATTAATAACAATTAACTTTGGATGAAAAACGTTAGTAGTTATTTATAATATGAGTGGCAATAGTGACAAATTTTATTTCGCGAGTAGGAAATGTTGCGATAAGAGTACGCTGGGTAGAGTGGCGCAATCCTACAAGCAAAATAAAATCACCAATTTTTAGATAGCTTTACTGACTTTTATACTATTTTAATTGAAGTATACAAATCACTTAATGAAACATAAATGTCACTAGAAGCCGATGCAATCAGACGAAAGTATTTTGTTTTCTTTGTTATTTTAACAGTTTTCAGAACATTTTAGTATCGTTTTAGTATCTTTCAGCGGTGATAAAAATAGAACCATAGAATCTTTAGCACGTTTTGCATTCCCTAAAATTAACCGATTTTACTACGGGCTGTCTAAAAAATCAGTTTTTTGGGGGGAGGGACTACGTCTAACAAACATGGTTTCAACCGCACAAGAATTCCCCAGTGGCTCTGGCGGAGCTGAGTGGATCCGCGAGGGCGGAGGGGGGGGGCGCTGTTTGCGACACGGCGAGGTACCTTCCACCTGTCCTCTCCACCCCCGCCGCCGCCGCCACCGCCGTCCTCGACGCCCGGCGCTGGCAGCGCACCAACTCGGCAATAGCACTCACTCTCAGGCGGTGGCTTTGCTGTCATCGCTTCAGCGGCGGCGAGGGCACCGCGCTCACGATGACTTGGGAGAAAGGGCGCGAGAGAAAAAAGCGGTGGAAGGTTGAAACGAAATTCGTTTTGGTTTGTTTCAGGGCACAAGCCCTCATAAGACGTTTCCTTATGTGGTTGCCTTTGAGGTGCGTTCTGACTTCTTATGGAAACTAATAATAAACTTCACTACAAACTCATAAAATTAGCTGATAGCGACATGTTGCTGCACACAGAAAGATGTTTTCGAGATGTTTATAATTCGATTCATTATTGTATTAGTAAGAAAACACACAAGTCACGACAACTAAACGTCTTGTAAAGGGTTTTTATAAGTTAACTCTTTCTCGTGAAAGTGATGATGGTGAAACAGATATAACTCTTCGTCACAGAAGATAAGTCAGAGAAGCAATGATTAATCAATATTTTTTTAACTGCTTTACTCATAAACTTCTAAATAAGTTCAAAACATGTATTTCCTTTCCAGCTATTTGCCATTTCTAAAAGAAGCTGAATAATTTACTCTCTTATCTCAAAACTCGTTTAGACGTAAATGCTCACGAAAGATATGCGAATGGGCCTGCTCCGGCACAAACAACATACGTTGTACGTATTCCGCTTGTCAGGAAAGGAAGAAACTGAGCTCGGGGCACGAGCGCCATAGCGGCCTTCGCCAGGTAGGGAGCTCCGATGGTTGGAGAAAAAACATGAAGCGCGCTAGAAAGGCGAGGGCGTGGAGACAGTTTCCCACAAGGCAGCCATTCTGGATGACGCACATCTTTCTTAGAGGCGCAGACCACAATCTTCCAATTTATCACTAGCATAATGAGCAGCGAGCACGGACACCAAAATAAACTAGAACGCGGCGATACAATATAATAAATCTCGGTCCGAAACGCCAGTCTCGTGCCAGCATACGTTTCCTGTCTGCTATTCTTCACACCCGCGAGAATAATGGAGCGTAGTTGTTCGGAACATGCAGCCAACGCAGGCGGAGAGTGGAAAGGGGTCAGTGACCGAAAAACGTCCTCCTTGAGGAACCCCGCCTCCCTCGTGGTGATTTTGGTGACTTAGGAGACAGACGCGACCCAAGAAGCCACGAGCGAAGATAGCAGCGGTATTTGCGACGGCACACTAAAGTGCTTCTCAATTAAGTACAACCACTTTTCAAGACAATGTGTTGTGAGACTTTTTTTAAAGAAAAAAATCAAACGGTCACCTTCCTTTGTATCAGCGAACTTGCTGATACAGATCAATTGTATTTGGTTAGTTTCTTTTGTGAGCTATTATTTTCTTGGAGCAATACAATGACTAACATACTTCACACTTCCATTTATTGCACTATTCTCACAACGAATTGCTACGAAATTACTTTTTTCCGAAATACTACGAACCTCGGAATGCGAGAATGCATTTTTCACAATCACTTCCATAACTCCTGTTGCAATATTTATTAAACCAAACTGTATTATTAGATATTTATAAACTTTTATGTTTAATTAGAAATACTTTATTTAGTACGCTAATTGAAAGTTCTAAATTATTAATAAAAACGGTAAAATAGATTTATCATATTTGTTCCTACCGAATCAACGATTACACGAAAGTGCAACAATTACAGTACTTTGTTGAGTGACTGGATGGGCCGAGAGAACCCAAAATATGTCACAGATAATTAGGATTTACTAACATTATTTCGTATTTATAGATAATATCGATACATGTACAATAAATTGAAGATGTAGCCAAAATTTCACTAACGGGGTCGGACATAGCTCTCCCGAGAGAATACGCAAGCGCGAATACGGAAGACGGGCGGAGAGGGGCTGGAGTGTGAGGTTGGGTCGGGAAGAAGAGGGGAGGGGGTCGCGTCTGTGTGCTGTGGACTCAGCGGGCCGCTCCGCGCCTGGCCCCGAGCGGACGCCGATGTTCACACAGCTCAGCGGCGCCGTCGCGACGCGACGCGACGCGAAACGACGCGCCGCGCCGCGACGTGACGTGACGTGACGTGACGCGGCGCCGCCCGTGGGAGACGGCGCTGGCTCCCCACGCACGCGGCCCAGCCCAGCGGGCGGGCGTCCTACGAGCACGCGTGCCACAGCCTCGACGATCCAAACGGGGCATCCCGAAAGAACACGGCGGATCAACAAACGAAGGAATGCTGAGATAAAATTAACGCAGAAAGCTGTTTACAGCCGTTATCCTATAAATAGTAATCGCCGATAGGGCAATCTGCGTGCGTTCGGTCCGTCACTCACGGTTAGATCCTTCCGGCCTACCGTGAAAGAGCATTGGACGATGAGCCTACCCATCTCTTCCCACTATAGTCGGGGCAAACTCTAAGCTCACGATTGGTCTCCCCACATGTGCGTAGTGGAGTCAAGTGTGTTTGTAAATAAGGGGTGAAGTGTTCCACGAGCCTCGGTCCGCCGGTGGGGAACTGGCCATTTAGAAATTTCCTTGTAACATCATAAATATTATAATACATGTAAAAGTGTTTAAAGCGTCGGAGACGCCGTACTAAGCTATAAATAATATTACAAGGAAATATAAAGAATAGTCTTCTCACAAGTGTCACACTCACTCGTTCTCTATAATTAGAACGCCACTGACTTGTATGTGCTGTCTAGTGGGACTGTAATCACGAGAGCAAACGTTCTACAACGGATACTACCGTTTATCAAGATGCCAGTGCCAAAGTCTTGAGGTCTTACCTACAATGGTGGAGGGCTTACGTGGATTTAATACGTGAAAATGATGATGGAGAAATGGTGGAATGAGAGTCAGGACACCCAGGAGAACCTGGCCCGATCCTGACCTGTCCACCACTAATTCCATGTCCACCGACCGCCATTTGAGCCTCCGCTAGCACGCTCGCTGCTGCGTGGCGAGTGGCTCCCACAAAATCCAAAAATATGTCGATAACCAGTCGCATTTACTTAAACATGGAGATCAAGCATATCGTATCCCACAAGTATGTTGGATCGTAAAGACAAATCACACTGAACGTCTTGATGTAAAACTGCTTTCTTCCTATAGAATGAATTGAAAAAAAAGACACCAACACAATTTTTAGAAAGTGGAGATGATCAAATGTTCTCTAGGCGTTTATTTTGGAAGTTCTGGTAAGCAGCTATTGGCACAAAGGCAAGGTCATCAAAGGTTATTTTGAATCTTGAAAAAGTTATTGTAAACATCAAACAATGAAAAATAACACGACTCCATAAATTATTTATAGTCGATTCAATATGTATTTAAACTATATAATTAGTTCAAAGATTAAAATTAAGTAGTATAATGGAAATAAATCAGCTATTAATGAAAACAAAACCTGCGGGTTGATACACTTACACCAAACTGTCTTTAAGTCGTCATAAAAGTTCACAACATATCTATAAAATTTCGAAATAATTTATTGTAGACTTTACCTCTTTGTGTTGATCTAGCTCCAGTACGATGACCACGGCGTATTAAATGTTTTGTAATCCGACTTATTCTCGGTGTCATGAAACATGTGACACTGACTACTCATCTGAAAGCACATTCAATCGAGAATACTCGAACAGTATGATAAGGTAGAAATATATTTCGCTCCTCTAATTTAATCTGGATTTAAAGCTATTATCGTGCTTTTAATGCGGAATTCTGGAATAAATATATCATGCTGTATCAAACAATGGAGCTGTCATATCAATTTTGCGTCAGAGATAACAACACAGATAAGACATTCGGGAAGATTATATACCTAGTTACAAAATTGTGTCCAATAACACGAAATCCCTAAGTTAAATGACCAGATGAAAACAAATAAACTGAAAAATGGGAAGAAGAATTATACAGTAGGTCGGAGAAACCCCAACGGTTAGGCATACGAGCCAAAGAGTAGGCGAATTATTTAGGGAAAGGAAAAAGCGTCGACTATTGAAACAAGGGAGTTGGTAGATCATGACAATGGTGGTTTAAGTCGACAGTGCTACGGTGACTTTGTGTTGAGCGAGTACGAGCTAGCGAGGGTTTACTGTAATTTCTTGGAAAATATGGCGATGGTAGGGCTGTTCATTATCGTGATGCCAGAGAGGTGAAAAAAGAGAGAGAATAAGAGACCGTTTGCCGGGCGTTGGATGAACTTGTTTCCTTTGATACAATGGAAAAAGATAGCATTAGCTATTTCTGAAAACAAAATTTATGGTATGAGTTAGTTTATCTAATACATCAAACGCTCTAAGCGTAGCGGCCTTGTTTGAATTCTTCAATCTCGTATTTTAATAAGGTGTGTGACGAAACTGATTTCGTAAATAACTACAATAAATACTCCGAATTAAACAACGAGGAACTTCAAGGTCACGAGCTGCAAGGAGAGGGGACATTGTCATCCAACCGCGATGACCGAAAATTTAGGTCGTAACGAAACTCCCGATTGGTTGACACTGCCCATCGCTCTGTCCAGCTCGAGACCTTGAAGTGCCCCTATGTTGCAATCGTAGTATAACTAGAGGTCGTAACAGGAACCACGAGGTCCGAGTTGCCCCCGGAAACAGCGCGGGTGCGCGCCCGTGCGATAGACATGACGCAACGCGTGGTCGGGGGCGGCGCTGACTCAGCAGGCAGGTGGTCCCCGCGCCGCGCCGGGCGTCGAAGCGCCGTCCTCCTGCGAGAGACCTTCACGCGGCGCGACCCGGCCGCAGAGATTCCCGTCCAGTACCCACTGCAAACCACTCAAATAAGACCGATTCCGCAAGAGCAAATGCTGCGTTAGAGGTCCGCTTTGCTTCGTGGCTCAAGGTGGGGGCTTCCTGCGAGGTTCAGTGTTTCTCTTCCCGATGTCTCCAATGCAGAGTTTTGCTTCTTAGCCTGCAGTTTGTAGGAAAAAGCTTAGTGAAGTTTTGTCGCGTAGCCAACAGCCTATGGAAAACTTGTTGAAAATGAAAATTATATCGCAAATTCAATAATAGTTTGTGATTTTAGAAATATATGAACATTCCACATTAAATTTTGTAAAGTGTATTTACTTAAAGAATCAATATTTTGCACATATTCACTCGTGCATCACATAGTAACATATTGTTAATAACGTTATTGGTACAACATGTATGAAAAGGGCATAAACTTACAAATGATTTCATTGAGCTTCAAAATATTTAGCACATATTTTTATCATAATTTTTCATATTTATTTTGTTCAACCAAATGAGCAACACATTAAAAAAGTTAATGCCAAATTAATCTTTCTGATTGCCCGTTTCTTACACTAAGGCGATCTAGTAACACATTCTACTAATATTTGATCGATTGATTGATTATTTCGTGTTTCCGGTCGTTGACAGGTTTGGTCATTAGTCCCGTAAGTGCGATGTATGTTTTTTACTGGAAGTTTGTCATCATTCCTCGCTAGATGGTGAGGTCCAACGGAATTTCCCGCCAGCGGGGCACTGCCACAGTCGGGGCCATGGTGGAAAGGAATGGCTGCTTCTCCGGGGCGCCGATTTCTGCTCGTTCTGCACAGTACCAGTTTGCGATACGAACCACGTGACCAAAACGAGCACTTTGTTTGAAAACCCAGAGTAGACGTTGGCCGACATATTGCAGAGAGAAAGAGAGAGAGGGAGAGAGAGAAAGAGAGAGAAAGAGAAAGAGAGAGAGAGAGAGAGAGAGAGAGAGAGAGAGAGAGAGAGAGAGAGAGAGAGAGAGAGAGAGAGAGAGGTGTTGAGAAACATTTTGAAATATGCATGAAGTGACAATTTTCAACAGTGACCAATCAAAAATAAATCGATGAAGATGTAATTGCAATGCAATATGCAATATTAACAAAAAGTTCTTCATACCATATACGGGACATGCTCAGGCTCGATGCATGCACGATTGGTCTCCTGACATTTGTAAATAAGGGGTGAGGATAGGACAAGAAAGACGAAAGAAAGATCGCACGTGGTTTATGGCCCTTTGGTTAGGGTACTGTTCCGACATTCGCCTGATGTCGATAAGAAAAGCCACGGATAACTCCCGATCTGAGCAGCCGCCCGCTACAATTCTCCTCCAGACAGCAACTCCATGCGACAGAGCGATCAAGCTAAGGTCAAAAGTCCTGTCATCGCCCTAATTCGAACTCTAGGACGTCCCGATCGAAGGAACTACAATGACATAAGTTGATGCCCGGAGCCACCTACTACTACTATTTTATAATGGTTTTAACAGTTACAATCACTGATAAGCTGCTCTCGTAATGTTAGTTAAATAAGAATAGAAAAACAATCAAGAAAGAAACAATAGCAATGCTTCACTGATTGTGTCAGAATGAAAGCGATCACGTAAGTCTAAAGCAAGCCTATCCAAACGCTGAATCCCATTTCGCAGTTGAAAAGAACTTTGTATCTTTTTTTAGCATACGATTCTTAGGCAATTAAAGAGATTCTACAACAGATAAGATAGTCGACGGGGATTACTGAACGAGAAATAATTACTACTTGTATTATATTGATAACAAGAGATAAGAATACGCATTTTCCGGAAAGTTGTTTACCTTTGGAACTGTTTCGAAGGGAGAGAAATTTATCCTTTGTATGCTTGTGATAAAAAAAATATGATTTGGCTCTTTTTAATCCTTTCTCGATAAAATCTTATCTTATAACTTTCACTATATGTCAATTATGTTTATTTTCTTACCGACGTTGATCTCAAACACAAAGCTTGGATCGCACATGATAATTACTTCTTTCGTGACCTTGACAACCTTTTCCTCATATACCATTCCACGCCGACGCCTCTGACGAATGTCTGAGACTCTTCTCACAGCCCGCCTGGGTCGCGGATAAAACACGCGCGGGCGGGCGGGCGGGCGGGCGGGCGGGCGGGCGGGCGGCGCAGCGCGGCTGTAGGTCGCGGGGCGGAGCAGCGCGGGGGGCTGGGAGAGGCGCCGGTAGCTAACGATTCTGTCGGCGCGAAGCTGCGGCCGCGGCGTCCGGCGCGGGCACGCGAGCGCGCGAAATCACGCAAGCCACGGCCGCGGGCGCTGCATTTGCATACGCCGCCCCTCCCCACCACTCCACTCCACACCTGCTCTTAACCCAGCGCTCGGGGCCCCGCTACGCGCCGCCTAGACGCTGCAAGAAGAATAGCCCCTGTCCTTGCCCTTTCCGAGACGAAAACGTCGCGACGCCACAGACGCTTCAGTAAGGTAGGCAGAGGGTTATTATACATTGTTTCAAGTACTACCGCTCGTAGAACACACCTAATAAATATAATAGTCATTCTTCACATAATGTCGAAGATGTTATGGACAGTACATTGCGAGTAAAAATGCCCAACGGCCAAGCAGTTGAACTTCATAAATAATATTTTCATCTATATTACATGTCATATTAATAATACACAGTTGACAACAATCACGTCCCATATCTATTTTTCACTAATCACAATGTGTCTTCATCACTGTGTGCAAATGCTTATTTGTCACGTCATCAATTTCTACACAAGGTATTATTTGAATACCTGCGATGATGTGAAAGATTAAAAAGTTTAGCGATTCAAGTAATTACATCAAGAACCTCTGCTTGTATACTGGAATATGAGTCTTGGGAATACCCTGCACTATTTTGCTCAATTTTTGTAAAGAATTTTGCATGCATATTTTGCAATTTAATAATCATAATTCCACATCTGATGTTTCTCAATAATTATATTAAAACAACTAGGAAAATCGACCATGGTTCCCTGAAAATGAACTAAATTTGAAATTTTGTTGAACGTCTAATATTAACCAAGGTAAGGAAAAAGATTTCTGCACAAAATTTCTAACCGGTTTGTACATCGACATGTTTATTTACTAGTAGAGAAATCCGTCTTGTAAGGTTAAAGGAATCAGAAAAAAACCTTGACCTTGGTGGAGATTCCATCGTGTTGACCGTCAGTTTATACCTATTGATATAGGCAGCGGAGGGCATTTATGAGCCAATCGATTTTTACGGTTGCTTCTGCGCAACACATTCTCGTCACCCGAAACAGTTTTCATGCTTCACTGATATTTTATTAAAGAGATAGTTATCACATTTTTGTACTGCCAGTCTTGCTTCCACAGTTATATACACTTTTCCATGCATTTGTACTTTCCAAATCAATGACGTTTTTCATAGTCGGATTTTTTATGAGAAACATAGCTAATATTTGGAGCTATGTTTATGGAAAAAGCAATAAGGAAAACTAATGCTCCTAAGATGGTAGTGAAAAATTCAGAATCACAGTCCAGTTTTTAAAATGCCCTAGGCACTAAAAATTGTCGATCTGAATAGATACGAATGATAACTCACGAAGGTGAACAAAATGGAGATGACACTCCACGCTCCAAGAAAGGAAGAACTTACCTGCAAAAAAGAAAACATATTTAGAACCAAAATTCACATAGAAAAATAAGCATAATATTTAGGCGACACATGATATCATCATAATTCCATGAACTTAATACCATATTTGTGTATAAAATAGAGATGTAATGCTTGTATTAATCAACATACATAAACTTGGTTGGATCAGCTGTATTCGAATTTCTCGAGACTTTACCGAGAACGGCCACCGCGCATTCTCTGAACCTCACGCGTGTCCCAGCCAAGGCGTCGGGATGCTACACACAATCCCAGTTGCGCTGCCGTCTCCAGCGCAGTGACATGTTTTCGCGGAGCGCGGCGCGACACCTGGGAGTGGCGGCGGCGGCGGCGGCGGCAGTTGCTTCACGGCTTTTCGAAACGGTCGCCTGCTCGACGCACGGTTTCGCCAAGCCCCTTCGCAACACGGCGATCGTTCGTTAGTATGCAGTGGCGGCCGCGAACGCCGCCGTCGCCACTACCGCTGTCGCCGCCGTCGTCAACGTTACCAACGCAATCGCCTCCAACACCGTCATCACCACCGCCGCGACCATCACCAAAACCATCCCCGGCGCCGCCACCATCATCGCTTCCAACGCCGTCATCAACGCCACCACAACCATCACCTCCGGCGCCGGCGCTATCACCGCCTCTTACATCATCACCACTACCGCCACCATCGTCAACAGCGCCGTCATCATCATCGCCTCCAACGCCGCCATCGCCTCCGCCGCAACCATCTTCAACGCCAGTAAAACCATCACCTCCGTCGCCGCCACTATCACCATTGTCACCGCTAAAATCGTCGATGCCACCAAAGCCATCATCCTCGACGTTGCTGCCATCAGCGCCATCGTCAACACCACGAAAACCATCACCTCCAGCGCCGGCACCATCACCACCTCCAACGCCATCACCTCTGGCGCCACCACCGTCACCGCCTCCAACGCGGATACGACGCCGCTACCACCACCGCTGCCACAGCCACCATTTCTACCACAGCATCACCTCTTCTACTACACCTCCATCGTTGCCGTCGCCGTCGCCGCTGCCATCTCATGCGATCTCGCATTTCGACCTCGTTCCAGCGCGCGCCGGCGACGTGCCATTGCGAATCGCGCTGCGCAGCGAGAGTTCTTCCTTGTGGGAGAGAGAGGGTGGCGAAACGTCTCTTCAACACGGATTCCCGGAAAGAAGTGGAACTGATTGAGTGGGCGTTGGCAGTTCTCGAGCATTAAACTTTGCAAGTACCACATCCACGATTCATGTTACTTGAAGAGAAGATTCTTTTATAAGAATATAAAGATCGTACAGACATATTGCTCGAGCTCAAGAATTACAGTTTAGCATTACTATAGAAAATTGGTAACTTGATAAATGGTGATTGGTAACTTGGTAAATTCGTAAAAAAAACGTGATCAATGAACAGACGGAACGTAAAAGAAATAGATAGTATTCATAAAAAGTTCAATGTACGTAACTTCTATTCCTAGCACTAAGGTACCGAATTACGTAAATTGAGAAAATCTGAAAGCAATAATATCAAGATTAAAGGTAGTAATGCCTTTGCTGACACGATAATTATTTATTATTGACATTTAAATGAAATCAGGAAGTTATTTGTTGAGTAAAAACCTCATAAAGGCGACCATTCATAGCTGAGAAGGTCTTTGACCGCTCTTTCACGTTTTAGCATCAGTCTGTGGATTTTTCTTCTGTTTTACGCCAAGCGGATCGACGTTTGGTCTGTTTTCTTCACATTTTGGAAGGTGCGAAGTCAAATATTTCACGTAAATATTAAATGTTCGTTTCGTTCCTCGACGTTTGTGCACCCAGTGTGGTGATACGCCCAAAAGAAACGGAGGACTGGTGTCATTGCCCTGTGCCACCTCACTAAGGTCCAACTCGTATTTGTTAGAAGTACAGATAGTATTACTGTTTTACCACATTGCTGACTTCTTTACACCAGACAGTACCGTTAACCCATTCCTAACAGACTGTGATATTTCATGGCAGTTATCCATCCAGGCGTGTGAAGTCTTTTTAATTCAGTCTCACAGGAATGTGTTGAATGTGTGTTTACTGGGCTGCGTGTTTACTGGGAGTCATACCTACAATGTTCATATTGCAGAATTGCTATAATTGCACATTGACAAATTTGCATATACGCCAACTCTTTAACAACATTCGAATTTTATTACACTTGAGCGTACTTGTGAAGTCTTCATTGTTGAATGTAGGGAATACGTGAATGTACACAATGGCTGTGATGACGGTACGTATTACGAATAACACTTTGTTTTAAATTACATCCTACGCTATGACATTATGTAGTACGGTATTATAGAGGGGAAATGTATATTATTAACTGCGCTTGCGTCCACGCGTCGGCATGCATGGGCCTGAAAACACCCCGCGCACATGTCGGAGTGCACACTTGCAGGCGATTCTTTTGGTAGCAAGGAATGCACTTGCTGATGGCTGAATGTGACTTGTGACGGCCCTTCTGGCCACTTCACGACCTCGCTTGAGGTGGCGGCTACAGCGATGCATTCAAGCACCGCTCTGTAAACACAATTTGCTCACGAAAAATCTCACAGTGACATTTGTTCAAGCAATCACGCACTGCCCAAGAAGAATGAATAACTAATGTAATGAAATATGGTCTGTAGATTACGAAAATGCGTAACGTGGTTTCACAATAACAATCGGTTTACTATGAAAATGCATTGAAATAAATCTTGTTATTCAAATAAGAAATAAAATGTTAAATAATGATGAATTGTAGTATTTATTTCATCAATTTAACTCGAGTGGGTAATTAAGATATGCCTAAAGGGCAATTAGTATAAATTTATTTTTTACATTAGTACACAGCCTTACTTTGATTCCAGTTGATTCAAAACGAGAAGGAACCGCCCTCTTTCTTACACAATTTCAAGTGAAGATGAATTAAATGATAAATGAACATGGTTTTAAAGCGGGTTATAGTCAATTACACCGTTAAATCAAATGTGGTAGACTCGCTTTTTATCATCCAAGAATGAAAATTGATTTTTAATTTGTATACCACGGTCTATAACAGTTTAATAATTCTTAACGTGGATCAGAAAGCACATACGAAATGTAGAACATTGTACATCCATTATCCTGTGCAAGTATACGTGCGCGCATTATTCAATTCTTTGATTAATATTCGTATTGTCCATATTAGAGATATTACGAAGACTTAATATACACGTTCAATATACATCTGAGACGTCCGAATATAGATTGTATTAAAACCATGCAACTCGTCCTCACATCCAGAATAATATTAATTTAATTAACAACATTTAATTAAAACCGTCCGAAGCCCCCTGCAAACGAGACGGGGGCACGGTGATTTCAATTGTCTTCCCTCTCGGTGGCAGTGTTCGCGAGATCTCCAGAGGGCCGTGCCGTTACGGGACGCGTGTGCGGCAGTTGGCCGAGCGTATTCCTCTGAAATCCTTCACCTTCGCGGGCACAGCACACGGTGCAGGGCGGGGCGGGGCGGGACGGGGCGGGTGGGATGGCAAGGGGCGTGGTTGGCGGGGCGGACAGGCGGGTGGGTTGGCAAGGGGCGTGGTTGGTGGGGCTGGGCGGGGCGGGGCGGGGCGGGGCGGGGCGGGGCAGGGCGGGACAGGGCGGGGCGGGGCGGGGCGGGACAGGCGGGTGGGATGGCAAGGGGCGTGGTTGGTGGGGATGGGCGGGGCGGAGCGGGGCGGAGCGGGGCTAGGCGGAGAACGACGGCGTTCGCTGACTCAGCGCGCGTTATGGGGCGCCGCCCACGACCGCCCGCTGGCGAGCGCTCGCCAAACCAGCGCCACGCGCGCCGCGCCGCGCCGCGCCGCGCCGCGCCGCGCCGGTTCCCAACGCGACGCACACGCCCACGCTCCCAGAGCCGGATGAAGACACTGCACACTGCTTGGGCTGCGAGTCATTGCGAGGTCCCCATTCGTATTGGATCGCCTCTTCACGGAGTTGAAAGGCAATGTCCTCCACTAGCTCACCTGTAGAATCTCTTCGATCATCTAGAATTGTATTGATTTTCAACTCATTAAGTTTATAGATTTTGAGCACATTGAATTTAATTTTAATAATTAAGTGTTCATCATTCTTTCTGCACACTCATCAATCTTTAGGACTATCTTACCCAATATCATCTTATGTCAAATGGCAATAATTAATAGAAGAATAGAAGCGTATGTAATAGAGCAAATTCATACATATAAGAACCCAGATGCGAACGGAAACGAAACTGAACTGAAGTGAGCATTCTACATATTACATGAATGTATGTGAATGTTCTACATACTTTAATTCTGCATTTTTGAAGTTGACAATCAATTCAACGCTTAATCATTGAAAAACATAAAACAAGAAAATATTTTTTTCAATCATAAAATTGGGTTTTTACATATTGTATTACTTGATAATCGCTTACAAATTGTTCATAAATAATACATTTCACGTGGTGTGGATTATAAGTTTAGAATTTTCTACACGAATTAATACTACTTTCATGTATTTGATGAGTTTCTCCCTTTCTCCCAGTAGAAGTGACTTCTTCAAATAAAAGTGAGGGAGATCGTTAAATTGTCCCCATTTCCTTTTCCGACTTTTAAATCGCAAATATACCACGAAATAACAGTAAAACCGTATTTTTACGAGTTCAATGCCGGTGGCTATGAAATTCTTGGCGAGGAAGACACTATCTCTAGCAATTTCAACTTCTTTATTGTTCGCTTCTCTTTAATTTTCAAGCTCCCTAGAGGACGCCGGCAGCGTGGCGCCGTCTATTCCAATCCCTGCGGCGGTGGGGCAGCGCCCGCCCGCCCGCCCTCTGGCCTCTTCTCAGAGCACCTCGCGGCATGCACTAGGCACTCGGGCGCGCATCGCGCTGGCCGGGCCGGCGAGGTTACGCCGAGGGCGGTAGGTCTATCCACGCCAGGCGGTGTTATCTCGTCAGGCAGGGGAACCCCTGTTTGCATCTGACAGATTTAGTTGCAATTCCGTATCTTCATGATCTGTTCACTGTTCATTGTTGTCTGGTTTTCGCTTCTAACAGGCTACTTCTATTTAGAAATGTGTTTTCAGAAGCAATGCACGCAAGAAGAGCACATCATTACTTTTAGAGTTCTGAATAACGTGAATAAGCGGAAACAATGAGTAAATTTTTAGACACGCATTTAGATTAGATTTTTATTTAGAATTTCCTATGCCAAAACCAAACCGACATTCTTCAGAGCTCGAAGAGTAATTCTTAGATTTGTCAGAGAAAGATGAACAATTCATAGATTGTTGATAGATACAAAAATTATTAGAGCAACCGAAATTTGAGTCGCACAATGTCAGACAGTTTAGCTGAAAACCGAAATGGGTGCTTACTTTAGAAAGTCTTGGAAAAGGGATAACTTCTGGAGATGTCATTATTACTTCAACTGGGCTCTGCTTAAACTTAGCAATGCTACGGATTTAATGTTATGAAACTTGAAAAGCGACGAGTCCTAAGGTATACGTTGTAACTTGTTTGGCACTGCCATTATTGCCTAATTTGAACAATATCTTTCCACAATCAATAACCACAAATTCCGAGGACAAATATAATGACATGAGCCTAATCTAATGACATAAAAGAAAGAAAAGACAAATTAATTATTTTTTTCGTTCCGTTAAACGCTATTATTCGGGAAAATGACTCGGGATATTAATCACACCCCGATTCCACGACCCACATTCTTCCTTTTATAAGCCCATTTCTTCAGCCGGCGTCATCCATCATCTCCGCCCAAAGCCCCGTCGCGTGTAGCTTTTCAATCCCGCACACAATCTGTCCCAGCGCGCGCGGCGGCCGGGGGCGGAAGCAGCGGCGGGGCCGAGGCCGATAGGCGCGCGCGGGGTTCGAACGGCAGTCTCACGGGCGCACGCGACGCCACCGCCGCCGCCGCCACAGCACAGTGAGCAAAAAAGCGGAGGAAAAAAACAAAATACACGGCACAAGAAAATCGATAATTTATGCTTTATGTAAGTTCTTTCACCCGACGTTCGAAGCGGCAAACATTAAGGTAACGCCGCGTAAGCTGTAGCTCGAGGATAACGGTGATTGGGAGGTCGCGGTTTCAATTCCCGCCAGATGTCGAAAATATACCCTATGTGTTTGAAATCGGGGAGTTTTGCGGCGCCTATCAGAGACGAATTTGCAGGCTGATTCTTCTGGACCTTGGTTTCCCTGATAGCTTCCGAGTGTATGCCTGAGCTGCACGCTAGAACACGGACCGCGAACGGCCCACGGACCGCGCGCGACTCTCCCTTGCGTATCGTGTCTCCATTTTCCTATCATTAGGGCCAGACGTTGAGCCGATCACACCTATGGCTCACTCCACTCACCTAAAAATATCTCCAATGCGCAAGTGGAACAAAACACCGCAACTTTTTTGTTTCGGAGTACCAAATTGGTGTTCTTACCAAGAGAATGTTCATTTAAAGATGCTACAAAAACAACAAGATAGTACCTAGTTACATATTTTTAGAAGGGTTTCTATAAAGCATCCCAAATAGAAATCCAAAAAGGTCACCAAATCGCAGTTGATGAAAATAAAAGTAATTACATAGGGGAGTGGTGTCATTTTTTATTTGCATTCTATAAAAAAAAAGCTTTTCTTGGATGAAATATATGAAGGGCAGGGTGAGGGATAATCATAAGCTAAACGCATGGAGTTTCGAATGCTCCTTTTGTGTTTGGTGAACACAATTAAATGAATGGAGCGCCAAGACAAATCAGACAGGGGCTTCACGGTTAGAATATGGAAACATACAATACATTATAACAGAGGATTTCTATGCGAAAATCGTGTTACGGTCGCTTTGAAAAACTCAAAACTGTGTCTCACGGCTACCCACTCATGAGTGACCCTGACGAATGAGCAGAGGGCGAGTGCGGGCGTTTCATGCCCTTGGAGCCCACTGTGCGGCGCGGCGCTCGCCCCACGCCACGCGACGCGACGCTCCTTGCCCCGCGCGCCGATCGATGGCCGCTGCGACGGAATCCGCTGCGCCACTGTCTGCGCCCCTGCGCAGTCGGCGGGAGGTTGAGGAAGTTGCGCCGCGAAACGAGACGCGACGCGACGCGGCGCGAGAGCCTACCCCAGCAGTTCTGCACGCGGCGCTCGCTTTGCGGAGATTAACGATCCTGCAGGAAGGAAGTAAAACAGCCGTCTAATTTCCTAAATGGAGAAGTTCTTTGCAATGACGGAGGAGATAAAGTGGTGGCGAAACGACGCAAAAATTGTCTTAAAGTAACAGTGAAAAAATGTAGGTCTCTAGTAATTTTGGAGAAGACTCTCTCTAAAAGCGTAGATATTCAGCTCCCGAGTAATATTTCTCCTAAAGCGCAAATGTATCCTTATCATTTTCTTGCTGATTTTCTTGCTGGAAGAGACAGCGTTATGTTCTTTACTGCAACCTATCGAATAATTCAACCTGCCAGGTCTTACAGATTTTATGTAGTGTCATGACCGATTCTTATTATTCCCACCCAAAGCTTGACAAACGTATATTTCCTGTTTTTAAATACGTACTATTAAAATACCGTTTTCAATTGCTGTGAATTTTCATTGGTACTAAATTGTATGGATTGATTCATCAATCATTTTTGAAAATAAATACCGTGGAGATTGAACGCGGAAGATATAATATCACGGCGTAAATTGGGAAAAAATAGATTTGTTTTCTAAAGCAAGAATCCGGAAAATATCTGCTTGCACACATGAAGCAGTGTAGCTGGTGAAGTCACTGTTCTTATCTGCCAGCATGTTATCTAAAGCGAGTTTCTCGTGCATTGCAGGTGAGCGGGAGTGTAGGCGTCATGCGTTCCGTGAAGGGAGGGGAGGGGAGGGGATCTGGGAGCGGATGGGCGTGGGTGGAGAAGTTGGGCGCTCGGCAGCTGTTTCACGCTTCCTCAGTTTCCGTGCGTCGCTGGCTGAACCTTCACCGCCTGCGATATCTTTGGATCTCTGAAAGCGGAGCTAATGGTCTGCAGAATGATATAGAACTAACATCGTCGTCGAACATGAGCGAAATTTCACGTAACATTTTTGCTTTCTCTTTATGTTAGACAAACCGATAAGCGTTAATGATATATCAAATGAATGTGTAAAATATCTTGTAGTGACATATGCAATTACGAATCCTTACTAATGAATATCTTCAAATGTATCCAGTCTTATGACATTAAACAGCTTTAATACTTGATTACTTCCTGTATATATATATATATATATATATATATATATATATATATATATATATATATATTGCAATATTTAATTTTTCCCTGTAAAATTCTATTTAACTAATGCAGTACATTTTATGATATTTTACCATTTACGATATTTAAAATGTCAATTTTAACCCTGAAACACCTTTTCGCTGCTATTGACAGAGCGGAGGGCAAGCTGGAGAAATTTCTTATTTCTAGCTGTTAATTCTATAGGTAGCGCAATAAATGTACTTTCTCTTATCATGAATACATAAATATTAAGCAGCTTCGTGACGTAATCCATACGCCGTGCTTAACTTTTACCAAGAAAGATTAGTACACACGCCACTACACTTGTGCATAAAGATATACATTTCGAAGGTAGCTAAAATAAATAACAGACTAGTTGAACCCATGAGATCTTTCCGCACTTTCTAAATAATTGTTTTCAAGTGAACACAGATTAGCTCACTTAGAATATTAAATAAAGAAAGAGATAGATTTCCATTCTTGTTCAGTTAATGAAATATTATTTCAATGCATTACGATTCCAGTTTCTTTCATCCACAAGAGTGCAGATGGCCCTTTACATGTACTCCTCGTCACTTTCGCAAGAAATCGGGATAGTTGCCAATAAAACAATACCTTTAAGAACGGCCAGAAAATGCTGCAGCGCTCAATTTTAAGTCGCGTGACGAGAAACTCAAGTGAAAAGGTCAGAGAAGCAATTCCGATGGAAACAAGGGGTCTGCATTCGTAACTGGCGATCGGATCGTTTTCATCCAATATTCAGTCAAACAACAAGAGCGATTTGCGGAGGCATGTTCTTCTGCCTTTCCTTGATGCGACTTCTTAGGAACTCTTGCCGTTCTCAGGCCATACACACACTTCTTGACTACTCGCAAATCTTTACCTGCGATGCCAGACGGTTAATAAAGTGGTCCTTCCAAGACGAGCGGTAACAGTAATTACAGGAATCAGACAGGGAATACGTAAAATTACTTTTTTTACACGTTTGTCAGGAATTTTGGGATTTTCTTCTAACCATACAGTCTTTGCCATTATTTCACTCATCACTGTTGTAGACTAATTTGAGGTTTCTCGTGTCGTTGATGCACAAGAAAAGTGACACTTTAAAAAAAATCGTTATTTCTTCGTTAAATGTTACAATATAAAATACAATTTTGGAGATGTATATCGACGAGTGACCTTGTGTTTCTAATTTATCTATTTAATTTATTTATATTTTATTCGTACATATCGTACTCTATACTTAAAAAAACTAGTTTCCAAGGCATTTAATGAGAAAGAAAGTTCTTTGCGAGTGAAAAGAAAGAATTGTCTCTAAATACTAGATTTAAGGAAATATATAACAAAAACATTGGCAAAGAAAATATATTCTTGGCCGACATCTGACAGAATTGTAAGATTTTCATTTGCGATAATGCCTTGCCATTTCTGCGAAATGAAGAATAATAAACCTACAAAGAAACGTATTTGATTATTCCTGTGATTATATACAGTCTTAACCAAAATTATTAGAGATTCAAATTTATAGGATGCTTTAACACGGATACAACAATGGAGGTGGTATGATATTTTTGTCGAAGGTTTTGTCTGTTTAGATCATGCCTTCTCCTCATACAATAAGTTTCACGGTGTGGGAACACAATGTGGCATATACATTAAGTGGCATATACAGTAAGTCCATATAAATTTTAAATAATGTAAAAGATCGCCAGAAAGAAATAGATCAGAAATACAGATCTCGAATACCAAATTATAATAACATGTTTACCAACAAAAATTAGGCTACAAAGAAATGTGTAGGATTGAAATGTTGCACTTGACTCTGGAAGCAACTCCACGGCGACGAGTGGTGGATAAGAATGCAATGCCTAATTCTGCAACAAGAAGAATCAAAGAAAGAGACGAATCGGAAAAGGAGAACCCGAATGCAAGACGTTTTTCCAAAGCCATTCAGAGAAAAAAGTCTACCTAATCATTAGCTTCTACGCCGGCGACCAGAGCTCCCTGACACCAAACCGAAACCCTCCGCCCCCCTGCTCCCGCGCTCTCTAATTCTCTAATTGCGCCGCCCGAGCGTCGGCCGGCGCAGATAAGGAGCCGCGTTGCAGCGCGCGCCTTGCGCAGCCCGTCCACCTCGGCGGAGCTGGGGGGGGGGGAGGGTCGCCGGTTCGACCTGCTTCACTAAACTCGATGACACATCGCGAGCACTTGCGCCTGCGGGTCACGTCGCTGCCACCGGCCGACTGCAGCTCCCTCGTTATTTCGAGCGCTCCTTTCACATACGGATCCGGCGCGGCGCGGCGCGTCGATAGGCCTACGGCTGGCGGCCGCAATGCGCTGCGCGCGCGCGCCGACAAATTCAGAGCGTTTATTTTTACGGCGCCGGCGTGCGTCGCGCGTTTTTTTTTGACGAACGGATATTCGACTTGTTTCAATTTCATGAGGGTTGAGAAGTACGTTTTTAGCTGCAAACAATGCCAACCTCGTGCTCTTGCTTTCTGTTAGCCTTGATGTTGCCATGAAAAGGAGGCATGAGGGAATGAGTAGTATTTCTTCTCATTCTAACATGCTGTCTGTTATTTTTAATCGTCAGGTGTCTCACTTTTGAAATGCCAGCATCTGTAATACATAAATAAAATTTACGAGAAAAAAATACGTATATGCAATTACCGGGTAACAGTTAAAGTTATTACATAATATAACGTAATAGATTGGGCGACTAATTACATTTCTAATAGAACCTGCATAAAAGATTCTAACCAAATTTTATTTCCTGATAAAATAGCGCTTAAGAAAATCCAAGGAAAACGTCATATACGTATAATTATAGGAAGTACAAAGTAGTCAAACAGATTAATTGATACTTCGAGATAATCCCTTGCTCATGCTTCTGCAGATAAATGGCCACGCAATTCAACAAGCAATTACACCACACTAAGAACACGCAGAAGCTCCGCCCCATGATTCGTTAACTGTCCCAAGACAGACGACCGTTTGATGCTTCCCCGCTGGCTCACCGTTACGAAAGCGCGTGTCCACGCGTTAGCACATCGTCGAACAGGCAGTGAGCGATGTTCCTAGGACGTGAGAAGAGGTTATCGGGTCTTCAAGCCCCCGCTACCAACCCACCGCCGCCGCCACTACCACTACCATTACCACCGCCGACACCGACAGCGATGTCTCAGACGGCCCCGACGCCGCCGCCACCACCAATGCTGCCGCTACAGCCACTGCCACCTCCACCCCCATTGCCGCGCCATCTCACCGCTTCCAGCGCCACCTTCACTGCCGCAGCCGTCGCCGCCCTCGCCCCCACCGGTCATGCGTGAGGTGAAAATGTGTCGGCGCGGCGGGGGCTTTGGTCCGGAGGGAAAGTGAGGCAATCAACATGCCGCGGCGACGGGCCCGATGCGAAGCGGGATAGCGGCAAACAAAATCAATTACTCCGGAACCGCGTGCGTCGGCGGAAGAGAGCAGTTCATCATCTTTCCACTTGAGCGGCGTGGCGTCCTAAGGTCGCTCAGCACGCGCCGCTCTGATAGCGTATCTCGGTGCTTGCGTGCGTGCGTTCGGCGAGGGACTAGCGCTTGCGACGATCGTCGCCGGGGATTGCTTCCTCAAGCGACGCGCTTTCTGAACGAAGATTATGCGTCGTCATGCGCTTCACGAAAGCTTTCCGACGACAATTTCACTTAATAATACGTTCCTGTTTAAAGAAGTGATATTTGTATTTCAAATTTTTATAATAAAAGTACCGAATATTATTCACTACATAGTGGTAGTTAATTCGTTACTTGATGATTATTGTATATTAGTCCGTACAACCGAAATTGCATTCTTCATAAAGAATACGAAGCAATACGCTTTATTAAAAAAAAACTTGAATGGTACGTATAATACGGTATCTCTGTAATTGAAATATGTGTTTTTAAAGGATGTATATCTATAGTACTTTTAAGAATACGTAAAATCCGAACAAAAATGAACAGAAGGAATCGTATTTTATTGGAATTATTGTTTTCAAGCATTATATGAATGCATTGTAGCAAAACTGGAAACTTTAAGTTGAATTAGTAGTTGAAAAACGAACACTAAATAAATAACAAAACAAACACAAAACGACACCATGTATTTCTTCACGCTCTCTCTTTCAACTGCAGATTTTAATCGGTCAATTTTATTTATAGCATTTTCTGTGAGAAGAACAATGTGTTCCACTACTGTGCACAATTACGGAATCATCTAAGGCTCTGAAAAATAAAATCAAGAAACCCAGTTGAAGCACGGGTATTGAAACGGTACAGAGAAATTTAAAAAAAACTAACGGTCTTTGAACTTCCAAGAACATGTGAAGCGTATGAGAAGTTTCACACATCTTCTCGTCAATTTTTCAAAGAAACGTAAGTCCATGGGGAAACTGAAAGAACTCAGATATAAAAAAATCATCCATTCCTGGAACAAATTTCTGTATGTTATATATCGTGCTGAGAACAGTTATAGGAATACATTTTTCATGTGCTTGAATGTGCATAATCTGTACATGTTTATTAATGAACTTTCAAACATTATTACATTTCTGTCTGTTTCTCATAAATTTCTTATTAAGTCTAAAACATTTACAAGTATTTTATAAGACCTATGTATTATTTATCAATTATAAGCTAAATGATTCTGCGAATCATCATATTACCGTTTCATTATATTACATATTCCAAACAAAGTATAGACCTTGTCTCATCTCTCCTTACACACACACACACACACACACACACACACACACACACACACACACTTACAGGCACTGCAATGCAACTCATGTGGACCAGTCGGGTGTTTAGAGCTTGTCCTGGCTCAAGTGGTTGCCCGATGGGAGAGATACTTGGACGGGAAACTCCCACAGGGCAACGTTTAGATCGGCGCCGAATTTCACGTTGCAGCGGTGGACAAACACGGACACTTTACGGAATATATCACGCACTACACTTACGGGAATAACGCTCAGTCTGGTTGCCGCGTCCGGGATCAATAAATACTCAATCACACGTACCCATGTTTTGACGCTTATCTCGCAGCGGACGGCAGCAGCTGCCCGCTTCTGCTCGCCGCCGCGGCGCGGCGGCCTGGGCGCGGGCCCGGGGCGTGCAAGCGCGTCACGCGAGGACGCGGCCAGCGGGAGATCATATCTTGCTCCTCCTCCCCCGCTTTCTAACGGCGCGTATGCAACATGACAAATGAAAGGGAAATCTTGCTCGTTACACTTAACTAATCAGCCTGTAAAACAATTGGACCTCCCACAGCGACTCCGCAATGCACGTGGCCTGCGCAAGCGGGAGGAACCATGACTGTCAAAATGCAGGCGCAGCCACGGGCGGGACGCGGAATGAAGCTCCTGATGAAATCCACTTTACATTAATCTCTAGGGTAGTTTCCGCTTACCATGGAAGCGGCTGCTCATTAATCATACTTAAGTTGTGACCTTGAGGTTCGCGTACATGTACGTCCGACTGCCCCACGTGCCCTCTGAGGGTTTTTTTTCTTTTTCGAGATGGTCGGGTCAGACAGGCTTACACTTAGGAGTCCCGTCAAAGCCTCCAAGAATTGCGAACAGGCAAAGTGAGAAGTGGAATAGTCGGGGAACACACGTTCAAATAATGATATTGTGAACTTGAACAGCATTTGAAATTTAGAACAAACGGAACACCGAGATGACGTAAAACGCTACAGCAACATTAAGCTGACATGATTAAGTCTGCACCAAATTGACTACAGAGAAACGACATAGTCACTACTTACGCAAAACGTGACACGAGTGTTCAATTCATTGCTGAGGACAGGGCAGGCATTAAACATAGTGCGCCTTCTAAGAACATAAGACAGTTGCCATCTTCTGCGATGAAGTAGTTTTTACCCTTTTCGTTTCTACTTTCTTACATGATGTATGTTTGACGTACACAAGTCTACCATCAATTTTTTATCTCCATATCAGCTGTTTTTATTTAATTCTTAACATAATTGGCGTAATAGATAATATATCGTATTACGTTATTTTATTGTAATGCCTACATTAATATAAAAAAATAGTATCATATCTACCGGGAATTTGTAGTATAGAAAACATGTCTTCTAATGAATTTATAAACGGAAGAAATAAAAAAAGCAAGTATAATAAACGAGAAATAATAAATGCATTTTTTGCACTGTAATCTGTAAAAATGCCACTCTGACAAAGATACTTCTGAGTCACATTCACAAAAAGCCGTTTTAGATTTCACAGGAAATGTTTAATTTTCTGCAACATTCAAGAAGATGGAGAAAAGAAACCACATGAATGACACACGCTTTTGGATACGATGGCACACGCGGTGCCTACATCCCCCAATTTACCCAGGGCCTCGAAGTTTTGGATTCTCCGAAAAGGGGAGCATTCTGCAAACGGCAACCGCGTGCTAAAAGCGGCGCGGCCCGCGAAGACGCTGCTCGTTAGGGCGAAGGCGAGCGGCCAAGTAGCGCGACCGTGAAAACGAGCGAGGGTCGCGGCGCGCCACTCGGCGGCGGCGGTGATGGACAGTGATGTCGGTGGAGACAGTGGCGGTATCCGTTGTTGTGGAGGCGATATCGGCGGCGGTGGCAGTGGGGGTGGCGGCAGTGAGGGTGGTGGCTGTAGGGGCGGTGGCAGTGGGGGCGGTAGCAGTGGGCGCGGTGGTAGTGGAGGCGGAGGCAATGGGGACGGTGGCAGTAGGGGCGGTGGCAGTAGGGGCGGTGGCAGCGGGCGGGTGGCAGTGGGGGCAGTGGCAGTGGGGGCGGTGGCAGTGGGGGCGGTGGCAGTGGGGGGCGGTGGCAGTGGGGGCGGAGGCAGTGGGAGCGGTGGGAGTGGGGACGGTTGCAGTGGGCGCGGTGGCAGTGGGGGCGGTGGCAGTGGTGCCGGTGGTGAGGGCTGGCTGAAACGGCACTGGTGGGTGCGTGGGCGGGGACCAGTCAGGGCGTCAGTGGGGCGCCCCGGCAAGGCGACCTCCGCGCGCAGCTGCACAGTGGCGGACGCTGCCAGGATCCTCATTAAAGCGACGCGGCAAAAGAGTCAACGCTGTTACGCGGGTTCTCTAGAAACGCGCTTCATGTAGTAATGGAGAATACTTCAAAAACATTTTTATGTATTCTAACAGAATATCTTCCAAAGTCAAATCATTCGTTTTTTTAAAAACTTGGTTATATAATTCGAAAGCGAAAAATGTATACAAAACTACCACTTTTTTTCTGATACTAATTTCTGGAAAAACAACCAAGTTGTAAAGAAGAGCAGCGGGGATTCTCCATCTCCTTTTCTCCGAAGGCGATTCAGCCTCGGTCCTTCTTTGTGCTCACATTATAGTACTGCTGGAGGCTAGGGGACATTCGTGAGCATGGGTGAAGGACCATACGGGGAGCCCGGTCCTCTTGATGCATCCTGTTGAGCTTCAGCCCGGTCGTGTTGATGGCAGTCGAGCCGGATCAGGGAAGGAAGGATCCTGTCAAGTGTGTAGCCTAAAGTTGCAGGAACCTATTGTTCCGGAATCGGTCTGGGATTTCCGGAAGAAAACTATAAAGGAAGAGAGAGAGTCCTCGGATTCACATCGGGGCAGAGGTGCTCATGACTTACTATTTTACTGAATAACCGCCATCGCTGAGATTTTAACCAGCATCCCAATCTGTGAAACTTGACTGGCTTCTTCCAAACCCAGTGATAATTTTTAATATGATTTGTTCTACATATATACTATCGATATACTCTACACTATTTGTACATGTATGAAACACGTCTTGAGATAGTGGTGTTTGTGCTTTGTACAGAATGAAGTTAGCGGTATGGAGAATAGTTACTTCATTACTTATTTGAATGTTTTCCTGTGAATTCATCAGAGTGTACCTAGGGGAATGCTTTAAAAACGTCATTCATTATTCTGAAGAAAAGAACAGAGACGACAAGGATATACGTAAATGAAATTCCATGTGACTCAACAAAGGTCATTTTTATCAATACAAGCAATTGAACCGTTTTGTGAATCTAGCCGTATTCTAGTTCTTCATGGATTTCCCAGAAAGCAGCAAAGCAAATGCGCGATTTCGCCAGTTGTGGCTGGTCCGCGGTTGCCGCCCCTGCGCTTGGCGGCGGCGAGGCCGTCGTCAGCGTCCCATGAGTCAGCCGCCGCGTCCTAAACGAAGCGGCCTTAAACAGGATATACGAGCGCTGCGCCCGCCCGCAAGAAGCGGCCTGCGGTTTTTGGAGCGGCGGGCGAAAGGCCCAGCGCCAGCCGCGTGGCCGCGGGCCTGTTCCGTCGCCCGACCGCTGCCGACTCCCCGCGGCGCACGCGGCAGCTGATTTTGATCGCGGCGCCCGCAATGCGGCTAATATTTGGAGTTTGCCTTGCACCAATATCCCAGGCGAAGTGATAACTGATGCGGCGGCGAAGGTGTAACGGTTAGCGTACTGGACTGTTGTACCCAAGTTGGCGGGTTCAAACCTGATCGAAGCCGTGGATAGGGCGAAAAAATCCTTCGTACGCCTTCCTTCGGAGGGGAAGTAAAGCCGGCTGTCCCATGTTCGTAGATTGACTTGCATGTAATCCTCATGCCTAAATGACGCCTCTGAGCTAAATTCAAATCGCCTGTTTCTTGCCCAAGAAATACCTTCTTTCTCTGCTAGATGAAAGGAGCGTAGCGAAATTTGCGTGGTCAGAGCGGGCCTGATGGCCCGAGTCTCGCCACGTAAAATAAAGCAAATTCATTTCAATTCAACTGATATACGTCTAAGACAGTACAAATCTGCGAGCGCGCTGCAGCCCTTCCTGGCTTTTGGGGTAGAAGAGGGGGGGGATATTGTATAACCTACTTAGGGCTAACCTTAGAACTACTTTGTAGCTAACGTGTCTTCATGAGAAAGGAGTAAGTTAAAATTAATATAATATTATTACGGATCTAATAATTGCGCAACGTCGCTAAATATTTCAAAAACTAATCACGGATATTACAATCATATCGCATAATCAACTACTCAGGTCAACAATGAAAATCATCAGACTTAGAACTATGTGTGATTTACTATGTATCACGCCCTGATTCCAAATATGTACTTTCGATTTCTCAACCACCTCATTTCTCAACCTTCTCATTTTGATGAGAAGAGTTGATTTTAATATTGCCAATGTGCGACTTATCTCTCAAAATAAGGACTTACCTAGTCAACAATGAAAAATTATTAGAAAATAAAAAAACTGTGAGATTTACAGTCACGCCTTGATTCAAAAAATGTGCTTAGATTTTCTCTAACGCGAAAAGTTTCTGAAATAGAACGGTTTCATATGGTGACTGAGTGAATCCTTAACGGCAAAGCCGTTCCTTTGGAAACTGCTGTTTTTGAGGATAAAATGAGCTCCTGTTTGACTAGCAAATCTCAAAAATAGATATGGAAGGGGAAGAGAGAAGAATTTCTTATGATCGTGGAAACAAATGGGCGATTGTCCTGATCCTCAATGTTCCTCTCGTAGCTCTCGACATGATATTTCTCTCCCCTCTACATATAAATCTTGGGTTAATTGATTGGTGAAGACGATTGGTAAGGCAAACTATGTAGCATTCCAGTATCTCTGTGAAAAAGTCCCAAGACGTATGGGTAAAAATAATTTTAAAACACATCAAATTTAAATACGGCCTCCTTAGAGATTAAGCAATTTTCATACTGCGTGAAACGAGCAAAGCCTCGATCCTTGTATATGTTACTTTAATCAAGCTTATTCCGTAATAAAATATTTTACCTAAAATTAGTGAAATTATTCATATTTGCAAATCGGAAGGAATTTTGCACCATAGTATAAACGCGGAAAGTCTCCGAGGGAATCTAACCTGGCCACAACTTTTGGGTATCTATTTTTTCACTGGCGTCGAAGCCATCACTCGTCTTCGGCATCACAGCGAAGCATCGCTCCAGGAATCAGAAGAACGCTGCGAATTAGTCGATGAGCAATAGTTCGGCGAAGGCAGGAAAATCGTGCTTCTTGCAGACGAGAGAGCATCGGCCATGTACTTGCACTTGATTTAATGCTGTTTTCTTTCGAAGGCGGGATCGTGTTATCCGCTTGGGAGATCTCGATCCTTAGATGGATGGAAATGGCCTTCACAAATGAGACACATTGGAACGAGAGGAATGACGAACACAAAAGGTTACTAACGTGAATCCCAGACTTGTATGGAACACTTTAAAAACAAAATAATAAAATAACAAAAAGTAAAATAATCTACGTAAGAACGTAGGGACTATTGTGGATTAGAAAACAATTAAAATCACAGTGGTACTTGAAATAATTTTCGAAAACTTTTAATTTCGCATGATTTACACATAAGCCATGTAAAGAAAATATTTTCTACACATTATTTCTCATTTTAATTACATCTTCACATACAACATAATTATATTTTATGACAAACAATATGTTTTAAAAGTGAATTGAAATGTCATTTGTTAAGTTTGAAACAGGAAATCATTAATGTAAAAGGAAAACACAAAAATGATTATAAACTTAAAAAGATATTACGAAATATTAATAATTTCTTCCCTTACATTCACCTACATTTTTAAATTATCTGTAAATTTCACATTCATGAAACAAAATTTCGAAACATAAAAGTAAATTCAATACAGTGCGTTATTCGTAATTTTTCAGGAGTACATAAATCTAGTTCCTGATGACAGCTATTTTGAATACAATACGACTTACCTGTTACGTGTTTATAATTTAATTTACGAATTCTTTACTTCGCGCAGTGTTTGAAAATGGAGATGGAGAGAACGAAGGAGGCGATATGCTCCACACGGTATAGAATTCTGTATTAGGAGAAGATGCTTTGGACCTTCTGGTTTTCCTCCCGAAACGAGCAGTTATTCATTTGAATGCGTACTGTGTGCCTGAGATGTATCTCTAGTTCCTCATACGAAGGTAAATTCAGATTATCCACCCCGATTCACGAACATTAATGTGCCTTACAACGCTACCATCAATCAAAATTCTACCGTCGCTCCTGCCAGAAGGGGAAGACGCTTGGCAAAGCCGATAGTACCTGAAGCGATGCTCCCTTCGACTGCTTGAGGTGGCGGAGGAGTCGCGTTGTCAACGATGGAAAACAAAGCGTGTTTCGCCCGCGCGTGACGGTCCATTACGCTGCGACGCCCCCATCCACCGCCCCCTCATACCCCCTCTCCCGCGGCCTCCTGTGTGCCGCCGCACGAGCAGGCGAGTGGCCACGCCACGGCGCGGCGCGGCGCGGGGCGAAAGCTGGGAAAGGTCGCACGGGTCGAAGCGATACTCCAAATGGCACGGGCTCTTCAATCCGACAGAATGGACGCCGCAAACCAAATACAGCGCCCACGCAAATTGATTCCGAGAAGGCCCTCGCTCCTTCATCGCGCTGCACATGTTTCCCACTCGTGACGGCGGCCGGCGACAGCAAGATCGATTGTATTCCGGCGCTCGTCCCCCATCACGACCGCCACACTCGTCCGCATCCAGCCCGCTGCAACTGCACTCCCTGCACTTGGTCAGATTCCACAGCGCTCGCTTTCTCCGTATTTTCAACAGTCTTCCCGCCCCGTGACCCCCATGCGCGAACGCATATGCGGTACCGTTATTTTTATTAATCGTACACTGGCGGGTGGTAAGTGGTACAACGACTAGCAACAAATTAGATGGAACGCACGATACACAAAAGGTTCACGCGAAAACTTTCTTCGGCGCACGAGCTCGGCGAACAATCGCCGCTCACAGCGCGCAGGGAAGCGGCGGTGCGTGCGGGCGGAGAGGTGGCGGGGCGGCGGGGGCGGCGGAATCGCCGCGGGGCCCTGTCCCGCGGCCGCCGCCGCCCGATGAGAACAAGGGCCCCTTGAGACGCCCTCTGCAGCAAGCGGCTGCGACGGCAGCCTCCAGCAAGTGACGTCCCGCTCCTGCTCGAGGGTGGCGAACAAATTTGCTTAGAAGCGAGGAGAAAGAGTGGGTTGAGAAGGGGTTGGAAGAGAAGTGTGTAATGCTTCACTTACTGTCGTTACAAATGAATGTTTTCGTTTTGACTATATTTGTACGAACTTGTGGCAAAGGCAGTTAATATGTAGTCTCTACTTCTGCAAGTAATAAATTAAACAATAGTTGTATCGCTGTGACATACTGATATTCCTTTCCTGAATACAATAACCCGTGCAACCCCTGAGTAGATGAATGTTTCAAACATATTTTCAAAATATCCAATTTCGTAATATCACGTTGCCTTTGTAGTTTTGATGGAAATATGTATAGAGTAATGATAATTAATTATTTTGCATTAAATAAACTTAAGATTGTTTTAATTTTATTAAAATTAAGCGGTTAGGTAGTGAAAATGATAAAGTGCAAAAGCAACGCTTTTTATTGACTATACTCGTAAGGATACTCATAGGATGGTATCTCTTAATGATATTTTCCGCTTCTACGCGCTAATGCTTACAGAGGCCACTGGGCGCTAAGGTATCTGACGAGAGATCGCCGCAACGTCCTATCCCACACATCATTCCCTCTTGTTGCTGACAATCCGTACGTGTCCGTCTTATCTCCACGACCTTTCTGACCACCAACACAGCCGGTTGGGGCACTCCTTACGTTTTGTAATGTGTAGGCAAAGGTAGCGCGTCGGAGTTCAACTTCCGATAACATAAAGCCTGGGTTGAAGGAAGATTGCTTTTCCGGTCATAGGATAAAGTACATGAGCCTTACAGTATCCTCCCAACGACTAACAAGGATCGTCCGACGGCAGAGGCGACGACAATGACGAGGACTATGACAGGGGGGTGTAGTCAAGACGGGCCAGCGCCCACGGCGGTGAAGGCGGTAACTTTCCAAAGTTGCTTAACGCCACTGGGCGTGTCACAACTGCTGAAATGGCTTTACAAGGAGGATTCGGTCGTTAAATGGGTCAGCAACACATTTCCAAGGTGTAACACAATCTCCAACGCAAAAATTGTTCAAATATTTTACATAACGTGAGGGCATCATGTAATGAGCTATTAAAACGCTTCCTCTAACATAGACTTCGTCCTCACAATTACTCTACTTTTCCTTCAAAATAAGGCTTTGATTGTAAAGAAATATGAATTGGTCCAGTCTTCTAGAACAATATGACTGACCGAATGAGTTGAGAAATTGAGTTTAGTAAGATTCTGACTCGGGGAGATTCCAGACATTGCAAATTTTAAATGATGGATAGAAGCGACTACAAATAAAAATGATCCACCCATGTGACCACAGATCAGTTTTATGATATTCGCACGGCAACGTTTTTGGAATATATTTGCTTCATCGTCACGGATAATCTCCTCTAAAGAAAAAAGTTAGTTTCCCGTTCTTTAGACCTTGTCTGATATAAATTCTGCGGCGTCAGTAAGATATATTTTGACGTTTTGTGACCCATAGAATTCTAACACTCCAGATGACAAATAAGTACAATAAAATTTTAATCACAGTATTAACTCAAAAGGAGAAAATTTCAAGTTTCGGAAATTAAATCAGGAATTGTGTACCTTTAGTTTCTACTTTCCGACTACTGTGTGATGCGTCTGTGGGGCTTATTAAACTGTTCCCCGGGGTCCAAGTAAAAGGACGCTCCTCCGAGGCGTCTTTAATAACTGAGATCTTGCCTCCACCGTGCCAGGCGGGTCTCAATAGCATTCGTTTCAGATCCGTATATATTGATAGGGATAGGCCCAGTGCTGACGCCTTTAGTGCGAGAATTGATGCTCCATGAAGTATCCCCACAACGGGCCACTTTCTCCTCCAGACAATAAAGATGTTCTGTAACTCCAATTGCGCCTAAGAGTGGCATACTAATGAATTGGAGTTAACAGAGAAATGCCAGCTGAAATGAAACCTGATACGAAGTCCCCTAGCTGTCTACTCTTTTACTATAGTAAGATGAAGAAGCTGTGACAATGATATTTTCGGGGGAGCCACGGGGGATCTGCTAATGTTTGACCTGATAGGTACTTAATTATTGCTAAACCTCTATCTTATTTCCAAAGTGATCATTTACAGTATTATTGAGTGGAATTGACATTTACATTGAACATTAAAAATCAATAGTAGTACGTGACGAAATTGAACCAAACAATTTTCAGAGAACAGGCAACACACAACTACTGCTTATTTGTCGTGTAGGTAACAAGAAATTTCATTTATGTTGGATATAGTACACAAAACTAAGAAATCAATATTCCGTAGTTGATCTGCACCCAGGCGCAAACCCTATAGGCCTTCACTTTCTGCAAACATGAAAGTAAACGATCATCTCAAATAGCCTGTCCACCGAAAGATACACATTCCAAGGCAACTCAGCGTGACACGCGTGTCCCTCGAAGCAACTGTTAGGAGAACAGCCTACTCAGTGCCGACCGCTACCTGCAGTGCTGGAAAATGGTACGGTATGAAATTGTAATGCGACAATTCTTGAGGAATTCACCATGTTCATCTCTTTTTTTCAAAGAGAATGTCAATTAATTCTGGTTTATTTTAGTTAATAATTAAGCCAAAAAATTAAATTCCAAATTAGTTTGATATACTCGTATTAATAAACATTTACAGTATAAGAAATCAATGTTACCAATGTTCATCCTTAGTTAGTGATATACAGTTCAAACGTTCTCACTGTGTGAAGTACAAAAAAATGAGATAGAGTAGAGTGAAAGGCGTTTTAGAGAACAATGAACAGTAATATATCTTGCTTATGATATGTATTGTATGTATATGGCGAAATGCAGTAATTGTCGCTAATCTTGTAATATATTTGAGGCCAGCACATTAGCAGCTTATTTTCGGAATAAAAATACCTGGCGATTGAGAATTAAGGCACACATGCCGCAACACGACTTACGAGTTCAAAACTGTGATTATCAACAAAAAGGTTTGCGCTAAATATACTAATGTTTATTGTGCAAAATTGTATAAAAATTTTAAAAATTCCAGCTTTCTTGCAAAGTACCATTGTGTACTTCAAGATCTAGGTCTGTAATAATGATATTGGTACTTGTAATAGAATTCTCGAAAGTTTTAATTCATTCATGTTTTCTCAATAAGCAGCCAGTTCTTCAGCTCATAAAACCAGCGGGAATTCCAGTCTCCATTAGTTGTTTTACAACCATACGTTCGGTTGGTTTCCTACAGTGCACCACAACGGAGGAAGCGGCTGGCACCTGAAGCGGCGCACGCGCACCTGGCGGCGGGCGCAAAGGGCAGGGCGCCCGCCCCCGCGCCGCCCCCGCGCCGCCGCAACAGGGCTTACGTGAGCGGAGGCGCAGCGCTGAGTTATGGGCGCCATAAAGATCCGCGCGCCGCCGCGAGGAATCCTCGAGACAGAGCCTGATCGGGGACGATCGCCGCGAGGGGCTTTCGCAACCCCCGCCGCTCTCCGACACCTGCCTCCGCCCGGACGAAGGGCTCCAGCACGAACAAGGCTACGAAATACTCCTTTTCTATATTGTATAATACGCCTACAATGTCCCCTCTTTATTTATATTTCCCTAAAGAATGACGGCGGATTTGAACCGTTAATAAGAAACCATTGTAACAAATCCTCGTACGTGTTCTACTACTGAAGAAAGCTTTACAACTCAATCCTACATCAAACAGATTTAACACAATAAAAAGAAAAAATAGCAGATTATGATTGATATAGGGAAAAGATCTGGTGCAACATACGTATCACACAACTCACAACGCCCATTATGCTAAACACACGTTAACCCCGTGCACAATTCTGTAACGATGCGTCGTAGACCCTTAAAATTAGTTTTTCGTGAGCTTTTAAGGGCGCTAGTTATGTTTTATGTCTTAATATACAAAATTAAACAAATTTGGATGTCATACAATATTTTGTTTGAATTGATTGAGATTTCGTACGCGTCAACAACTAAGGTCATTAGTCCCACTTTTGTTTTTGCTCGGGCGGTGGTGGTAGTCTTCCCCTGGTGGATAGCGAGATCTGGCACCGACCTACCGTTGGCTAGCGGGGTTCTCCCCACCCAGGTATCTCCCACCAGGGCATCACCCCAGCCGGGAAGAGCTCTAAGCTCCCAACCAGTCCACCGGCATGAGTGGATGTGTAGTGCATGTTAGTGTGTGTGTAAGTAGGAGTGAGGATAGGATAATGAAGATCTAGGAAAGATCGCGTGCGATCCTTGGCCCGTTTGTGAGGATACTGCTCCGGCATTCGACTGGTCAGAGAAACCAAGGGAAACTACCGATCAGAGCTGCCGGCTTCTAGAATTCTCCTCCAGAGACTGAGTTCGACCAAGCTGACAAGGTATTATCGAAAATCCTACCACCGTCGTGACTCGAACCTATGACCTCCCGGTCAGAGGGATTGCAGTGACATCAGTTGATGCCCTGAGCCATCTTTCCCGGTATATTTGTTTGAAGTAACATGTTTTGTAAGAAATATTGGAAGATGGGATGCAGAATAAAACTATTTTCTCTTTTAATCATTTACAATCTCCAGTATGGTTGTCCGGGTCCCACTATTTCCTTTACTTCCGAATTAGATGAATTTGTGTCGCGGTCCGATCTGATAAGACGTTGCCAGAAGAATTTACTCAATTGGGTAAATGGACTGAAGCAGACCGAAGGCAAAGTGGTTCAATGAAATAGAGCTTGCGAAGAAAGAAAGGGATCTCATAGAAGAACTTTAGAAATATAAGAAACAGACGATGCGAATGCGAGACAGTGTCCGCTCTAGAAACACTTGCTGTGCAGGAAGGCAACGAAATTACTCATACTTTTCACATGAACAAAACTGAAATACAAAACGGTAAAAACTAAAATTATAGAACAACAAACGAATCTGGCCCGTTGAAGAACATTTCTCCATTGTCTGCTACATGTAGCAGTTCTTTTTTCACTTACTGACTTCCCCATTGAGATATTGATTTACATCGTTCTCCTACTTTTCGATCTTTCTTGTTAAATAATTGCATTCCCTTATTTAAAAAACCAACACTACTGATATTTGTAATAAGTATGCTAGTCTATTGTCTCCCAATTTTCTTTTAGCAATACTTGAATTGTCTCTAATCAAAAGAAGCTAGATACGTTTCACGCCGAGATTTATTTCCATATTACTCTCGATACATCTAGAACGAGCGACCACGAGTTCGAACTCTTTAGTCCGGTGTCAGTCGGCCGGCGCATCTGACAGCACCCGCTCTACCGCGGAGTAAGACGTTCGTTAGGGATAATTAATTCTCCAAGGTCATCGGCGGGCATCGAGGGGCGCGCCTGAGATGGATGGACCGTCGCAGCTGGTGCCAAGGCCGGCCTCAGCCTCCGCGCGTCGGCGCCGCGCGGCTGGCCCTTCTCCAGGGCGCGAACCACGCCCCCTCCCCGAAAGAAGAGCCATCGAATCTGCCCCACCCTCGATCAATTTCATTCGGCGCCGTCCCTGACACTATGGAAGCTTCGAAAGGCAGAGATTTGAACAGACATCAAATACGCTTTCAGTAGAAGGACGTAAAGGTGTTATTTTTGGCATCGCTTTCACACGATGGGTATCTGATTTATCACATGATTTACGTTACATTTCTTTCAAGCGAATAAAACATTTACAAACAAAAGAGTACTTCCAGGACTGGGATAATCAAACTAGTCTAATCTCTTTTCACATTCCTTTGGTACTCCGCGATTACCCAAAGATCCTTGATGAAAATTTTCCTTTTCATGAAAGTTCAGAGACAGCGTGCCCGATGATTAGGCAATATTGCAATCAGAACAAATTCATCGGTTCATTTCGTGAAATTTAAGGGCTGCATTATATTTTTTCAATGTTGAGTCTTCACGTAATATTGGCATCATTTAAACCTGCCCAACGTTATTACATATGTACTGACTAATCCGGGAGTTTTCGTTTCAAGTGCACGTCGGTCCTCTGTTCAATGAAGCGTATTAAATAAATAGACGAGTTAAAAAAATCTCGAGGAGCAGTTTAGAGAATAATTCTTCGCTGAAGAAAGCAAACACATTGAATTAAAAAAATAATAATTCTGAATTATAATGTAAAAATATAAAAGTATCACCTCGTCGCGCCGGTGGATATACCAGGGTGGTTCACGCCCGCTGTCTTGCTCTCCTCTGGCTGCCACTGCGAGCGGGCGATGGCGCGCGCCGCGCCGACTATCGAGAGCGCTATCTGCCACGCGGTGACGCCCGGCCCGGCCCGGCCTCCTGCAGCCGCTCGGGTACCCTAGTCAACGACCTTCGGCGCGCGCTGCGCTGCTGCTCGTCCGGCGCGAAGAGGACGCAGACGACTGCGCCTATCGACCAGATACATCTCAATTCGGCATGAGAGGCCCTTTCATTCGCATGCGAGGACAACCACGTGTTTGTGTACCTCGTGAGGTGTATGCTCTCCGGTTCTCCTTCGCTGCCCTTTTTTTAGCAGATTCCGAATATTTTTGACTCGGCTCGATTCGAGTGCAATTTCAATGTCTATGCTGAAATATTCTTAAATGATGTTTTAATCGTGTATGATAGGAATATGGTATAGAAGCGGGTCATAAATAACCGACGATATTCAAAATGTAATAACTTTTTTCGAGTACATAGAATTATATGTTCTTTTTGAACAGAATTACCAAATAAAATTTAAATTATGTACACCATTTTTAAGTTAATACATATCATAGCATCAACAAATATGTTCATCTCTTCATTTCGTCCGTCTTCTCAATTCGTGCGTATGTCCACTTTCTGTTTCTGATGAAGTTCAACCGCTGAATCTAAGTAAACCGAGCTTCCTTTTATATTGACAGCGTATACGCCCGTAGTCCATAAGTTTCTTCCATGCACTCAAGTGTCTGGAACTCTAGTTTAAGAAGAGGTACACACGCCGCAGACAAGGACGTCATGGAATGAAAAAAAAAGAGGTGAATAACCATAACGAGCTCCGCCCACTGACGAACTGGCAAGCGGCGGCAGTAGACACAGTTCCCGACTGCCAGACATTCGTTTCCTTATAAAAGCACCTTCAGCGCCCAAACGGCCCGAGGGCTACCTCACTGCCATTGCCACTGCTGGCATAGCCACCACCACTGACAGCACCTCCGCCGACGTCACCCCCGACGCCCTCACCATCTCCTGACTCCTCGCTCCCCACCCCACCTCTTCACGCACTTTACCCTAACAACGCAGGCTGATTCATGGGGTTTCGTCAGAGAAAAGATTTAGACTACTTAATTGTTAACCTACATTTCGGTTGATTGGTGGATTAATGCTTCTCGCGCGTTTACTGCGAAGGTCATTAGTCCCGTAAGTGTAGACCATGTGTTCTTCTTGGGAGGTAGCGGTGATCTTCCTCAGCTAGATGGTGAGACCTGGCTCCGACCTACACAGCAGTTAACGTGGAATTTACAAGCAGGTGTCTCTCACTAGAGGGGCACCGCCTCAACCGGTACAAGCTGAGGTCTTCGGTCTTCATATGTGGTAGTCTAAGTGTGTGAGGATAGGACAAGGAAGAAGAAGAAAAGACCCCGCGCGGTCCGTTGCCCATTTATGAGGTTGCTGCTCCGGTATTTGGCTGGTGATGATTGGGAAAATCACGGAAAACCAACGATCACAGTAGCCGGCTGCTAGAATTCGCCTACAGACAGCTGCTAATTCGACCTAGATACAACCTTCCTGTGACCTATCGACAATTCCGCCACCGTTGGGACTCGAACCCTAGGACCTCTTAGTCATAGGCACTGCAGTGACATCAGTTGATGTCCTAAGCCACTTAAGCCGGTGCCAACGTTTCGGAAAATATATATACACCATCAGGGTTTGCAACGTTGGCAAATTAGACAATAGTCTAATTAGTTGACCGAGCCCCATGAAGCAACCTTTACGGTCGTAAGGATTCTCCAGGTTTCAAATCGTCATCGCCATCGCCACCCCATGAGCGCCATGCATTCAGCTCTCGTATTTCGCTGGGCCTCACCGTCACTTGCACATTCGTCATCGCCACCAACACCGCCACCTCCACCTACGCCGCTGCCGCCCTAGCGTGCTACCGCCGTCGCGACTCGGCGGCGGCTGTCGGCGCCGACCACTGCCCATCCATCAGCGCCCACCGCTGCTCCACTTCGCAGAGCCCAAACCTCTGCGCGCGCCTCTACGTTTTCCCTTTTACGGTGCTCATTCCTGGTACTTATAAGTACCTCGGCGAGATTCAGTCTCTATTAGATTGTTCCGTAGTTTTTTAATGGAGGCTTACTTCCGAAATATTAGCTTGCTTCTCGGTCCTCTACTCAAGTATTTTCACTCTTGTGAAGTAAACACCTGATGCTGCAGATCTGGGACGTATCCTGAGAAATCAAATAATCATGCCCAGCCCAGAAATCGCGGAGGGCTATTTTTTAAATTATTTTAAAAAGAAGCTAATTTCAAAATGTGTAAAGTTTGCCAGATTAGGCTTTAATATAAGGTACATTGGAATGGAATCATTGGATTCCAGAAAGTCTTTATCAAATTTCTTCTTTTTTCAGGATTGACTACTGAATATTCGAAATATCTAAAGATACGGAAAAGTTGAATTCTAGTAAATTCTTTCGAATCCACGACACCCGTTAATACCCTGATTATACACAATGCACAACTGATTATAAATAATAACTTTAAAGTACTAAACATTTCAATTCAAATTGGATGTTCAGTACATCCAATGCAAATGTGTTCTTGGAACCGTGCGGGTTTTGAGCTGCATAATCTGCACAGCGTGTGAAGCATCCTTCTACCCCCTCGCCCACGGGAGCGCCAATCGCCTCGCGATAAATTCTGAGCGCGCGTTGTCCCAGCCGCGGCCGTAAAGATGAAGGTTCCGGCGGGGCGGCGCGGCGGCGGCGGCGGCGGCGGCGGCGGTGGTGGTGGTGGTGGTGGTGGTGGTGGTGGTGGTGGTGGTGGTGGTGGTGGTGGCGGTGGCGGAGGCGGAGGCGGAGGCGGAGGCGGAGGCGGAGGCGGAGGCGGGGCAGAGGCAGAGGCACAGGCGGAGGCGGGAATTATTATTCTAGCCAGACGCCGGGAGAAGTTAAGGTAGGACGGCGCTCGGCGCCCAGCCTTCTGGAAAGTGATCACTCTCTCGCATGCGAGCGCCAAATACAGCAGTTCCGGGTGACCGGCCGCCGCCCCCGCCCTCGCCCCTGCGCCGCCGCCATCGGCTCGGTGTTTGAGACATGTATTTCTTAAATTACTTGAGAAGTCCAATAAAACTCCAATATAAAATGCAGAAACACACTATCTAATACATTATCAAGTAAATAGTTTTACAAAATTGGATTTTACTTTATGCCATATTTATTACTCAACTTTCTGTTCATTCTGTACCACAATGAACAACAAAGACATGTGCATTTGTGAAAAAACTATGCGGTATATCATCGTTCATTACTGCCAACTTTTGCCAGGCAAACATGTAACTCTCTCCCATTATTATATTTTCAAAAGAATGTAGTGTAGTTTCGTTCTTAGCTGCAATCACGACTGCACCACCGCCCCCGCGCTTACCGAGAAACCTGGCGCAGGCGATGAACATGATAGCGGAGTTATATGAAAGGGGCGGGAACAGAGCTATTATAAAGTAGAATGGGAAAGGATTGTGAATTGCGGTTATGAGACGGTTGTGGTGAAGACAGAATTAGAGGTAATGCGAGTGACAACTGTAATGAAGGTTGAGGAGGAGTTGCAATCGAATAAATGCGGCAGAAGAACGTCGTTAATATTGTTACTGTCAAAGGCATGGAGCATGGAGATGGGTTGCTGTCCAAGATGACAAATTATTGTCGAAAGACCAAGACAGCTGTTGTGTCGACATCCGACTTAAGTCGACACGAGTGTTTTGATGCAAGAGCGGTCTCTACGCGGTTGCCCACTCTAATAAGCTTCATAGCGCATCAGACGCTCCTCTGACCGCAAAGACCCTTTTCGCTTGCCCATTGTTCCTTTCCCAAGCACTTTGTTCCTTGACCACGAAGAAGCTGCTCACCATCAACGCGCACTTTCAATTAAAGACCACATTCAAGCAATGAGCGGTTTATTGTGGTTGTTATAAAAGAATCACTGTAATGATTGATGTACAATCTCTTGTGAACTAAATTTTCAATAATTACACGTTGAGTATTTTACTCCAATCTTTTACGGAGTCACTTGAGCGGAATTTTGATGCACGAGACTTATTCTTTAAAGATACATCTTGTGACTCGTTGTTGCAGGCGATGTGAAGAAATGAAATGAAGAATAATTTCGAACTTCTGTGTCTTAGTACACACTATACTTGAATTATAATTCGTTCAATAAAGATAAATGCGCTTTATCGTGTACTTATTTTGTTCTTCTTTTTTTTCGCAAGACGACACAATAGTCTAGAATGTTTAAAATTATCTGCAACTCTTTTACCGCTGGCCTTTTTTTGTCGCTGGCTGACAGTTGAAGCAGCGTCTACACACGCGGAACCACAGGTAATGACATAGAGACCCGCGTACGACATGAACGTTTTCGTCGCGTGATTGTGAGCGTGGTTGGCTTCTCATACCATCGGGATATCCATCTAAAAATTATCTCATCCATAATAATTATTCATCTATCATCAATTATCTCTCATGTTCATCTTTCATTCAGTGGAATACAAAGACAAAACACTATTTTAATCGCCTGTAAAGGAAAGTTAAGAACATGAAAGTCTAAGATTCTTCCCTCGCGCACAGAAATGAGTATGACATTCATCACAAATTTGTTCTACTACGTATAAAAAGCAAAAGAGCTCATTCTAAAATCTACGAACATATTCCTTGAAACTCTTACAGAACCGATCATTTCACTCACAGAAATTTTTTTAGCAAATCTTTGTTTTTGGTCATCATGAGAGAGGAAGACCTTTACAATTTTGCCTTGTTGGTTAGTACGGAATACAATGATAGCTTTTGAAACAGAAATGCAAGCTAGTTTTAAAATTGCTGATATTAATATGATCAAGGAAAAATGCTCTTTCAAACAGAATGCAAAGAATGTCATTCAACAATATCACACATTAAGTTAAATAATCGCCTGCATACTCAAGATCTCGTAAAATAGAAGCAGAATACCTTATCTTTCAGAAACAAAGAGGCAAGTATAAGATTCCATGGATGTCTGCTCAGAAATATTTTATCAGCTTCTTGCATGCCTGCAGCTTGAATCAACAACATCTAGTAAAGAAAATTTGAGTGAGACATTCCTTTCCCATTTGATAACGTGGTACTTATGATGTCTGCGAACAATCTCCATTCAGCGTTGACTCATTCATGAAGATACTTTATTGAGCTAGTAAGAACATCACGGTCTCCTCTCGAGGAAGTACAGGAAGAAGCGCATTTAGTTGTTCAGCACGCACTACGTGAAACCTATTTCGGAAAACAAGGAAGCAATTAACGCAGCAGGCCTCACCGAAACGCAAATGCGTTCGTGAAGCAACAAGCGACCGCGCGCGCCACATGGCCGAATCTCCATTCACAGCGCCGCGCGCGCCGTTGACCTGTGGCCCGGCGCGTAGTGACACGGGCAGCTCGCGCGCTCACACGTCCAGGGAGTTCCCGGCCGGGTACGCGACGCGGGAGACAGGAAAGACTCCCCTTTCGCCCCAAAACGCGTGGTGTGGCGTGGTGCGGTGCGGTGCGATGCGGGGCGGTGATGGGCAGGGCGGGGTGAGGCGGGGCGTGGTGGGACTACGCGTGGCGAGGCGGGGAGGGGCGTAGCGGGACGAGGCGGCGCGAGGCGAGACGAGGCGGGGCGGGGCGGGACTGTGGAGGCGGGGTAGGTTGGACTGGGGAGGGGCGGGGCGGGGCGGGGCGGGACGGGACGAGACGGGACGGGGCAGGGCGCGCCTGCTCGCCGAAGACGCGGGCTGCGGGCGGCCGGGCATAAATCACCCGGGAGGGGGCAGGGACGGGGTGGGAAGCGCGTCGGGTCGCGGGGCCGAGCACCCACGCGCCGCGCTGCTTTTCGGCAGACGCGCTGTGAGTCACCCCAGCGCGCGCCTCGCCCGTGTGAAGCGCTCGCGGTCGGACGAGGGGGGAAGACGACGAAGGAGAAAGAGAAGCACGAGGAAAACGCCTCGGAGTACGCCACGCCCGATGCGAGAGATGTCGGATTAATACTTGGCAATTTGGCCATTAAGTTGTTGGGAGGGGGCACCGCAAAATGCGAAAACGCCCAGTTTGACAGACGCTGTCGCTGGCACGCTGCTCAATTTTTCTGTCTAGTGCTGGGATATGTTGACTCAGCAGTCTCAGCGTGACTAAATCAAGCGACAGGAAAACAGTAAAAAAACATTGGAAAATGTTAAGAAGGAAGGTAATTGAAAATCTCTTTCGACAAGTCATTACTAAGAAGTTACTTATTTACTTAATGTCAAAAAAAGCTAAGAGCTGTAAGTGAAGTACTATGAGACGAAGTAAATTCTGTGAACGTTTTCTTAAATTCTGGGATCCTTACCCTACCACATACATATGTTGAATTCTGAATATATATATATATATATATATATATATATATATATATATATATATATATATATATATATATATATGTGTGTGTGTGTGTGTGTGTGTGTGTGTGTGTGTAAATTAGCATAAAGTGAGAAGAAAAATCCGTTTCAGTGTAAAGAAAAACAATTTTGCAATAGCAAATCAGCTATAGATTTTGAGATTATCCCTCATTGTGCCTTTCGTGATAACACTTGTTTGGTTGATTACTTTAAAAATCTCGGTTTCATAATAATTATATTTAAGTTTAATTAATGTTCTCATCTCATGGAAGAGGCGCCTTATTTGTATGATTAGGTTTCTTATTGCACAAAGGCAAGTTACTATAGTTGGACGAGCTAGAAGCAAAACAAGGAAAATCGGATAGTCAAGTTCCTACATGTGACCACAAGGGTCAGCAACACACACGTTTCTCAGAAAGGAACGAAGCCATTGGATGTAGTCTTGTATGCCCACACGATGGTCATTTACATGCATTTACTTTCATTGCTGTTCGTTTTATTGCTTCCTAGTTTCCTCAAATAGCACAAACACATTCACATTTTTGTGGAATGTTTTTCTGGGGAGTGGGATATGAGGAATAAGCCTTTGCATTATTCCACTTATTTGGTGAGCATATTGGGAGACTTGTTTGCAAATATAGTAATAATAGATTCTATTAACATATATTCCGTCCTACTCTTAGCCTCATTTGCGTTTTGGTGCATAACTTAAAGTAAATTGGGTTTCTTAATAGTACATTCACCATTGGTTTCTATAAAAGATACATGTTTAGATTATTATTAGAAATGTGATCAAGTATTCCGGATTATTTACAGGCACAAAGAAAGCACAAGACCCAGTGATGTCATCAGAATTCTTTAAAAAGGGCTCTAGTTAATGTGTCCAGCAAATTTGATATTTTCTTACTAAAAATACGTTTTTGTTGAATTTAAAATGTATTTTATTCGTTTATTTATGATTATAAAGTATTTATTTGAGATATTGAATAACTTTCGTTACTACTGGAAATTAGTTCATAATAGTTAATTACGTAACTAGAAGAGAAACTGGGACTGGCGTATGAGTGAAATGTTGACTTTTGGGATTGTTGTCATTTGGAAATGTCATTTGACGTGAGAACGTCAAATTCGTGTGATTGGCTTACATTATTTTTTAGCACGAATGCATGCAAACTTGCAAGTTTATACTCTTGGGATCATTCTCATTAAGTGAGGCGGCAGACATGTTTATTCATGTCGCCTCAGTGTTTTGTTTACTTTCCTGTTTCCAGTTGATTTATGTGGCCATGACTCGTTGGGCGTTGGTATTTTGCCGTACGTGTAGAGCAAAGTAACACTTTTGAATCAATAAATAGGAAAGATAAATACTATAAACAATGCGTTAGTGTTCGAAAATTTGTTTTCGTGAATTTCTACCATTAGGTTATGGGAGAAGGGGTCCCCCATGATCCCTCCTCTCTTGGTTGCATCGTTGGCAATAAATATTAAAATTATATTACCTGATGATTCCAAATTAAATAAGAAAATGAAAATGTGAATTTTTCATTCGTTGGCATTATAGTACCTATTCATATAACTGATGGAGACTCGTGTAATCAATTGACAATAATCTCTTTATCGCGTATGTTTTTGAATGTCGATTTTTCGTTGCTTTTGGCTCTGACATTGAAAAGGCAGAACTGGCCGCCGTCGGTCTCCTGGCCGCAATCTCACAGGGAGGCGCAACTTGACGTCGCAGCTCTTTCGCCACCTGCGCTCCCCAGCGGCCGCGAGAGGCAGCGAAATGGTCCCCGTGAGGAGCCATAAACCACACGCGTCTTTCCCATTCAGGGGCGAGCGTAGGCAGCGGGGAGCGGTGACGGACGACGGCAGAGCAGGCGGAGGCCATGGCGTCACCGCCAAGGAAACAAAGAATTCTAAATACGGATATGTCATCGACAATAGTGTGCACGGAAGTCAAATCATTGCTTCCGATTTGATGGAAGTTGTTCCGAAGCGTTTAGTCAGAGTGGTACTGTCGACCTTGCTCTATCTTCCATAATCTTAATATTTCACGTGCTTACACTATGTATTGGAAAATAAGGTTTAAACATTATAAGACATTAAATTAAAATATGATCACGACAATCTGATTATTTTTACAAAAGCGGGCACGGATTTCGTCGTGCCACCAATAGGCGGACAGACACAAAAAGGCATATGGTACGCGTGGTCCATGCGGATGACATTACTTGGAAATATACTTAAGGTGAACGGAGGGAGTGAAAAACGGTGGTCTAGATTAGTGACGCAAAGTGAAGGAAAATGACAAGAGATGGTGGACGGTGGTTACGACAGCAAGTGATGGGGTGCTATACCATTCCTGGAGATATGTCGACTAGCACCTCAAAACCAAAGTTGACAATTTGGATCACGGTTGAAGGGCGCTAAACCTTAACGGGCTTGTCTTAGGCAGATAATCCTGGCAGATACCTGACAAAATTAAATCCTTTTAGCAATTTTCCGAGAACGAGATCTTCGCTCTCCCGAACAGACAATTCTGAGATCACGAAGACCGACAACTGCCCGAGAAAAGGATATCACTCCTAGGCGTGTCAAGGGACGCCCACAGGACGCGCCTGCTGGAAAAATCGTCTAGACCCGTACTGGGGAAAACTTTAAAAGAAGCCTGTTTTAAAAATACGGAAGTAGACCTGCTGCCAATGGCCGCCTCCCCGAATATCCCACATGCCGAATAAATAAAAAATGGCTTGCGATGCGAGAAGTAGGTTGCAAACTTTAGACAGAGGCGATGGCCAGCGTTAGTTCTCGCCGCGAAGGACCGAAGCCTGGGCCAAGGGAGCGGAGTCGCAGGTGGGACCTTTCCGTGAAGACCCGTGGCAAAGGCCATGGCCACGCGCGCAGCCGCGCTCACTGGGCAGCGCTTCGACAATGGACGCGTGCATTCGCTGCGACGCCACAAGACGGCCATTATGCGACCAACTGCGCAGAACCGTGCGTAATCGTCGGATACTGACACGACCCAGCCATCCTGGGCAGCGCGATGAGATGTTTTCCTCGGACATAGCTTTCTGTTTTCGCTTTTAAAAAGGGTTATTATAAATAATTGAAGGTTTCATATTTATTAATAGAATTAAATTTTCTTAATTGATTGGAAAAAAAGCTTTGAAAACTCATGGCGGAAGGTGGACGGAAGCCAAAAATCAAAGGAGGAAAACAGTGATACCATATTGTAAGAAGGTAATTGTATTATTTTACGATATATCATTATTTCAATATTCGGCTAGTCTTTATTGTGATGTAACGTAAGTTGAAGAGACGGTAATATTTTTTCAAAAATTTAAAATCACCCTTAGATAGGTGTTAAACTAAATGCGATGAATGTATCACTACATCAATAATACCTAATATACCTCATTACTCTTTACTGAATATAATCATTATTGATTTAATTGCTTTCAACAACTTATGAAATAAACCAGTAAAAAGGTTACAAAATATATACATAATACCAAACCCTATTCATTTAACTAAATTAGATCACACTTACGAAAAAGACATATCAAAATCACGTGTGTATTCCATGTGAATTAGGTTCGAGGAAAACTCTTCGGAAACGTTTTAGGACCCACAGCCTCGCTCCGCTATGATCCCAAAGACGCAAAGAGAAAATTAGGCTAGGACGACCAGGTCTAGTTAATTAAGAACCTCCCACTCACGTGGCAGCCAGGCTGCGCAACGCGTCCACCACAAACGATTCACATCTCCAAACCGGCCGGCACGCCGCTGCCGAAGCGCCTGCCCGCACGCGGCCCGCCACGGCATCGCAGGGAGCGGAGCGGGCGGGGACGTTCGCCCGAGAGATCTCCCTTCGCAGATGGACGACGCTGACAGTTGCCGCAGAAGCGGCTCCGCACTGAAGTGAAGGACAGTTGAAAGACATCCCAGCGGACGGATGGTATCTCCGTGTATTGAAACGTATGCGGGGAATTTAATGTCAAAATAAAAGTAACAGACATGTCTACACAATCCTTGGCTTCTTTTTACTACATATTTCGAAGGCTTTTGGATTCAGTAACAACCACATTCCATAGAAGGTTTATTTTACGATTCTGTTTGCCTTGTATGAGTTGAGTGATGTATTCGGACATTTCGATTTTTTAAAATAATTTGCTAGAAGACTTCTGCCAGACTCAGGTTCAGATTCTTAAAGTCGGCGCATTTATTTTATTTTTTTCTTATTTCTGTGAGAAATAAACTCACTTTTATTGACCGAATTTTAGAATTATTTCGTAGATGTGGGCAATTCTTAATAGGTCAAAAAATGTCAGGACACATAAAAAAATGTCAACAATAATATATAATAATTCTGAATAAAATACATAATTGGGGGTAAAATTAGAGTAATTTAATTAAGGATGCGTTATGGGAATTCTGAGACAAAAGAAAAGTTGCATGCAAATGAAAAAATATCAAAACCTACTTTAATCTTTTATTACCGGCTTACAGCTCAATTTGTTCGCATCCACTCTTCCTTTTGCAAAAGAATTCTTATTTTCATCTTTTACATAATTATTTAATCGCCTTAGTGATGGTGTATGGATTGATTCATTTTATAAGGTTCAGATGTTTTCCTGTGATACGAGTACAAACTGACCTTTAATGAAGCAAGAATTTGTTCGTACGATTGCAAGCTCGAGGATCACGAACGTAAATAAGAATCGAGCGGGAACAGGAGAAAGAACGTTACCAGAGACACGACGTTGCAGTCTGAACGTCATGTAACCCAGAACAATTACGCGTGCCTCGGGAGTGATTGACCTACTCCGTGGGTGGAAGCCGTGTCTTCGTGATGTGTTTAAAGCGCCTGCGCTGGGAGGTGTCGCGAGCGGCGCAGCGCGCCCGTGCGACGAGAAGAGTCGAGCGAGGAGCGAGCGCTTGGCCTGCGACCCCGCGCCCGTAATCGGCGGTTCGAACCCCGCCCGCTCTCTCCCAGGGGGACTTTCTCCCCGCCCCGCCCGTTGCGTCACGGAGCCCCTGGTGGCGCTCCACCCGCCGGGCGCCCGCGCCCGCGGGTCGCCGCTCGCGCCGCCAGGGGCGCTACGCGCGCTCGGGAACAAAAGAACGGGAGAGACGGACGGACCTAGGACGAAAATTGACACTCAAAAGGAGTTTTGGCTTCACGTATTCCGGTGTCAATTCCAAACATAACACTATCTTGAATATAATTCGAAATGATATTTATTTCACGTCATGACAATAAAGTTCACCAGTTCATTACTTATTTACTGCTTACAATTTCTACAGACAATTTTATTAATAATTTATTTCAACACAGCACCTTTTTTTGCTTTTTTGAAACGACTCACATTACTACACAAAATGATAAGATATCGTTATTCTTTGAATTTATCACCCCGTTGCAGACGACTCTCAAACACTTCATTCTGTACATTCTCTAAGTAACTCTATACATTCACTAAGTATCTTTTCTAAATGTGATAAATATTCTAAAATATATGGACTTTTTTAAAGAGACTGTAGATATGATACAAATAAATGAAAATTCAAAAACACGATTTAGACTGCAATAAGCATTGAAATTCGACATCAGAGAGTAACTAGTAATCCACTAATTCAAACCTAGAGGAAGTGAATAATGGGCTAATTTCGAGTGCTAGGGTTGATATTTCTAAAGGCAGCTCGTCCCGAAACAAATAAAAGATCCCTCACAAATTAAGACTCCATATCTAGAAATATCCTTGCGACTACGAAACGAGAATGCATTACAGTTCATCATATAACTTGCTGGAGAATGCATTGTGTACTCAATAGTTTTAAATGAAACAGCTGATTTTCATTCGTCAACACGTCACAGCACACACTAAATTGTTATTTCTGAATTCGCCTTTGGTAGCGGATAGAAGTCAATATAAAAAGAGCGCAAATTGATACTTGTTCACCCCCTCCACACACACACACACACACACACACATTGGCGTCATAGAAAACCAGTGGAAGGAGCCGTGTGCTTTGCGCGGGGATCGAGCGAGTAGCCTGGATGCCGCGGGGCAGCGTATAGACCTCGTCCACAGCCGTCTCCATCACTCGCCGCCGCCGGCGACCCCCCCCCCCCCCCCCCCCCGCGCGCGCTCCCGAGCAATTTACGCGCTCCGCACCGCCTCACTCACAGAGGCGGTCACGCCCCCCCCCCCCCAATCCCTCCACGCGTTGATTGCTCTGGCGAAGACCACACAGCTCTCTTGCTCCCACTGGAGAGTAGAGCGACAAGGGAAAAGGTGAATGAAAACTCTGATCAGAGGGTGAATGAGAAACGTCAAGAGCAAGAAATCTGCAGTGGATGAAAAAAAATGTTGTAAGGAATGTTATTGAAAAGGACAAAACGTAATACAGAATAAGAGTAGATAAGGAATAGAAGAGAAATAATATGAACGAAGGCTCATAAAATAAAATAATAAGAAAAGAGAAAATTAGTTAACAATGAAGCAACTAACTTGAGATAATCCAATGAGAAAACCATAATTTGCGAGAAAATGAAAAAAAAAAGATGGATTACAAATGACGAGATAAGCGGGAGACAAATACGAGAAGAAAATAAGTCGATAAGAATAAGAAAAAGCGACAAGGCGGAAGAAAATGAAAACAGAACAAGCAATAAGTTAGGGAACTGATTTCAGTCCGCAAATATGGATACAAATAAGAGAGCGCAGCTGAAAAGAAGGTTGCTGCTCGCAGGAGGCGCCGACTGTAGAGGAGGCTTTTTGTAGCAGCCGTCTTGCCGGTTCTTCTTTAACTCCTCCTTTCCTGAGCACAACGGATGAAGCTGCTCACCGCCAGCGGGAAATTACGAGAACAAGTACATGAGTTGCCCGGGAGCGGCCCCAGACCCCTCGCAGCCACCCTTGCCTCTCAGACGCCCAGGGCTCCCTCACATTGAAGAGAGCGATACGCTGAAACTGACAAGACTCTTGAGGTGTTACTCTAGGAAGGGACCACTTTGACAGGTCGCAAAACAAATGAACGTGAAGCAGGACAATGACATTGCAAGAGACAGTGATGAAGGCATTCACAAATACGCAATCAGTAAACGATCGCACTGACAAAATGAGTGCATGAACGTAACTTACACTTGTATTGATAGTAGTGGCCAAGCACTAGCGGTCAAAGCGGCCTCTTCTTATAGTAAACATTCTATATTTAAGGCAGAATTTTAAATATCTCGCTAACTGTATGATGTTTACAACATAATTTATTACGAATGCAGAACATTTTATAACCATACTATATAACATTTTAATCATGATTTTGTTGTTTAATATTGCCATAACAGTAAAATAAAAAAAGCATACATGTTTACAGTAAAGATATTGTAACTTGTCTGCATTTGTAGCAATAAAAACGCATTTAAGAGATCAGATTTTTATAATATTATATCTATTCTATAAATATGTAGAACTATGAGAACAATCATTTTTTCATAATTATAATTATTGATCAATGAGGTTTTATTATAGAGAAAAAACGGAAATACCTACATTACAAAAAGGGAGTTAAGTATCAACGTTGGCCAGCAGGATTTTTACAACAGTTGGTGTGACAAAAATCCGTTGCGGTTTGGGTCAGAGGCTTCGCCGGCTGCGTGCGGACGTCGGCGAGTGTGTGCTGTCTTGGGACACAGGCAACTGCCTCGCGCGCGCTCTTGAGCAAATAGGCGAAGAGGTAGACTATTGTGCAAATACGCGCACTTGCAAGAGGATAGTAGTCTGTGTTTCCTCCCAGGAACAAAGTATCGGTTTCGCGTTCTCTCAAGGACGAAGGACTTTTTCACGACGAGCTACGCGAGGAATGTCACGCAACACCCCGTGTTATCTTTGGCGTACACACATCGTGTGCTAAACCCAACGTACGGAGATACTGCGGATTAGTATCGTTCAAGTAGGCGTGAAACCACTAACCCCTCGGATTTGGCGTATTTCCCTAACCAGTGGCTTTAAAGCTTACGAATGAAAACAAATTGCAGGAACATAGCGCTATGAAATATGATTTGAAATAACTGTAGCGGACAACCCACACTGTATGTCATGTCACCACAAATCGTGGCCGGCATTATCAAGCAACCCAAATACGCGTGGTGTTGTCATACCAAATATGAAATTCTAAATGCCGTAGGACGGTTTAAATTCATCTGTTACAACAACACATCTTAAACTAAAAGTACCATTTAAATTGAATTTAAATTTCAAATTTGAAGCGCTGAGCTGAGCGCTGCATTTTTATCGCCGGCGTATGCCTCAAGCGCTGGACTGGCTGCCAGGCAGGCGGTAACAGAGGCGGTGCACGTCCACGGAGCATATGAGCGCTTGGAGAGAGGGGACCCTGCGCCGCCCCGCGCCGCCCCGCGCCACCCTGCAACGTATCCCACAGGCTGGCTGTGCCCCTCCTCGCCCCTGGCTAGCTCCGCCCCGGCCCGCATCGCTCCTCGCCTCCCAGCCCCGTGCCACCCCTTCCTCCTAGCGTCACGTAGCTTCGCGCGCCGCCCCGCACTGCTTCGTACCGGTCGACACGTTGCCTTCTGTGGCGGCGGGGGGGGGGGGATGTGGGCGGCGCTGACGTCACGCGCCCGGAACAGGGAGAGCGCCAACTGCACGGCGCGCCGCCCGTCACACGCGCGCCCCAAGGACAGGGCAGATCTTAGATTCGTTCCGCAATGGCCATCCTCATGCCAATGAGTAGGATTAAAATCGATGAGCAGTGAAAAGAGGTTGCCTGATGTTGGCGTCGCTGAAGATGAGAGATATTGTCGATGGTGGACTTCGAGGACAGTCACGTATGTAGCTATGTCGATATGATTCAATGCCTGAAAGAAAGTTTGGAATCCGATTAGGAAGGGGAATGAAATTAAGTTGCAAGAGGTTTGAGTCGCTGAAGATGCAGCAATATATATATATATATATATATATATATATATATATATATATATATATATATATATATATATATATATGTATATGTAGCAATGCCGATGAGAGTCGATGAATGAAAGATAATTGGAGAACCAAAATGGGTCCTTTCCTCCTACAATTTCCAGGTGTTTCCAATTTAATTGTCTGTCTTCAACAAATACAGTATTAGATCAGCATCTAATAACTGTTGGCTTGAAGATTTCGAAAGAAAGTGTTTGTTTCCAATGTTAGTACACGGAAATTTCGGTTACTACAGATCTTTCGTCTTCTCTCTATTTAAATTAATAGTTGTCGTTTGAAAATCCTTTCACTAAATGTCTTTCAAAAAATAGACACTTTCTTAACCTACAAATTTCTTTGAGATACGATCGGCAAACGATAAGGAGTGTCTAGTAAAAATTTATCTCGCAAAATGTTATGAAATTTTTACTGAAAAATGTAATACACTCTCGAAAGGGAGTTCTTACTGTTTCGCTTACTTAACTTTGGGCGAAATTTGAACTTGGTCGTAAATAAACAAAACTATTTGAATTTCCGCGCTTCCTGTGCTTTGAGAGAGCCGCTGCCGCTGCCGCCCAAGGCCTTGTCCGGGGGCTGCGTATCAACGCAGGTATTCACGGGTTCCTGGAAGCTCCTCGAGGAAGCGGCAGCGGCGGCGCCGGCGGCGGCTGCACAGGAAGCGACACACAGTGGGTCCAAACGTCTCTAAGGGCGGGCCAAAGTATTTAGCTCGCAATCTGGGAAGAGAGTATAATCTTTAATTTTTTTATTTGAAAACCATTTATAAAGATAGAAATATACAACCGTGTAGTCGCGGTGACTGACGTGCAATTTGTGGGTTTTTGTGGGTCTGCATTGTGTACGCCTCTTTACTATCCTCACTACCTTCCGTTGTTAGAATCATTTCAGACGTCACGTTGTCAGAATTATTTATTTTCCATACTCATTACACATCATCTTAATTGAAAACATTGAGACGGTTCTAGAGATCTGTTTTTTCTGTCAAAACTTACGTGAGCGCCCTGTAGATGCAAGGAAAATATATGACTATATATTAGACTGTATTCCCGGTTTTCATTAGGCATACCAAAGTTGGATTGCTAGTGCATCTCGTATATCATTAATTTGAGAGGAAAAAATATTACAACAGAAAATTTCATAAATTCATGGCTATCCGGGAGACGCCGCGTCGTTGGCTGAGAGGTCGACGTTTCGCCTGACATGTTGCAAGCTTCCTCAGGAGGAACCCTGCGACATGTCAGGCGAAACGTCGACCTCTCAGCCAAAGACGCGGCGTCTCCCGGATAGCCAGGAATTTATGGAATCGAGCCGCGGAAGCTTACGTCTGCAATCAAAAATTTCATTAATCACTTATATTATCTCACTTGCACTATCTCAGAGTTTATTTCCAAAAAACGTTTTAGAGAAGGAACCCCATTGATTTTTATTTATTTATTTTATTTATATTTTTTCAAGTCCGCCAATCCAATCATTTCGGCCCAGCGCGCTGTGTTGTGGCTGGGAGCGGCAGCGGGTGCTGGGCGCGGAACCTCAAGTGGAGGGCCGTTGCCGTTGCCGTTGCCGCGACGCACGGGGCGGGGGCGGCGAGGACAGCGATTGGATACGGCTCTCGCTGTAAGCGCAGGGCGGAGCCCGTGCTTTACGGCTCACGCCTAGCGGCATCTCCTGACGCTGCGGAGATTTTTGCTTGGAAGGACACGGGACGCACCAACAAGAAAGATGTATAGGAGACAGACTAAGGTGCGTCAGAGGATGAGGCTAGAGAGACACGACGATGTGAAGGGGAGGGCTGCCTTGTCATAGTACTAAAGCTGCCATAAAAAGTTTCTCCTCCATAGTGTTCGTATGAAAAAAGAACGGTGGCTATTATAAACAGAACAACAATACAACTTGAGGGGTCAAGGAGGACTCATGCTTTATAACACAAACAATAATTCCAGAAATATATATATATATATATATATATATATATATATATATATATATATATATATATATATATATATATATGCTTCAATTATTGTTCACGTGTCTTTCTGAGTTGAATTGGCTTTCCCTTTTTCGTATCATTAACGTAATATTGTTCCATGATAAAAAGCGCACACATTCTAAGTAAGTAAACAGAAAGGGAAATAATTCTGTGCACACTGTCCTTTCTTCTTACACATAGTTCGCTAATGATGTTTTGATGACTATTCGATTAATGTGAGACCATGTGTATACCCATTTCAATTTTGGCTTCAAAATTAGAAAACCTACTAATCCACCACAGCCGTAATTCCGCAATGCACTTTTCTACCTGTCAGGGCAGCCGACTAGTTTCGCCCTCGCCGAGATTTCTCCGGCCGCCGGCGACAGCGACAGCGACTCGGGCGTCGGCGTCGGCGTCGGCGCCGTAGGAAGCGGCCGCAGCCCACGCGCGTCGCGTGGCGTCGGGGCGCCTTGGCCTCAGCACCGCCCGTGGCGTCGTGTCGCGTCCCGTCGCGTCGCGTCGCGGCGGCCGCGCCCTCGCGCAGCTTATTTGCATAGCGTCTCTCCCGCGATGCGCCGCGGCGCCTCTTAATCTGCGCCGTCGCTCACGCGGCGGGGCGTCGGCGCCGGCGCCAGCCCACGGACGGCGGCGGCCGGCGCAGCGAGAAGGACGGGGCGGCCGTTTTCAGTCTCTCTGAGACTTTGGCTCTTCCTCCGAGTCTTTGGCAGTTTCTCAGACTAGCTGGCGCTTTCATGGGTCTCTGACCGTTTCTTTGGACCATTGACAGTTTCTCTCAATCTTTGGCTGATTTTCTGAGCCACTGGCAGATTTTTTGAATCTTTGGACGTTTTTCGGGGCCTTTCACAACTTCTCAGTCTTTGGCAGTTTTTCTGAACCTTTGAAAGTTTATCTGGTCTGTTGCTTGTCACTCTACTGGGACAATTACTTTTATTCCTTTGTATAAAAGTTGGAATGCAGCATAAATATATCAAAACAACTAACTATAGATAGTACGTTTCATTCTAGTCACATTGCTCGTTGCACGTAAATGTACATAGCCCTTTGTGTTTATGCTGTGATATTGTAGTAAAGTAGTTTCCAGCTATCCGACACACAGCAAGGAAAGTGGTGCAAAAATTCGGCGGTGTGTAAGGTGTGAAGAAACATGTAAGTGAGCAGCGACACGTAATCTTAAAACAAGTAGGGACATAAACTGTCATTATCTTTCCAAAAAAGAATAGTATTTATAACAGACAGCAAACTCGTTATATGTAAACTATTTATTACACGCCTCATTAAGCAGGGATTGGTTAGATAATTGGAGGGTTAGTCGTTCTTGTTTCTGTTAAGTTTGTTCAAACACGCCGATATTAACATCATATATTATTAGAATATAAGACTTTTCATTATTTACATGATAATATCTTACTGTTAATGGACTTTATACTACAAATCATCTAATAATTGCTTGCAAGCGTTCATTTCTTCAAGGAGAGAAACTACATCGCTGTTTTCGATGATTTACAATGGTATTATCTGATGACATTTTTTTGCATCACCATCTGTTAGTTCAAGTTAAAGAGCTTCCTTGATACGCCTACGTGAAGCTTTAGTCTACTGAAGATAAAACTATTCCCAATCGTTTTATGAGGAAAAATAATAGAACAACAATAATGCAGAAGTAAGTCGCAGAATCAGATGGCATTTCAGTTATCTTGTGTAATTCTATAAAATTACTATTTTTACATGCGGATTGCACGAATTTCTTCATAAAAATGTTTTGTCACTGATCATAAATGTCATTAAAAATATGATCAAACATAGATACCGTAAATAATTATTTAATCCCAGGATATAATCTATTTAATAAGTGGTATTTTAACTGTGAGATAAGTTTGAAGTTCTTAATAGCAAATGATGTGTGTACTTCTATCTACTAAATAATTACGCGTCTCAAACAGACAGAAGAGAAGATCTTCCAAAACTATCTGACCGTAAAGCTGGAATTGCGGCAAATCCACACTCACGTAAACATCCCTTAGAAATATTATGATGTTTTTCCCGTGCCTTCTTTTCCTTTTTCTTTACTAAATAAGGCAGTAATATATAATTCTTTGCATTCAAACTCTCTGGAATTAAATGTAAATATGCGGAAGCTTGTGACAAATTTTGCACTGTTTATCAGTGGGGGATTGACGTTAAATAATAAAGTATACGAATAGCACATGAACTTCCGCTGTTCAGGCAAGCTAGAAGAGAGGTGGAAGAAAATGGTAGTAAAAAATAGAGAAGTATGTTAGACCTGAACAATGAAGGAGTTTCGTAAGGCAAGAAAAAGAAGAATTCGGAAAACAGAGGACAAAAAAACAAGTCGAGAAATGAATTTCGACAACAAGAAACAGAAAAGAGTATTTCTGTAGCGAATGAAATTGCCATGCACGTACTTTGCATTTCAGAGGCAAACAACATTGTTTAAAGTAAATGAAATCGCATACACATAGAATGGAAGAAATGAGCATTTGAAGAACTAGTTGTGGTAATAAGCCGAAAGTGCCTGAGAAAACACGTGTAAAACACGAGTCACGATGACAGTCTCTTCTAAACCTCCGGAATTTCGAAGTCTAGCGAGTGCAGCGCGGCCGACAACGGGAGGTGGAACACGCGGGAGGAAGTGAAAGGGCGGGAGAAGGGAGGGGGAGGGGGCGAGTAAGAGGAGGAAGCGGTGACGTGGGCGCGAGCAGCGAGGCGCGGCGGCGACAGCGCAATCTCCATCTGTCTCTGCGCCCACGCGTTTCGCTCATCATCATCAATCTCGCGAAGAGCGCTCGCGTTCACCGCGGAACACACCGACTGTCACGCACCACTTCTCTTATAGTTTCCCCCTCCCATTATTTGAATATGTATTCGTTGACTCCGGTCGCGCCACCTAATGCGGTCATCGATCCCGAAAGTGAAGTGCACTTTTATCCAGAGAGATAGCGGTGTACCTCTCCCGTCGAAACATTGATTCGGCTCCGTCCCACTCGTCAGCTTGCAGGATTTCCGCCTCAAGGTGTCTCTTCCGGGAGAGCAACGCACCGGTCGGATGTCTCCCGACATGTGCGGTAGTGCAATCATATGTGTGTATATGTATGTAAGGTAAGAGGAGGGGCGCGCTGGGAAAGGATAAGGAAAGAACGATAGCGTACCTTTGTGTTAGAGTACTTCTCTGGCATTCACTTGGTATTGACAGAATAAACCATAGAAAATTATTCTTCAGGTCAGTGGGCCGCACCTCAGACTGTGTTTGAATTTGTCCCAACTATCTTGCGAGTTTCGAAAATCCGCCACAAACGTGACTGTAAGAAAACAGTGTTGTCACTATGCTATTTTTTTGCCGATATAACTTTATTTCTCCATATTAATACCGCAATTCTCAGTTACACTTTCATTTACATAAATCAACCAATAGCTATTGCTACAAGCTGTGACACTTGGAGTATAGATTTGAACACATTCCTGGAAACATAGAGGATGCGTGTGTGTTTACACTTTCAAGTTTCAAGCTTAGATGTACTAAAAAGGTTTAGAAGTGATAAGATGTTGCTGAGTGGCGCAATTGTAAGTCACAAATTACCCATTGATCCTTCGTGAACAAAAGACCAAATATTAATTTCTTATGATGTCATTTCTGAATTTATATGCATGTCAGGAATCCGAAATCATGATTCAGATTAATCACCAACCTCACTCTCTAAAGTGAATTTAATGACAAAATAGAATACATTAAGTACATTCGTTAAAGACTAAATCAGATGAATTGGCAATCAAGGGGAACACCCCTCTTTAATTATTTAAAACCGCTTAAATGTTTGTCAAAAAATAAATTAATAAAAAAAGTCACCGATCTCTATTTCTCATACTCTTGAGGAAAGAGTCAGTTCACACCCACCTTCCGATTGCTTTCAGAAGTTCAGCGACAGGGTTTTCGGACTATTTCCGCGTTGATGTCCTTGGACTTACACAGCAAGAAGAGAAACGGCCGATCTCGAGTCGCCCACGTCCCTCGTTTTCGGCGTTCGTCGCCGGACAACAAGTACTCTGCCCCTCGACGGCGGGTCGCGCGCCACTTTACGACCCCGATTTACGACTGTGGGGTGAGGGAGGGGGGAGGGGAGGGGAGATCGACTCCTTTGAGCGCCTCTTCGCTCGCCTTCAACTGTCGCGCGCGCGCTGTTCGCACGAAAGCGTAGCCGATCGATGGGTCACCGTTCTCAGCTTCCTCCGCGGACCGCATCACAATGGTTCCGTTGCATTGTGTGGCAGTAAACGCTCCATTCGCTCTGCGATGACTCACTCGCAAATTGTACATTAGATCAGACCTGTTCTCAAGGATTATAATGCCACTTCCCTCGCAGGCGAAATTTCTAGCACGTCAGGTGCTAATTTTGATGTTTAAACAAACAATGGCTCAGAGGCTATTAACCTTTGGACGTTATGAATAAAATACAAGAAGTAGGTGGATATTTTAACATACACCTTAGAATACATATTTTCGACATCAATTTCGAAAGATGCATTTAAAATTTTGGAATGGATTACATTTTGGCTCCAGATCCCATGAAGATTTTAAGACCTGGATTTAAAATTGCGGATCGGAATGTATTTCGAATCAATGGTTTCCCCGTATCACATCAAATCAGCGGACCTTGAGTCACATTCCAAACAAAATACAGACACACACACACACATTTTAATGCGTAATAGACGGTGCCAAACCTGATACTTTGAATAAATGTTAATAATTCTTTGCACACTATGTAATTGATACTTTAAAAGAAACAAAATAAACTACAGTAATTCTTTTGTCGCAAATGTTGTTTGCCTTAACTAGTTGCATCCAACAAACCCTTTTGTAACACATTCTGACATAAAGCACTACTTCAATACCTTGTTCTACTTTCTCGCAATGAAATGATGTACTGAAATACGCGAAAAATGAAATTGGAATAATGGTAACGGCTCCGCGCCCTGATTTCGTTCTGTCGGGGGTCGTGTCTCTTTCGCGGAACCATCTCAGCTCAGACGGAGGCCTTCTGCGAAAGGGCCGCAGGCATCCTCGCGCCGGCGATCTCGGAAACGGGAGCTGAGGGCGCGGTCGGCGCATCTCGTGCGAACGCCTGAGAACGCGGCGACGGCGGCGGCGGCGGCGGCGGCGGCGGAGGGCGGCCGGCGGGAGGCCGGGGATAAAGCGACGAGCGACGGGCGCTCCGCATGCGAGGCACGCAGGCGTCGTGTCCACCCAGCGACCACTTTTTCGCTTTCGACCGCGACGGGGAGCAGCGGCGGCGGCGGCGGCGGCGCCGGCGGAGGAGGAGGGGGTGGCAAAGGCGAAGGACATGGCGGTGGCGGTGCCAGTGTTGGGCACCGCGGAGGAGGCGGCGGGTGCGGGGTGGTGTCGGCGAGGGCGCGATGGTGGCGGGGGGCGGCGGTGTGGAGACGGAGGGAGAGGTATGGCGGAGGTGGAATGGAGGCGGAGGTGGCGGGGTGGAGGAGGACGTGATGGGGCGTAGGCGGCGAGAGCGAGGTACAGGTGGCAGGTGTGAGGAGGAGGCCGTGGGATAGGGTGTGGTGGTAGGGGAGGGGCGGAGGCAGAAGGACAGAGTGGAGGCGGAGGGGGCGGGGTGGAAGCGGCGGGGGAGGTATGGCGGCGGAGGCAACGGCGGCAGTGGTGACGGTGGCGGTGGTAACGGTGGAGTCGGCGCCCGCAACGGCACTGAAAAGATGGGGGGGGGTGGAAGCGACGGTGACCTGCTAACAATGACTATTTGCGGATTTCTTTGCTTGTCACATGCTTCTACTCCAGCGCTTACTCATACCTTACCGTATCTTTTTATAGCGTCTTTGTCTCCAGTCAAGATTTTTATATCTTTTTTTGTCACTACTCAATCCTTCGTTTGCTTTTAAAAAAATATATTTATATATTAATTCTCCAGTATTCATACTGTCTCCTCTATATGATTTCTTCCCAATAAATCTCGTTTTCTGCTTTTCGAGATATTAATTTAATCTTGTATTTTTAAACCTTTCCTACGTACCATTTTTCTTTTCTTTCTTTCCTCGAATAAATCTACTTTCTTTTACTCTATCTACTTCACAGCTTTATTTCTTCCTCTCTTTGTGTATAAGTATTTCATCTTTTTTGTATCTCATATACACCATTTCCACTGTATTTGTACTTTTTATTTCTGTACTTCTTTAATATTTCCATGACGTAGAACCACTATGATCCTCGTCAAGTCCTTGCGACATAATTTCGGATTAATTTAAGATTCTGTATTCTCTCTGCATTAACTTTATCCGCACTTTCCTCTGTCCTTTTCGACTGCGCCGTGTGTGTCCAACGACTTGGCCACCGCAACGGCCTCAGCCGTCGCGGCGATCGGCCACAATTTATCGAGCGCCTTCTCGCCGACCTCGGCAGCGTCTGTTTAAAAAGAATGCCCCTCAATTTGATCGGAGACGAATTCCGCAGATGACAAACAAAAATGGTCCGGGCGATCGGAGAGCGCAGCGATGCCTTTGCGAAAGCCCCCGGGACCCGAGGGACGGCATTTGCCTCGCTGGGCCTCGGGCCGCGTCCTCCAACCACCCTCGCTTTGTACGCAGCATCCGACGCGGCGCGAGGATACGTTTGCGTCCACTTGTGGCTCCCAACGCACCGAGGGAGTCCGCTCCGCCTAATCCGAGCTGAGTGGACGTTCTTTTCGCTGTGCCTGTTTGGGCCAACGTCTCAGGGACTTACGAAATGGAAACATTCGCAGCGGATATGCTTTTAAGAGCGTGTAACAAAGGACTGAGCTTCTCTTAGGTGTTTTGGTCGTATGCAAATTTGACACTATGGTTGTCGGCCTTTTCATGTCCTCAAATACCCGTAAAATTAATGGAGAGTCCCGCTATTCGCATTCTTAACTTACGAAATAATCTATATATTACACAGTTTCTGGTGTAAGTAGACACTTCAGACTAAAATATATTTATATTATGATTTAAAATCTTGGAGTTTGAGAAACATCAGATTCTCTTTAACAACAACAACAACAAAAATGAACATAGTCTCATACTTAAGCCGCAGCTTCTTTAGTTAAGAATCTGCGGCTATTTTAAAATCAAATGTATCTATGAATGAAATTTGTAGACCTATAAAAGAAGATTAATGAAATTAATTTCAGATGACAATATTATTTTCTGTAAAAAATACATTAAAGAAATCAGTTGGAGAAGAATTCGTAGGCTTTCGCGGTCAGAGTCATTTGCTAGTTGGCTGTCAGGAGCCAACCACGTCACAGTCGGTCGAGCTGACGTTTCGACCATTTCGGCATTCTTCTGCAGTACACCTCGGAAGAAGACGACAACATGATGGACGAAACGTCAGCTCGGCCGACTGTAAAGCGGCTCGTTCCGGACGGCCAAGTACCATCAATTGGAGAAAATTATGTAATAATGTTGCTATTACACCGCGTTCATTCACCACGATGTATTCATAAGACTAATTCAGCATAATTAAAATAAATAATACAATTTTCTTGCTAGTAAATTACAATAAATGTCGCTTTCCTTAAAGGAGTGAATCCGACGATCGCAAGGTAGTTATAAAAACGACTACATTATAAAATATAAATGGAAAATATTTAAAAGAAAAGAGCTTTCTGACTTTTGGTTCTTTATATTGTTCAACATCCATACCACATGCGATCCAAACATGGAGAACTCAAACGAATCCCGATATAAAAATACCCCTATTCCAGCAGCGCCGTAATTGCATTCTTTTCCGATTTCAACATTTCCTTTCGCGGAAGACGGATGTCTACGGCTAGGCGCAGCAGCAACGTCGCGAACAGCGCGCCTCCACCGGCTCGCGGCGGCGGCGGAGCTGCGGCGACCGGTCGTCGTTCAAGGCGCTGGCGTCGCAGCGACTGGCAGGCGGTGTTTGCGCGCTGCCTTTGTGCGAGCGAGACAAAGGATCGCACACACTCCCCATAAAGCCCTCCGCCGAACGCGCGCCGCACCGCGCGCCGCTTTGAGAATTAATTTGCGCCCGGCAGCAGGAAGAAGGCTCTACATGTTTCGAGAGGCGTGTTTTATAGCGTCGCTTCAAGAGGATAACGCAGCAGGTGAAGGTTCCCCTCACTTGTACTCGGACTCAACGGTTAAATTAAAAGCAAATTTTAATCTTGAAGCATATACGTTTATAGTTGGGGCTACGTTTCGATTAACAATAACTTTGTCGCAATGGTTACATTTCCATGCCTCCACACGTCGTTAGTTTAAAATGTTTTCATACTTATCAACGAAAGAAAGAATACGACGTATCTTTCTAACATTTTCCGTCTTTGCAAGTTCCCACCTTATTACAGGGTTGCCAAAAATTCACTATGTATCTCAAAAATAAAATATTAGTTTAAATGAAAATTACATTAAATTAGCTATAACGTTTAAGCTTATGGCGAATTTCTGGATAAGATTTTCCACAAAAACATTGCAAATGGCCTGTTTGGGGGAGGGCATCCATGCAGTACCTTCCCAAAGTCAATTCTGGGCATTTCAAAATGTTTTCCTTACTACCACCTTTACTTATTCGCGGTAGTATAAAAATATTGTTTAATGTTACGCAATATTTCCGCTTGGAGATATCATTTTCAGGTATAACATCGTTACGTTCTAATATTTTGGTTCACCAAGGCAAGTTTTCTTCTTACAAACATTTCCTCATATCATCGTTGAAACAGCAACACCCTATATCTTGTATATGCCGAAAATGAGTGAAATACCTCATAGCATGCGCCATCTTAAGACTCATATTTATAATACGATAAGTTAGTTCAGTTATTAAAAACAACAACAGGGGGTTCTGATGCCTTAGCGATAAACACCTCATGTCTCAAAACATCGACTCTAAATACCACTCATCTCACTCTAAATCCCTCACGTAACTCAGTAAGAACTCTAATCTCTAAACACGTGAGTCATTTGCATGGAAAATGCTTCTGTTGAATCTGCGGATACGTTGACGATCTCGGAGATCGTCAGAAAGAATTGAAAATGATTTTTAAGGTCACTTAAATATGAGCACAATGCAAGAACATGGTGTTGATGTTTAATTTATATACAGAATTTACCGTATTACATTTTTATCTTCTGCTGAAGAAAAGAAAGGGTTCAGTATAACACGAACGGAATTTCGCAAATCAGATTTCTTTTCGAATTAATGATTAACAATTTAAATTCCGTTAATTTTGTAAATCTGAAAAAATGGAATAATAAATGAAATATCAGTGTCGTTTTGATGAGCGGTACGCATGTTACGGGGAACGGAAATGTATTACAATACTTTGAATTCTCTTGAACAGCCTTGCATCTCCCCATACATATGTTTTTATCGTTACGATCAATTCGTTACATTAGGTAAGCATATAATCTGTTTAAAGTATCCTCCAAGAAAATATATTTAAGGTGGTTGGTATTAATATTTCTTCTCGCTTAAACTCTTCGACTCAGCACTTTATAAACATTCCCTCTCACATTATGTAAAGACTGTCAAGCCCGTTAACTGGAAAACTACAAAAAAAGGTGAAATATTCACCTAGGACTTTGAAACGATGTGAATTACAACCAAATTGCCTGTAATGCGTGTCCCAGCGTCGGACGCTGCTTTCACTAATCAATCTGGGAGTAGTATCTCGCCCAAGAGGTTGATTGCGGGGGTCGGCGGCAAGTGGCTCGGATGTGTGTGATTACTCTCCGTGTCACGGAGCGCCATTAGTGAAAGGTCAATTTGACCGGTGATTAAGCGCCGTGCGGTGTCGCGCCGGCCTCGCGGCCGCTGGGCTGCGCACCGCGGGGCGGCGCGGCGCGGCGCGGCCCTGGGGACAATGCGCGCCGGTAGGTGTGGCAACGCTCATTAGGCAACCGGGGGCGGCGCGTGGCACGAAGGAGCTGCGTCAGCGGAAGCGGCCGCCGCTGCAGAGGGGGGGGGGGGGGCGGTGACGGCCCGGCAGCGGCAGATGAAGGAGGTTGGAGAGAAGGTGGGGATGGCGTTGGTGATGACGGTGCAGGTGTACATGTAGCGGTTCTGCGCGGCGGGAAGAGAGAATGGCGGAGCCGACGATTGCGGGGACGGTGACATGTTGGATTGTTGGAGGCTGCGGAAGTGGATGAAACAATTGCGGTGGTAACGGTGGCCGGGTCGATGACAGTGAAAGTGACTCTGGTAGCGGCAATGGCGGTGGATGACAGTGGGAGGCGGGCTACAGCGCATTGTAGGCGCTGTGTCGCGGGCGGCGGGTTGCGGGCGGCGGGTGGCGGGCGGCGGGTGGCGGGCGGCGGGTTGCGGGCGGCGGGTTGCGGGCGGCGGGTTGCGGGCGGCGGGTTGCGGGCGGCGGGTTGCGGCGGCGGGTTGCGGGCGGCGGGTTGCGGGCGGCGGGTTGCGGGCGGCGGTTTGCGGGCGGCGGGTTAAGGGCGGCGGGTTAAGGGCGGCGGGTGGCGGTGGCAATGGTGGGAGAGATGGCATTGGCGGGCAGGGGAAGTCTCGTGCGCAGGTTGCAGCAGTGGTGGCGGAAGCCTTTTCGGGGGTCGCGGCCCCGCCGCAGGGCCCGTGCGGGGGCGGGCGCCGCTGCTGCGCTCCTGGCTTTCCCCGGTGACGCAAATGCGCGCGGCGTGGCGGGGAGGGCCAGCGGAGCGAAGTGGGCACGATGAAATCAAGGAGGATACTAGTTGATGGAAATGTTACAGTTATGTTGATAAATACATTTTTGGTTCAGAAGTTCTAATGTTAAGGGAACATGCCTTTGCATGGTATCTCACAACCCTTTCATGTTTTCGTTTTTCATTTACTCTAAAATAATAATTATTAATCACGAATACTCATGCAATGCACCTTACCGATTCTCTTCAGGATCATTATAACAATTCACAGAACGAAACTGATCAAAATATTACACTGTCTTCACCAACTGTAAAATTTTAAAGAGGCAATTTTCATTCAAAAATATGTTATTTTTTGCTCTTTTAGTCAATAAGGAGTTTTTGCTCACTCTCCTTTTCTATTTAGTTATATTCATGAAATATAATTAGAGCTAATATCTCTTTTCGACAAACTCGATTTTAAGCCCTTTGAAGACTGGAATTTCACAGAGAATTCCTAATATAGACGACAAGCCTTTTACACACTTTTCACCTTCGAAATAATACAAAACACAAACGTTTTTCAAATGCAACATAACAGATTAGTGAATTGCAGTCTTCAAATATGCCTTTTTTTCAATTAGCTTTAGTCGTTTAATAATAGTCCATGACCGAAATTGAAATCTCTCCTTGTTCTTGTACCGCTTAGGTCGATTTACATAACTTATCACTTAGACAAAAGGTCGCCCAATTGTGTTTGCGAGACGGAGTGGATTCGCCTGTGGCGGGTGATGTTGGCGGTACTAAGGCCGATCTAACCGCCGCTTTCCCTCATGTACACACGGCCTACGACGCCGGTAGCCAGCAGTCATTTCGGGTCGGGTGTGTTTGGTCCTGGGGTGGGGGATGAGGAGGAGGAGGAGGAGGTTGGGGTGACAGCTGTCCGCGAGCTTTGTTTGATGGTACTATCGCTAACTCGAATCTAGCGAACACCTGGATGTTACGACAACTCTATTAGAGTTTAGTCAGCAAATAATGGTGGGGATACTGTTGTGAAATTTTGTGATGTTCTGAATTAAACCTACTAAATTAGACGCAATCGTCATACGTTTTTGTAAATAATTATTTCTTATACATACAGCTGGACACTAAAATACTATCATTGTCATGATATTATTCTTGTCTTTTGCCGATCACAGGTCAAATATATTTTACTGTGTATTTTAATATTCATTTAAATTGAGAGTTCTTTTTGAAAATAGAACGTTACGTGTGTTTGAGAAAAAATGAATTTTAATGATTCTCATATTCAACAACTTTACACAACTGATTGATGATTCTTGATGATGATCGAATACGAAGAATTGTATTAATTTTAGTTTAGTATCTGTAATGGCATTGCATGCGTTATTTATTTAATTATTTGTTGAGAGGTTACATTGCAGATGGAACGAACATGTGGGTGCTTAGTAGTGTATCGATCTCTTACCAGGAAAATTTCAGGACTAATAATTAAGTACTCTACACAATGCTTAATCCGCAATAAGGAATCGTACTCTTGAACACTCCTGATCTTCTAAGTAGAAATGCAATTAAACTCTTCAGTTTAAAAATTAAGGTCACACTTTTTGTATCATTGCTTTCTATAACTTTACGGAAGCGAAAACTGGACTATGAACTCCAGAACACACAGTAGACTTCAAGCAGCCGAGATGAGATTTTTAAGATCAGTCCTGGGAGTAACAAGAATGGACAGATTAAAAAACGAGACCATCCGGGAAAATATAGGAATTTACAACTTAAACGAAAAAATTAAGGAATACAGAGAACAATGGAAAAAACACCTCGAAAGAATGGAAGACGGCCGTATTCCAAAGCAAGTGCTTCAGTACATCCCTAAAGGAAGAAGAAGCGTTGGTAGACCCAGGAGAAGATGGTTAGATCAAGGAGGCGCAACGGACCAACCGGTCTAATGCTTGAGGGAGAAGAAGAAGAAGAAGAAGCTTTCTATATTTTTTCCTGCCAATATTATGTTTCTTTTATAACTCAGTTTCAAGAAAACGAAATGTGTTTCCAGTTTAATGAATTTTTCTTTAATTCAAGAATTGCTTAAAGGATTGATTCGTCTTCACGTTACGATCTATTTATGTTACTTTCTGGGAACCAAGTATTTCCCAATTGCATAAACTAAGAGCCACGTCAAAAGCGCTTGTTTGAGCGAGCAGTGCCGGAACGAGTTCCCTCCGGCTTCCGAGTGCGTGACAGCTCCTAACCACGCAGCTTTCACGCCCTGCTAACATGATGTCCACACAATGATTAATCTCGTTAACTCCACTCCACAAATAGAAAGTCCTTGTGTTGTCTCTGTAATGTGTTTCATTCCGTGTCATACACGCGACACGATGTAGCTGCGCAATGTAGATGTTTTCTGGATGCGAATATTCAAGACGGTGATGCAACCACTACTTACAACATGTGATAATGTGAGGATACAACTAATCCAATTGCAAAGGTTTATTAAATGTTAACTTTAAGTCAACAAATTAAAATTAATTTTATATTCAGCAAAAAGAAAAAAGTCACTCTCCCTGAGAAAATCCTGGGTGCATCTCTGCATCTAAATAATTAAGTATTTAAATTCGGAAAACCGTTTCTGGTTGGATAAATGACTTTGATTGGTTCGTGTTTATGAAGATATAATACGTGGCGGAGCAATAGTGAAGTGAATGACGGGAAACAGAGGAACCTGTAGCGAATCCGCTTTGTCACCCACAAATTCCACGTAAATCGAGCGGGATTTGGCCCTCGGTCTCTGCAACGGAAGGCGAGCCATCTGACCACTACACCACGAACCTTACCATGAGTATACGATAGGGATAATGGTCATGGAGAAATAAGGGGCACGGAAATAGGAGAAACCCGAGAAAATCTGCAGTGAACCCGCTTTGTCCACCACAAAATCCACATGGATCGAGTGCGATTTGAGCCTTTGTCCCCGTGACGGAAGGCGAGCGGTTTGACTGCTACCGCCCTGACTACCCCGAGCGCGGGGTTAGCGCAGGAGGGGGCGGGGGCGCGGAGCGGTGTGTGTGCGAGGTAGGTGCTGGAGGCGGTGGGAGACCACCAACCGCGAGCCAGAGGCAAGCGTGCCGCGTATTAACGCTCGGCCTTGAATATATTAAGCTTAGCGGCAAAAAGCGCGGTCGACGAGGCCGGTGTTCGTCCGTGCTTCTGGTCAAGAGGCGACTGCGGAGGCGGACGGGCAACGGAGGGGAAGCGAGGGCGCGATGGAGGAGGAGGCAGATGCGAAGGCGCGGCCGAAGGTGAAGAATGAGTGGAGGCCGCGGCGGAGGCGTGGACTCAGGCGGGCGGAGAGTGCTCTTTGAGGTGGAGGCAACGGCGAAAGTGAACAGAGGATGATACGGTCAGAAGGCGGCGTGGGCAGAGGTGACGAGGAGCGATGGGGAAAAGGGAGCGGGCGATGGAAGCGACAGTCGTTTAGGAGGTACAGGTGGCGGTGGCGACAACAGCTATAATGGAGGGAAGCGGTGGTAGAAGGTACAGGAGGGGTTTACGAAGTGGACGCATGCTGCGGCACGAGAGGAAGAGCACGTGGAAGAGGACGAAGGGAGGAGGGCGAGGGAGGAGGCCCAGGAGAGAGAAGAGGAGGAGGGAGAAGAGGCCGAGGAGAAGGAAGGGGCCAGAAAAGAGGAACCGACAGGGTGGATGTGGCAGAGCGATGTTGGGCGAGGGTAGGGGTGGGGTGGATGCGGAGGCTTAGGGCGGGTTGAGGTGTGCGGGTGGGGGCGGAATAACGGCGCGCCGTTAACTCCGCCAGTAACTTCGCCCCGCCCCGGCAGGGAGAGTGCAGGGCAGTCGGAGCGGGTTGGGGAGGCAGGAGCGGAGGCGCTTGCAAAGAGGTGTTGGCGAAAGAGAAGTGGGGGTAGAGATAGAATATAGCTGTAGGCGGCCGGGTACTGAAGGGAGGCGTAGAGATGGGGTCCGAGAGTCGATGGAATACTCGAGAGGAGGAAAGGGAGGGAGGTGTGGGGTTGTGGAGGAGGGGATGCGGGGAGACGGGAGAGGAGGGAGACAGGGAGGAGGACGGAGAAAAGGAAGACGGGGAGAGGGATACGAGGGAGAAGGTGAAGGTGAGGTGGTGTCACGTCGGGTGTGTGGGTGCGAGTTGGGAGGCGTAGTCGAGGGCAGGGGCGGGGGCGATCACCAGAATCTCTCCCCCCGCGTGCGCGGTCGTTGGGCAGGGGTGAAGCGGCTGCAGCCGCTCGGCGCGAGGCCACTTTGCCAGAGTTCCTCATGCGCAACTTGACTTGGAGAATACGCATGCAAATTTGAAAGGACAGCGAAAGAAATAGCCTTGAGGGGGAAATATCGATAAAAGTAACGGGAAATAAAATCTTCGCAGGTAATGTAATAAATATTTCAATGAAGTTGAGCTGAACATTTATGATTGCATTAAGTAGTCTTCAATTTACGAGAGGAGATTCGATCTTCCACACCTACTCTTCCGCATGACAACGCAATGTTAATGTTCGTTTTCGAAGAGTTTCCCCAACAGTAATATGTTATTGCAATTCCTTAGTACACAACATATTTGACCCCTTACAATATTTCCATTCTTTCTTGAAAGAAAAAATCAATAAATATTCAATGGATTTTGTACTTCAAAATACCCAGATCTGTCTTGTGTGTTTTGAACAATTTTATATTTAATTAATTTCACTCGATATTTTTCAATAATGACAGATCGGCTATAATAATATATTCGTTGAATAAAATAGAAATTTATAGCTTGGAAATGCACCGAGCAGGACAATATGTCTCTCCAATTTTTTTTTAACATTTCAACAAAATCTAATGCCTGGTAAAAGAAATTCTAATTTTCTAAGAGTGTAATATCTCAAGACGTCTTCCTTTCAATAATCAAATGCATTAGGTCGCAAAGATACGTTATTTTCATACATTAAATATTGATTTTGTCACTAAGTGTTATCTATAACAATTGTATTTCTGTTAGACTTTTAATTTAAGTTTCTAAAAGATTTTTCTACTCACACACATTACGCCAACAATTTGTCTGGCTCCTACACTTACCTGAAACAAAATGCAAATATTTAGAATGCAACGTATAAAAACATGTGATAAATGATTATAAATAATTTGTTGTAATAATGTGAAAATAACGCAACTAATATTTTAAACGTAATGTGATATGTTATCTGAATATTTTTAGGGGAGGATGCACATTACTACTTTTATATACCATTTTGTACCGTTTAAAAAATACTCCAGTATATTTTTAACAACTGTCTTTTGTATTAACCATAAATTGCAAATAATTTTTAATATCATATTTTCTTGGAATATTCGCTTGGAATTGAAGATTCAATTTCTCGGAACTTATCTGCCTAGCGTGCCCGTATGAGCAAGCTGTACGAAGATGTACATACTTTCACCATAATATATTGCAGAAATGCAATTAGGACATAATGTTGTATTTCATCACATCCTAAAATGTGCCAACACGTGCATTTCATAATTTTTTTTAAAATTATAAACTGAAGTAATGAACTTTTAAAAAAAGAATTCGGTCAGATACGGGTTAAACGTAATCAGACTCTTAAAGTAGAATATTTCGTGTTTTCAGGTCATTGTTTTCTCTTGTGCTAATATTCTATGACTCACAACGATTGGTACTAACTTGCAATTAAGTAGGTCTCATAGAAAAAATGTGCTAATTTTACAAAACATTTGAGGTTATTTACGGGTTCGAATTCCTGCTGAGATAGCAAAGCGCCAATATTTACTCAAAGCAACATTGTTAAAATATTTCGCAATACACATTGTAAAAATGAAAACCTGAAGAATGGAATGTTTGAAACTAAATTAAGCTTTTTCCACCTATGCCATTTTATTTTGTTTTCGTGAAGTGCTTTGAGTCACAGAAGAAGTTGTAGAAATGGTATAAAGAAAAAACGGCGAAGGTTTCTCCGCCCTCTGTGCTCTCTCTCCTCAATGCCGATGGAGCCCTCCCTGTCTTCCAGAGGGGCTGGAGGCCACGCGAAGAGGTCTTCCTGTGTGTTTTTGTGTGGGAGGATTTACATCCGTAGATGGCCTCCACGCCAAGCGTTCGTCAGCCAATAAAACCCATCCACCGTACCACAGTGGGCCCGAAACCTTTAGATTCAGATTGTCCCTCCCTGTTTCATCATTCGTGATAATAGAATCGTACCTTGGTTATTGTAATAAAGAACTTCAATATTAGTTTCAGTCTAAGATATTGTAGCGACTGTTCAACTTCTTGTTCTGAAGAGTCAAGGCATCCACTCAAACTCTTATTAGAAAGAGAATCATGAATTTCCGTGTTACTACTTGTTGTTTACTACAAGAAAAATTAAGGTGTACAGAATGCCTTTTCCTTTTTAAGTTTTAAAGGAAAAAAGGTTCCACTGCAAACAAGAAAGCATATTTTATTTATTTCCGAATGTAGGTGAATATGAAGCAAATTTACGAAATAAAATGAGTTTAGATTTTATCGAGCAATTAAAATGTTTGCGTAGAGAACTGTGACATTAGTCTTTCTGCATCGTTATGTCATCACAAAACCGCAAACGGCTATAATGGAGTGCACCTTCCAGCAATAAAATCTGCGCGTTCAACACGTCCCCCAACAAGAAAGGCGCGATGAACATCGAGCTTTTAACTCAGTTACGACGGGTCTCACGTTTACCTCAGACGGATATTGCCGCGTCTCTAATTTGCCTTTAAAGAAATCTCTGGCTCCTTAACAACCGGATCACCTCGACGAACACGTTATAATACAGCTAATAGCGTTTGTAATAACTCAACATTTTTCCGCTGTAAACTGAAACGATTCCCTGAGATTTTTCTGGGGCTAATTCACCGTGGCTTCGAAAACGCCTCCAATTAAGGAGTGGTTTTACGTTCGATTTGAGTAGCTCCTTGCTACGACGCCGCCGCCGGAAGCAGCCGTTTTTACGAGAATCTGCGGAGAAGCCGAGGTCTCGTTTGCATGGGCCATTCTGCAAACAGATCTCAGCCGACGCCATTGCCGTTTACCGTCCGGGTTGGCAGAAGTTAAGGGCAGCAAATTGATCGTTGTATCGATATAATTAGACTTGTAATTATGGTAATTGTTCGGCGGGCCATAATTCTTTCTTAAAACGACTTTCCAGTCGGGATCACGTAGCCTATTACGCGATTCTAATGGGCGGTTCTCGTTGCGCAGTTCACGGCGGTTCGGCGCTGTGTGGCCCGGTGGGCGGCGCGGGGAGGAGCGGGGCGGGGCGGGGCGGGGCGGGGCGGGGCGGGGGGGGGGCGGGGAGTCACGCGGGTTGCGTCGCAAGCCCTAGCCTCTGAGGACGAGGTCCCCGAAGGGCATTTCTTGTCGGCGCATCCGAAATTGTTTGTTGGAATGGGAACTCTACAAAATTCATCAACGACAAGTTACCTATAAATATTTTTATTATCATCTTTTTGAAAAAGAGTTAACGCAATTATGACCATTGTATCATGATAAATCAACAATATACACCAGGATTCAAGAAATAATGTGTCCCTTGCTTTAGGAAAAGAAAACTTTATTTCATATTTTACGACAAAAATAATGAAACATCAGATGAAGGTGTCAATTCCTAAATTTGGAATTGTTTACTTATTTATTTAATTAATCGAAAAACATGTCTAATTAATTTTAAACCTAGAACTTTTCTATCAGATTCTTTGGAATTGCTCTGATGCACAGCAGAGAAAGAACATAATGGAACATGTTTTCTGAAATATTTATCATCCAATTATTTTAAGGCTTCAACGTGTATCGGTCATTGAAATCACTAATAGACAACACTAAATAAGTTCCCTTCCTAACCCTCACCAACTTTAATGAACTATTGGGAGTTAAGTAGAATACATTGAAATGTAAAGATCCCGCTCTAATTCACTGATGGATTTCAGATAATCACTGACGGAACGAGAAGAAATGCAATAGATTCATGACTTAAGGCAATGAGAACGAATGTGATTTTTTAAGTACAAGAACTACATGAACGAGGTAAAAATATTATTAAAATGAATTGTTTAAGAATTAGAAAGTTCTTGAATTCCTAATGGTTTTAATTAATATAAAAATAATTGTTTACTATTAAATTGGTTAATAATTGATAAATGTGTCGTAGTCTTCATTAACAAAGTAGTAACAAAATATTCATATTAATATTGTACGCTGCAAAATAGTAGCTTCGGGTGGTTGAGGTTGAGAGTGCACTGATCAGCGTTTGTGTTGGAAGGGTCGTAGGCTCCTAATCCGCTGTAAACATGAACCTTCTCCTAACTTTCGCGAGTGTCGACCTGAAAAAAAGTGCCTTCATAAGCAAAGACCTCATAGCCAATAAGGCACATTTTCAGTACCCAGTACAAAATCGAAGATGAAGAGAGGGATTGAAGAATGTGAATGGTAATCGGAATCGGGTGCAAACAGTCGTAATACAAATTTTACAAAATATAAAATTATCTGAACTATAAATTCATGTACCTAATTTAAAACGAAATATTTATATTAAGTGTGGATATTTGTAGAGCTATTTCACGAAGTATTGATGAATCTTTCTCAGAATTTTACGAGGGTAGATCCATCTTAGATATTTTATATTACATTGAAACATTCCAATGAGCTATTTCTCTTCAACACTCGTACATTTGACGAAGGACTCTTTGTAAAATTATACATATATTCCCTACGCTCCAATTCAAATCTCGAGCAATCTCCCCCAAGAACGCTCGCTCGAGCCATTTCGAGAGAAGAATCCTCCCAATCGGCAGCGGCCGCTTCTATTCCTAGCCCCCCGAAGGCCACCCCGCGTCGCGTCGGCGCGGCTGCCGGCCGAGGGCCGGGCGCGACAGGCGGCCATTGAGGGCCCGTGCGCGTCGACAAATGCGCCATTGAGCCGCCAGCCGCGCCGCCAGCCCGCCCTGACGTCATGGCGCATTGTCGGCGGCGAACAGTCGTGCCGCGACGCTCCGCCGCCCCGCGCGAGGCCGCGGGCGCGGCGCAGAGAACCGGCGCCGCGGGGAGTTGGCGACCGAAGGCACCCCGAGTTATTTACGCAGCGCTCGCGCTTGCCGCGGGCGTCGCGGTTCTCGCCGCGCGCACAGAGAGAAAATGGAGCGCCGCTGCTCGTGAAATAGGACTGCGACGCGCGGAGTATTCAGCCGAGTGCACACGTCTGCGACTTACGCTCGCTTTATCTATCTTATGAACGCTTTTCCAATTGACAGACGCACCCAATTGCCTGAAACGGAATGTAATTACTGAGCCAACGTTTTCCGAACAATTACCGCTTTCTTGATCTTTTTTTGCCAACAGTAAAATTAAATCATTGGAGACAATCGTAAAATTTATAACTCCGCTTAGTACAAATCCCACGATACTTTCATCCCTTCCTCATTACTAATTTAGTGGTGGTAATTTTAAGGTGCCAATATTAACATGTAACTCCGAAAGGAGAGAAGTTAAATAAAATGATGCTATGTCTTTTAAATTCAAGTTTTGAATTATTAAAAAGTTGCTTAATTGTTTTAGACTAGAATTATTATACCTCCCCCACATTGTTGCCTTTACTACATTAAAATTCAAAGGTCAAATTCGGCAAGCTGTTTCCTGCAGTGTATAATTGTACCGCCATTCCTTTATTAGGCTACAAATACTTACGAGTATTATTGTCCCATTCTTTTATTAGGCTACAAATACATACGAGTATTCTTGTCCCATATCCCACCAGGCGACCTGGCTCCATCTCGTCCGTCCCCACTTCTTTCCTCCACCCCGCCCCGCTCTGCTCCGCGCCTCGCCCCGTGGCCTAGGCCGCTGCCCCGCCCTGGCGAACGGCGTTGCCCAAGGCGAGACCGGAGCGCTCTCGAGAGGCTGCGCTAATCTGTCGGGCACCATGACCAGGCAGTCTCGTTAAGAACGAATTTATGCAACGGCTGGATGCAATTTCCTCGCGGGCATCGTAACGGCCGGCGTAAGCGATTCCTCGCGGTGACCGGGTCGTGACCGACAAACCGACAGACGGAGCGAGCCGAGAGAGCGGTCGGTCTGAGGGGGCAGAGCGGGGGCGCGGGTTTCGGAGGCGTGATTCTCTGAGCGCATGGCGCCCGCAGCGCCCTCTGCCCTCGCGGCAACTGAAGCATGAAGCGCTTCGCGTGGCTTCCAGTCTGGAGAATCAGAGCACTCCCTTCTCGTAATTACACTTTCTCACAATGACAACACGAAATCTTCAGAAGAGATACGAGATGGATTTCGAAATTCACAAATTGAGAAATTCCTCACAAATAGGTTTTCTTACGCAGTCGTTCTTTTATCTACTTTAATTCTTACTGTGTATGTACGAGTATAATTTAATTCTTACTGTGTATGTACGAGTATGATTTAATTCTTACATACTCAAGTTAAAAATTGCCAAAAAATAAAAATAAAAATATCGGCGAACTAACATTATCGCATTAAAAATGATATGAACAAACTTATTAATCAAATATAATAAAAAATAGGATTTAAAAATGATCCGCTTGTTTTCCTCACAGAAAAAGAGAATAAAATAGAATGAGATGAATTATAAGAAATTGATTTGATTACCTTCAGAGCTACCTACTCCTTACATACGGGAGCGCCCATAAGAAAACACATGTGATTAATCCTCTTCCAAGGATCGAAGGTGCAAAAAGGTAGATCGTAGGTGCTCGGAAGCCTAATAAAACAAACTTCCTCTGCTCCCCGTGTGATTGCAGTGCGTACGGTTAGCGACATATAAAATTAATTTTCCTACCTGTCCAACTTACGCAACAAAAAGTTCGCCGCAGATCATTATTCAAGATTACGTGCGCGCAAAACAAAAAGGGCAATGCGAATAAAAGACAAAGAAAGAAACGCGTGACCGGCACGAGGTGGACTTGGACGGGGTGGGGTGGGGTGAGGTGAAGGGGTGAGAGGCAGGGTGGAGCTTGGCGTGGCGTGGTAGAGCCACGCAGTCCGGAACACGACAGGGAGAAGCAGAGACGGGCGGGGCGGGAGGACGAGGCGAGGATGGCGGAACATGGCGGGGAAGGCGGGCGGGCGGGACAGGAGGGGCGGGGCGAAGCGGGGCTGGGCGAGGCAGAGTGGTTTGGGTGGAGTGGGGCCTGGCGAACAGGGCGGGGTGGAGGAGAATGGGGTGGGGTGGAGCGAGCGGGGTGGAGCAGGGCCGGGTAGGGCGGAGCGGGGTGGGGTGGAGCGGATGGGGCGGGGAGAGGCGGAGCGGCAGATGGGGCGTGGGGCGGATGGCGGGGCGAGTGTTGGTGGAGAGTGCGGGGCGGGGCGGAGAGAGTGGTGCAGAGCGAGAAGGATTGCGCAGGGCCGTGCGGAGCGGGTGGGAAGGGGACGAGAGAGTGGGCGAGGCGGGCGGGGCGGGGCGGGCCGGTGGTGGGGGGTGCGCCAGCCTAGCATTTGCGCGGCGCAAATGTGTGTTTGCACAGCCCGCCCCCTCGCGGCGCCCGCGGCGCTCGGCCACCCGCGGAGCGCCGTCGAAGCAGGCAAGTGACATTTGCAGCCCGCGTGCCCTCTGGGCCCTCTGCGGCTCGCCGGCCGGACACGTGCCTCGTGACGGGTGGTTGGGTCGCGCCCCGCGCTGCTTCGCGGTGGCGGAGGTCGCGCGCGAGCTGATCGATTCGTTTCATCAGAGATTACGACTTTTTTATTTAGCGCTACAACGGTAACAGCAAGGTATAGAATAAGAACTGGATTTAAGAGCATAGTAGTGCTGTCCACAGTATCTGTGCCTCTGCTTGGCAATTTCGGAAATGCGTAGATTCGATTCGTTGATATGAGAGTTGAAAAAGAAAGTCTAATTTTTATTAATTACTCAATAATTGTAGCATTATCATATACTAATAATAGTGATAATAAAAGTGACAACAATATTAACAAAAACTAGTTAACACAGGCGTATTTATTGTGAATATCTAATAATAGTTTAAGTTGTAATAATATTTTTTTCTCCTGCGAAATTTGTTTGTTTGGATTTATGTGCATTTCAATTGAATGTGACGATAGACGTGAAAAGTGACGCGAAAAGAGTTTCAGTAGCGGAACTTACCTGACGAAGCGTATGGATTGCGATCTTTGTCATCATTTCGTCTCCTATCTGACCGCTCGTCAGCGAGTTGGTGGGCGGCTGCGAGAACCATTGCTGCTACACAGCAGTCAAATGTTACTATATTATTGGCGCCCTATACGTGTGGCGCAGTTGTGCTTGCTTGCTTGATTGATTATTGATTCCGGGCGAGTCAACTGCTAATATCATTAGCCCCGTAAATGTAGCGCATGTTTCACCACGGAAAGGCAGTGATTTTTTTCCAATGGGCGGCAAGATCCGGCGCCGACCTACACCACGGCTTGCGGGATTTTCCTCAACCAGATATCTCCCACCAGCGGGGCATCGTTCCAGCCAGGACAAACTCTAAGCCCCCGACATGTGTGGTAGAGCTATCTGGATAGTATCCAAAACACTGCCACCATTGAGAGTCGAACTCTAGGACCTCCCGGTCCGAGCTACTGCAGTGACACCAGTTGATGCCCTGAGCCACCAAAGCCGTGTCAGCTGATACACTTCGTTCTGGAAGTGTATTAACTGACACCGGTACCAAATGCGTGGCGACACCACGTCAAACAACAGAGGGAAAGTTACTCGGCAGCAGCCAGTTGTTTGTGTGAAGCGGACCCATCTGTTAATCAAAGATTCGTGCGTTACGCAGAGAAAATTTTTCCTCACGCAACTCTCTGTATGATTCGCCTCCCGAGAGGCTCTCCCACATTCGCCGTCCTGGCGCACTCCGCTCGTCCGCCCCCCCCCCCCCCCCCCCGCGCGGCGGGGTCAGCGGCCGCGCGGCGGCCACCGCTCCGCCCTCGAGGTGTCTTGCGGCGCGCGCGCGCGAGCGCAGTGACATAATATCGCGTGTCGCGGCCGCGCCGGCGCGCTCTGCTGTGTACACAGACACTGTCAACACGCGGCGACGCAGGGCGCGCCGATGCCCGGGGCGCCGCGAACCGCGCGGGGCGCCGACCGCCTCCCGTCGACCAAGTGCCTCTGGCCGCCCCGCGCCGCCCCGCGCCGCCCCGCGCCGCCCCGCGCCGCCCCGCGCTGCCACGCCCCACCGGCGCGATCCCCAGGCGCCGGACACACATTCCTCATGTTTGCACAGAGCGAAGTTGTCCTACGAGCCGAACCCCCGAGAAAAACCCAAAACCAATTACGTTACAGCAGCGCATGCTTTCTCGTTTTATTGGCAACGGCAATGTCAGAATCAGGGCTCGGATTCGATGACATGTCATATTTCCATTGGTAAGTTTTAGACGTAGCTTACTTGTAAATTAATGTTTATTACGACGTCTAGATGATAGAAATGTAGTGTTATCGGGTCATTTTTTGTCATTTTTTTTACATTTTTGAATTCTTAGGTCATTTTTGACATTGCGTCATTTTGTCATTTTTACGCATTTTGTTTCCTTTTAATGTTTTTTGTTAGTGAAAGTTTTATGAATTTACAATATCACACTAAAACAAACTTTTTATTATATCACCAGTTCATGACCAAATTCATACTGCAATGGACTGTTTTTCAAACTCACAAAATTACACGGATTTTCGGTAATTTTCGCCATCTTCCAAAATTGACGGTTGGAAGATCGAAGCTAAGGATTACATATCCTCCTACAATAAAGACCTTATATTAAATATAATTTTATATATAAATTTAAATTTATATTTCATAATAAATTTTATTTTAAATAGTAAAATTCATTGAGTAAGTAAGCAATTTGATTCAAATTTGTGAGTGACATTTTATAGATCATTTTCAAAGAATTTTTAGGGTTCTCAGAATCTGAGTCCTGATAATAATATTGAAAATTCTATCCTGCTAACACTGGACATTACTTGAAAAAGTCCTAATCAAACGAAGCATCACAAGTTTGAATTTAAAAAATCATGCATATATTTTATGAAATTTCAGTACTTTAAAAGGACATGTCACCAATGAATTGAGTATATTGTGATCTATTCTTAGAAAAGGTTATAGAACAAGAAACAATGATACTTTCTCAAGCAGGGATTCGTACCCCAGCGCTGCAAATAATATTCTCATGCGTTAACCTTTGCCTCCGTATGATGTATGTGATATAAGTGAAAGTCTCTACTGTGCGTGCGCTAAAATTTTGATTGACAGGTGAGTCGCCTCCATTACCATAGGTTGCCCCCAGTTGACTCCCTTCGAGCACGATTTCACCACACGCAAAGGCGGTGATTGCTAGATGTTTGCTCGGTTCTCTCAATTACCCAAGGAGAAAAATGTCAGAATACACTTCTGCAAAAATTAAAATAGAATAAACAGAAAAATAAAGATAATTGAATTCCATCATAAGTAAGACTCAAATTCTTAATCCCACTTCAAAACGGAAATATGCGAACGCACTTATAAAAAAGTAAATGTAGTCAGTCCACTCAATTGCAACAATTAGGTGAATTCAGGGAAGCGAGTTAAATTTAGGAGCTACAAATGGACAAGTCACGATAGCATAATCGCGGAAGGTTTATTTCCAACTCTTGTACAGTGGGAGGCCTTCGCAATATTCACGCAAGAGGATCGGCTCTTAATACACGTATTCTCCTGCGTTCCATGACAAGTCGAGGGAGAAATTGTGAATCAAGGATAACACAGTTTTAAGATCAGGTAACTAATCCGCCCATCGACTTAGGAAACTATTTTCATTATATATTAAATTTATCTTGACGGGGACCCACGATTACCTTTTTTCTTCTTCTCTCATCTTCTTGCAGTGCCTTCTTTTTTCTTCCTCCTACTACATAATGCGATTTTTAAAGTTTATACTCACATAATATATAAGTACATTCTTGTATTCCTATTTAGATATCTATTTATACCATTTAATTTTTGATAATAAAATCGAAATTGTAGGGGTCAATGAATGTACTTAGCTAACAAAGATATCCCATTAAACAACATTCAAAACACAACTGAACTCAGTGCTTCTAAACGAGCCATGACTCAATAAACGCGCTGAGAATACAGGCTACACCGTAGAACGCAGAAGGGATTTGCGAGGCGCGCGGTGCCCCGGGAGACCAGCGCCCCCGCCCACTGCGCAGCGATGACGGCGGACTCCGCTGCGGCAAGTGTCTCTGGCCGTAATGACACGGGACGGATGCGCTGTGTTTTCGGCGTCACGCGGAGCAAATTGCTGAGTGCGATTGCGGGAGATTTAACAACGCGCGCGGCGGCGGCGTCTAACGAGAGACCACCCATCGCCTCGCCTCCTTGCGCAAGGCTGCGCCGCAGCCAGCGCCCCGCGCGGCCAGCTCAGGAAGCAGGTGGCGCTCCCACACGGCGCGCGTAAGCGGAAGAAAACCCGAGGGTCGAAAGGCGTGCATACGCGGGGCTCTGCCCGTCACGGTAGGGTTCGTATTGAGAGAAAGACAAATAAATTGTAACTAGTGGCCTACGTCGGGAAAAAGGTTGCTGAACAAAACCTCACAAAATGTTTTCCAAAAAGTGGCGACTGATCAAAAATAACAAATAAAATACTCTCGTATACCACTACAATAAATTAAACATTTTAAAAAACAGTCTTTCTGAATATTGTTATAACATAGTTTACAATACATAAGTACAACAGCTCTTTAGATATCAAGAATATAAAAATCTATTCCATAACGCAACACGTGAATAGCACGTATTTAATGGCGGGTGGCCTCTTCGCTGGAGTTTTGCCGTCATATGACGTCAGCTATGTTATAAGCAGGGACACACTGAGTATAAGATAGTGCGCCCAGTATGAAAATGAGCGGAATAACACAATCAAATATTTGCATTTTTCAGTCAAAATCAAAACTGTTTGTTTTTGTACTCTTCCTAAACATCTGGGTATCTGACATGACCGGAGACAGCAGAGTTTTCATTCTATTTGTGCGTGCATTGGAAATTACTAATATAGATTCTTGAAACTGGATTGTAGGCAAGTGTGGCAATATAGTATATTTTCCTTCCCTTAAATACGAGAGATTCATGTACTGGTATGTAAGCTCTTCCACGCTTTTAGATTAATAGGGGAGAATCACGTTCAGAGGTTCATGACCGGTCACTTTAGTCATTAAGGCACTAATGATATCGACATGTTAAAAGTACTATAATTCCTTTCTATAGCCATCATTCCAGTAATTTTCGTACATAGAAATTAAATATTTGGTAAATTAATGTAAAGTATTAAACGTCAACACTTCATTTTAGTTTTTAGATAAGCATCATTCTTGAGCTTTTCTAAGAAGTAATTTGAAATACTACAAATTAACAATTGCATTATATTTCGCTTCTTAAGAATAGCGGTTTAATGTTGAGATTGAAAAAATAACTGTAAATATAAGAAAATAATTAAAATCTTAACTTATTTTTTATTACAAACAATTGTTTATAAATACAAATCACATTGATGTAACAATATATTAAAATCCTACACACCATTCTATTGAAATACAGTCGTTAAGAAGCCAAAAGCTATTAAATGAGAAATGTTATATTATTAAACTGCACGGAAGAGAGGTCATGCAATTCTATTCTACATTTGTCCAAAGGAGAAAAAAAATCAAATTGTATGAAACTTTGTAATGTTGAAAAACGTAAACAGTGCAAAATATGACTTCAAAGATATACATGAATTATGAATTAAAAACCTTTTTCTGGAAGAGGAACGTTTTGTTTTGATGCTCTTGCAACACTACCACGATTCACAGCAGTACACACAAATAATTCACTGTCATTCTCACACTCCAATAAATCCACATCAACGGCGCCTTTTGAACACCGCACCTGGGCAGCCGGCTGCGAGGCGGACAATTGCAGGAGCATTTCCGGGGCCCGGTGTCCTTCGGCGGGACCTCAGCGGGCCGCCCATCCCCTCCTCAGCGCCCCCCCCCCCGCTCCCCGCTGAGAGCGGCTCTTGGCCCGGAGCACAAGGGGAGGACGTTCACGCGCCCCCGCACGTTGCGTCACGCGGCTCGCATCATCCACGCGCTTAGGCAGGCGAGGAAAAAACGCCGTGCGGGATATTTCACGATCATACTGTGCACGATCCATAATAGAAGTGAAAGCATATGAAATACGTTTCCACAAATTAAAGAGGCTTAATTGACACAGATTCTGTTTTAATACGATCGTTTGGTGTTTTTTCTGACTAAATACATTTGTCAGCAAATACCAAAAATGCCAAAATTTGGTATATATGATTCTTGAAGCCATTAAAAACGATGTATGTGTAAGGATTTTTAATTTTTGATTCCGTTTCTAAACGGGGAACCTTTAGTGGTTCTGGTTCAGATTTTCCGTGATTCTAGCCAAGCGAAACTTGATTGTTTAGCATTTCTTCGTCTTTGAATAAATTTGTTCGTTACGCACGCATGAAGAAGTAGGCGTTGTTCAATTTATTGACCAATCCTGTAAAAACGGCAATGAAGTTTTTTGACGCGACTTTCACTGTAAACATAACTATTAGTTGTAATACTAAATACATTGAATTAAAATTATATTAGTAAGACGGAAAAGCCAACAAATTGTAAATTACATATTAAATTAAGCGTTATAAAGGAAAACTATAAACATTAAACATACTGTTTCATTAATGTTGGAGTTCAAAGTATTTTTTTATTTTAAATTTTTAAATTTTCACAAGATTCCATGCTTTTAGTGGTGTATTAATTTCACTGTTTATATGCAATTGAAGTGTTATGTTTGTTTTTTTAATATTAGGAGAAAGAAGAAAAGTTTTTGATTGAAGTCAATCGCAAAACACTGGAATGCTTCCAACGCATGTTCTGTAATCTCCCTAAGGATCCATTTAATTAGTGTTGATTTCGCCCAGCATCGCTGTACAGAGCAATGCACACTAATTAGCCCCTCAGTCTTAAGCGGTGCGTCCCAATTTTCCGCTAGAAGCCGGCCGTTTGTCCGCTGCCGCCGCTGACTCCTGCGAGGTCCTTGGTCCGGCGGGGGCGGGGTCGCGGCGCGGGCATCGGGCCGGAGATCCTCCCGCACGGCGGTTGCCTCGCCCGCGCCCGCACCCGGCGCACGGGACGCCCAGGGTAATCACGGGCGGCGCCGGGCCAGAGGGCGCGGCGGGCGGGCGGGCGGCCGGAAACGCGCACTTCGCCCCCGCGTGCGCCTGCGGGCACTCCCTCGCGACCCTCCCACGCACGCACGCACGCACGCGCAAGGCGCTTGTTCCTTGCCAATGGGCTCTCCGCCCATTCGCCCACCGCCACCGTCGTGTACCGCCAACCGAGTCGTTGAAGAATTTCTCTCGGCGCGATATGAATTGCACGGAGCTTAAGACTAATCTAAAGGATAAACACAAAGGAAGTTACAGTGACACTAGATCGAACACTAGCTGTTATATGACACGTTTTTCAAGAGATTTTAATTTATATTGTTGTGTCAGTATCACTTGCTAAATCACTGACTACTACGGACTCGCGATTTACAGAATGGGAGAATATATGCTTACAAACGTATTCATGACGTTTCACAGATATAAAATCCCTAGATAATAGATTACAGTAATAATATTACAATGTAAAACAATAGTCGTAGTATACATATATTTCCTGAATACAATGTAATAGTAAAGTTTTAACACAAAAAATCAAACGATGTAATCGTACTTACACTGGAATGAATATTAATTTTCACAATTAAATCGTACTAATTTAATTGGTTCTCGTTTGTGAAATAAATGTAAATTTGAAATGTGTAAAGATGATGACAATTGATATACAATTATTATTTTATAAATTATAAATCTTTCATTGCAAATATTACACTTGTAAATAACGGGGACATGCATTAACCTCTCCGATCGCAAATCCTGCGCCTCAGGAAAGTTTTTTTCATGTCCTTACGATTTTTATTAACACCATTCATGTTCACCATTCAATAAAAATGTTTTCGCATCTAGCTCTGTAATACTCACGCACACATTAAATTCAAGTTATGACTAGCGACACGAAATGAACGTCCCGGAATAGTCCTTCGGTTAACGGATATTTCGGCGCACGATTTCACCACCGGATGCCGAGACCGGATTCGAAGTTAATTATTATTAATAATAATAATAATAATAATAATAATAATAATAATAATAATACATTGTACCCCTCAATTGCCCCGTGCTGTACCGCCGGCTTCTGGGCCGCCGCCCAGCAGCGGCCGCTTCCGGTGGCTGCAGCGCCCGCTGCAGGGCGCGCCGCCGTGGCCACTTAGCGCCGGCAGACGTTTCCGGGGCGCTCGGGGCGCGGGCCAGATCCGCGCGCGCTCGCGCTGACAGAGATGGATGGCCCCAGGTACTTTCTGGCGCTTAGCGGCGTTTTGCCCCTTTTTGCGCATGCGCTGTTGCAGGGCGCACCGTTAAGTGGACGGGGTGGAGCCACCGGTTTTCGGGAGGCTGCATGCTGAATAAGTTAACGCGGGCAATTACATCATCAGTTTCAAATCAGCGGCCGTGGTTTTTTGAAAATATTGATATATTCAGCATATGTTTTATGTATTTTTATTGATGACTTCTGACGTACGATTAATGCCTGTAATTCGTTAAGGGGTGTCGCCGATCTCAAAGTAAGCATTACAACCAACTTGAGTGCTGCCATTATAGAGCACTCGGTTTTGCAGGTACCGAAGCAAGAAAGTGATCTGGAGTCGTAAAAGTACTAAAATACCGACGCGCGTATTTTGCAAATGAAAAAGACTTCGTGTTTCAACATCGAACTTAAACGATTTAAATTGAAAGTAATCTGAGATAATGGCCGTAAGTGGTTGTAAATCTCCAAAGAACTTGACCAAGTTTCTAGAGACGGTAGTCATGTTGTAACTCTGCTTAGTTTGTGCGCCAGATTGTTGGGTTTGTATCGGCTCTGGTGAACCGTCTGACATAGGGCAAGGACGTCCTCTCAAGTGTAACAAGCTTCTGAAATAGCAATTCTGACTAAAGAAAACTACAACGCTACAAAATTATAAAATTATGAAAGAATAAAGTGTTATTGTGTAGACGACTGCACAAAAAATTCACGAGTAAATAATACCTAACCAGGATACAATGTCAGAATAAATGAATTAGTAATAATATCATTCGAGGCAATAACACGCATTCTTCCATTCCTTGATTTCAATGACAAAAGTTTATTGACTTTACTATACCAGATTTATAATTCCAAGAAAATCACTTGAATCTTAAACTTGAACCAACACTTAAATTGCAGATGTCTTTGTATTCTAACACCGAACATTTATTTTGTGCTTCCTGCTTCGATCTCATAAATCATTTTGTAAGGCCGAGGAAAATAACCGCATACAGCATTCCTAACGTACCCCCGGAACATTTATTTTCATTTTTGTGAATCTCCTCTACCTTCCACAGGGTTCGAAGCCTGTCGCCAATGGCCCGGATTGAATCGCGGGGCGGGCACATCCTTCCATCCGCCAACGCTCCGCTTGCTATCGGGTTACGCATTGTCTCGGTCGCCCACCGCCACCGCCACCGCCAGCGCCAGCGCCACCGCCAGCGCCACACAATGGCCAGCGCGTTCCGCGGCGGCGGCTCAGAAGGTCGCCCTTGGCGCGCAGACAGGGAGGCTCCGGGCGCGGCCCACTCCGTTCACACGACCGCTCGCTCGCCACGGGGCTGGATGGCACTGCCACTGCCACGCTCGGTGCATTCTTGGATACTTGGGAGACGCCGGTGACTAGTGATGGCGAATTTTACCCAAACATCGAGACATCGATATTTCGATACATTAAAAGGATCTCGACGTCGACATCGACAAAAAATATCAATGTTTTGAATACGATAAACTAGTGGTATTTTCCCATCCTATTCCCATTGTAATTATTGTATTAAATAAATTATATTTTGTTGTTTGGTCACGTATAATTAAAATGTAAAGAAGGAGTATTTCTCCCTGCCATTTACATCTGCCCAGGAAACATAATAGATATTTTATTAAAATTATTATAAATTCTGGACAACCCCCCTAAATAACCATAAAGAAATCTCTCCGCCTGGGCATCAGCAACAGTGGTAGAGGTCAGTGGCGGTTGGTTTTGAGCAATTGACCAAAATGGAGTTTCTTGAAATTTTATTTATATTATGAGGAATGTTTTTTAAAGCATAGATGTTTTTGGAAACAAATATTTTGAGGTAAAGAAAATGTTGAAAACAAGACATCGATGTTAAATACCGATGTTAATATATCGATGTTTTCGAAACATCGATGTTTTTTCGCCATCCTCACCTGCGTCCGCAGTCCATCCCCCACATTTCGCCCTGAACAAGGTAACGGCGATCAAAACATTGGCAACGGTCTGGCACAGGGGCAGCCAAGAATCTATTGACTCACGCTTTTATTATCATCAACATGTCTCTCCTTGGTTTCTCCATTATATTTGGAATAAGCTGATCCGAGGCGTTTAGTGTTGAGCACCTCCACGTTAAGAAATGCAAGTTACACTCTGGGAATGATTGTTCCTCGCATTTTGAATTTTTATTCGCTCCGAGACGGATAGTGTTAAGCACCATGTTAAAGTATGCGAGTAAATCTGGGAATGACTTTGTCCCTTGTTTTTTGTATTATGATATGAAGAGCCTCGCATTGTGCAGGCAAGAATGACGATTTGACGATTGATGATTTTGAGAATGTATTAATGTAGAGTTCAAAAATACAAACAGAGGATCTCAAGGGTAAGTGGTTCAGACTAGAACAGACCATAATACACGAATAATGTTTTAAATAATTAAAGAGTAAATTGTATAAATTAATTTAAAAAAATAAGTATATTTCTTTTAGTGCTTATCAGGAATATCGCATTTCCCGTGTGCTTACATGTCCATGGCGTAAAAAGATATAGTCGTGGCAGAATCTCGACACTTTCATCTATTAAAAATTTCGATTCGAAGATAACCTTTACTCTATAAAGGTTCAAAATAAGACAAATTTAACTGACCACTAGCAAAAATAACGTATAAATGTGTACTGGACTATTATTGACAATTTATCTAGTTCTCTCCAAGGGGATACAATTTTATATTTAGTTCTCTCCTATTTCTCCTAGGGGTCCTTTGAGAACATGATATAACGAGTGAAATCATGCTGAGAGAAATTAAATTTACGAACAGGAGATAAAAACACATTAAGTCGACGTTAATCAGACCCCAACGCGATTATTTCTCTCGAAGCTCGTGTAATTACAATAATTATATTGCATCAAGTGCAGATGTGTGTATGTCCATTAAAATAACTCTAATATTTCTTGTGCTGATTACGTTCGCGTAATCGATTGATACCGAGAAGAGAACGTAATATCAAAACGACAGTTTGTCGACACAGTCGCCAGATACGGAAACCGTAATTCGCAGAGCTTCTGGCGCGGGCGCGCGGCGTCCTGTGCAGCGGCGTCGTGCGGTGGGCGTGGTCCACTCCGCAACAGCGCAGCTTAATCACCGTAATCAAAGCGCGACATTTGCTCTCTTTGGGCGGCGCGGCGCTCGAATGGGCCCCGCGTCGTCCGTTCAATTTAGCCAATGAGCTGCCAAGCGCCGCTCCGGCGTCCCCGAGCAAGGGCGCTCGCTTTCTCGGAACTGCAAACATGCCGTTGTTGCATGCGCGCCGGCGCTTAAGAGAACGGGATGCTCTTATTGTGGTTACGGTGGTAGTAGTAATATACAATGTTGAAGTACTGCATTTCTTTTAGTTACAGAATTACCACTCTGAGATTGAAGCTATAAAATATCACGAGAACCAACAGATTTGATGCCTCTCTCTTATCTTCTAACGCGGTACTGACGCTCCTTCAGCTGCAAAATCCATTGCAATATGCATATAATATTGACACCTTGCATTACAATTCATAAGAAAAACAGCTACTTTTCATTGTTAATTTATTACGTTTATATCCAAAACATTTAATAATACTCTTTGATTCTTTAAATTCAGAATTCTGCTATTTTCTTCTGCTGCTTCTTTTTCAAGTTATTACACTCAATTACTCACGCCTTCAACTAATAATTTAGGGCGGCAACAAAATTAAAATCATTATATTAGAGATATGCTAAAATGCAAATATGATTTTCGCTAGAAACCGCTGGAAGCATTCGTATGATAATTCGTTTAAAAGCTGAGAATATTCTATATTCGCTATTTTGACAACTTTTAGCATTTGAAACTCCTAGAAAAGTTACTTCCAAATAAAGATGTGTACCAAGAACAAGATGATTTGCACAAACAATGAGTTGGAAAACATGGTGCTACGTGTTAACAACGAGAAGGTTAGAATATATAGATTGTAACACTCTGGGCTAACAACGTACAGCAGAGTTGCGAAGCCAGGAAACTGTTCTAGCTCTGCAAATAACTGTATACAGCCATTCCATTGCCATTTGCAAATGAAATGAATTAAGAAAGGAAGGAAATATATGATTCGATGCTCTCTAATATTATAAATATAATTATCTGCGAATGTATTATTCATCCAGGGACTGATATTTTTAAAACATTTAAAAATCCCTAGCTATTTTCTGTATCCTTCAATCACATCAGAGGAACCAAGATGAATTTATGTTTTGAGGTATGTGTAAGCCAAATTTACTCAGCTGTCAAGATTGTACAAGGCACAAAGCCCACAAAATATAATTTATGTTTTCTCTTACACATTTTGACGTTTTTCGTGAGACATTTGCCCATTTTGTCGAAAATGATTTACTGACGCCGGCTGCAATAATGGTTGTTTTTGTGGTTTCCTCCGGCCGATTCCACGGGGATGACATCGCGATTCCCTAAACAACGAGCCCGGACCATGAGCGAACCTCCTGAATTCTGCCCTCTTTTGTATTCCAGAGGAAGGTCGATGATTTATCGTATCTGTACGAGCATATAACACATCCCAATTACGAGACACGACTCGCTCTGAACAGCGAGTGGATATCAGGTACATCACACAGACAGATGCAGAGCCAGAGAAATAACAAAAATAGTTATTTACATAACATTGCCTAAAGTGAGGCTTTGGCGTACGAAAGAAATGTTGGTGGGCGAGAGAAGTTTGAAATGAGTACGAGAAGACGCTTTCGTTCGAATCCCGTATAAAGATTTTTTTTTGCGCTCGCAAATAGGCCGATTGGACCACGCGTGCATGCACCGGGGCTCAGTAACATTATCTCGGTGGCAGTGCATGTAATTTATAATGGGATCAGCATTTAAGCTAGATCTGTGTTTTATCCTCCACGGTTGTTAGCCCTGGGGATGTGGAAGATGAAATGTTGATAACAGTGAGGGGTGAAAGGACGGCACATACATGCAGACTTATACAACACAACAGTGCTCGATGAGGGACTCAAACCCACGATCTTCTGGTCCGACACTGCTACGGCGCTACTGCCTTAGTGATCTTGGTCATTTGATCGGACATTGTCTTTTTGTTTTTGTGTGGATTTTTTTACGAATTCAAGGAAGCTTATATAAGGGATCACTCAGAATATGTAAGGCGGCAGCTATATTGAATCACGACGGTCATGTATTTTGTTTACTTCGCAGTACGCGTTTGTTTTATATGAACATTCATCTTTGCGGTATCCGTACGACACACTATTTTTTGCCGTATGGATACTGCAAAGTCTATTACCCCTTCGGGTACACAAATCCGTACGTTTGCCGAACCGGTACGTAAAGTAACATTTCCTTTTGTTGATTAACAAACAGTGAAGGTAAATACCGGTTTACATGCATGAGTGCTGAAAACTCATCTTCTTGACACCTTTAATAGTTACCAGAAAGGACCAGTGCTAAAGGTGCTAAAAGGAAGCCGACTTCCGTAATACGAACGCGGTCGCGGCTCTGATTCGCCCCAACTAAAATTACCTGGTTCCGAAACACCGCCCGCGTCGGCAAATGAACTCGGGACCCGCCTAATCCTATTACTGCGGTCGATGACAGCCCGAGGGCCACGGACGCGCCGAGGAGTAGCGGCGGGAGGCTCGCTAACAAGAGCTCGCGCTCAGCCACCGGCAAAGACCAGTAAATCTCCGGGGCTTCCGCTGCCGCCCACCGGCCGGGAGGGGCCGCACGCGGGCTTCACGCCGACGGCCACGCAGCGCCGCGGCGGCGCCCTGGCGGCGGAGAAAGCACGGCGCTGATTGGCACGCTCGCCCAGAGCGTTCTGCGTTCGCCACTCTAGTAATCGGATTCAAAACCACTTGCCACACGGGCTGCCCACGAGAGACACAGCAGGTTTTCAGTGAGGTTTCAAGTCAGTTCTTTCTTTCATTCTCTCTTTCATTCTTTCTTTCGCTCTTCCTTCCTTTCTGGTGATATTTTTTTATTATTTATATTTTGGGCAATATATAATACTGAGTAAGCTGTTAAAAATATATGTCACCGTCAGAAAACAGAATCCGGATCTCGTGATCTACGTCCACATGCTTTCCTAAAGTTATGCGGATGTGTATGGGGAGAAATCCAAAAATATTCGTATCTCACTGTCAGATACAGCCCTCTGAAAAATAAGACCGTATTTTACGACGGCCTGCATTCTTCGAAGGGAAAAGGAAGACATCGAGTAACCCAAATATACCATCCGCTCTATTACTGAAATATAATGAATTCTAGGAACAGGGAGGTGTTCGATGACTGAGGAAACTTGGCATTAACATTGAATGCGATCCAGAACGACACTTCCTTCTTAACGCGAAAAGAAAAATGAGATAAAAGTTTTATCACCTGTTATTCCTCACACTTTCAAACCTTTCTGAAAATAAATGGCCTTATCTTAGTCTCTGATACGCAAAAAAAATTCCCTAAAATTTCCCTAATCGTGTATTATCATCGTGGATTCAAACTCGCAACTCTTAATAAGTTATGGTGCTGCTGCTATTGATAGCATCGCCATTATTCACTATAATATTCCAGCGCACTGACAAACTACCTAACTTCTGGGCGAGGAATCGTCGTAGTGGAAGGGGCGGTAACTTCAATGCGGCGCTGAGGGCATCGGTTCCGCGTGGGAGACACAGTGGAGGGCGGAGGCAGAGGAGACGCGCTGGAGACGGAGGCGGAAGGATGGAGCCTACACCGTTGAGGACGGATTAGGAAACTGCAGTGGACAGAATTGAGGCGGACTGTGGAGAAGGACTGCGGAGATGAACGGCGGAGGTGGACAGTGGAGATGGACGGTGGAGGTGGACGGTGAAGTTGGACGGCGGAGGAGGACGGTGGAGGTGGACGGTGGGCGGTGGAGGTGGACGGCGGAGGTGGACGGCGGAGGTGGACGGCGGAGGTGAGGGTGGAGGAGGACGGTGAAGTTGGACGGTGGAGGTGGACGGTGAAGTTGGACGGCGGAGGAGGACGGTGGAGGTGGACGGTGGAGGTGGACGGCGGAGGAGGACGGTGGAGGTGGACGGTGAAGTTGGACGGCGGAGGACGGTGGAGGGGGACGGTGAAGTTGGGCGGTGGAGGAGGACGGTGGAGGAGGACGGTGGAGGTGGAAGGTGGAGGTGGACGGTGGAGGTGGACTGCGGAGGTGGACGGTGAAGTTGGACGGCGGAGGTGGACGGTGGAGGTGGACGGTGAAGTTGGACGGCGGAGGAGGACGGTGGAGGTGGACGGTGGAGGTGGACGGTGGAGGTGGACGGTGGAGGTGGACGGCGGAGGTGGACGGTGGAGGTGGACGTTGCAGGACGACGGCGGAGGCGGCAAAAACGGCAAGGGCGGCGGCTGAGGCGGAGGCAGAGGCGGAGGCGGCGTGGGCCAGCCTGTGGGCGGGGGCTGCTGGCGGCTCGGTTACGCGCGCTCCTGTAGTGAGCGCCGCCGCCGCGCTCGGGTTTCAGCCGGGGTCCCTCCGTTGCGGCGGGTCCGCGCCGCCCGACGGCGAGAGGTGTGGTGTCGCACGACGCCTGTGGCGCCAGCCACGGCTCCACCTCAGTCTCGGACTCAACCTCACTCCCCCCACGCGGTTGTTCGTATCGTCCAGGTCTCTGACAGGAGACATGTCCAAAAGGATACACACAGTCAAATCCTCACTAAACAATATATAAGAAAACTATTGTCTTTCGCTTGCGCTTTCTCTGGTGTAGTTTGTTGCAAAAGCGACTAGCCATATTCTACACCTTTTTTCGCTAAAAAATCAAATTTATTTCATCAAATTATTTCCACGCAAAACCCAGCATTTCAGCTAATCAATACATTTCACCATCAAAAATACACACAAGAAGTAATCACAATTTACTTAAAATATGCATTTACCAGCGAGAGCCTCATTCTTTGAATGCGCAGGATATCAACGACACAAACATATAACATCACAATAACCAGAAAACGCACTGACAGATTTAGACCTGGCTTTATGTCATGTAACTATTTCTTTTGTCCATTAGATGCGTTTCATAACTGTTTTTAATTAGTTTTTTCAATCACTCTTAAATCACAACTGCCATGTATTTTAAATTTCAACTAATTTTGCTTTTATTTTCTTTAAAGACTTTTGGCTGGAGATACGCTCCAACTGGCCATGAAAGGTACTGAGTGTTTTATTCCTATGATTTAAATAAATATACTGTTTAAAAATTATGATTATCTTTAATTTCATGTGAATAATGTTTTTTTTATTAAAACCCGGAGGTCCGGGTTCGATCTCCGAGACGACAACCCCGACTGGGGTATTTCGTGATCTTCAGTCATAAGGCGAATGCTGGGATACGAGGATCACCTCCACCACACCACCCCACCCTAGTCCTTTCACCCCTCATCATCACCCTATCATTTCATTCAGCAGTCCCTGCAAAAGGCAGGAGGCCCTTGCCCTTAATGGGATCTTAGTTGGGTAATAATGATAATAATAATAATAATAATAATAATAATAATAATAATAATAATAGACAATCATTGTAAGTGCCGGTTATGCCTCTCTTTTAGTCACTAAATTTACTCGCTCTGGCAATTGCTTTTTCTTAATTATTCAATAATACTGAATGCATTTACTTCTATCTAAATAACAACTAATTATTTATAATCTAAATCACACTATAACTATTTACTCAGGATTAATAAATAATGCATTAAAAATAGACGATGACCATTATGACAACAAAAATTCGTTGTGAGCTGGACGATCAGCGATGATAGCGACTTCGATGCTAACTGCGATAAAGAGAACGTTGGTGCCGTGTATGCTGGAAGCAATGCAATGAAGGACCACATTCAAGTAAGCCGCGGCGGACAATATTAAGTAAGGTGGCGCAGTCAACAGCAGTGCCAACAACGGCGTTTCAGAGCACGAAGACGAGCAACGAAGATGCAGTAGCGACGGCGGTGGAGGAGACGGTGGCGGAATGCCGCGTGTTTGTTGAAAGAGGAAGAAATGGAGATTGAGGCGATGGGAGTCCCGGAATAGCGCAGCGCGGGAAGGTCGCTGGCCGCGTGAGACGCGACCTCTCCCGCTCCCAGGTCGACTCCCCGCGCCCTCTTGTCTTTCTCGATTCGTTGCGCTTTCGCCCTGCGACCAGTGACAAGCCGTGTAATTTACTTTACGTTTATGTAGACGGGCTGCGACGGAAGTTGCAACGGTGAGACGTGAGAGAGACGCTTTTCCAAATGCAGATGAATCCTTTAATACTTCAAATATGAGTGATATAATTCGCAGCTGTAATCCCACATCTGCATAATAATTAACTAATTCGTTGTTAACAGGAGCATTTCTACAGTGCAATCGAAAGAAAAATTGCAATCATATGGTGTGTATGTCAGTACACTAAGTGCAAAGGAATGAAGTACGAATAAATAACGCGAATGAATGTAGGTGAATGACAGCGATCATTGAAAGCTTTATTGCTTGGAACCAAAAAGTTCTTGCAAATAATAGCAGAAGGGTATTTAAGAAATGTGAATTAAATTAATAGGGGGTGATGTTCACATTCATTTATTCAAACATTAAAATTCTCGAAATACAACTCTCCCGTTTATATTAAAATCAGTAGTAGCAAGTTTGATTTCCCGCAAGAGCTCTCAATATTTGGGGTACGCAGTCTATATGTTGTAGAGAACGATTTCGATAATGATACCGTTACGAGATTACAAGATATAGTAGAGGTACGGTAATGCGAGTTAGCCCGACACGCAGACCACTTGGATGGTGTAAGCATGACATTTGTCATTCTTTTTCTCCAAAATTTATAAATAAGCGTACTTTATGAGAACATCGGTACATTGGTTTAAGTGTCTGATCAGTTTTTGAAGCAAATATTGTTCATATCTTTACACTGCGGATTACAATATACTACGTATAAACGATCGTCCGCAGAATTGGCATTTAGGATTTTAACCCTTGTATTTTAACATTTGTTTTACTGTGAACAGTTGTAAGAATGATTGTCAACGAGATTATAACGGTATCCTTTTGATCAGCCACTTTATTTCTTACTATCCTTAACACACTTTTATTTGGAGAAAACAAGATATTGGTAACTAGTGTTACCTGCACATTGTTATTTGATTTCACAACACGCTAATCAGACAATATGTTTACTATGTTTACGAGAGAGACTTGTAACAAGGAAAAACATCACATTTAAAGTAGGAAAACGGACGTCAACGACTACTAATTTTCACTATAGAATAAATTAAGTCGACACATTCTACGTTTTACAGAACCATGCAATATATATTAATTTATGTTTGACAAATGCAATATATTATCAGATTTCTTTGAAAGTTCGACAAAAACTACAAAGAAATATTAGCTTCTTTGTTGTAACGAATGTTGTTTGTTCGTTGTGACGCGCGAAGGTTTTGTAACGGCTGGGTAACCTGATATCTAATCTTTTCTTGCTTTTCTCAGAGACGTGTTGGGAGACTACTGTGACAAGCACAATCGTATTACTGGGAGAATATATTTCATGAACGGAATAAAATATACGTTTGACATCCTTTCACGTGTGAAAAAAAAAATCACATTTACATCTCAAGCCAGTGACGTTTACGTTCACTAACATACTGTCGGTGTCAAATAGAAGGAACGGTTACTGGCAACATAAATACATATGAAATGCACCTCGCGAATAAGTAGGTACTTATGAATGCAAACACTGGCCACTTCAAGAAATGTGAGTAAAGTGCTCTCAAGGTAAAGCAAAGGGTTGAGTCGAAGTCCTTAAAAATTGCAACACTCGGAGCTTGGTAACTGATGTATCCACCACAGCCAAGAGAGTCAAGAGAAATATTATTTTTCTAAAGCAATGCAACACAAGGATGAAGTTATAAAGATTAACTAATAGATATTGCAAACATAACTATTATAAACGTAACTGCTATTGAATCAGTAAACTTGTAACTCCTTAATTTATATTCCTTTTCAAACAGAAATATTTTTCTTCTTTGTATAGTAGTCTGATGATAGAGTAATCTCTAGAAAGTCCCTTTGAAAATGCTGATTAATACAGTTTTTGTAAATATATCCTACTTTTGTTGTTTTTATAGACTGTATGTCTATGTAAACCAAGTGGCTAAATACAATTAATATATGAGAAAGATGAAGTCATAAGGAAAGAAAAGGAGCAATGATCTAGCAACTTGTATCAGAATTGCTTATCATATTATTTAAAAACGATCATATTTCTGCCACCCAGAAGATCAAGTCTTTTTTTCTCAAATTGATTGTGCATCAACATCGCGCCCACCCACACGCCAACGCTTCTCTGGTTTCCACGCTGGAGTTACAGGTGGGTGTCCGGACACCTGTTCCTGCGTTACGAAACCTAATTGAGCAGCCATCTGGAACACCTAATGACGAAGACGGGATCCCGGGGATATGAGAGAAGAGGAATAGGTAGGGGCAGCAAAGAGGGAACCACACTTGATTACATAAAATGACAGGTTTTAGATATTTCGGACACCCACTCGGCTTTTCAATTCCCGAAGTTAGAAAGCCTGTTGATTATTAACGCGTAAGGATTTCCTGGTATTGCTACCTTCTGGAAACTTTGAGAAAGACGCACAGGAAATTTGAATGTAATGCCTAGAAGCACCGTGGTGCTATCACAAATGCAGTGGGAATTTTGTGAGAAAACATGATCAGTATAAATACGAGTAACGTACTTATTCCGTTACAAATATGCGGGAATTATATCAAATTAAAAAATATAATAAAGAATAGTTATTTCCTTGATAACGATATTTCTTTATACCCATGAAAAACGGCACATACGTCCCTTTTCGCACATATTCCATTTTGGTGAACTGTCAATTGGTGTACGTGCGCCCGCGAGAGGAAAATAAGGAATTGCAGTGTTCTGTTTGAGGAGACTCACACGTGTTTGGCGTACTCATATGTGCTCTTTTCTGCACATGTGCTGAAATTCACACCAACAAACGTTTTTGTGTCATTCATTACACTGCAACACCAATGTTAGGAATTAAAAATAGATGCCAAGAATTATATTTGCAATTCCTATTTCATTCTTTCTTCCTGAACAGTTCAATGTCTTTACTCCAGTGGTTAGTAATATACTCGTACAGCCCGCGAACCTTTTGATCGGGAAAGAGAAGAAAATTCCTTCATTTCGGCAGGCAACAATATACTAAAATGATTGACTAATTATTCACATAATTTTTACTGAATCTTACTATTTTTATATAAAAGGCTTCGATAAAAAGTAAGTAAAATCATCCGAACGCTGTTGGAGTGCCTTCTCTCTGAAGGGATTCTGTTAAGAGTGGCCAGTATGAATGACAGCGAAAGTGGATTGAAATGGAGAAGAATTTATTCATTTAATCGATTTGAAATTACAGTCCATTAACGTTCAAATTTGTATTTGTTAAAACAATCCCAAGATAAATTAAGAATAAATTCAGGAAAAATTGAAGTTAAATAATATTGTCCATCAAACTAATGTAAATACATGGATAATTCACTGGGTTTGTAACTACAAATTAGGTGCAATACTGCTTGAGATGTAATACTGCATTAAGAGGAAGAACTGGCTCTTGAAGCATGGGTTCAAAAGTCTCTGTCCTCCAGTGCAATAGTTAAAACGACAATTGCACACATTGATTGAAAATTGACTACTTTTGTACTACTCTGCCGATCTGCTAACGAGCTGCATTCCATGTCCCCGTATTCGAGTCGGTCCATGCGTGTTCAGCTTTCTTTATCGGCACCCTGGGTTTTTCTACCTACACCAGAAGGATTTATTTTCCAGTATTGCTTCTCCACAGTTTACTTAATGACCTGTATCTACCGCAAGTGATCCATTTCGGCTCACGTGAAGATCTTTCTTTCCAAATGGAACCCACTCCTAATAAAAACGCGGCCCATCACTTTAGCCAGCTCAATTGCTTTTCTCGGGCTGCGGAGGCTTGACGAGAACTGGAGCGGCGCGAGACAATTTACTCGGCCAGAAATTAAATTTTTATCTCTCGGTCGGACGCCGCTGGCTCTTGTGTGGGCCGAGCACAGAAAACGGCCTCGTAAATATTCATAGGAAGCGCGAGCCGCCGCCAGCGCCGCCGGCGAGCGCTCGCGGAGAAGGCGCGAACGAAGCTGTCGACCGCTGGAGGCGCCCACGGCGGCGATTGCGGCTGGCCATGGCCCTCGCACGTTCCGACGGCGTGGGAGGAAAGCGTACATAGCTCGAATTTTGCTTCTTGGGCCGGTACGTCATGCAGAGCTACTAGGGCTTCAACAGGGCATACTTTCTCGTATTATTGCTAAATATTGCAACTTCTATCCTTCGAATGCTACACTCATCAGTTGAGAAACACAAACGATATAAATATAAATTTCACGAAAATAATATTTTGAAACAAGATTTAATTGGTATGATTTGAAGAATAATTGAGTCATATATTGGATTAAGAAAAAAACTCTTTTGAAGGTGGGGAAAAGGCTCTAAAAATATAGAAATTTGGCAATATTCGATCTGTTTCAAATTCGTAGAGCCTCGAGTGCTTACATATTGATCTGGTATTGTTCGTTTAGAACAAAATACAATAAACGGACGGACGGACAGACAGACGGACGGTCAAACAGAAGGTCAGGGAGAGGAGGGGGGGCAGGCCGGCAGATACGCGAGCACACAGACGGATGTTTTGAGAAAAACACTTTTTCGGTATCAATGAGCAGGAAAAAGAGTATCTCCTTTAAAATTTCGGAATCGAATTTTTGTAGTATTTCAATACTTTATCTATACTATGAATTCGGGAAAGTGAAAGTGACGAGAGGTGAGAAAAATTGAGTAGCCTCCAAAGGTAACCCTTAGTAGTTACGAATTGAGAATGCCACGCCAGTAGTACGCGAACTTGAGATGACACGTCTCGTTTCTCATTAATGAAAAATCGACACCTTTTCATCGCTTCCTCAGAATGAAAGAGTTGCCTTTTACCAACATTTTTCCACACATTTGTTACATCCATGTATTAGAAAGCTCAACAGCCTAAATATAGGAAAAACACTGATGAGATCATATATATATTACTAATTTCCAATGCCCACAGAAATTGAAAGAAAACAACGCAGCCTCCGGCCACATGAGAAGTAATTATGGTTTCATTAGATGTTCAGGAACTCACAGCAACTTCTTTATATTCTTGGTATGTGAAGTACTATTGTACAGTGTATCCTTATATGCGAGTACTACGCTATGTTATATATTCATGAAGACTATTGTGTTAAAATATTTTAAAATTATAAAATATTTCATTTATTGCAGTGATATACGGGAGTATCACTCTTGAGTGATGTGCGTGCTAAATTTGGAAAAACATTTTAGGTGGTTTCGTTCAGCACCATTTTTGCTGCTGGTGCAGGCCATTGATTTAAACTACGAATTATACCTATAACTAGGTGATAGTATATAATTAAGAAATATTCTAAAAAAACGTGTTTCCTAAACTAAAAGACAAATCGTTTCATCTTTACCGCAATATATAGTAAGAATGAGCAGAGTTGTGTTAAGAACGTGGTATCCCAGATTGCACCTCGCGGATTCCTTACTGTTCTTTTCAAGGACTATGTTATTCATTTCCCAATGTGAAGACAAACCTTTCTTCTTTCTGCATGTCGTCTTACCTCCTTAACCGCATTCTGCATCCTTGAGATTTCTAATTCTGTTGTATACTGAATACGCAAACACACTACGAACCTTTAACAACAACAAAAAAAGGCTGATATCGCGGAAAGACGTCGCGAAAAATTGCCCTGTACGTGCTCGTCTTCGCTCCTTTATTGGCGCAACGAGTAATAAGAGAAGTGCGGACCACACGCTGCGCCCGCCAGATTAAACTAAGTGAAGAGAAATGCTGGTCTCGTGTGCGCCCGCGCCCCGCGCGCGTCCTGGCTCTCCGCCAGCTCCGCGCCGTGCGCCTCGCAAGGCCCTGGCGGCGGCGGCCTCTCCGTACAGTGGGCGCGAACCGCAGCTAGACCGCACAAAGCGTATTTTATGCGATTTCATTACAAACAAGGCTTCTTCTGGAAGGCGAAGCATCAGTAAATAAAAATGAAACCTAAACGCAATAAAACGTACACTTTTTCTTTCTATTATACATTTTGGAATTTCCGTTCGCTTTCAATGTTTATTTTTATAATAAGATACGTACGTGTGACACTTGTAATAATTCCTTCTACACGCAATGTACGTTATACAATGTTTCATGTAGTTAAACCGTATTATCTGTTACAAATATTTCTTAAGAATTGCTACTTTATATTTGTTGATTGATTTCTGATTTCATATCCCCCTTCGTTTATCTGAAACTGGCACTGTTTGACAGTTTAACTAATTTTTCATCTTGTTTCCTGAGTACGTTAACTCGCCATACAAAGTAAAGTGGCGTTTTATTGAACGTAGTTTGAATTGTTTGCGCGTCTTTGCGGGCATGGCGACCCACTGTGCGGCGGAGCGCGTCGCGTCGGCTCTGCAATCTGGAAAGCGCCGCCCGTGCGTGCCGCGGCCAGGTGTGTCGCCGCAGGGGCGGTTCGCGCCGCAAGGGGGCCGGGCCGGGATAGGGCAGGGCCAACAAGCGGAGCGCCCAGGTGGGTCAAATGGGAGGAGGTATTTATGGTTTCCGGGCGCGTACGTCATTAGTCCCTTAAGTGTAGTGGACGTTGTATCTCGGTGATTCTACCACGCTATAACATAAGAACTGTCATTAATCTGTATGTCGGAGTGTGGTTCTATTCCCTCTCCCTTAACGGGACACCTCACCAGCTCGGACACACTCTAAGTTTCTGAATGGTCTCCCGACATGTGAGGTAGTGTACGGCAAGTAAATGTGTGAGTGTCTAAGAGGGGAGAAGACGAGGATGAGGAACGCAAATTCGCACGCGATCCATGGTTAGGGTTCAGCTCTGACACTCGTCTGACATCGATCGAAGATACAACTATCGAATAGAACAGCCGGTGGCTAGTTCAACTCCAGACAGTGGTCGAATTCGAGCAAGCTATGTACATAGTGTCGAAAATTCCTCCACCACCGTGATTCCAACCCCACAAAATTCCCGACAAAACCGGAATCGCGATCTTCCGAAGAGAATTTCGCTCCAAGAACCACGTACTGGGTTCGCATCCCGACGGCCGCCCCAAGGCCGAGGGCCCGGGGAAGCCCTCCCTCCCGCGGCCGGGGCGCACCCGCGCGCGCTGCAGCCCTAATCGCGGGGCTAATTGCGAGCGGCTGCATTCGTTAGTGCGCGCGCCCCCATCCGCCGCCGCCGCCTAATGAGACCGCACAACGCGATTCCCATCTGCAACGCCGCCCACACCCCCTCCCCTGCCCTCTCCGCCAGCCCCCTCCCCAGCCCCCTCCCCGCGCCGCGACGCACGCCGCCTTAACGGACGCAAGCAGCAATCTACGCCGCCCCGCGCGCTATTATTCCTGCTTCCACGAAATGCGAGAAGTAGTACCTGTTAGTATGACTCCGAAGGCAATTATTAAATGGAATTTACAGTGAGTGTTATTTTGCATGTTTTTTAAGTAAATGATTCAAAGTTCTCAGAAAATTACTTTGAAAAAATCAGGTTACATCCTCATTTGTATAGGATAATGGAAAGAAAAATTATACACCTACTTCACGACGTGTGTGTGTGTTAATTAAATATTGCTTTTGCGAATAGTACGTACTTCATTCGAAACAGCTGAGTTTTCATTATTCTTGACAGATAGATTATGGCGGAAATGTAACGGGGAAAATCTAACAGAGAGAGTGTATCAGTGTTTGAGGAGAATAAGCAAGCAGAATGATATGACAAGTAAAACTGTGATAACCTTCCTTGCTAATACAAAATAACTAATTCCAACAAAATACTAGTTTTCTCGTATATTGCCACAAAACGATCTCTTCAAAGACATAAATATGTGGTATTGTTTAATTGAAACTAGCACGGGAAATAAGCTTTCAGGTCAGTAGACAAAAGTTATTTTACCTTTTCTCCTCATTAAATGTCCGCCAGAACTTTTACTCACGGGAGTGACAGTGGGATAAATGCATCTTTCATAATTCCTCTATATATTTTCTTGTTTTAATTTCTAAAACACTGAGCTAACTTGGGATATTATTTCAGATTCAGAATCAACTACAGCAATATTGATACATAAATATATGAATACTAATAACTCCATACCCTGAGTTCGAAAGGACAACAAACGCACGCATTTCACGCAGGGCGTTACTTTTCGACTTCTGAATCACACGCTTTACTACCTCGGCAGTCGCGCATGCAGAGGAAGCGGCGGTGTTTCCTGCTGCCTGTTGTCCATCGTCAACTTCAGACACAATAGCCATTCTTCCAAAGTTCCGGACGCCAGTAGGGCTTTTGTCTTTATGCGTAAGCAGAAACGTTAAGTGCTAATTCCTCATTAAATCTCTCACCCCGGTGTGAGGACTGACGCCTCCGTCAAGGAACGTCAGCAGCTAAAAATAACTTCAGTTCGTATTCTTCGTCTTCATACTCGAAGAAAGCTCTCAGTTACTCATTTGTACAAACGGACGTGGGAAGTGTTGAAGTACTACCTCGTAAAATAAAATTATTCATTCTAAGTATAAACAGCATGAAATGAGTATGTAACCATTTTTCGTTCAAGTTCATTCGAATTGATACTGATATGAAGCACATTCTTCAAAAATATATAATCGCGTTTTCTTGTTCTTTCTTCAGACTTCACACACTAATCTACCTCAGAATTCGCGCAGTGTAACTGGGTAACTAACTGCAACTGATTTAAAATCGATTGGGGTTAGCCTAAGATACTTTTTTGAAAATATGTGATTTAATTTATTTGATGAGATGAAGCCGTATGTCGTAAATGAGGAGAATGTAAAACTATTGATCGAAATCATATCTATATAAATGTTTTTTTTGGGGGGGGGAAGCACCATACTCTTGGAGTTACAAAGAAAAGGCATACCCCTAATATTCAAAAAAGACATGGCGAGGCACAAGAAAAAGGATCTGGGCTGTCCGGGTGACGCCGCCCGGACAGCTCAGATAATGACTCTGGCCGCGGAAGCCTTCGACATCCAGAAAAAGGATACCAAACGAAGATGTTAAACCGATGAAGTGAAGTAAAAACACCGTAGAAACTACACGATCCACGACGTATCGTTTGCTCGCTCAGCGGAGACTTCAATGCACTCATTCCTGCCTAGAGACCGGTAGCAGGTGCCAAAGAGGTAGCGCAAAAGCGGGCGCGCTAGCACGGTCGCGGTGACGCCACATTCTGCGTTGGCGCGGGGGCCGGCGCGGCAAGGAGCAAGGCGTAGGCGAAAGCGGCGCAGTGGCGGCGTCGGCGGCGCTCCGAAACCTCATCCCGATGCCGCGCGCGCCTCCGCGCCGTTCCGCGAATTCTCTTCGCGAATGGCGGGCGTAAATCATGCAGCGCGCGCCGCCGCCTCCGCGCCAGCGCTGACCGCAACATGCGCCAGGCGGCGCGGCCTCTCGAGGAGGCGGCGGAGGACAGGAGAGGAAGAGTACGGGGAAGAGGAGGAGGAGGAACAGAAGTATGTGGGAAATAGGAGGAGGAAGAGGAGTGGGAGAAAGAGGAGGAAGAGGAAGGGGAGGAGAGAAGAAGGATAGATGGAGGAAGAGGAGAAACAGGAGGGTTGGAGGAGGAGGAGGAGGAGGAGGAGGAGGAGGAGGGAAGAACAAAGACGGAAGGATGGCAAGCGAGAAAGAGAAAGGCGGATGAAAATAAAGGATAAAAGGAGAGAGAAGAAAGGTGAAAGGAATGGGGGAGGGTTGGAGGAGGATGTATGCAACATGTGAGTTGGAAAGAGAGGACGATTGACGGAGAAAGAACGTTAGATTGATTGATTAGTGATTCCCGGAGCGTTAAATGCCACAGTCATTAGTCCCGTAAAAAAAAGTGAAATGCAAATTTTTATCGCGGGAGGTGGCGCTCATATTTCCTCGTTGGATGGCGAGTTCTAGCGCCGACTTTCACGTTAGCTTGCGGGGTTTTTCCCCAACCTGGTATCTCCAACCAGCGAAACATTGCCCCAGACGGACCAAGCTGTAAGATCCCGACTAGACATCCGTTATGTGTAGTAGTCTCCTGCATGTAAGTGTGTAAGTAAGGCTTGAGGATAGAACAATGAAGGACAAGGAAAGATCGCGTGTGGTCCGCGATCGGTTTGTCAGGGTACTGCTGGTGATGATCGGAGAAAGCACGGAAAACTACCGATCAGAGCAGTCGGCCGATAGAATTCTCCTCCAGGCAGCGGCTGAATTCGACCCAGCTATCGAGCTAATATCGAAAATCCTCCAACTGACGGAACTCGATTCCCGGTCAGAGGAGCTGCAATGACAGGAGGATAAAGAAGGAGAGGTGGAGAATGGAAAGAGGACAAGGCAAAGAGAGGGAGGAGGAAGTTTGGACACGAGGGGCGACGCGTGGAAGAAGACGTTGGAGAAACACGCGACGGCAAAATGACGCGCCGAGGAGCCATCTAGTTCGGAAGAGGAGGTTGAGGGCCGGAGGCCTTAAGCGGAGAACACCTGTGCGCGCGAGGAAGGCGCCCGGGGCGAGCGGTGGAGTGCGGCCTGGCAAGGACGACTGCCGCCTCAGGCAAGGTCTGCTCGAGGCCGGAAACGCCGGTATTATTCATCTAAATCTATTCCGCGAAATAGAAGACCAGATACTTCTCCTACATACTTCTCCAGAACGTGTGGAAATTGCATTGTAGTGCGCTGTAAATTTCAAGAATTATGAGAATTAATCAGTCTTCTGTACCTATTGGGTAATAGAGATTTTTTAATGCTCAATTTGCTGGCAAACCTATTTCCCAAGAAGAGATTGTTTCTCATTACATTTATGAAGAAAACTTTTTTGTTATTAAAATACTCTAATATATTTCTAAATTTCTAGTGGTCACTCCAAAATCTGTTGTAGTTACGAAGACGGTCATACCATTTGCAAATCGAGTGCGTAGACAAGTGAAGGTTTGATGACAGTTTCGGCGGATACATTCGTGATCCGCTATCGTGCTCATACAGACCGAATAAGTCTCCGTTGGTGAGGAACGAGTGGTAATGGAAAGAGAACCGCTGACAGCAGAGATGGCTGTGTAGACATGTGGTGGTCGGGAATGATGGCGAGTAGGCGGTAACGGTTATGGCTAGACAAGGTGGTGGAAGGTGAAGGCGATATAGTATGAATTAATGGTGGCTATTTCCGAGACAACAAAGCCTGTGGTGTTAGAGGTAGCAGAAGAAATTTCATATCAGTGACGCCGACAGATTTCCAGGACGGTGATTCCAAGGATGTCGCGAGCTCAGAGCTACTTGAGGAAATCGAGAGCGAAGTCAACGGCGAAGCCGATTCCCTGAAGAGATACGCAGATCCTGAGTTAATGGCACGCGTCTTCGTCCATCGCCATTGGCCGTCCACCGTACCGCCTTCGCCACTACATCACTTTTATTTTATTTTCCGAATCTCGCGCAACGTTTTGCAAACGACCAGAGGCATGCGATCTTGAATTAATTAACACTTTTAAGGGGAGGAGCCCCACGTGCAGGAATTCTCGACGTAAGCGAACGGAGCGGCTGAGCGACGGCCGCGCAGAGGAGTAGCTCAAGAGCTAATTGGCGGCGAGCGACGATGGCGGAGGCGGCGGTGGCAACGGCGACGATGGCAGCGACGGGGACGGAGACGGTGACGGTGGCGGTGACGGTGATGGTGACGGAGACAGTGGCGGTAATAGTGCGTCTGACTATCGCGGAGGTTGGGCTGTGGCTGAAGAAATGGTTGTAGCTGCGGAGGTGGTAGTGGTGGCACTGGAAGGGGGCGGCGGCGGCGGCGGCGGCGGCGGCGGCGGCGGCGGCGGCGGCGGCGGCGGCGGCGGTGGCGGCGTTGGCGACGGAGACGGAGACAGCGACGGCGACGGCGACGGTGACAGTGACGGTCACGGTGACGGTGACGGCGGGGGTAGTAGTGCGTTTGACTATCGCGGAGGTTGGGCGGTGGCAGAAGAAATATAGCTGTAGCTGTGGAGTTGGTAGTTGTGGCACTGGAATGGGGTGGCGGCGGCGGCGGTGGCGGTAGCGACGGTGGTAGCGGTGGCAGCAACTTTGACTCGCCATTGCTCGCGCAGTGTTAAGCCGCCGAACGTTCGTTTCAGAGAGCGCACCTCCTTGGAAATGCCTTCACGAACCGCGACACTCGAAAGCACTTCTTGCGTAATGCTCGCCACAAAAAAGAAGGAAGTGACTAGGGCGGGGATATGCGTCTGCCGATTGAAGATTAAGATCCCCATGACTTCGCATTCCACTTTACCGATTGGTTAATGACACACTCGCACCCTCGGGCAAACACGCTTATAAAATCCAATTACGAAATAATTTAAGATGCATGGAATTACGCTTGCTGCTCCCGGCATGATGTGTAGTTAATGTTTTTACAGCTATCGCTGAGGAGAGAGATGGAGAAGGAAAGTGGAAGGGAGAGAGAAAGAAGGAGAGAGGGAGAGACACAATTTCGATGCGCACTGAACTTTTTTACAATCCCTTTGCAGTAATAGATAATGTAACATGTCTGTAATTTTGTATTGCATCCACGGATGCAGTCTATTATTAAGTAATTTTCTGAATTTATTACAAAACCCGAATATGAATAACAATTAATTAGTATACTATTATCCGATATTCAAATGAAAAATATCAACCGCACCCTACTCATATCATCAATGTATTTAAAAGTAGGATTATTTTTAAACATGCAACAAACTTTAAAATAATTTGTTTAAAACTTCAAACTTGTATATTTGTTTTAAAAATACTACTGTATAATAATGTTATCAAAATACTTTTACGATTAGCATTCAGCTAGGAAATTGAAACGACCGAAGTTACTGTTCCACGCTTCACGAAACCTTTAGCAGAGTAATCGACTGAATCAGGGTACTCACCAGCGGCGAGCTTGGCGGTGTACTCGGGGTTCTCGACGATGTAGTCGAGCCCGATGTGCGAGTCCATGGTCATGTTGTCGGGGGCGGCCGACGGAGGGGGCTCCTGGGGGGCAGGGGGGCGCGGGGCCCGGGGCCCCGGATGCGGCGGCGGCCGCTCACAGCGCGCGCCGGGCCGAGCTGCAACACCACAACACTCGTCACACACTGCACTGGCACCGCTCACGCAAGGGGCGGAGACAAAAATCAAATGCACACTTTGAAAGAAAAATTAAGACAAAAACAATGTTGGAAAAATCAGCACAGTTCAAGGAAAAACCCTAAAGACATCTTTTAGCCAGCTTTCTAAACACAGAGTCATAAACGTCTTCCAAAATTCATTATTTAAAAAAAAAAAAAAAAAAAATGTCCTGTTACTACGTTTTGTCCAATTTTTCTCGAAATAAAACATTAAATATTTTAACATGAATTATTAGTATTCGTGCATTACATGAATAGTCGTATTAGTATATAACAAGTTATTTGTTTACAATGAAATAAAAATATTGTTAATAATAATTAATTATAATAGCAATAATAATAATAATAATAATAATAATAATAATAATAATAATAATAATATAACAGTATAAATTTATCTTGTAGATATTTCATAATAATATGATCACCACATGGTATGAAATGGTTTGAGAAGGAAATACTGTACCAGTTGAACATACTGAAGAAATCTGGGGAATCGCGAAGACGTATCCATCGATATTCGCAATTTTATTCCGCGAGAAGTCGATAATATGCCGACAACGTTTGTACGGATGCATGGTACGTATAAATTGCACTGAGGAATCTAGAGCACTGGGTAACGCATTCATTTGCCTTCTGATCAGCGGAAACCAATATATCTTCCGAAAGATATTGAGGTCTTGCCTATCTCTGGGTCTGTTTGTCCAATCAGGAGGTGCAACTTTGACGTATCAGGGAGAGGCAGAGTAAATCCGCCCGTTATCGCGCCCGAAAATAAAAATCGCAATTGCCATTGCAAATAATTTGAAACGATTACTGTGAGTACGTTTCTTTTAAGATATATCTCATTAATCATTGTATAAAACATTCAAAATTTATCAATTAGAGTACATAAGCAAATTACAGTACATCCGTTTATAACTAATATTCAACTGTGCAATCCGTTCAGCATCAAGAAATAAATGAATTCCCCCTTACAACTTATTCATGGAAACCATCATGAACATTTTTTCGTATGTAACAGGCAATTTTGAACACTGCGTTAAATACTGGCAGAGCTAGCAATAAGTCAATAAAAATAAATTAATTATTGACTAATTTCCCAGGATATAATGGTAGTTCCCAGAGTTTAATAATACTAACAGCCTGTAAACGTTTAACTGAATATTGTAAAAAGTATAATACAAATTTACAATTACAAATGAAACTCATAACCTAATACAACGTGAGAAGGAAACATTACCATGAACCATAGTCTACGTATTAAAATCAAAGCAACAATATAATATGTGCTACAACATTCTACTTGTAATATAACTAATTTTTCCTTTAGAAGTGAAAGATGCCTACTTACTAACCACTCTATTACATTATATCCATTTCAAAGGAAGTATAATGTTTATTTCCTATCGCAAATTTTTCTAGGATTTTATTAATATTTTTATGGAATTATTTCTATACCATAAAATACATAAATTAGTGCATTAAATTGAAAGAAGGAAGTTAAAATGGGAAAAGCTTGTATCAGTAATGAAGGCAGGTCCTGTGGGCTGTGGCAGCACGTCCAAGAGGAATAAGGAAAAGATGGAGGGGTGATGATTCTAAAGAGAACTATCTATACGTCTGAATGGATGAAGATAAAAAATAAGAAAAACATGAAAGAAGTGACGAAGAAGAACACAACGAGAAGAAGTTGTGAAGACGAAGAAAACAAAGAAGAAAAAGAAACAAAAAAGCGACAAAGAAGTACGAAACGAAGAAGGCTAAAAAAAATTAATACTAAGAATAAACAAAAATGATGATAAAGGCAGACGATGGTGTTGAAGAAGAAAAGGAAGAAGAAGAAGCAGAAGAAAAAGAAAAAGAAGAAGAAGAAAAAGAAGAAGAAGGCTGAGACTTATTGTACTCGCATCACCACTAATTTTGCAATGTATTGAATTGAATTTGCCTTATTTTACGTGGCGAGACTCGGGCCATCAGGCCCGCTTTTCTGTCTGACCACGTATGATATGAATCGTAATATTTTGAAAGCGACATTTTCCGACGGCGCTTTCTCGTGGGATGTCCCATCTTCCTCGACAGGCAGCGCGGTGGCGAGGCGTGGTGTGTGCAGAAGCGCGACGTGGAGTGGCGGGGCGGGGGCGGGCGCTTCCGCGTGGGCGACACCCGAGCGCAGGCGCAGCAACCCGAGCCGCCGCGGGGCGGGGCCGCTCCGCAGATACGAACGCAAAACACCAGCAGACGGAATCGACCTCTCGGGTTACCTTCGCGCCGCTCGCAGAGGCGGTCACGGCAGCGCGGACGCGAAGCAAAACCCCCCGGGGGACGCTCCCGGAGAGGTCAGGACGATTGAGAGAGAAGTATCCCGTGCGGGCGCGCCTCTTCCTGTTGCAAGAACTGTTTGCTTTACGCTCAATATGTTCTTGATAAGGCAGGCAGGTGGCAACATGTAACACAGTTATGTTTTATTCTACCCTTCCCTAATTAAAAGTTCTCCGACCTCTGTAGCTGAGGTCGCTAAGATGGGATCGCCTTGGCTATCTCGGCTCCAATGGTCATTGGTCCAAATCCCGCGAGAGAATGGATATTCGTATGTGTATTTTTATTTGTCCATATATGTATTCCCTTATTCCTACAGTTAAAGGGGTGGCGAGGTGGACCTACCGGCTACATTGACAATAATGAAGCAGAAAACCGAACGAGATGAATCTTTGTGCAGCCACATCTCGAGATGGCAGATCGCCTCTGGTGTGTCAACGGAGTTACAAAACAACCTCGACGGAAGATGTGTATAAGTCATGAAAAAACAATCACGACCTTAATAAAAGTTATATGTGCTGTGAATGTAATATATGTAATTGCCTATAAGCAAAAAAGCTACCTACTTATCTACCGCAGTTAACTATCTATTTCGAAGACAGACATTAACAATACCTGAAGACAGACATTAACAAAGGGCAGAAGAAGCCGTTGACTGCAAGTTGTGACAGAATCTCCGAAGTTAATAAAATGTTTTGATATAGTGAAGACTCCCAAGAGTAGAAAAATTATACTCTTGTAACTTCTTGAGCAAATCATGTTTGACGAATTCCGAATAAATTACCTTTATTTTGTGTCAAACTTGTTCCATATTTTTATACATCCATTTACCATTCCTGAGTAATATCATTCACTCTACGGGTCGTCATTTAATTATAGACACTAAATTCCTCACCAGTAAAACGTTCTTATACATAACGCATTCACCAAGAGAATTAAAAACCTTCGAATTCTCACATTGCTAACCTTGCCTCTGAAATAAATTTGAAAATAAGACTATAATCTGGTGATAATGTAGCTGCTCGTAGACAGATTGTCCACACAGTTGTGCAAGAGAATTGGCATAACAATCCCAAGACACTATTCATTCCTTCCTACGGGTCAATGGCATCTGCTTTGAAACTCAGCGAGTCTTCCTTTAAGGAGAGTTACATAATAAGATACGTCTCCTACACGTCTTAGACATGACAATCACGTCGAACAAACAAGAGCGAAATATACAACAGCTGTTGTGAAAGATCGTGTTCTGAACTGGATTACTAATCCCCCGCAACAATGTAGACTTGGCCCGATAGCGGTCTGGAGGCAGCCGACGTCTGAAAGAGCGAAGGGTGACGGGGCGGCCAACGCCGATCGCCATCATTCTGCATCGCACACAATCGCCCCTTGTCGCGCGATGGCTCCGGCAGACGAGGCCCAGACGCCGCGGCCGACTTATGGGCAGCGGCGGTGGCGTGTAGCTGGCGAGTTGAGCGAGATACCTTTTTCTGAAGGAAACCACTCCTTCTCGAGATTATCGCGGATCTACGTTTCACCTCATGAGTGGTACTTTTTGTATCATAAATATATTTTTTATATATCAGCATTATAAACGACCTTTTCTGTTGCAAGAAATCGTTCATAAAAGGAGGTTTTACGGCACAAATGATGACGATTTAGCATTTTGCGGCACGAATGATTGCGTCATCACACATTTAGCCAATCGCATCGAGAAAATCGCGTGTAGGTAGCGGTAAACGGAACAACCGACCACCGTTTTCTCGCACAGATATCTAATACCTGAGACGTTATGAGAAAGTTATTGCGCAAAATTAAGTTTGAAATTCGCTCCTAACATCGCTCGTTTTTAAAACATACTCTCATGTATGACGGCATAACATTAGAAACTAATTCCATAAACTACTATTTTTTTTAAATTGTGTGCTTTAAACAATTCTTTTAAACGCTGCAGAGGTCTGCTGAGGTCTTGTTCATATTATTTAGGTTTAACATATGACGCACAACGAGAAAAAATTGAGCTTGTACTGAATGGTCGTCGACTTGACCTCGGAATGGGATACCAACCAATACGATTTGTTTGTAATAAAAGACATCATGCATGGTAATGATATTAGTATCATACTGCGTACTTCCCAAGTAAAATGAAGTGAAAATATGTTAGTTTCAATAAGTAAATATGTACACACGACATGCACAAACATATAAGTTTGAATAAAATATGGGTATCATTTTCCGGAATGTGAAATTATCACAAAGCATTAGTACTTCTTTGAAGAAGATAACCAGAAACTAAACAGTATAGTTTGGAAGTTTGTGTAACACAGTGATATTTTGAAGGCGAAAAAGTCGATACGAAATTAAAGAAACATTCGAGCCCTAGATTTCATCATAATAAGAGTTACACAAAAGATTCACTATTTAAAAAAAATCTCTATACGACAATATGAAAATATAAAGCATTATTTCTGGTTTGAAAAAAATCAAATAAACAATTACATTTCCGGTTTGAAAATAGGTTCGTCTTCGCATTCAGACGTCAGATATACCATATTCCCTCCAAGGAACACATACTAAACGAGTACTACACTGAGAGGAAATGTCTCATTCATCCAATGCACCAAAATATCTAAAGTCCAGCTCTGAATTACAAGCCATGTTAAACCAACTTCAGTTTCAGAACACACTTTACTACCGACAGAAAACTATTTAGCCAACTCCCCACGACCGGCAGTCGCGCACTTCACTCCCTGGAGTAAGCCATAAACACTTGCGTATGATACCATCTATTATTAAATCTCCCTGGAGCAAGGTCGGCGGGGGGAACGGCAGGCGACAGCGGCGCGCGAGCCGAGGACAGCGGCGGTACGTCGCGCGCAGGGGCGGCGGCGGCTGTCGCGCGCGCGTATTTATGCTGCGGCGGAACCCTAACGATGTCCGCGCGACAGCGAAACGGAGCGGAGCGAGCGCGGACGTCGTGCGCTGCAGGTTGCGCACGGCCGCCGAATAAAAATAAATTCTTCGGCCGCTTTAACCCACCCATTCCGAATATTAATGGAGTGAGAGTTTTGAAGTGGTCGGATTTCCCATTTTGGAGCGATGCGAAAACGAGTTTTGTTCTGTGGCTCATGAACAATTAAGGTGGATTTATTGATAATTTAGTTCAACTGAATTTTGTCAATTAGCTCCATTTTATAAAACAGACAATCACGTTATTTTGGATCCATTTCCAATCAATTTTTGTAAACCTTTTATAAAATTTATTTTACATATATATTGTGTTTCGAATAGTATCTATTGTTAATTATAAGGCATTGAAATTACTTTCCTGTAAATTGAAAATCTTTGAGATATTTTTATGTTGTAAAATGTTTAACATTAATAAACAGAGTGAAAATGCAGTAAAAGGCAGTGTAAACAACGCGCAGAAAATTGAAACTAAAATTAAGGTAAGCTCATTTACCCTATCTACATAAACCTACACTTTTTAGATAAGATAAATGAGAGACTAATACAGAAATTTAGATTAAATGTGCAAAAACATCTTTATATTTGATTTAAAAACTCGATTGGAGTGATGTTATCACAAGTAAATACAGAGGCAGAATAGTTAATACAGATAATATGGGGAAATTAATGAGAGTTTCAGATCTTTTTAAGGACTGTTTTATTGTAAGTTTTCAATACCTAACCAGAATAGTTTCAGAAAGGTAAAGCAACAGACGACTAAGAAGAATAAAAAAGGCGAAACACGTAGTTAACCGACAAGAGCATACCATTGATAATGAAGACCCTATAATTCCAAGCCTTTGGTCTGTCTATTGTTTCAACGGATTATTGGAGACGTCTTTGAATATCGAAAGAATCTGGATTTTTAATCCATGATATCCTCCCCAACTCACTAATTAATTATTTAAAAAAAGATAAAAGTTAAGCTTCATCTGCACGATAACCTCACGTGACCCTTACCTAAAGCTGCTCGCTAAATGCGGGCAAAAAAGCGCTCGTGCCGGTGGACGCGCCCCTGATGACTTACGCGGCGGTCGGGCAGGGGGGGGGGGGACGACACCCGCGAGCGCCCTACATAGCAGCGAGCGCCAAGTCGCAAAACAACCGCTAGGAGCACACGCCGCGCCGCGTGGCGCAGGTGGGAGACGCGGTCGCGAGCGGAGTTAAATAAGGAGAGCAATAGAGCGGACGCGTAGAGATATACGCGGGCATAAAGCCATCACGGAATTAGCGGTGAACGCCCAGGCGAGCCGTGTAATGGCCGGCACGGGGGGAGGAATCTGCGGACGGCCAAACGGACGGCCCGACAACGCGGACGGGGCTACCAGAGCGGAATGGGAGAGGGTGGGACGGGGTGAGATAGAATGGGGCGAAGTGGGGCGGGGCGTGGCAGGAAGGGGGGAGGGGCGGGAGTGGGGGGCGATGCGTAGCGAGGGGGATAGCGGGACGGGCAGAGGGCGCGGAGAGGGTGCGGATGGGGGAGGGCGGGGGCGGAGAGGGGGGAGTACGGGGCGGGGCGGGTGGGAGTACGGGGCGGGGCGGTGGGAGGTCGGGGAGGGGGCGGGGCAGGGGAGAGGTCGGGGAGGGGTGGGCGGGACGGTAGGGAGAAACGGGGGGAGGTAAAGGGCGGAGCGGGGAGGGGGAGGGCGGGGTGGGACGGGGTGGGGTGGGGAGGAGTGACAGGATGGGAGGGAGAGGTTGGGCGGAGCGGAATGGCGGGGCACGGGCGAGCTGCGGAGGCGGAGCGCGCGTGTTGCGGTTTCGCGGCGTGATGCAGCATTTAATGAACGCCCGGCAGTTTAGTGAATGGGATGAATAGAGAGCGAACAGAGCTGTAGTGGATGCAGGAGAGGAGAAATCGCACGGCGTTATAGGCCCCTGTGACAGTTTGCGTGGCAATATTTTTCTTGGTTTAAAGTTCTCGCTCACACCAGCAGCAAACACGTGGGCACACCTTTTCAAGTCACAGATATCTACAAAAAGGGAAACGAAAAATGAATTCTTAGACGATTGTTTGATTGCCAGTTTTAATTTACATCAGTTGAAAAATTAAACGAGCAGTACTAAAGAACAGCGTACATTACGACATACGATTCTCATTATTCTTTCGTTGTATAAGGAGTTACGTGTCACATAATTTATCATTAAACTTCAAATGATTCAGATGTAATGTTAAAGATAATATTACATTTCGACATAAATATGTTATGCTGTATCATATACCCGGTTGTGTATTATAAAATAGCGTTCTCTTAATAATTCGTAAATTCAATGAGAAGGTCACAATATCTTAGTTGAGGGTCATTGCATACACGGCACTCAACAACTCCACCCCTCACACGCACGCGACGCGAACACAGCAGAAATCCCGCCAAATTACTTCCGCGCGGCGCCGCGCGCAGCCGACCAGGAAGCGGCGCACGCGTGCGCGAGGGAGTTTCGTATCTAATTTGGCGGGGGGAGCGCGCGCCGCCCGGCAGAAAAGAGTGTTTTACGGCGGGTCACGGACCCGTGCGCCGTTATGCGCACGAGCGGGGGCGCCGCTTTCGGAGCAGCCCACGTCGCTGGCGGCCGCTCGCGTCCCTCCGTCCGTCCGTCCGTCCGTCTCTCGGGGCGACGTCTTCAAAGCGCTTCTCCATAAAGCAATCGCGGGGCTCCGCCCGGCTCTCGCGGTCGCGCGCTGCACGCACGCGCGGGGGCGGTGGGGGATGCGTGGGCGAAGAAACGAGCACAGGAGGCGTGCCGAGGAGGGATGTTGGGTCGGTCTGACAGGGACAGAATAGGAAATGGAAGAATGAGAAAAAATGCAGTGCAAGTGTCTGGCCCTCACGCATGCCCTTGCATGAAACGAGTTTAGTTAGGAGTTATCTGAGGCTGGTAGCGCCGTTTGTTTCCAGAATGTAATCTGTACAACGCAATCATTTTGTTTTGATAATTTTTAGTTCTGCAAAGTACAGCTTTAACGACCAACTAAAATACAGTTAAAGAAGTGAAGTGAAGTAGAAAATATGTGAAGACGTGACGTAAATAAAGGCTTAGTTATGGAAGAAGTAACTACACAAAAAATAATTAGTCACATTGTTTAAATAGAATTGATGATGCCCTTTATGTGGGGAAAAGAACTAAATTAGATGCTAAATTTCTTGCCTAACAAACTTCACTGGAGGAGACCATAATGCAAAAGGCGATTGTAACATCAACGGTTGAAAGGTTTTCCACACTTCTTCAAGGGTGACGTAAAAAACGTCAGAGATAGAACAGATAGTTACTAATCGCTAATTGTCGCTGTTGTCGAATATGTAATTAATTTCATCTGAACTAGGTGTTAAATACATTTATTAATTTACATTAAATACATTTATTAATTAGTTAAATACATTTATTAATTTATAAAAGTACTGAAATCTACGAACGCTCATTATTGCCGAAAAAATTGGGGCAGTGATGTTGGGATAGATAATATCAAAGAGTATGGAATAAGGATGAGCAACGCGAAAAGGGTGACATAATTCAAAAGAAGGCTAAGCGAAATAATAAAAAAGTTATTTGCAAGAGCAAAGTTAGGTAAAGAAAAGCACACAGAAGCAATGCTGTTGGGATTAGAAACTTCAGAACCAGATCAACAAAATGTTAGAGGAGGGCATAGCGCGAGTGAATCGCGTGAAAGCACAGCGGTAGTACAAGGCTTACGTTAGAAGTACTGCAAAACAAATTGTAACTGGAATAAAAGACCGGAGATATTATGGAAGCAATGGCAACATGATCATTAATGAAGTGAGAAAACGAAGCTACAATCGAAAGTTTTTCAAGAATATTATTACACACCAGTAAAACACTTTGTTTCGTAAAATGACGCCGAAAAAATTAAATTGTGTTTCTTTCATTCTTCTTTGCCATCTGAGAGTAAACGAGATGCGAAGCAAAAGTACCTGACAAAACTTAATAAAACAAGATTTCATCACTAATCGGAAGCAAACCGGAGTGGATAAACTGCCTTCAAAGGAATACACACCTGCGTTATTACTCTAGGTAAATAGAAGATTTTTCAATTCTAATTACCGAGAGAACCAAAAAAATAATGAAATTAATAATGAATTGGTAATTGAAATGTATGTAGGAATTTATTTCTTCGAGTTGTGCTGTCCGAAATCCACAAAAATATTATATACCAATCGAGGAATTGATTGAATGACACATTGATATTGCTAAGGAAATGTTTTCAAACAAATTGCAACAAAAACGTACTACTACAAAAATAATACAGAAATAACACTGCACAGTCCGTGCAATCCTTAAATCGTGAAAAACGATTTTTTTTTCATTATTTCCAAACCATAATTTTCAGAAAGGTAATAGTGAACATAATAGTGTACACGTAAGCTTCCGCGGCTCGATTCCATAAATTCCTGGCTATTCGGGAGACGCCCCGTCGTTGGCTGAGTGGCCGACGTTTCGCCTGACATGTCGCAGGCTTCCTCAGGGCAGTGACGTCACATGTCAGGGGAAACGCCGCGGCGTCTCCCGGATAGCGAAGAATTTAATACTGAACATCGAATTCTTCCCACACCTGGCGCTCAAGAGTGCCCGCGAGCCCCACCTGCGAGTGAATTGGCCCCGGGGCGAGCAAAGGGCGCGACCTTCGCGGGGCGGAGCGCGGGGCGGGGTGCGGTGGTGGTCGGGAGGCAGGGGCGGGCCTAATAAGGGCAACAGCGAAGAGGCGACCGTGACCCCGCACGCCGTCACGCGTCGCCGCCGCGCCGCCTCTGACGCACTGGGCGCCGCGCGCGCACGGGCGGGCGGCGCCGCCGTAAGTCACGCCATCGGCCGCCGACGGACGGCGCACCTGCCATCGCGCGGGCGGCAGCTTCTGGGAAAGGGCGATGCTGGGGACACGCCAACACCAGTTCACACACCCTCTTATAGACGATATTTCAATAAAATGTATGGATATCAATAATAATAATAATAATAATAATAATAATAATAATAATAATAATAATAATAATAATAATAATAATAATGTATTAGATGTTTAGGTTGCAGTAAATCCGACTTTTCTAGCTCGCAGTATTCCAAGGCCTGGGCCCTGGTTTAGTTTATTTTACATCCCTAGGCGTAAGGGTGGCGAAAACTAATAATTTCCATCACCGTATCTAGCATAGTTCTCCTGCCTGCCTAAGCTTTTCTTTAGTCACAAGCTATAGAAACTCAGACAATTGTACTAGAAATCCGGGATCGTCTCACAGAAAGCTAGCACGCTGACCAAGTGCCACCCCAGAGGCATTAATAATAATAATATAAATAATAATAATAATAATAATAATAATAATAATAATAATAATAATATAAATAATGCCGATCAGATGGCCGAGATCGCTAAGGCAGTAGTACCGGAGTGGTTTCGGACCAGAAGATCGCGGGTTCGAGTCCCGCCTCGGGCATGGATGTATTTGTGTATGTCTGTATGTGTTGTCCTTTCACCCCCATTATCATCATATCATCATTTCATCTTCCATACCCCCAGGCTAACAACCGTGGGGGATAAAAATCGGATCCAGCTAAAAAAAATGCTGGTCCCCCCCAAGAATTGTCGCAAGCACCTGCCACCGTGATAATACATAAAAACTGAGCCACGGTAAATGCAGGATGCTTGCATGCGTGGTCCTAGTCGGTCGATTAACGAAAAAAAATATAAATAATAATAATATAAATAATATGAATAATAATAACAATAATAATAAGGCAATATAGTGATAATAAGTGATAATAAAGATGTTTTCATTATTTGTGAGGATAATGCCGTGTAGCCTATCCTTCCACCTGGCCGCAAAGGTGAAATACCAAGAGAGGATAAAATATAATTAATAGAGTTTTTGTGATTTTGATGTGCGGAGAGCTGTTGTCAATGCTTTTTCCCTTCAATTTTCATCGTTAAATAGCTCCTTTGAAGGACAACAGTTTAATTAAGACGCATGCAATCACAAGTTGCATATTGCATGAGAATTTCAAATATAGTTGCTATTGCATTTTTTGTACGAGCGACATTGTCAAAATTCTCGTTTTTTTTTTTTTTTTTTTTTTTTTTTTTTTTTTTTTTTTTTTTTTTTTTTTTTTTTTTTCAAAACAACTGTTTCATTTCAGTCGTCCTCGGATACAACTACAATGATACGTGTATTTCATGAGTTCGTCATTCATTTTGCAAGGGCCACTTTTAACTATTTATCATCCCTTTTAACTTGTAAATTGTGAAATATTCTTCTTTTTGTAAAAATAATAAGTAGCTGAACCCTTGGGGTTACATCGCAGAAAAAGAAGAGCTATAGAAAAGTTACAATCAAAAAGTTCTATATACTTTTATTATGTAAATGTAATGAACTACCATACAGAAATTTGAAATACCCAAATATTTTCTTTCATGTTATTCTCATTCCCCAAAACTGATGAAATGAGGACGATTTACAAATTCTAGAATAATACAATCACTTTTTTTATTCACAGAATTATGTTTTTATGATTCCAAAGTAAACATAAGTTTGCATAGACAAATATTTCTGCATTGCCGCATTCATAACGGGAAAACTGCACAAATGTAATTTTCTCGGCGAATTTTGAACGAGCGCCAGTAACACTCACCTGTCTTTCTAGAAAGTACGCCTAGCAGAGGGTGTGCAGTACAGTAAATGCGGAGGTGTGAAGTATGCAAGAAAGTCTACATCGTTGCAGGCAAGGAGAAACGCGGAACGTCAAACGAGCATAGGGGGAGGGTGAAGACAGTGGGCGGGCCCCAAACCTTCACACACTTGGCGTGCGTGGAGGAAACGGGCGTAAAAGCGCCAGAAGTGGACGTAGATAAATCATCCCCGCGCGCAGTTAAATGGGCTCGCAGAGACAACAGAGAGAAAGTGGAGGCACAAGACGCAGCGTTCATTGAGTGGAGGGCGCGGGACGTGGCCCGCATCAAAGGGGGCCCCTCATCCGCGCCCGCGCGTTACTCCCCCCCCCTCCCCCCTCCACCCGCCCGGCACGCACGCACGACCGCACGCCGCCGGTTGAAAATCCGCGTGCGGACGCTGCCCGCACGAGCTGCTCCTCGCTCACCTTCCCCATCTCCAAAGGTCGGCGGAAGGCTACAGCTTGGGAGCTCATTCTCCCTCTGTGAGGCAGCCATCCGTTTCTAGGAATTATGATTTACCATTTTTTTAGAAATTACCTGAATTATAATGATTAGGCGTAGAGATCTTTACGTTAAACATGTATTCTTAAAGTATCCCTCACAGTTACTGCCTCTTTATTGTGCTAAATTGCCAGCCATAATATCTTGTAATTTTCTCACGTTCAAGATCATATAGAAAGTATTAAAATTGGGAATCGAAGCAAAACAAATTTCTACAGCCTCAATTAACTTGCTGAAACGAAAAGAAAACGTTCTGTTGATCAATTTAGGAAAATAACATGGAGATTCTCGAAGACACGAGAGGGAGATGCAGGGAAAATCATAAGAAGGGTGGAGGTTATATGACTTATCTTTAGCATTAACAAATGAGTGTCTATTGTCGGTACTGCCATTTTCAAAATTTAATGCAATCGTGACATCCTTAATGTATTGATAAAATGAAATAGTTCGGGTTATCGAAATACACAAATGCATGAGTTGTGGAAAATCAAATGTGTAAGTGGTAAAACAACGTAAAGGGGTAAAACAGAACAAATTTAAGATATCAAGAAATTTTTACAAGAATATATATTTTACTACTCGTGTAATGGATGCAGATCCCAAAACCAAGACGATCAGCGTCTTTAACAGTCGGGACCTGGTATTATACATCTCAAGCGTATGTAGTTGCAAACATACGCTCTTAAAGTATAACATATTATTAGATCATGGATGTCCTAGGAGTTAAAAATTATGCCACTACAGCAACCATTTATAGCTATATTCTAAAAGGTTCCAGACAAAAGATGTATTCTGTGGAATAACTGTATTGTCACTTGTAGCCAGAATAACCGCAGGTTGCCGCAGGTGCCGAAATGGTGTGGTAGGAGAGAGCGGTGTCGGCCGCGGAGATCAATTTGTCTTCGCAGAAGGGCAGGGGCCGATCGCCTGATAGAGCGCAATTTGCGCTCGCGAAGAGCTCCCGGGGCGGCGGCGGCGCAGGGGAGGGACGCAGCCCGGTAGCCACCGCGCGCACGATCCGACACGCACCGCTGGGCGCGCAAAGGCACCATTCAGTGCCTCTCAGTGGACCTCCAGCCCTCGCTTCAGGCCGAACTGCTCCCGCTTCCACCTCGGGGGGAACCCGGACACTCCCACTCTCGCTACTGGCCGAGGCGCACCCGCTTCAACCTCAGGGGGAGGTCGGACACTCCCGCTCCCGCTACTGGCCACGACGCTCCCGCTTCAACCTCAGGGGGAGGCCGGACACTCCCGCTCTCGCTACTGGCCACGCCGCTCCCGCTTCAACCTCGGGGGGAACCCGGACACTCCCACTACTGGCCGAGCCGCTCCCGCTTCAACCTTAGGGGGAGGCCGACGCCCCCACCCTTATGTCCTCACTCATCTAACATGAGCCTCGCAATGTCGAGCAAGTGGGATCATTTATTAGCTGCTTGGTTGACCGGGAGACGATGAGACGATTAGGTAAAAATTATATCTTGCTATAATGTTGATTTCTAGTCAACATGGAATATATACGATTTCCGTCTCGATAATTTTAGGTCGTTCCCTAATTGTCGCTTTCTTCATCGAGGCCGCTTTGACATACAATGTATGCGAAAAATAGACAAAGTAAGCGTTTGGTCGGACTACTGTTTTCTCAATCACCTACTGTGAGCATCAGACAATACAACATTCGTTATGTGTCGAAAATGTATCGCAATTATTAAACGAACCGTATTGAAGGAACATTAAAATGGTTGTTTTATATGACAGTTGTGAAAATGCTATTACGTAATACATTCTTTCGCCTAATGACTCTTGATTCAAAATCACAAGTCTTCCATGTCTCTTACAAATCCTTTTATTGAACTGAAAACTATTATTGAACAGACAACCCAACCGATTAAATCATTTTTGAAATCCAAAGCCATCTATAAGTATTTTTAGACTAGTAAAGTGACTCATGAAAGTTTTTCAATAATATGACTAGACATATATGTATTATTTCTAATGTCTTACCTTCCTCATTCACTCAGTAGTATCAACCACCTCCATTACTTCAGCTCTTAGCAACAACATACAACACACTTAACGTAATGTCACCAGTTAAAAGCAGCGCATATCTAACACGTATCAGTTTCCTCCTCATTGCAATGTACGTCGTATGTATCCTGGTGCATTTGAAACGTGTTTGCTCTTTGTGCCAGCCGCCAAGACATTTTCTCCTTTCACGGTAGCCGTCTGCGAGAGGCGTCATTTGCGTCGAGTGCGAGGTTAACCGACCGCCGCCGCCGCCGCCACCGCCGCTGCCGCCAAGTGCCGTCGCGTGGCGTGTTCGCTTTTGTTTTGCCCCTGGCGGCGGCGGCGGCGGCAGCGGGGGCGGCAGCTGTCTCGCGCTAAAGTGCCTCCTCACGCCTGTCAACGCCGCCGCCGCCGGTGCAGCCACCACCCCCACCGCGTCGCCGCGCTGCCATTCATCTCGTCGGGCCGCGACGCGCGTGGGCGCGAGACGTGAGGCGAGAGGGCGCGCTCCGCCAGACGCACGAGCTCGGGCTGCGAGGACCTACGGGCTCAAAGGACGACCCGCGCTTCTGGGCACATCAGACGGATGAACGAAGCGGTAGGCCCAGCCCGCACAACGCCCAAGGAATCATCAAAGATCCACAGACGGGAGGGACGGGGCGCCGTTGCAAACTCTGAGATTATTCGCTCAAAACCTTCTTTATTAAATATATTGGTTGAATTCAGCAATACGGGCTCTCCAATTCATCAATTAATACACTGGAACACTCATAACGGTTACTGTACTACACAAATAAATTATTGATAAGACAGAAGCTATTTCAATTTCGACAACTATTCTGAAAGCTCACTTGGCTCGACAGATAAGTTTTATGTAAAACATGCGCCCCTGTAAAATTACTTTCCTACTCAGGTGTATTGGAGTTATATTAAATGTACTGAATTGAACAGAAATTCCCAATAATAAAGTGTGAGTATCAGTGGTGACATACACATTGAGGGATCTGGCAGGAAATAGTTAATGTAGCAGAAACTAGTTGACACAATGATAACACGATGCAGTGTTGTAAAGTAACAACACGACAGAGTAAGTGAGCCGATATATGGGCGAGATATCAAGGTACTGCTCTGAGACTAAAAGATAATTCTCTAACACACAAAAAATGGATAGTTTAATGCAAGTGAAGGAGTTTTCTTTCGTTGAGTGAGTGGATATAGACATATTACGACGTGATTATCCTAAATGGACTGGAAAACAATTCTTCCCTTGCGAACAGATAAGAGATAGTTTTAAATATACCGAATGAAAGTCAATGTGACACTTTACATCCTGTCTTAGTGCACACTCGTATGCTAACGGAGGAGCAGATTAGCTCCAGAGTGCATGTGCTCAGATGACACTGTCTTTGCGAAAACGTTCAATGGAGAGCTTTGCACAGGAGAGAAAGCAAGAGCGTTAATGGAGGCGAAATGGGAGGACGACAGATGACAGAATCTATTACGATAAAATGAAGGATACGTGACAAATGATTGAATTCGTTTTTTGCTATCATTTTTTGCAAGTGGCGGACGATGGAGTGATAGTTTGTCAGGTTTCCAGTTAGCGTCGATGCTGTTCGTTGCATAGGGCATATGAATGCTTCAATAAATTGTCGCTCATTCCTGCAGATATCGCTACATCAACCAGATGGTAGGTAAATTGGAAAGTCATTTAATCCTTAAATCATGGTGAAGACATTTTTTTATTTATTGATAAATTACGACAGTCGAAACTTCCATGAAAATTACATTCAGGATACATCGTAAACAACATCATAGAATGCAAACACATTCCAATTAAGTGGTCCTATTGACTTTTTCAAGGATAAATATTGATTAAACACCGCTCGAATCATAGCGTCATTCATTATAAAACATAAATTATGTAAAAAATTGAATGAATCGAATGCTGAAATGTTATTCTAACAATGTCCTAGTTTACATCCAAATGTTTACTTATCAATAGTGCAAATTCACAGACTTAACTTCATCCCAGTTACATAAATATTTAAGTTTGTAGTCAGAAGTATTTTAACAATAAATGTAATGTTTCACATTAACCAATTCAAATACATATAACACATATCTTTGTATTCGTTACCTCACATATTAATAATATATACAACACATGTTTGCATGTAAAACATCGGCTGGGTTTTTTGAAACGAGATTCCGTTATTTTTAATGTGCACTCAGTTTTCGATGCGCTCAAAACAGATTGCCAACCCTTGATTTAAACGCCCAGATTCTTCTCTCGCAGGACCAATATTAGCAAACGCCGCGTCGTCAGCCGTCAGCCGTCAGCGCGCCGAGCAGCGGCAGGTGGCTGCTGAGTCAGCGCCTGCCCTCTCACCCCGAGAGCCCTTTAGCGGGCGAACAGCGCCAGCCAGCGCCCGCTGCTAACAAGCGCCGCCCCCGCCCACCCGGCCATCCGTCCTCAGGCGCTGCGCAATTAAAGAATGGGCGCGATGCGCCCGCGCGCGTGCACGCTCCTCCTTTTATACTGCGCTCCACGCGACTTTTAATTTTTTTTTTCTTCGACGATCTGCATGCAGCGCGGGTCTCGTGAACCGCTATCGCCGCCGTCGCTGGTGTAGCTACACCTGCAGTCGCTGGGAATGATGACCTCTCCTGACCTCCCCATCATGCCCATGCTGACGTTTTTGATGGAAATGAATGGCAGGTTGCATTTGTAGTAGTAATTTACGTCATAAGGGCTGAAAATGTTACATTACGAGTGAGATGTTTCCAACCGAGGCGACGTTAGGAGCCAAGGCTGGAATTTCTAATGAGAAATGTGTCGTAACACGTTTTATTTCATACTAAGTCGGATGTCCTTACTTTTATTTTAATTTCATACTGCAAATATTTCATGACCTACGAATGGCAATAAATAATTGCCCATGGTGCCAGATATATCATTATGGTACACTATACCGCAAAGTCTCACTTTCCGGCCTGCATTGAAGCACGAAAACAACCGAAATGCGACTTAGACTGAAATAAAACTATTTCCGGTTTATTTGTAAGTCGTGAGTACATTGCAACTCTTGACCATGGTCTGATATTTTAAACGTCACTCTATAATGAAATATAATGCATTCTCACTATTAGCAACCAGAGTGCAATAGAATAGTGGAAGAAGTCTTTTAAAAAAATACTTGAAGAAATACAAGTGAAGTTTTTATTGCAGGGTTCTGTAAAAAAACAGTAGGTATCGTTGCCACGTTACTAAACGTTAGATGAAAATGTTATGTTATCATCTAAGAATAAAATGTATTTCAATGTGTAATGTGTAAGAACGTGTAGTATCTCACGGGAAAACTCTACCCTATATATCCTTTAACTAGAATACAAAATATCAAATGTTACTTTTATATAACGAAATAATATTTAAAATGCTTCTTTTTTACTAAATTAATTATTACCAATGAACTTCATATTGAGAAGTCAAAATTGCATTGCGTGTGAAATCGATTAGTGGATACATGTCCATAATGGAACATAAACAGATGTTATGAATTTTATGATATATTGAAATTGAAATACATAAATTGGTGCACATATTTAACAAATGAGAGGTGGCAAAATGCAAGGGGTGTTTTATACATTCGTACACAGTCTTCAAACTGTGTAAACTTTTACTAGTATTTACTTTTCGAGGCTCACATGTAATTCAAATTAATTCTGCAGGCATTCACCGGCACAAAATGTGCCTGGATTCTTTTGAAGGAGCGAACAGCAAGTACGAACATCCGCTGGGAGTAAATGCACCAGCCGGGTAATGGCGGGTCGCCCCGAGAATTGCAAATAATCTCGTAATAATCTTCACCCCCAAATAAAAAAAGGCAACGCAAATGACCGGGTATGCCGCGAGGGAAAATTCCCAACCTCTCCCGCGCAGTCACGTACTGGGTCCCACCACGCTCCTCGGCGGAGCCATAACCGTGCGCCGGGTGATTCACTCGCGCACCTGTCCGGCTCACCCGTCGGCGGCGCCACCTGGGGCGCGGGGCGCGGGTGGCGCCGCTCGCCGGCTCCCCCGCGGCGCCTCGAGCGACGGCGCGTCCCCGGGGTGCGCGCGCGGGGGGACCGGCGGCGGCGGGGGCGGCGGCGGCGCGGGGGTGCGTCAGGTGCGTCGCCCGCGCCCCAAGGGGGTCACCCGGTGAAGGCCGCGGTCACCGCCCGCGCGTCCTCGGCCGCCGGCTGGCGCGCCCCCACCCCGCCCGCAAGGCCGTATAGGGCAGTCGAACGCCGGCGGCCGTGGAGTAATAGAAGTAATTACCGAGTAATTTACCGGCAGAAACTGTGTTAAGCGCGTCGGCTCGCGAAGACAAATACCGCGACAGTGAGAGAGAGAGAGCGCGCGCGGGTCACGGGGCAGGGGCCGCGCGCAGATGGCGAATTCGGAGCTCATGAAAGGGAAATGGCGCCCAGCTGCCAAGTGGCGCTGCTTCGAGAACCGCCTTCCTCTCGCGCACTCACTCACGGGGGAATAACATTCGACAGAGAAGGTTATTTATTGCTGTCCGTTGGACGTGAACGGATAGGTAATTTGTTTCAGTGAAGTTCTAGTGAGACACACAAACCGGTAACCTAAATAATTATTACAATACGATCTAATGATGTCGATGTACTTAATACAACAATTCATAGCAGCTTTGCAGGTGCGTTCTCTCCGTAGTCTGATACCTATAGCTTAAGAAAATGTATCACGTTTTGTATCACCTTATGTATCATACCAGGAAGGAATGAAAATATTAATCTTTAATGAACAAAGAATCTGAAATGTTTAAATACAAGCGTTTGCTTTCTGACAATCAAGTGGAGACTCAAGAAAGGGTACAAAATGTCTTTGAAAGTAATACACAAACAGGAGATCATGTCACTGCTCTTCACTTTTACTCACGTGCACCAACTGAATCATTTATCAGTTTTCTCTTGACAGGATTAAGGTGGATAATTCATGATAATACATCGAATTATGTAAGAAAGAGCGTCACGAAACGAGAATGGGCAGTGGGCAATGGCGTTTATGCTCTTGTGATGTGCAAATCCCGTACATCAACCAACATCTGTTAAGAAATACTTGCGTTAGACTTCCAAGGGAAAGTAATACCGCAAATCAGAACACAATTTATATGCTTAATGGAATGAATTTTCATTCAATAAGCGTGATTTCTCCGCGTGGAACTGATGCTTATATTGTGAATAAAAATATTAGAATCATATGTTACATAACCACTCATAACATCATCAGTAAGAAAACAAGCGTCTACTTACAGTTTACTTTCGTATGAAGCTGTCACAGAAGAGAGGTTTAGAAATGAATACAACGATTTCCCCTGATTCCACACACAAAATTGATTAAATAAATACAAATATTGTAATATTATATTTCAAAACAACATCTACACTGCCTGTAATTTTAAGAGCTGGGAGAGGACAGCATAAGGAATTCTATCCATATTGTGCAAAACACACTTTGCAACATGGGATAATCTACCACATGTTTGAAACATTCTTTAGCCAGCCACTGTCACTTTCTGAGAAACATTGCCTCCTCAGACGGTGTGTCATAACCCTGACCTCCAGCTTGAGAGGTTCAGCCCATATACACCCGTTGGGTGACGTTATATGCGTTCCAAACCACCGCCTCTTGGAGTACGACGCGCCCTCCACACATGCGTCATCCGCGCTGCAAATCCTAGACTCCGCCCTCAAACACCACGATCTCAATAAGAGCCAATAAAAACACACGACTAAAATTTAATATGTCAAGATTCCTGTGGTTACAGCAATCAAGTCTGTCCGGGAAGAAATTATCTCATCGCCTTCACTACAGGTAACAGTTTTGATATCCAAGAAACGAAGTTTTCTAACTTTCTCCTGTTACTTCTATGATATTACCTAACTAAACTCCGAGTCTTACATTTTTTTATTACGTGATTTGGGTGTGGAAATTTGTTTCTGAATTCTAGGTAAAAACAACTTGAGTGTGAGTTCGTACTCACTGTACTCACTCAAACGAACGCGTTGACCAATACTGAATTAACAATCGGGAAATTGGAACTTGAATTTCTATCTCGTTAATTGCGGATTGGGTCCAAAGCAGGAAAATAGGAAATTAACAATTAGCACAGTAAATTTACTCAGAAAATTAAACGCAAAAGCAAACATTCGCTGACAATTCCACGATTATTTCGGATACGAGCAGACACCAACGTTTGCTTGCCTTCTCTGATTCCAAGGTTTGTTTGTTGCTCTTTTTATTTATGTTTAATTCACTTCCCCCCGAGTCCATTAATCTCATAAAATGTATTACAATTCTTTCTCCATAAACACTGCAATGCCCAATCAATTTTGCAGCCGTAATTTGTGAAGTCACACACCACAGCACCGCGTTCCGCTCAACAGCCTTCTCTCCCCGCCCCTGCCGCCCAACGTCCCTGCCCCCGGTGCTCCCTCGCCGCGCCTCGGCGGCGCCGGCGCCAGCGGCCGCGACCGGGCGTCGGGGACGGGGCGGCGCGGCTCGGCGCGGCCGTCGCCGGCGGCGCCTATCCAGGCCACGCGGCACCTGCGCGCGCCCGCCCCCGCCGCGGCGCCGCGGGGCGCGCTTCCGCACCGCCGCCGCCGCGCCGGCTGCTCCGGGACGCGAACCGCGGGCCCCGGAGGCTGCGGCGCGCGCGGGACGCTCCGCGGCGGCGCGTGCGCCATCTAGGCCACGCGCCGCCGGAGCCTTGACACCGCGCGGAGGATTTTTGTGCCCCGCGGGCGCCGCATTCCCAGCGCGCGCGATATTGTGTTTCTTTGGCGAGGGGCCAGGCGCACCGCCCCGTGCCTCCCCGCGCCACCCACTCCGCCCCGCGCCGCCCCTCCCTGCCCTGCTCCGTCCCGCCCCGCGCCACCCCCTTTCGCCCCGCTCCACCACACCCTTTTTCCCGCGCTGCCCCGCGCTACCCCACCTCGCCCCACCCCGCCCCGCGGAGCCCATTACTCGCGGCTTTTACTCTCGCCGGATGGGCGCCCGCGCGCCGCCACTTGAACCAGTTGCGCGGGTACGGCGGCGTTCCGCGCATTCAGGCGACGTCGCCACCAGAGGCAAATTAATTTAGATTTTTTGTTCGTGACCGTTTCGTTTGAAGCGGCAGACTGGACGACCGAACCACCAGCTGTTCTTTCGAACGAAGGTTAGGAGCGGTCCTGTAATCCCCACAGCACGACTCGCGGACGTGAAAAGGTGTTAATGACAGGGCGGCCAAACAAACAGAGAGCGAAGGTTTTATTAAAGATCAATCTGATCGAAGAAGACACAGGAATCTTCAACTGACTGATTATTCTATTTCTACTAGTTTGAATAAGTAAAAGTGTGGCAAATTGATGTGAACAAATACTTGTCTAGCAACAGTAATTATAGGACGAGTGAAAACACCTGCAAACACGGTAGCAGTTGATTAGCGTTCATTAATCCACGTGTCATTTTATGGTAATGTACCTGGAAATTTGACTTAATATTGACATTATTTCTGGATAACTTGGCAACGACGTTATCTTATTAACATATTCATACGAAAAGGTTCATAAATTCTTTCATTCTACAAGTTGAATCCATAAAAAGCCCTTTTTCGGAGCGCAAATATCCTAACTACATCATTTATGTATAAAAAATGTATTACAGCGGACACGTTTTCATTGACATATTCTTAGGGTATGGAGGAGTCACATAAACCACTAATAAACCAACCTGGCACATGACCAAAATCTACGTGGCATTCGTGATTATTGAGCCACTAAACTTAAAGCACATACTAAAAGTAAACAGCAAATCATCCACAAGACAGAAACATTTGAAGATTTGATTATGCTCATTTTCTGTGATAACGTTGATTACTTCTCAGGCAGATGTCACATTTAATACTTGATTCTATAACAATATAGCATTTTATGTTTACTATTTGACAGAACTATTTGAAAAATTGAGAACGATTGCTGATTCTAGAACAATACGAGTAAAGAATCACTGTCTATTAATCAGCATAGAAAATTAAGTAATGATATTTTCTATTAATGAAATAACACATGTTATTTAAGGCTATGTTTATACCCTTGTTTTCATATTGTACATAAATGATTATATCTAAGAAAATTACTGTTAACCATTTCGTGCTCTTTCTCTATCCAACTTTTCATGTTTACTATCTCTTTCTATTTTACTTTTACGATCCTTCATGACGTGTTAGATATGCAAGTTCTTTCTGCAGGTACAGGATGACAAATCTTCCAATACCTTATATGGAGTTTCCATGCAAACCTGCTACTCGGAACCAGTTTTGGCCATTATCAAAGGCCTGAGGAATTTTGCTGGATTTGAAGCACAGGCCAGCTGCCTTAGGTGTGTATTAGAACGAGCTGATCTTTGAAGATAATCTCAATACATTTTAAATATTTTCAATATAATGAAACTTACGAAAACACTTCAGTTTCACTTTTTTTAAGTACACCGAGAGGGCCAACGTTAGCTGATAACGAAAGTATCCCGGTTTATAAGATACGTCATATATGAAATACTAATGTTCCGCCAGTTGAGTAATTCATTCAGACTTGGAAGACTCATTTCAGGCAATACATAATACACGCACACTGGCTTTGTCAAATGCCAATAAACTCTTGCAGTTTAGATCTAAACCGTCTACAATCGGCGAGAAACTCTCAAAGGTGCTCACTGGAAAATTCCTCGAGACAGTTGCGTCGCCATTTTATAGCCTCCACATCCATGTGTGGCTTGGGTTGACAGAGCGGCCGCCATTAACCTCGATCCGCAACCGTCGGTCAGAATTTCGGGACGTTCCCTTACGCAACGGGCGTGGAGACTCCAATGCTACACTAGACAACGAACCCAGCGTCAGAAAAGGGTTCTTTCGCGTATCCATTTGCGTATCGCCGACTAGTTTCAACACAATCAATAAACGTGTTGCAAAGACAAGATGACGAATATCTGTGCGCTGCCTTTCCGGAGTTACGCTCGCCTGTGGCGACCCGCTGCCCTCGGCCGCGAGCTCACTTGCCGTAGCGGCGGCGCCCCAAGATAAATCGCCTCGCCGATCGGGCCGCCGGCGTGACAAGTGGATCACGCGGCTGCGAACAATGTGGCTGTGTCCGCAATTAAAAGCGCTCATGCGGGGAGTGAAGCAGGTTAAGTTGTCCGCAAGGTGCTGCAATTTCGCCGGGCCACGATCGCCGTGTTCTCATCGAGAATGAGGCAATCCCATTTCATCGATGTGTTTAGCGCCTGGTTACTTCTAGAATTGAGACAACGCGAATGAAAGAGACTGTGACATTTAGCTGGGGTCAGGGAAAAAAGGCGGCAGCGGCGAATACAGCAGTTACAAACCGTAGCATTTTATTTATTTTTCCCTTACTCTCCCTTCCCGCAATAAGGATTTCTGATAGACTTTTCCGGGTGACGGTGAATGTTTTAGACTTAAATACTGGTTTTGAAAATCAAATTGCCTCAGGAACTAAAATTGGCAAACGTTCTGTAATAAAAATTGTACACATGATTTCAAAAAAAATTACAAAGATAAAGTTTCTATCTCAGCTAGAAAACATTGTTCATATGGTGATATATTGCCAGAGAGTTTCATTAGCTACAGGTCGCTCTGAGTGACGCCACTGCAGCGAAAACGGGATGAAAGTAAGGTGACTTGAAGGTTGAGAGACGTACATGGTCGGGGCAGACGTGACTAGAGGCATAAACGATGGACGGTCCGTAAGAGACGGTAAAGCGCAGAGATCACAAGTATTCACTTACATTTGTACATCCGAAGGAAAGTAAAATATTATTTTAAGTGACACCTTGACGAGAGAGTGTGGCCGAAAATCAAAACACCGGAAAATGTTGCCATTCGTTTAGATGTGTGACGAAACGAACTAGATTTATTCTCCTTACCTTCAAACTGATTACTACGGTACGAATGAAAAGTAGATTTAACAAGATGATAGAAGTAATAAAGGATCCATTGAAAATAATCATAGATTGACTTACATTTCGCAAAACTTAAGTAGCCAAAAGATATGATATTTTCTGAAGTAAGAGTACATACCAAAAACTTGTACAATATTCAGACTGTCGTTATCAGCTTTTTGAGCCAACTACAAACATTCTTGTAGTTTTCACAACGTCAAAAGAGTAGCAGCACGTACAGGACCTAGTAAGTAATTTTATCGGGAAATGGAAAAGGCTAATAGAGCTCTCATACTCCCAATCGCTGAAACAGCCCAGCTTGCGAGCTCGTCTAATCCCCAGCAGTCAGGGCGAAGCAACGCGTTTCCAAAGAAAGCCGCCGGGCATGAGGCGGAGGGGGTGCGTCGGTCGGAAGCAGAAGAGCGCGAGGCGTGGCGTCCGGGCGGCGGCGCCGTCGTCGTCGCCGTCCGCGAGGCGCGCGTTGCAACACCGCGGGCCCGCGCCGTACTTCACCGCAATGACGTCAGGGAGGGCGGCCTTGGCGAGTGGCGCGCATGTGGGCCGAGGCGCGTCGCGGCGGCGGTGGCGGCGGCGGCGGCGGAGGCGCCGGCGCCGGGGGCTGGGCGCGGGGGCGGCGCCGCGCCCGCCCTCGCGTCGTTCGTGCCCTGGCCGCCGCCCCCGTGCGCGCCCCGGGGCGCTGCGGTCGCAGGGGCGGCGGCGCCGCGGTCGAGCAGTCGCAGGTGGCGCGGGCGCCCCGTCGCCGCCCTCCCGCTCCTCGCCCCGCGCCGCCGCCGCCACCGCCGCCGCCGCCGCGCGAGCGCGGTTGCCACACGTGCGACACGCGCCGCTTCGCGAGGGTTCGAGACCCGCGCGTGCGCAGGGCCGCCGACCGACCAGCGGCGACCCCTCCACTCACTGGCCTTTGCGCGCACGGCCCGCTTTTTTCTTCTCGCTCTGTGAATCTGTTTTCTTAACGGCAAGAGATATGAAAATCACCTGGAGTGGTTATTTACGCATTTCATGTAATGTTGTGACAATTGCATACGGTGGGGAATTTTAATGGTTCTCATGTGTAAAAAAGGGGATATCTCTACAAATGAGAAAAACGTTTCATACGTTTATTTACGAGTATTATTGTCCATGCCTAAATGGTACAGTTTAAAACATTCCTCTGATAATTTAGAATTTGAATAGATAAAATGTCGACATTTTAAACTATTTGTGATTCTTTGTTTCTTTGGGATTTTAATCAAGAGTTTTTAATCAAGAATATCAATTTAATTATTTTAAGAATTATTTGTTGAGTTTTAGGGTTTGGATATTTATTTTTATTATTATTATTTTAATTTGTGGTAATAATTATATTTTTTAACTTAAATAGCTTATATGTAGAGTATAACATTGAAGATGTTATGGAGATAATTAATCTTAACAGACATTGAAATTAGTCAGAAAGTATATGTTTATGGTTTAACAAAGTACGAAAACGTCTTGCAAGTTTGCAAAGCAGAGAGTGAGACGTGAATCTAATACTTCCTCTATCTACTATACGTGGCTATTAGTTCAAATTATAATATTTACAAATATTTGTATACATTTTAATTGTTCACACTAGGCGGTTAATTGCGCAAGATTAACTTTTTTTGTGCCAAGATGCCTATTGAACTGAAATTATCATTATTTTGACGTCCAGTTATACGCGGTTACGTCATGCATTTCCTCGCTTATTCGCCAGCGTGCCTACATCATCAAATTTCGCGCTGGGAATAGCCGTTGAACGCATCAGGGTCGGAGCACGTGTGGGCGGACCAGTCTCGGGAGACGTGAATGCCGGACAACGTCAATGCCAAGAGGAAGACTCAATAGTCATGTGGCTGCGTGGCTCTGCTCAGGTGTGTCATATTTCACTAGATCGCTGCAACGATATTCAGCGTCTGTCACTGCCAGTTGTCCTTATCTCCAACATGTGCCATGTTCGTTCAGAGGCCTTCCTGCAGAGAGCGGCCTTTCAACGTTGTGCTCGCGAGGGGATTCTGCAACTTGGCACGACTCAAACAACCGGATCTGGAAGATTAGAAGTCAACATAACCTGGACGAAGCTTTCTTTAATATGGAAAAATGACGCAAGTTTTCAAAACACTTAATCCTGTGTTTGTCGAAAGGAAGGTTTGTCCAACGCTGAAACGGAGGCGACGTAAAAAGTCAACTCTTGGATACCCCCAGAGCAGTGAAAACGACGAAGAGGAATTATTGAGTAACAGCTAGCTAGAGATGGTAGAGAAAGTGGACAGATAAATTGATGAGATGATTGAATTTTTCGTCGTCATTCAGATAAAAAGGCGAGAAAAGAAATGAACGGTTCATTAAAATGATAGACGTTTGTGACAACGGTCGCTTCTGTTTATGATTAGAAATAAAAGAGAAATTAACCTTGTGCTCCGAGAGTATACAGGTTCTAGAGTCACGCAACGCAGGAGATACGAATCAGAATTTACTGCCGAGGAGAGTCCGTTAAACCTGCTACTGCAATTCACCAAACGCTTTCTCAGAAGCAAAGTGCAGTTAAGGTTAAACTTTGAGCATCTTTGTTTTAAGTGGCTCAGAAGAAACTCAGTTACGATGAAATATTTAGAGAAGAAATAAGAAATTTTATGAATTTTATACTTGTAATAGTATTGTAATGTTATTTAATCGTCAGAGTATTTAAATGACTTGCTAAAAACGAACGCCCCGTTTTTCATATACTTGATAATGCTATTTGAGTAATTTTGTCAAACTATTACGGATACTACGGACACTTTAAATACATAAAAAATCTGAAGCACGTTTCAACAGTCTTTTTCTATACTTTCTAAATTAAAAGGTCACTTATCTGTTTGCTCCGTCCGTGTCAACAGAGAAATAAAGTTAATGCTGTTAAAATAACAAATGAAGGTCTGGAAATGACTTTCTGAATTGAATTTCAATTGATGCCATATTTTACGTGACGAGGGGCATCAGGCCCGCTCTTTCGTCTGACCACGCAAATTTCGCTACGCTCCTTTCACCCACTAGCGGAATAGGAAGTATTCCTCGGGCGACGAAACAGGCGATTTGATTTTTGCTCAGAGGTTTCATTTAGGTTTGAGGATATTTTATATGCATCTACTAACATGTGACAGCCGGTTTCACTTCCCCTCCGAAGTAAGGCGTATGAAGGATTTTTTCAGCTCTTGAAAATCGGCTTCGACCGGGTTTGAACCCGCGAACTTGGGAATAATAGTCCGATACAGTAACCGTTACACCATCGCCACGGCTAAACATTTCACAGACCAATGCTTAGACATTCTGATTTTTAAACATCTCTCGGAAAATATACCAATGGGCAAATTTTTCGAACAATATTGCTTTCTGTAATTCAATTCATGTTGAGTCTCGCTGACGAGAAGATGGAGTAAAGTGCATTCCTGAAGCATGAGCAAGTGCAAGTGAATGTGAGTACGAGTGAGTTCCAGAGTACTCAAACCCTGTCAAAGCTTTCACTCACACTGAATGCCATCGACACCACTCAAAGACTCCACACTGGGCTGCTCTCGAACTTTTTACGACGGCCAGTGGTCGTAAACACATATCCGGCGCTGCGCCGGTTCGATATTTACCGCCGATTACCACCTCAGCGGCATTACTGCACCGGCTGCACGGGAAAGCTACACTTAGCATCCGTCCGAAGTTTAGATAGCGCGATCTACACCACCGCTAGCTGAGAATAAATGTCCACGATGCACAAATATTGAAGTTTTCAATAGAAAACTATCGCATGTATTGAACGCTAGTTGAAATTCTTGCCTGTTTTATATGTATGTTCAGTTCCAACAATATTAATGTGATTTATTTGTCGGGTAAATTACTGAATATCACTATTTTATCAATCATTGTGTTACTCGTTAACATTGTGTGCTAATTGTTTGGTTTAGTTTATGACGGGATTTATTTGGACGTTCCTAATGGAAAATACATTCAAAATTTACTTAACTTATGAATATGCAATTAATTTTCTGCATTTTTATCCACCGTAAGGTGACATTTAATATTTTATTAATTTCATTTAGTTAGTTCTCTATTGCCTTTCCAACTTAGTTACCCTAACTCGTGTTTAAAGTTTCTGAGTCATGTAAAAGTCAATTTAAGTAACAATAATCGTTACACTGATCGGTACTTTTCTGAATGTCTTGCATTATGCAAGATTCATGGAGAGAATATTCTGACACTTCAGTCAACACACGTGGTTTTTTGTTACTCAAAATATTTTAATGCAGCACTCACAATACAATGAAACAACTTCATTGTCACACAATTTTTAATGATTTCACCTGCTCCATATCAAAATTTACTTTGAGGATTCATGGCTTAAGTGCTTGGATTCTGTGTCCCAGATCAACAGTGTTAAATCATACCGATTCAAAGAACTAGTGATTCATTCTGAAACATGATTTCAAAAATAAACTTCAAGATATTTCATGAATTTGATATTTATTGTGTACAATATTTTCCCGGAAATATTATATTAGTATGGGTATTTTTTCTCTTGTTATTCCCAAAAATAGTTTATATGTAATCCAAAATATTTGAGTCCAAAAATGAAATATGAAAATACACAAAAATAACATAAATACATAAAACATAAAATACATCAAAATATAGAAAAGAAATGCTTCATTTTTTAACTGTGTTTTAACTTTTAACTGTTGTTTTTAGGATATTATAATTCCAATCGTTATAAAATGCAACACACTCAGCCGCAAATTACACGGAAAGTCAAATTAAGTTTGTTTTCGTATCAAACATCTTCGTGATATCTAGTCTTCTACAAACGTAAAGTACATCAGCATGGCACGTGGAGTTTCCAGCGTGGCCGGGTGTGTGTGGGGGGTGGGGGAAGGGGAGGGAATGGTCGTTCCTTTCGCTTTCGCTTGATCTCTCATACGGAGCGCCCCCGCTTGGGATTCGGCCTCGGCCCCGCTCCGTCTCCGCTTGAGCGACGCGACGCGGGCGGGCGGGCGCCTTGGCGGGGGCGGGGGCGGGGGCGGGCAGAGGGGCCGCCCCAGAGGGTATCCGCTTGTCCTCCCGCGGCTCCGCCGCCTCCACCGCGCCAGCTGGCGCCAGGCACCGCCGCCGCCCGCGCGCACGGCGCCGCACAGTGCGCCGAAACGGCGACGAAACAGCACACACAACAGCAAGAGCTCGCTGAAATTCCTCCAGCTCATCGGCGGCGCAAGCAATATACGGCAGGGCGTAGTCTCTATGTTATCCTGCCTCCTTCCGTTGCTGACGGAACACGGACTCCTGTGCTAGCGGAGTAGAATTCTAGATTACAATGGTGATTTTCTGGGATTTATACGAACATTTTTACCTTTGCTTTAGTAAGTATATTATGCCAAAATACACTAAAAACCGATGCAACATTACAAAAATATTTTTATTTTTTACTTTTAGCTAATGAAGGGTTTGGGACAGAAGAAAATATAAATCGCACCCACTATTCGTGAATGTTAATATGTCGGTTTTGGTCGACGCGTGTCTCTTTTTGTGACTGCCTAAATCATACATAGCAACAAGATAAGCCACACTTTCACCTAAATTGAGATATTAACATTTACGAAAAGCGGAAATCTCGCAGTGTTAGTAGTGGCTTATCATTTACTCCCCCTTAATCATTCATAAATTCCCACGAAGAGACTATGTTCATGCCATTTGCATCACTACTTTCAACTTAAACACAAATATAAGTATTCATTCATTTCACATCTCTCCATTTAAGAAGAAAAAGTTTTATTTCAAAATATTATGTCTCATTAAAATATCATTTAGTGCTACAGGAACTCCAAAAAGAAAACCAAATGTGTACTATCTTCTCATAAGTTTTATTAACATCGCAAACCTTCGCTGTCTCAACATACGTCCAAAACGTGGCGTATTGTGCGTCGATATTTCTTTGGCTCCTTGTCCCCACGCACGCCTTTTGGTTCACTTGAGCGCCGTGCGTGCCGCTCGCGCTCGTGCGTGGGGCTTTGAGAAGCCTCTCAGAGGCGGCTCCGCCCCGAAGTGCCGAAATCAAGCAGATGGAAGGCAACGAGGAAAACGCCGAGGAAATGCTGAGGAGATGGAGATTCGTTCTTTGTTCAATCTTCTCGCGAAGTGAATGATGTCGCAAACGTGTTGTAAGACAATGTATACGTTGTTGCGACTGAAAGGTAGCTTTTAACCTATTGTTTTTTTATTATAAGAGCTTTATTACATGTTGGGTGCGTAATATATGTCGAGGGACTAAAAATATATATGATATTTTGATATTTTCTTTTCAACTAATATTTTATTATTGACACAATATTTTGTTGCGCATTTAATAATTTCTTTATTAAATACGCAACAATCATTAACAGACAATTATCATTCACTATTGCAGTTTTCAACAGCTTTCGCAAAGAAAGAGATGATGATATAAATAAGAGAAGTTTAAGACAAGAAAAATAACAGAAATACAATGCAACTGGAGATAATTAATTCATAAAAGTATAATGAATGTTATTTGAATAAGATGTTGTTATAAAAAACGATTGATTTGAAAGAGAGTCATGGTATATTTTCTTACGCTTTGAACTTTTATTTTTTACATGACAAACATAAATATTTAACTTTTCACCACGAAAGTCTGCATTAATCCTTCAAATATAAGAAATTGGAGGAACAAGCAAAGACATCGGCACATGCACAAATCTCTTGATGGACGAGAAAACACGCGCTTCATCAAGCGGTTGCGTAAATCCAAGATAGGAAGGCACTGAGAGAAGAGGCGGCAGCATCCGCGGCGACCTCTGAATAATGGCTGAAGGCCCGCCCCGTAGCATCACGCAGGGCGTTACACGCCCAAAGACAGCGGCCGCGGCGCCGCCCCCGCCCCCGCCCCCGCCTCCGCCTAAGCCCCGGACGTCTTCATATGTGACTGGAAGAGCGAGCGCCCGCACGTCCACAAAGGAAACATCAACGTGATGAGAAAAACAAGTCGCAGGCGCCGTCGGTCACGTAGCTTTCAACCATGGGAACCAAGTCTCTCCTTACAAGAGTTTCCACCTTTTTATCTTCTCAGTACGCCTTATTAATTTAAGATAATGAAATATTGCTAAAAACTTTATGCTTATTTTTTTGTTTCCTGTTTGCACAAATACGAAAAAACTCTTCGAAATAAATATAAAATCATTAAATGTGAAATCTCCCCTAATTAAAGAAGTTTCTTCATTATTCAATAAGTTCTAAACGTTACAAACAAATTGTCGATAAGTGACACGAATTTAAACAAATTATTTAAATCAATGCGTAAATAATGTATGATTTAATACTTTGATATAACATTTTTAAAACGTCTAAGTATTCTATTTTTGAGATTTATTCAGTGTTTTGACCAAAAGAGAAGACATGACCAATTTTGTTCACTGAATTTTATGTGAAAGTTCTTTGGAATCCGATGTTTTACCATTTCAAACAAATAATTATCGCCAGTTGACCTTAACAATAAACTACGCAATCAAATTAGCAGTTATTTTATATTCGCCAAAAATATTTGTCATATTCACTTTCCGGTTTGATTATCCATGCGACTAGTTAATGAAACTTGAAAGAGCGATCGAAGATTTCATGGGAGGTGTTAACGCATTTCGTTAAGTAGTTGCATACATTCAAGAGTGGAAGAAGCTACACGTAATATTTCTGTACATTGTAGTCAATTTCAAATGTATTGAACATGTTGAATTGTTTCTAAGCGTCAAGTTTATATAAGCAAATTAGTTGCTTTATGAAATTGTTTATTTTGCATGATACTGTAACGAATATTGCACCACCTGCCGAAGTCGCTGCGCGTGGATTGCGTCACCTGCCGCCGCCACTCCCCTTCCCCCGAACTAGACGGTTCCGGACAATCCGCGAGCCGCGGAGAAACGCCGAGAATGAGCCAGGTGCCTCGAGACAAGCGCCGGGCAGGTATAAATACGCGCTGCCGGCGGCCGCGAGTTCAGTGAGAAGAGAGTTACAGAAGTCAGTCAGAGTTAGCAGAAGTGAGCAGTAAGACGTCAGTCCGTCAATGTGTCCAAGTGAAAGCTGTGCTGTGAAGTGTGCATTGCGGTGAAGAGTGGTGCAGTGGTTGAACAGCAGTCAGCAGTCTGAAGTCTGCAGTGGAAGCTGAGCTGTGAAGGGGTGCATCGCGGTAAGCAGTGGTGCAGTGGGGAAACAGCAGTCAGCAGTTTGAAGTCTGCAGTGGAAGCTGAGCTGTGAAGTGGGCATCGCGGTAAACAGCAGTGCAGTGGACCCTGGTGTGCGCAGTGAAGTGTGGTCTGCGCCAGGAATTGTGGTCTGCGCAGGGGAATTGTGGTCTGTGCAGGGAATTAGGGTCAAGTGTAGTGGACCGTGGACAGTGCATGGACTGACTGATACTGTAGAAGAAGAGAACTGTTTAAATAAATAGGGTGTAAGAAGAGAACTGTTTAAATAAATAGGGTGTAAGAAGCGAACTGTGTAAATAAATCAAGAGAACGGAGTCGTGTGTAACAGTGTAAATAATTAAGTGTAATATATCTGTAAATAGACCAAGTAGTTTTTAGTGTCAGTAGATTTTAGTGTTTAGTTGTTCCCGAATAAAACGTAATTGTTTAAATATTGAGTCGGTTTAAATTCACCACGAGAAACGTTACAATTGGTGTCAGGTGTGTGGGGTTTGTGTGTGTTTAAATCAGAATAACGTGTGGTGAATTAAAACCTTAATAAAAATGGATTTCACAAAATCCTTACGGGAACTGAAAGTAACCGAGTTGAAGATGGAGTTAGAAGACAGGGATCTGGAGACCACCGGAACGAAAGCAATATTACAAGAACGTCTTGCTAACGCGTTGAAGGCAGCAGGAGAGGATCCAGAGAGTTTTCGCTTCGAGATGTGTTACGGGGGTATCTGTGTCCGAGCATTCGTAACAGAATGGGGGAAAAAATGGAAGGAAGCTGACACAACGTCAGAAGAAAAACTGACAGAAAATTCCAGAATTTCGGAAGAAAAGGTGTCAGAAAACCTGGAACAACAGATAACGCCGAATAATACATTGGTTAGAGAAGAAATCGAGGAGATAATTTTAAAGAACGAAGAGAAGGTTGACAAAATTGAAGAAGAATTTCTGAAGAGCGAGGAAAAATTACTAAATCCACAAGAAGCGGCAGCGAAAGAAGAAGAAGCGGCAGCGAAAGAAGAAGAAGCGGCAGCGAAAGAAGAAGAAGCGGCAGCAAAAGAAGAAGAAGCGGCAGCAAAAGAAGAAGAAGCGGCAGCAAAAGAAGAAGAAGAAGCGGCAGCAAAAGAAGAAGAAGCGGCAGCAAAAGAAGAAGAAGCGGCAGCAAAAGAAGAAGAAGCGGCAGCAAAAGAAGAAGAAGCGGCAGCAAAAGAAGAAGAAGAAGCAGCAAAAGAAGAAGAAGAAGAAGAAGAAGCAAAAGAAGAAGAAGAAGCAAAAGAAGAAGAAGCAGCAGCAAAAGAAGAAGAAGAAGCAGGAAAAGAAGAAGAAGAAGAAGAAGCAGCAAAAGAAGAAGAAGAAGAAGAAGAAGCAGCAAAAGAAGAAGAAGAAGAAGAAGAAGCAGCAAAAGAAGAAGAAGAAGCAGCAAAAGAAGAAGAAGAAGCAGCAAAAGAAGAAGAAGAAGCAGCAAAAGAAGAAGAAGAAGCAGCAAAAGAAGAAGAAGAAGCAGCAAAAGAAGAAGAAGAAGCAGCAAAAGAAGAAGAAGCAGCAAAAGAAGAAGAAGAAGCAGCAAAAGAAGAAGAAGAAGCAGCAAAAGAAGAAGAAGAAGCAGCAAAAGAAGAAGCGGCAGCGAAAGAAGAAGCGGCAGCGAAAGAAGAAGCGGCAGCGAAAGAAGAAGCGGCAGCGAAAGAAGAAGCGGCAGCGAAAGAAGCAGCAGCAGCGAAAGAAGAAGCAGCAGCGAAAGAAGAAGCAGCAAAAGAAAAATCAGAAGTAGAAAAAGAAGTTTTTAAACGAGTTGTAGAAAATAAAGATGGCTCTCAAAAGAGGAGAAATGATTTTGTCTACCGAATTGAAAGGTTCCAGTATGAAAACACGCGGGTCATCCATTCCAGTCGGCTGGCCCTGTACGCGGGAGGTAATGAAAATGACGGAGAAGTCACCACAGGAGTTTGTGAGTTGGACATGAAAATGTTCACTTTTGACGAGTTTATGTCTCATAATGGCGGAAATGATATGGCGCGTTGTGGTGTGGCAATGGAGGTGCAACACGATCTGTTTATGGTACCCCAGGAATATTCATTTGCGCATTGTGTTGCCCAGGATCTGGATATGACCAGAGGTGTTACTGCTGTATTCGGAAGAAAATACAAGAGAATGGAGGAATTGGAGAACCTGCGACCGGATATTGGGAATGACCTGCTTCTCCGCGACGTGAGTAAAGATGTGTATTTTGTAATCACGAAAAGGAAGTCACATCGCAAGGCCACCTTCAGAATCTTGGGAAAACTCTGCTTGAGTTACGCCAACAATATCTGCATGATTTCACTAAACGCGATCCGGGACGGATCGCATCTAAGGAGGGGGCAATGTAACGAATATTGCACCACCTGCCGAAGTCGCTGCGCGTGGATTGCGTCACCTGCCGCCGCCACTCCCCTTCCCCCGAACTAGACGGTTCCGGACAATCCGCGAGCCGCGGAGAAACGCCGAGAATGAGCCAGGTGCCTCGAGACAAGCGCCGGGCAGGTATAAATACGCGCTGCCGGCGGCCGCGAGTTCAGTGAGAAGAGAGTTACAGAAGTCAGTCAGAGTTAGCAGAAGTGAGCAGTAAGACGTCAGTCCGTCAATGTGTCCAAGTGAAAGCTGTGCTGTGAAGTGTGCATTGCGGTGAAGAGTGGTGCAGTGGTTGAACAGCAGTCAGCAGTCTGAAGTCTGCAGTGGAAGCTGAGCTGTGAAGGGGTGCATCGCGGTAAGCAGTGGTGCAGTGGGGAAACAGCAGTCAGCAGTTTGAAGTCTGCAGTGGAAGCTGAGCTGTGAAGTGGGCATCGCGGTAAACAGCAGTGCAGTGGACCCTGGTGTGCGCAGTGAAGTGTGGTCTGCGCCAGGAATTGTGGTCTGCGCAGGGGAATTGTGGTCTGTGCAGGGAATTAGGGTCAAGTGTAGTGGACCGTGGACAGTGCATGGACTGACTGATACTGTAGAAGAAGAGAACTGTTTAAATAAATAGGGTGTAAGAAGAGAACTGTTTAAATAAATAGGGTGTAAGAAGCGAACTGTGTAAATAAATCAAGAGAACGGAGTCGTGTGTAACAGTGTAAATAATTAAGTGTAATATATCTGTAAATAGACCAAGTAGTTTTTAGTGTCAGTAGATTTTAGTGTATAATTGTACACGAATAAACCTTGTTTGTTTAAACAATATTTCGTTGGTTTTAATTCACCACGGAGAAACGTTACAATACTTATTATTTGAGATCCCTCCTGACGTGTCTCTTTGGATGATCTACACAGTGACGACATGGAAAATGTGATAAAACAGGGAGAATAAAAAGAAAGAAAATAAAAAAAAGAAACGACGAAATAGTAAACCAGCAATAATCATATATCATATCTTACTTCTAAATATAATTTAAGATGAACTATTAAAAAAATACTTTTAGAGATTAATTATTATCTTCATTTTACTTTTTATAACGGATACGATGCAGACCTTCTTCTGTCCATTGCATCAGAAGATTCAGTAAAATGCAAAGAAATGAAGCCCCTCAAAAATAATGACAAGAGGAGAAGGTATTGAAAGTGAAGTGTCAATGGTTAATGAAGTGCTTGTTACGTCACGATGAAAATATCACAACAAAAACATGAGCTGTGAGAAAATGTTGTTGAGATATTCGCATGAAGCATTCTTTCAGAGAATTGCAAGTCAGCGGGATTCATTACAAAACTCTTGGTACCTGATCAATATAAGCTGCATACTTTATAAACGGACAACAAAGATTTGCACTCTGTTACAGTCTCCGCATGACTCCAAGATATATTTACTTATTCTTTAAGTTCGAAAACAAACTCAAAGAACGTCCTTCAACGGCCGATGGAGCAATTCGGGAGCCCGAGCACGTGCACCGCCGCCACAATTACAGCCCCCCAGCATTCCGGCGATCGGAGCCATCCGTCCCTCGGCGGCAAGAGGAACAGCGACATCCGAACGTTGTTGACACAGACCTTAGCGCAGCCGGTGATATATAGACGGCGCGCTTTGCAGATGACGAGACATCGACCGGACGGGCGGCGCATCGACTTGCAAATGCCGAGGACCTTCGCTCACGCGCACCGCCCGTCTGTTGTTTCACGTCATCGAAGCACGGACCTCCCGGCTCTCCTTTTCTTCCCCAGCACACAAGAGGCCCCTTCACTCAGCCCGATGTGTTTGTTTAATGACGCAAAGGGAGGGCTTGCGTAATACCAAAAAGACGCGTAAGCAATGCTTAACCAGCAGCGCACACAATATTTACGTCGTTTAAATTGTCCTTATTACACGGCGGGCAGACCGGTTCCCGTTGGGCGCCGGTTTATTTATGGCCCCGAACCGCTTATCCCCGCGCCGATAAGGCAACAAAACGCGAGATTTACTGTTCCGCCGCTTCGTCCAGGGGCCGCCCAGCAGATCGCGAGCGTTCGCGGATAGGAGTCGAGACAAGGCGGCGTCCAGACACGACTTCGGATATCTGAACCCAAGGTTTTGCTGTTGGTAGAGTGCTTTCAGCACTGTCCCGGGCAAACCTGGCACTATTGTACGATGTATTGCCTCATTTAATCATGTAGAGACAAGTAGTAGTCAAAGTGAATACTGGCGTCACTGAGAACGTGAGAGATGAAATGTGGATAATCGCGTTTTGAGAAACACGGACCTCAGAGAAATGCGATTACGTTTTGGATTTGGCAATGGTCACCTTCATTTTTATAAAAAGAATAAATAATAATGTAATCTCTTGATAAGGAAATATTACCACTGGACAAATATATTTTAAAATGATTGATTGGCACCAATTATTGCTCAAATCGAGAGGAATTTATTTATTCGAATGATAAACTAAATTAATGAATAGAATTGACTGTTCTCTGGATTCAGGATATCATGTCTAATATATTATCGACCTTGCACACATATTTTTAACCCCAAAATTCCAAGACATCTTCACTGCTTGTTATTTGGATAATAAGTAAAAGTGATTTGTTACATTCCAAATGAAACAAACAAAATAAAACTTTTTAAGTGGACATTATTTACAGAAGTGGTAACGACCTTTCGACTTTTACGATCCGTGTGTCGAGAAGTCAGGGTGATAGAACAGTTTTAAGGTAAGTGCCGGTGATAAATGAACGATTATCTTGAAGATGTATGTAAGAAGTAAGTTTTCCCAAATTTTCTTGACCATTAATCATTTTGTTTTGTCATCAAATGAATTAACAAAAGAAGGAATCTAGGTAATGGAACAAAAATGTTATTACTTCGATAAACATCCCATGATATTTCTAAAACTGAACTGTAATCGGCTTACATCACCACGACTTTAGTTCCTCTATATCTCTTCTACATCAGACAGAGGGCGGGGTCGTGGCACTATTCTATTTTCTACAACTAGCAACTTTTCCATCACGACCTCGTGATGACCACCGCGCAAGTCGCCGAGGCTGTGCGGCGCGCGGTGCGGTACTCGCGCGGTGGGCGGCGGGCGCGCGCGCTGGCCCGCAGCGACGCGGCGGCGGCGGCGGCGGCGGCGGCGGCGCGGCCCGGGGTCAAGGTTGGCACGCGCCCGGCGGGCATCGGCCGCGCCGCGCCGCGCAGCGCAGCGCAGCGCAGCTTCCGCCTGCGGCCCCCGGCAGCGCTGCGGGCCACGCGGCGCCGGACCTCCCCCTCCCCCTCGCCACGTCGCTCGGGAGACGAAGCAAAGGAGTAAACAAGAAAGAAGGGAGGATATTCGATATTCAGAACGTTTCAGGCTTTCCGCGTAATGCGAAGAGGCTGTTCTAAATTTAAAAATGTTAAATTAAATTTAGTGGATTGTAACGTGCGGTAGTGTAGTGTTATTTCAATAAACAACTATTCGTTTTGTATTCCGAGTTTCTTTCGAAACTGTTTTCAACTTGATTCTGTTGAGAGGCATTTCTTGTTCGTGTCAATTTTTTATCGTTTTCGGCGACCCGTTAGTTTCTACTTCTACATTTAACTTTGTTGCCTAATTCTGTTTCTTTCGAACTGTTTGTTCTCGTCCCATTACGTTTCCAGTCCGTTACCCTACTTCTCCATTGCATTCTTCGCATTCTTTCCGCTCCCACTAATTTCTTACGGAAACTGTATTTCCTCACATTTTTAACCATATAAATATTATTGTTATATCCATTAAAACAATACAATAGAAAAAATGAATTTTGTATCCAGTTAAATTATATTTTTAAAATGTTTGGCTTCGTGAATTCCCTTTGAGTCTAAAGAAACATGGTCATAGTGACTCATTTTTGCAAATTTAATAACAAATCTCGGAATATTTTCTGAAAGTGTTGGAGAATTTGTATGTCGACGTATTTCCATATATCCCCAGAACATCTTTTTCTTCACGCCCGTCTGTTATTGTCATGTCCTTACTTTCCGCGTCAGTCATTTACTCTGCGCGCCCGCATTTTGGGAGAAGGCCCACTCCAAGGGCATCGCGCTGATGCCAACATTGCGGTGAGACGTTAACGGCAGCGCCCCCCCCCACCACCACCACCACGCCTCCGCCGGCGCCGCCGCGTCGCATGGGGCGAAACGACCGGTCGCTCCCCGGCGCAGACCAGCCATCGGCCTTGGAACTGGGGCGGTTCAGTTGCCGCGGTCGTTAAAGCAGTCGCTGCCAAAGTTGTTCCCTGGAGCTTTGGCAGCGATTCAGGGCAAAGGTCGCGAAAGGAAAACATTGCGACTGCGTGGAAGGGGGGTGCTTGGGATTACGTCCTTCCATAAATTATGTTGTAAAACCCTGTTCCATGAAAAGGAGATAGTATTCTTTGTAAAGAAATATTCATTGAAATGATACATGGTCAACAATTTAAAAAATAAACAAAATACAGCATTAATAATTGTAGATGATTGTGGAGAGGTCAAACATATATTCGTAACATAACTTTGCGAATCGATTCCCTTCGTAGGAATTGGAACTGTTTGCTAAATCTGGAGGAATCGAATATTCGAAGGCGTAATATTATTGCTTCACTCTCGCTCGCTTGCTTCACAATTTCTTAACATCTTTATGGAACAATATGAACGCAGTTGTGTTTTTGATAGACTTATCATTTCTACAGCAACATGTCAACACTCCAGAATACCAGTCGGAATTATTTATTATAAAAATATGGTAACTCAAAACAATAACCTAGTAGGATATTTCTGCAGTAAAGTTATTAAGTTCCTTGCCTTTAAAGTTAAATTTCATTACTGCCATCATGTAGCGTAGAAATAACAAATTCAATCTGATAAGCAAATATTTGATAGAATCTAATTAACACACTAAATTCAACCGTTTCCCCCATGCATTTTTCTTTCTGAAAAAAATTGTCTTCTCCCGGAAGTCTAGTATTGTTAATTATTAAATTAAGATGTTTCTTGATGATAACAAAGTCAAATATATATATATATATATATATATATATATATATATATATATATATATAATCATACACAGCGTGTTGAACGATTATCAACTACTACGCGCCTCGTCTCATACGCTATGCCAGCGCCCGGCGAATGGGATTTGTTTAGCACGGCAGAACAAGAACGAGTGGAATACTAAAGATTAACCGCAAACAGTAGAAATTGCTGTTTCTACTGTTCTACAAGTTACACCAACCCACAATATCTATTTAGGACTCTGTTATACTAGCATAGTTATTTACTGGATATATACACAAGCATTATACACCATACAATATTGGAACTATGTTTAAAAGCAATTAACAACAATCAATTTAAAACTATTTTTAATACTTAAAAGATGGTTGTGTTAACTGTAAGTATTCCAATTGCATGTTAATTAAAATATAATTATTAAAGCAGTAGCAACGCGCATGTTGAGAACTCAGAGGTAAGTGACGACATTTTTTTCTATTCACATCACTTGTTATCTACAGTTGCTAATGTTAAAAGAGCACCAAGAAAATAATAAAGTGTAGATATTTCGATTGCTAATCATAACAGAATAGCACCATTACGAAAATTGAATAATATTTAACAACTAATTCACACTCAAGCCATAACTTTGGCTTCTCTGAAGAGAAGAGACATAGGGTCTTCGACCTACCCTGACCTCTCCGAGTCGAAAACTGGAGAGAGCATTAACCCCTGACCGCAGTGCAAATATATAAAACGGATAAAGCCCTGAACGTAAAACTCTTACGTACCAGTCTGGCCACTCTCGGAACACGTGTCCCAAAACACAGCAATCACTGCCAAAACGAAACTTTAAAATCACCCTGCACGCATTCCTATTCCGCGAGACAGCGCGTTACATAAAGCGAGATGTTATAAAATACTCGAGCACAGGGAGAGTAATGGTAAATTCTAATTAACCTTGCGATGCTCTGCGAGCGGGCGGCCCGCACTGGCAGAGTTACTGCTTCACATCTCATTCCGGGCAGACACACGACTTAACGGCAGAAATTTATTGCGCGCTGGTTCCGTTGACATTCGGTTAAGCCCCGCGCGACGCGGGTGAAATACGCCGGGGTGCTCCGCGGCAAGGTTGCGCCCGCGCGCCGCCCCGGGTCGCGCGCAGTGCAAGACGCCCGCCTCCTCCCCCTGCCCCGGGCGGAGATCGCGTCTTATGTCATCTACTCAGTTCTTGAACAACGTTGAAGGTTTTAGGCTTTCCCGCTACATTTCAAAGAACTGGCACTCTTATCTCAGGAATCATGTACAAACTTGTACTCACTAATAAGGAAAAATATAAAAGTGATCTTGTATTTGTTAATTCTGGTAACTGGACTGGGAGAAGGACCAAAACTGATATTCACTCAGTGAACGAAAATACTCGATTGTAATCTCGAAGGTGGTCCATTAACACTAGATAAATAGTTGGGATGAACGCAGACATTATCAGCGGCCAGATTCGGTTGGCTCTGATTGATCCTTTATATGATTTCCTACACGCAAAAATATTGTTGAAGAACGATGTAATATATCTTTATCCCACGAGCTTTTCTTCTCCGTTTTACCTTTATATAATCCTACATACACACACAGACACACACTTTGCATACACCACGCCATCACACGCAGAACACTACCTCACGACGGGAAATCAGTAAGAGAGCTTAGACTGCATTACTGCAACACGATGATGACCTGCCTACGAGTGAGACCTGAAGAGGAAATGCCTGTAGTTCACTGACACATTTCAGCATGAAACATGTTTCACCACAAACACAAAAATATTCAATACATTAAATGCGATTGAAGAGACCGATAGTAACAACTGCACGATTCTCTGTCCTTCTTAGCACGGTTATCCACCCAATCTAGCCTCCACGCCTTCCAAACCTCTAAAATCACCAGCAACTTCGGCAGACCCGCCCGCTGCTGTCATTCGTCAGACCCTTGAGACCTCAGAGTTTCTACTTCCTCCTGTCACTTCCAGGCCGCTACTATGCTCGTACACTTATGTTGCCGTCATATTTGATACGACCTTCCTTCCCCTCACCCTCACCCTCCATTCAACAGCCCCTGTTAATCTGCCACCGACGCTCCCACGTCTGCATTTTCCTGGCATCTCAGCAACCTTGGAAGTTCCACTTGCTTGCGTCACATTTTCTTCTACCGCAGTCTGATAAAGTAAGGAAAATGATTGGTGTGAAATTTAATCCACAGAACAATGTAAAGTGATTAGCATGATTTAAAACTTAAAATAAACCTCAACAATGGATAAATTATGTTCATTTTATTAAAATGTATTTAAAATGAACATAAAACAAACTAAATAATTTGTCAATGCAAAAGAAATATTCTGATTTTGCTCTTTCTTCAGAGTTGCAATATTTCCTTAACAAAGAAAGACTGCTCAGAACATATCGAAAATAAAACCGTCTATCAAATCAACGTGTCAATAGGATGTAAGAGAATAAAATGTCAACAACAACCAACATGTCGCCATCCTAGATATTGCCCATAGACAGTTAGCTTTTTACTCTTTTATGGGTGTCTGTATCTGGTGCCGCTCTTCTCTATACCTCGGTCATTTTACAGAAACATGTAGGAACATTAAGAAAAAAATAATTCTTGCAACGTTTTTTTTTTTTCATATTATCAGGTAAGAGGGGGTAGATCCCAAAAATCATAAAAAGCACATTTTTTAGTACTATATATGACGATTCAAAGACAAGTTAACGTGATAAGAAATGGAGGAAATTACAGTTCCCCTAGATGACAGGAAGCTTTGATGTTAGTAAGAAAATTTATGAACATTTATCATTACATAATATCTTACAAAAATCTAATTACAAATTTGTACGCTGTCTTACACCCGTACATCTTACATTGAACTGATCTGATTGAAAATGATGACAAATATGAAAGTGTTGCCTTCAACAAATTTTATGGATGACGACTCTTAAAACGGCAATGTAAATAACATATTTGAAACCATAACTAATAATTATTAAAACATTATAACGACACGTATGTCAGATGGAAAAATTGAATGGTCACATAGTGATGATGCTCATACACTAACGAGAAAAAAAAAAAAATCGAACAAAGACTTTAGGTAACCGACTCACAGAACCAGGCCTCATTCGCGAACCAATCGTTCACTGGATGCAAGGCCCGCAAACTTCATTACGATAAATCCAAGAAGCATTGCGCAACACCGAGGATTTGTCAACGGGAACAACTCTTCTGATAACGCAATAACACCTCATCAACACGTACAGTGCGTAAGGCGACCCGAATGGGCAAACAAGAGGCCGGGGCTCAGTCGCGCCCCTTATCACGGCGCGTAGTGCTGGGCGCGCCACGCGGGCGGCGGCAGAGCTTCGCGCGACGCCATGGAGGAGCCACGGAGCGACGCGGAGGCGGCGGCGCCGGCGGCGGCGGGGGCGGCGGGGGCGGCGGGGGCGGCGCGGTCGCGCGTCAGCTCGGGGGACCTGCCGTTCATCGACGCCGTCGAGGACCAGGACTGCGGGCGCCGGAGCCGCCCTCCCAGCCGGGCGGAGGACGGGTCGCGCCGCCCCAGCCGCTCCCCGGCGCCCCCGCGCGGCGAGGGCCGCGCGTCGCGGCGCTCCAGCCGCGCCACCGACGGCGAGGACGAGGCGCCCGGCTCGCGTCGCCCCAGCCGCTCGCACGCGCCCGCGCGGGGCGATGACCGCGCGTCGCGGCGCTCCAGCCGCGCCACGGACGGGGAGGACGAGCGCCCGGGGTCGCGGCGCCCCAGCCGCTCGCCGGCGCCCGCCCCGGAGGGCGACCCCGCGCCCGACGCCGGCGCCCGCCCGCCCAGCCGCCGCGGCAGCACCGCCCCCGGCAGCCGGCAGGCGTCGCGCCGCGGCAGCCGCGCCTTCCTGGACGTGGACTACGACGGCCGGCGCCGCTCGTCGTCCCGGAGGGGCAGCCACTCCGTCGACCTCGCTGAGGTGCGTGCGGGACTTGCAATTAGGCACAAAGCGGTCGGTGGCTTCTGCGGCCCAAGTCTGCGAGTAGTTTTCGCGACCTGTCGATGGTCAACGCTTCGATTCTTATCCTCAGAACAGGGCTTAATTTCTGGCGGAACGCGACGGAACGGCGTTCCGTTACCTCAGGAATATTTATTAAATTCTATTATAAATACATATCTATTTATAATAAATTAAAACTTAATTTGGGGTGCGTTCCGGAACATTTATTTTTAATCAAGCACTGCGTCAGAACTTTCTGCAGGGCTGTCTCGCTCAATTTGGAAACGATGCTGTTTCTCAAAGGCACCAGTTTGAGTTACTCTCAAAGTAATTTTTTAATTTACTGAATTCATGTACATATGTATAGTAGTTCTTGACTAGCAGTTACTTTGTTTGCAGTCTTCGCGGTTCCTTGTATCTCATCAAAAAATCTTGTACAGTTCCTAGAAGAGCTGGTCAAGTTGGAGCAGACGGATGTGGTTAAAGCCAGGCTCATAACCAGAAATAGCTTACTATAATCTAATGGAAAGAACGAAAGATCTCACTAGAGTAAGAAAATGTAAGTCAATTTATAACACCCAATTTAAACTATTCCTCCTCGTCCGAAAACATCGAAATCGAGGGTTAAAAAACTCAAATGTTTCAAAATCTGTCTAACATGTTTTCTTTCCCTGCGATTGAATTATGTCTTTACCTTCCTCGCTTCCTAAATGAAAGTTTCAGGTTTTCAATACCATCAAGTAAATTCTTCATTTTATGGAATGTCTATGATAATATTGACCCGCCTCGTGGCCATCAATAACTTCAGTAATGTAACTTGAGAGTAACGTTACAAACGATCTTCAATTGCATATTTCTCTTGTAAAGGAGAGGAGTTCAGAAGGTCATCAAAATATCATTCACTCGTTTTTTCTACAAGAATGAATCATTTTGTAGAGATACAATATCATCAGTTTCTAATTTACTACGTTTTTAAACAATTTAAATAATCTATATATTTTTTCTCTAAAAAGTTCTCTATTTAATATTCGTCTGGTCATAGAAATTAGACGCAAGTGTATCGATCAATTTTAAATACAAAACTACACGCAGTGAATCAAAATTAAATTTACATGAAGACATTTTGTACATCCCAGATGATTATAGAGCGACTCGACTCATTGATTCCGTTAAATTAATTCTTTTAAACCTCTATCTCTGAAAAATCACACTGAATCTCATCTAGAGTTGGGCAAACAGTATCGAATAATGTGTTGTATGAAGGAATGAAGCAAAACCCCTTACAGAGGGTAATTTGTTTTTCCCCCTTACGATAATCAACCGCATATCACGCAAGTACAATAACGAGGAGAGCTTAGTAGGAGCGTGTGGATTATTATTCGTTTATTCGGACGTATCTTGACGAATTATTTGACTTTCCTTTTGACGAACCTAGCACAAATTCTTTCCTCACCTTTGTCCTCTTTTTACACACACTCACAGTTAGAGGTCGAGGGTTCAGAGCTTGTCTAGGATAGGCGAAAAAACACGCAAGTCGACGTGCAGATGTGTGCGGAATATCATATTCCAGCGCAGGAGGAATACTGCCACTTCTCGAGATATACCATGCACTACACTCACGGGACTACGACATCACCCATTCACGCGTTGGGAAGTTAACATTTTCTCACTGTTTATGTAATGACTCTGACCGCTAGATCCTAGGGTTCGAGTCCCGACAATGGCAGGATTTTCGACACTAGCTAGATCGAGTTCGTCCGCTGGCCGGCTGTTCTGATCGCTAGTTTTCCGTGATTTCTCCGGTCAACAATAGGCGAATGCCGGAGTATTATCCTCAAACGGGTCTCAGACCGCGTGCGATCTCTCTTTCTCCCTTCTTGTCCTATTTGTACCTACACTAGTATTCACTATACTACCGCACATGTCGGGAGTTTAGAGTTTTGTTCGGCTGGGGAGGGGCCCCAGTGGGAGATACCAGGTTGGAGAAAATAGCAAGGCGACGTGTAGGTCGGCGCCGGATCTCGCCATTCAGTGGGGGGGGAAGATCACCGCCACCTTCCGCTATACAAACTGGTTCGGGACTAATGACGTGAGCAGTTGACGCAACCGCCAACTAATCAAGAGCCCGCGCGGCCGGTGCGCAGGTGGTGATGTCGGAGCTGCGCCGGCCGACGCGTCGCAGCAGCCGCGCCATCGCGCTGGAGCTGGGCGAGATCGTGAGCATGGAGGTGCGGCGCGAGTCGCGCGCGGGCAGCCGGGGCAGCACCGTGGAGGAGGTGCGCGCGCAGGTGCGGCGCCAGTCGCTGACGGCGCGCGGCGCCCGCCCCAGCCTGCTCACGCAGCGCGGCAGCCGCGCCGCCACCAGCGACGACGAGGACGACCTCGACTACTACGGCGACGAGCGCTACCCCAAGGACGAGTACGACGACGACGACGACGAGGGCAACTCGGAGACGGACGACGCCAGCGCCTCCCAGCGCAGCGGCCCCGGCCAGCTGGAGCAGGGCTCGCGCATCCCGCAGTACGTCGCCGCCATTGTCGGTAGGTCGCACTTTCCCTATCCCACTCTCTCTCATTCTTCCTCTCTCTATTTCTGTCCATTTGTCTCTCTATCTCAGTTTCACCCTCTTTAAATCATCCTCTTCTCTCTGATGCTTTATCTCTGGCACTCTTCCTCGACCCCTCTCCCTCTGTCTCTCTTTTCTTTTCTGTGTCTCCCTCAGTCGCTCTGAATATTTCTGTTGCTCTCTCTACCCTCTTCTACCTCTCCCCCTTCTCTCTCTCTCTCTCTCTCTCTCTCTCTCTCTCTCTCTCTCTCTCTCTCTCTCTCTCCCTGAACACTCCATCTACGCATAGTACCGGTAGAATATTTGGGCGACACAAGATCATTTTCGAGGAGATGTTCCTTCTATTCAGTTTCGGGTCGCCCGTCCTCTTCTTAGCACCAATAGCAAACATGCGATAACAACCATGCGAAAACCCAACGCCGGAAGCCTGGACGGCCTTCATCGGGCGACGCCCCGGCGAAGACAGACGGCTTCCGCGCACGGAGAGGAAATGGCCAATTCGATGTACCGAAAGGGTAAATGGGGCAGCGAGGGAGATGGCGTGCCGAGAGTGAAGTGACCTTGAGGCACCCACATTAGTTCTTAGTACTTTAGTGTTTGGAGGTCACAGACAAGGAAATGGTGCACTGACATTGCTTTTGATATTTTCTTGCCTTAGCGCAAATTATTAATCTCAGTGCTTGTGCAGATCTTTGTTGTGCAGAATACACCACGTTTATGGTTGATGTACAAAAATATCAACAACCCTCCGAAAAAATGAAAATAAAATGTTCTTTACAAACATTTATAAAATTGTAAAGAAATATTATAACATTAAATTCCATTTTGTTCTAAGACACACTTACTGTACTCGGGTGAAACGTCTCAGTTCAATGCTCATTGATACGATGAATGGAATTCAGCAATACTCACCTGAAACAAAGAAAAATAATATTAAACAATCACTTTGGCGTAATATAGCAAATTGTAAAGAAAATCAGAGGAAATGTGAATTTTACTTATAACATTTTATCTTTTGGACATTTAAGTACCTTTCTTTCTACAGAACAAAATAAAATTTTAACTACTTCACAAAGTAATTTAAAACAACTGAACTGTGTCACCAGTTTATAGGAACACAAATTGATAATCTTTTTGTTTTGTTTTAAAGGCAAACATTAGTCAAGACTCAATATAAGCATCCAATACACATATTATGAATTCAAGACAGTCGTATTTCAGAAGCAGTAATACTCCTATTCGACCTATACAACTTTCAGTGTTAATAAGTGTTTACATAGCCATATTTCGACGAATCACGATTTTTTCACGAATCCACCTTATATTATGCTAGTTTATGTAGCAGGATGTATTCAAACATCCAAAATTCCCTGGATGAAGGAGGAAGGAATGGGAGCAGCAGTTCGCTTGAGGCGCGGCCGCTGAAAGTGTCTTGCTCCGCAGTGAACCTGGCGTCGTTCTGCAACGGCGTGACGTTCGGGTGGCCGTCGGTGGCGCTGCCGCTGCTGCAGTCGCGCATGTCCCCCGTCGAGGGCTCTCCGCTGGACGACGAGGAGTCCTCGTGGCTGGCGTCCACCATCGCCATCTCGGCCTGCCTCTCCACGCCCTTCTGGCTCATGCTGAACGACCGCTACGGCCGCAAGACCACGGGCTACCTGGTGGCGCTGGCGTTCGCGCTGCACTGGATCGTGCTGGGGGTGACCCGCAACGCCGTCTGCCTGTACACGGCGCGCGCGCTCGGCGGCCTGGGCACCGCCGGCTGCTTCGCCGTCTGCCCCACCTACGCCAAGGAGATCTCCGAGGACGCCATCCGCGGCACCCTCGGCATCGTCTTCACCATCATGTTCAACCTGGGCGTCCTCGTGGCGTACGGCGTGGGGGCGGCCGTCTCCTACAAGGGCGTCAACATCCTCGGCATGTCCTTCGTGCTGCTGTTCGTCATCTCCTTCTGGCAGCTGCCGGAGACGCCCGTGCACCTCCTGGCCAAGGGACGGAACTACCGCGCGGCGCGCTCGCTCCAGTGGCTGAGAGGCAAGGGCGCCGACATCATGGACGAACTTACCATGCTGCGGAAGGCGAACAAGAGGCGCAGGCAGGAAGGGGATGCCACGCTCTTCGAAGTCCTGAGTGACCGAGCGTCTTTCAAAGGCATCATCATCACCTCCGTACTGTGCGCCAATCAACCCATGTGCGGCATCGCTGTAGTTCTCAGTTACACCGTCAATATATTCATGGATGCCGGTGTCAATATTTCTCCTTACATGGCCACGATCATTGTAGGGGTGCTGTTGGTCATCAGTTCGTACGGTGCGTCCCATATGGTGGATCGTGCAGGCAGGAAGATAATGCTCTTGATATCTAATGTAGGACTTGCGATATGTCTCGGGGCTCTGGGTCTATACTTCTTCATCAAGCACCTGGGCATTGACACCGACTCCCTTCATCTCGGTTGGCTCCCTATTGCAAGTCTCTCATTGTTTGTAGTTTTTGTTTCCCTGGGAGTGGCTCCATTGCCTTTCGTTATAATTACGGAGATATTTCTCCCCCAAGCACAACGAATAGCTTCCACAGTGGGTTATATTATCATTTGGGGCTTGACCTTCATTTGCATGAAATTCTTCACAAATATCGCGAACGCGGTGGGTTTGTTCTCTTGTTACTGGATTTTTGCCGCATATTGTGTGTTGATGTGTGCATTTGTGCAAATATACGTTCCCGAAACGAAAGGTAGATCTCTGGATAGCATTTTAGATGAACTGTCTGGCGAAGAAAAGCCGCTTCTCATTGTGCAAGATAAAGAGCGAAATAATTATGGTGTTTGAAACAAGACTGTCAAAACGTTTATGATATTAAAATAATAATATTTGTAGTATCTAAGGGACTTTGAAACATCATTCTAGCATCTAGCTTTTACTTTTATGGAAGACTGAAATTAATTGGAAATATATTTCAAAGACTACTGAATGAGAAAACCAGTATACTGTCAATACATAATTTCAGTAAGCAATAATTTTGTACAGCAAAGGACGAAAGGAAATATTATTTGCTTTTTACATTGTTTATCTCTCGAAGGCAAGAGAAAAGAAAAATGAAAGTATTATGCCTGAAAAGAAAAGAGAAAATGTGAGAGAAATTACTTTAAGGTTATTTCTCTTTCAGTTAACCTGATGATTAGAGGAACTTAAAAAAATAATGTGGCCAACACTGCCAATTGACAACTTGCAAAAATATATACATCACTCTAGTTTACGATGACGCAGAATATAGCTGTGGTAAATTAAATTAAAATCACGATTATTTGGATTTTTTGAGAAATTGAAAAAAATGCCTTTGTTTCTGCCCTAAAAGAAATATAATTCACAACAAGCCATCGCGTTTTTAACACTTTGACATTTATAACTGAATGCAATATGTTATCTGAAGAATAAAATATACTTGAATAAAATTCGGTTCATGAAATGTCTCGTTTGAATTCAAATTATGTTGTATTAACACACCACTTTAATGGCGAACTCACCAGTGCCTATGTAAAATGACTGAATAAAATTAGAGATATGTTCATTGAATGAAAACGTATTCACATGTGCCGCGAAGAGAAGGATCTCTTGAAGTGATATGATGGGAAACACGTTATTTTTTAATCCTGAGAAAGCTACGATGTAAAGAAACCGTAGTCCACCTTGGAGTCTTGGAAAATAAAGAAATTCCCGCATTTGAAATTCGGTCTTAAATATAACATTTAATGGATAGGTTGAGGTCTGGCAAGGTTCATGATTCAGAGAAATACATATAAAACAGTAAATGTGTAGCAATATCAGTTTCATCACACATTCCCTCTTACGTTTGTTTTCCAAAATTACATAACCAACGGCAATCGCGACCGAGTGCACAAAACGGGGCCGGATGAAACGGGTAAAACGGCCGCTGGAGCGTCCGATTCGCAACCTCGCGAAGCGCCCGCCGCTTTCCCTCTGGTTCGCTGCCAGATCGGATGTGGCGCGCGGCGCGGAGGCGTTGGAAAGCGATGCGGCCGCGCGTCAAACGGAGCCCTGGCCCTCTGGCCGCACGCCGCGCCGCCCACGCCAGCCACGATGCTCCAAAGCCCACTTCAACACGCATGTACAATGGCTAAAGCGGATCGCCGCAGTTTTTTTTGGAAGAATTTTCTGTTTGTCTTACTCAATCTGCGTACCTCTGTAAATAGATTAAAGCTCTAAGAAGAATGATTTTGATGCCCCTTCTAATCGGCTCCCAGTGAACGGTTTTAAACAGGTGAGGAACCCAAAAAAGAGAAAAATATAAGAGTGGAGGTATATTTTAAACATATTACAGCTTTCCTTTCTTAATAAAACGCTTCGAACTTTACGAGTTTGAAATGTACGGTTAGAATGGAAATGGGAAAATGGCCTCATGCGCATCTTTTAAGTTCGCGGGAAACGGAAGAGCAGTTGATCTCGCGTAGAAAAAACATTGAGTTCGTTAAAACGATTGTTTGTGACTATTAACTGTAAGTATTCAATGTAATTTCTGCTGTATCATTATTGTGATACCTACGGTATTGTGTACGGGATTCCGCAGATAGCTAAGGAATTCAACAAATTAAAATGTACAACTCAAGCACTTAAGTTTTCTCCTACAAGAAGGCACACAACAGAAAATATAAAACCCCATCACAGCCTTGATTGCATATAAGAAAAAAATGTGTATACTTTATTTCATTCATTTCTTTCTTTTACACATCGCAATGGTACATTCTGCTGTTATGGGCTAAATATTTTGAAAATGTCGCAGTGCCTTCATATAAACTACCCCCTAAAATTAAAACATCCATTTCCAGTTCAAGAGGACACATTAGCCAGATCGATTGGGGAATAACAATTTTAGACAAAATCAGCAGAACGGTTTAGCCTATTATGTTGTTTCCATACGGACAGATGGACCGACGTTTTGCTGTCATTCCGTTTTACTGTGTCAAGGAGTCACAAAACATGGATTCTCGCTACACCACGTGTTAGAGTACTTTTTCCCCCTAATTGGATTTATCCAATTTTTCATTACCAGGGCCCTGTAATAAGAGTTTGTTTGGCGAAAATTCGCCGTTTTTTCGCGTAGCATTACATTACTTTCTCTCTACGGCGTAATCGGCAGCAAGAAAGTAAAAGAAGTAAATTACATGATATCCTACTGTTAAAAAAGATACAGGAAATATTTTTGTAAATCCTTACTGATTAGCTCACTCAATTAGCTAACTCAATTAGCCTAAAGATACTTCTTGAATATTTCTTTGAAATTAATAAACGACGATATCCACACAAATCGATGCTTGAACCTCTTCAAGATTCTACCAGTTACCCTTCTGCACTACGATATTTTTTTTCAGTAATCACATAAACAATCTATTATGCCAATAATTGCATGCATTTTAATGTAGGGAATGACTAATGGGAAGACCTCGCCTTTTCTGACTTTCCTTTTCAGATATTTTGAATGAACTGGAATATATCCTGGAATGAGTTTTCATGAAAGATTTCGAGACAGTCTGCGAGTTTCGTAATACGATTCCACTGTAGACAGATGCACATCGCATTACTACATTCTCAGCATTCACGGAAACGTGAACAGATGCACGCACACATGGACCCGGGAAGTATTCCAGAAACCGCGATGTCCTATTTTCACGCTCGTATGACACAAAGTCAGCCGCGGAAAAATCTGCACTGAGAAGGCAACACAGCCATCTCGCAACCACGTTCTGATGTTTGTTTGCATTCACGGAACGTCGCGGCATTTCCTCCGTTTCTACGCCTCGGACAGTGGGCGCGTCTCAAAACGGAGCGGAGCCGCCCAAGGCCCGGCGGCAGCGCGCGGGAGGGGAGTGCGGTAGACGAAGAGAGGGGTGGAAGTTGGGGTGAGGAAGGGAAAGGGCGGGGGTGGGAGCAGGTGTGACAGTGGAGGCGGTGGCGACAGCGGAGGCGATGGTGAAGACGAGGACGGAGGCGACGGCGGAGACGAGGCCAAGGCGAGGGCGTGACGGGGAAGGGGGCGGGGGCAGGTAGAGGGCGGGGGCGAGGGCGGAGACGAAGGCGAGGGCGGAGGCGAGGGCGATGACGAGGGCGGAAGTAAAGGCGGGGGAGAGGGTGGAGGCGAGGGCGGAGGCGAGGGCGGAGGCGAGGGCGGAGGCGAGGGCGGAGGCGGGGCGGAGACGAAGGCGGAGGCGAGGGTGGAAGCGAGGGCGGAAGCGAGGACGGAGGCGAGAGCGAAGGCGAGGGCGAGGCGAGCGCGGAGGCGAGGGCGGAGGGAAGGGCGAAGGCGAGGACGGTGGCGAGGGCGGGGGCGTGGGCGGAGGCGGGGGCGGGGGCAAGTGGAGAGGCGACGGCAGAAGCGAGGACCGACGTGAGGGCGATGGTGAAGTCGGGGACATGGGAAAGAAACGACGGCCATCGACCGCAGCGCAGGAAGTCGCGATAGTCACTCGGAGAAACTCTGACTGTGACCAGTGATTCACTCGTCATTTTGCAGTAGACATACGAATATGCATGCGTGTGCTGCCTTCTTAACTCGCAATGGGACGACCTGCGGTTCAGCGCCCACTGGAATGAGCGACCTGCAGCTGTTCTCTCGGAAACAATACAACACCGCAGATCGTGGAGGGTTCTCCGCCCTCTCATGTGCTCTCTATTTTCCGGCATTCACTCCGTTTTCACTTAGTGTGTATAAATAAAAAGATATGTAAATCACGACTCCATTCCTAACATTCAGAAGTTATGATCTCCCTTAGAAACATAAAAGTATTAAAAAAACACAATGCGCCCACTTTAGTATTCGTAATTAAATCCTCTCAGAAAATGGAAATACATGAAAATGATACACACATGGAAACTGTAAACAGTTTTTAAATTATCTTATAATGATTACATATAAAAACTATGATAAATAAACCTCTGATATTTCTGGTATACATAACTCTTTTATGAATTGGTGTGAAAGTTAAGTAACTTTGTTGACTGTGGCATATGGGGAAGCTACTTTGGACAAAGCAACGTTTGCATATTTGGCATTTTAGGATCTGATTAATTCGACTCTGCCCAGCTAGGGCCCTATTAATATTTATTATCCACCCCTGGGACAAGGGATACATGTAGTGAGCATGACGTGATCCCTTCGCCGTATTTATCGTACTTGGCCTGCCTGAGCTCTTCTTTCGTTGCAAAGCTAACAATTGTAATGGAAAACTACAGCTTTATTTTTGCCCCGATCAGGAGTGAAACTCGGTACCGCACCACGGAACGCTAACAAGCTGTGTTTGAGTCATCTGCGAAGCTCCTTCGAAAATAATTTACCGATTTCCACCAGTTTTAAAGGCTATTCTCATTTCGCATTCTTGTAAGTCTAATAACAATCCGAAAAAATATTCATATCAGCAAATACATATGCTACTTTATTACAGATAATCAATACGAGCATTATTTCACTCTCTGTCTTCTGACTTGGATATGTTAGTCAAATTTTGAAAATAGTCAAATATGTGTATGAGCTTTAAAACCTTCACTCGAACTTCAACTATAAGAATACATGTAGATAAAGGAATAATCTTCATTTATAAGTTTACATTAGTGTGTACTAAAATTGTTTTCATCGTGTAAAGATGATTTTGAATGCCCTGTCATAAATGTTTTCCAAGAAAGAGAACTTTAGTAACAAATTGGATTATGTCTGGAAAAAATAGAGATTTGTTAGTAGTGAACCAACATGAAAAATGTTTCCCTCACAGCGTTTATTTTGAAAACAGAACCCTATATAAAGACAGAACGTCTCAAAACTACAAGAACTGCGGTGCGCAGGGGCGGGAGCGCACGCGACCGCAGCGCCGGAAACGGCGGTGGGCGCTCCGCGAAGCAGCGCGACAAGTGACTCACGAGCCGCCGCCCGCGCAGCCGCGCCGCCGATGACGCCCCGCTGCGCGCCATCGCGCCGGGTCACCCGAGGGCTTCGACGTCTCACTCGGATCGCGGTGGCGCCGCCTTCCGACGACGTGGGCGAGTCGTACATCGAGCCATGGGCGCCGCGCCGCGAACCTTAGCCTAACTACCAGTTCCAAGCATTTTTGCGCGGCCCCGCGGTGTTGATTGGGCAGACGGAACAAGACATGGACTTGCATTGTCCAACCCAGGATATAACTTAACATATGAAGATTGTCAATCCCACATTTGAAGGACGATAATTCCATTCACGATAGCTTTACATTAGAATGCAACTAATATGATAACAAGAATACAACTCTACACCAAATTAATGTTTCTACAATTATATTTTTCATTTCCACCTGTTCAATCCATATCCAACTCACAAAACAGGTGAATTTAATTATATTTTCGGATCTGTAATTTTTTTAGTATTTGAATGCCAAGAACTTTGGAAAGAAATCAAAAATACAAAAATATAACTTCTGGCTTTGCGTGGTCACGATTATTCATGATCTTCTTGGTGTTAAATGTTATATAATGGTGGGTTGAAATCAATTATGCCTACAGTGCACGTCAAGTAAAGACTTAATAACCTTCTTATTACGATATTCTTGAAGAAGATAAAAGCTTAAATGAAACGTAAACACGAAAACGTGTTAAGCAATAAACAATAATTATAACATAATAAACATTATACTGCTACACAAAAAGCTGTAATCCAGATCAAGAAAGATAAGAGTTTGGAAACTTCTGAAAGAAGCTAGATACTGAAAAAAAAGATGCGTTCACTGGCTGAAGTGACTCAAGGCATCAACTGATGCCACTGCAGTGCCTCTTACTGGGAGGACCTGCGGTTCGAGAGCCAATGTTGGCTGGATTTTCGACTCTAGCTAGATAGGTGGGGTCGACTGCTCCGATCGATAGTTTTTCATTGTTTTTCCAATCAATATGTGAATGCCGGGGAGGTATCCTACCAAAAGAGCCAAGAGTACATTTCTTTCCTTTTCCGCGTCCTGTCCTCACCCCTTGCACATGCACTACATGCACCATTTCGGAAAGCCAGTCCGAAGCTCATAGCTTGTCTCGGCTGGAGCGGTGTCCCGCAGGTGGGAGATAACTGGTTGGGGAAAGCCCCGACGTCTACGCCGGATCTCACTATCTAGCGGGGGGAAGATCACCATCATAAAATAATACACTACACTTATGGGATTAAATACCATAGCTGCTGGCACGCTCGAAAACGAAAAAAAATCAGTCAACCAACACGTTACCTCGCCCATACAAAAGCTACGGAGCTTCAACTAGAGAATTTCCCTTTCCATTCGCTCCCAGGAGTGCATGTACTCTGCGAGGCCCAGAAACGCGCGTGTCCGCGAAGGTTTCAGCGCCGGCTCATGCCGCGGCGCGGCGGGCCGTCGTTTCTCCGCGACCTTCGGCGCCACCCACCGCCGCGTAACGAGCGCCCGCGACAGCGAAGGCGCGGCGCGGCGCCACGCAAAAAGCGCGCGAGCACGCACAGCGCGATTCCGGGAACCTCGCGCCCTTCGCCGGCGAGCGAACGCGCCTGCCGCGCGACGTTCCGTGTGACACATGCGGCTTCTGGAACGTTCGCCTTGCGTCAAGAGTGCTGCAGAGTGCGCTTGCTCACATACAAAAATCTCTTCCTGTTCTTCACCTTGTGATAAGTTAAAGAAGTTTTGGTTTGAGATGAACTATGTTCTAAAAATGTCCCTCGCCTAGAGTGGTTTAAATTAGCAGACGAAGTGGTATAATAATAATAATAGTAATAATAATAGTACTAGTAATAATAATAGTAATAGTAATAATAGTAATAATAATAACCATATTAATAACAATAAAGCAATTATGTTTCTTGTACGCTTGCTCTATATTATTATTCAATGAATAATGAAGACAAAATACTTATATTTTATCCAATTCCTACAAACAATACCATATAAACATCACAGTCTTCTACATTGGGAATGAAATCTCGTCTGAAGCAAACACGTTCCCCCAAACACAGTAGTGACATTTTGCAAAGAAAATGTTGCAATGCGATTGGATTTTTGCCTCCTTCGGTATTGCATCACACGTTGAACACAAAGCTTAGTCTTCGCGTCCACTAATAACCCCCGACCCCTGGAATGGCCCAACGGCGCCACGAAGGCAACGTGGCCTCACAATGGCGCGGAGCCAGCGGAGAAATAAAAGCCGCTGGAAACCTCACGACTCCCGCAGGAAGCCCGATTTAAAAGCGACAACGCCTTCGGATTCTTTCTCTTGATGATTCATATCCTTGGGTACGAAACGTTTTCAGATTCCCCGAATAACATTTAATGAAGAGAATTTTTACAGTGAGTATTCCGGCAAGAAAGTTTCACATACGATAATATACGGTTCATTAATACATGTACTCTTTTACATATATCGGTAAATCTAGACTAATAATCTAAATTTAGATTTTTTTAAACCCTCGTATCTTACACGAAATATAATAATAATTTGACGAAATATTTCTGAGAGAAATGAAATATGCTTCTAAATCATGTGGTGCCTTTATTACTATATTCCCCTTTCGAACATTGTCATATTGGTGCCGGCTGCGAATGTCTGGGCCGCGGCCGCCACATGGTACCGTCCATCGCATCGAAGGGGAGAGGGCGCGCTCTGTGGGAAGAACTTCTCCTTTTCCCCTGCGGGGAGCGCGACAGCCGATCAGCGGGTGGGGAGAGCAGCTGGCGGTCCTCCAATGGTAGACTCACCTAACAAGTGCTAGACATTATACGATGCGATTTATTTGTAATAACACTTGACGTTTAATCAGTTGTTACGGTGTCATCGTATCGAGAGCTTGAACATCATCATAGTGACGTCGCTGTAGTGGCAATTGGATGCCACTGTAATAGTAGATTTTCGTAAAGTGCTATTACAAACAAATCGAAGTATACAAGCTGGGAGGACCGCACCGTCGGGAGTGACCTCCAAACATTCATTTGAAATCGGGTCAATGTTTTGGCGAATGCAATGCTCGCGATAAATAAAATTAATGACTGTTTGGAGCCCTGGCCTTTTAAAATATAAAATGTCTCGTCCCTGGTGCGCTAGTGCACTCAATGCAATATAACTTAATTCGCAACTAGGAGAAATGTGACAATGTTTTATATCACATGGTTCGTATACGTACTTAGTATGAGAAATATAAATTATAACACTTACGATAGATGATAAAGAACATTACAACTTGCAATACAAATTTTTGATGCTTATTTCTCATAAGAAAAATGGTCTACATCAATATCACGTTCCATATAATCGTTTCTAATGACTTTCAAATACCTTCACACACAAGCTAACTAGGGAGAGGCAGGTTAATTTGTTCATTTCATTTAATTATTTGCGTGAAACATTTGGCAAGGCTTGTCAGGAAAACAAAAATGATACGGTATTGTAACACCACCGGTCATCTCGGTAGAGAATGCCCGGTTAGCGGTCCGGTTGTAGATCAGTCGGTGATGGAAGGAATTGTTAAACAGATACAATGGAAGTACGAAACAAACACTGTAATCACTGGTAGAAAAATTACTTTATTCCTGGGCAAGAAAAAAAATGCCCCAGGGAAGTTACATTTGTGAACTAAATAAAAGAAGAGATTAAATGAAAAGAAAAGAAAAGATTAAAGATCAGAATTAACCGTAAAGCTTATAACTATGAAGAATACAAAATTGTTATAACTAAGATTACAATGGTAGAAATTTGACAGTTCGACGTGCCTTGGCGCGGCACCGCGTTACAAAGTTACACAGGGGTGAATGCCCTGGGTTATACTGCCTGGGAAAGTTCTTTTGTGTGCCCGGGACGGGCACGGCGGAGACCGGGGGGGCGGTTGCGGCCTTGACTGGAACGCGGCAGGGGCCAGTGCCACCCCTCGCCGACAGCTGAGCGGCCGTCTCGTGACGTCACCAAGGGAGCGGCGGCGTCTGGCGGCGCTTAACGGCGTCTGGCGGTGTCTGGTAGAACTTGTAGATCGCCGGGATTTTCTCCCGATCTCAGGCGCGGAGTAATCAACCACGCGTCCCTCTGATTCTCATGACAATCGTTCTCACGTACGACTTCAGAAAATTGAGAAATCCTTCAGAGACACATTCGCCTCTCTCCGCGACTAATTCACACCCCAGAGAAGTTTCTCTGTCTACTGCAGTCGGCCCAATGCTCAAGCCCGCACTGAAATTTTTATAAGTCCTTCAGAGGCGAACTCGCCTCTGACCGACGAATAGTTCCCCCCAGAGAAGTTTATCTCCCAACTGCTATCAGCCCAAAGCTCAGGCCCCTTCTGGACGAATAGTTCCCCCCAGAGAAGTTTCTCTCCCGACTGCCCTCCGTCTAATGAATTCTGTAAATCGAAAACGTAGCAAGTAAACTTTTACCCCCACCCCTTTTTCTCATGTGCTCCAGTTCCTTATAATAGTCGCGTCGCTATTGGCCAAAGGTAATGGCGTAGTACACTATTTTCGACCAATAGCGACGGGGGAAGCAAAGGAAATTTCCACACTCTGTGCCACTGTGAGGGTACAATGTTTTTCTTGTTCCTTCTAGAACATAGGCCGTGCCTGCGCAAGGGAGCGCTGTCCGGTGAAAGAATTATCGTTCTGGGTTTCCCCGAATCACGAGCAGGCGTTCTAGAGATTTCCCAGACGTGCTTGCGTCCGAGCGCTTCTCAGTTAATCTTTTGACACCGGCCCTAACAGCAACTTCGTAATGGGCCGGGGGCGCAAGTGGCTGTCACTAGAAAAGGGGTTGCGCGCGTGTCGCCATCTGTTTATTCTCCCAGTAAGTTTCCTTTGGTCCGGGTTTATTATTATTTAATTTATACAAGGAAATCTGTATCGCTACAGTATAGAATACGATATAAGATGAAATGAACTTAAAACAGAGCTGTAAGTGAAGAGACCGACGGGGGAGTTCCGTTGGTTGCGTGTCGTGCCTTGGAAAGCGCTTCGCCGCGCGTTCAAGTCTCCGGCGCCGCCGTCGCGCTCGCGAAGTGTCCTTTCGCCGGTCGCGACGTCGTCCTGGGAACCGGCAACGGGGGCGATGGTGCGATAGACGGCCAAGGACGCTCCGCCTCCCGACTTTCCCGTTCCGCGGGGCGGCGCGGGTTCGCGACCCGGGTGGCTCCCTCCATTGAGGCCCGGCGCGATGCCATCGCCCAAAACGAACGCCGCGTGATTGGCGCGGAGCGACACTTGCAATTTGCATATCGCGGCCGCCGGCCGCACGTGCAACACAATGACGTCATCACTGCAGGGCTGTGATGCATTTCATTTGTTATTCGAAAAAACAAAATAGTTTTTTTTTCTTCTTATATTCCACACGCACAAGTTGAAAACCACACGGGGTTTATATTTGAAACACGATACCGAATATTGTTTTTCACCATTGGGCATTGCCTCCAGTATAATAAAAAATTAACAAAAATTATCTAAAATAGATTTCCTGATATATTGTAAATTGTCTTCAAAATTAACAGAATTTATATGCTGATGATGACTCATATTTTTTCGTATCCTTCAGTTAAAACTAAATATAGCACTTCTCAAATCTCTGAGCAATGTTTCTGAAACGATCACAATTCGTGAAAATGCATCATGTCCCGATGAAGTGTATGTTACTCAATTCTTACAAGAAATTTAAAGAAAAAAATTGGTGCCGATTTTGAAAAAAATTTGAAAATGACTAGAGGGCTTCTTGTAAAGTACCCCCAAATAGTAAACAATATGTTTCAAAATCTCAAAGTTTTGACTCGAGCCAGATGGACAGACGTTTCTTCAATTTGGAAAAAATTCTCCATATGGTTTAGGTGCTAGTAGTGTTCACAGACCGACAGACGGACGAACATTGTGAAAAGAACCACATTTTCGGTATTAGGGAACCGCAAAACGTGTATTTCCGTTGAAATTTCGAAATCGATTTTCCAAAGCATTACATAACTTTCCCTAAACTACGTAGTATATTACTCCGTATATATGTACGTATACGGGAAAGTAATAAGAGAAACAAAACAAATGTTTAGACAGAGAGTATTCGCGAGACGTTGTGCAACTTTTCTGGTGGAATACTTAGAAAATATCTGATACTCGTAGCAACACGATAGAAACAGCTAACCTTCAGAACATCCTTTTTATTTAGTGCAACTTGTAACATTAATCTTTCCTGTAACAAGCGCATTTCTAGTTCAGATTCCTGCTATAAGCAAGTTCTATTCAGACTGAGATAGTGGACAAGATTAAGTGCACCATCCAGTCTCATGGCCGTAATGTGTTCACGTACCTACTCATGATAAACTGCTTAAATTGTAAAACACGTTGTTACCGCACAAGTACTGTCGTAATCCTTATTCCAGAAACTTTGCTATCATAATAACTCACTTTTCTAAGGAGTAGTGCTGTACTTCGAATGAGCTTCAATAAACAACTTTTCTAAATTCCTAAACATTGAAGGAACTTATTGAAATATAACACATATTAAACCAATTATATACGAATTTAATTTATTAGTCAGAGATAACTGTTAGAACATTCACTAGAATTGCTAAGCTCTTTCTAACAGAATGATATTTAAGCTATTCAAGTGAAATGAGTCATCCCCCTAAAAATAGTTAAGGCTTTAAGTATGGGCGATCAATAACGGAATATATCGCCACTACTTAAATAAATAAGGAGGTCGTCCCCGAAACAATATTAAAAATACAATGAGATCTTAGTCTCTAAACTTTGTTCAACTGCATGATGAAGCCGAAAGAAAGAACCTGATAAACCTTATTTTATGACGGTTATAAGAAAACATATGTCGATATCTTCCTTTTACCTTTACTGTCTCCGCAGCTACGAGATTATCCTTATAATTGTCATCCACTTCAAAAATGCGAGAGTTTCGAATTTACTTGAAGAAACGCATATTGAAAACCACCAAATATGTCGTTAAATCTCCCTATTGTCAATGTATATTTTAATACAACCATTATCAAATGGATGAAAGAAGAAATAAATACAAATATTACGATGAAATCCAAATGCTTCAATAAAATACTGCTCGCATTTTTGAAACTTGATATTGTCTTCTCACTACTCCACGTTACCAGTCTACCTGTTATGTCGTCCACCAAGGTACTGTCGTCTACCGGGGAAGAGAATACTACAAATTAGCTGTTCAAATTATCGAAAACCATTCTAGAAAATATAAATCGGCGGAATGTTAAGTTGACTCTTTTGCAACCTTTGATACGGAGTAGAAGATATTGCATAGTAGAACAACAAATGCGGACGAAAACGTCACGGCGGCATTTTTTTAGATATTATTAAAGTCACAACGTTTTTCTTCAGCAATATTTAAAAATAGGAATTTTAAATGAATAGATTAGCCTTATCAAGATCTGTTACTCCTGTTTGCGCACAATAGCGCGTTGTCGCGCGGCTTCTATGTTCTACTTCCGTATACCTTCTCCATAATAAATGACACATAAAAGCAAACAAAAAAAGTAAACATTTTCCTTCGGCATTTCACAACCAAACTTTCTCAAGTTGTTCTTTTTTAATGTCTTGAACATTACGTGGCAAAATGTTGAAGCAATACTGAAAGTTCATTCTCAGGATCGCGCTTGCGTGTCAACTCGACGATTTTGTACAAGAAAAACAGAAGTCCTGAATCCACCCACGTGTTTCTAAGGACTTGCTACACTCTACTTAATTACCTTCAACTAAAAAATCTTCAAAATTAATTCGTTATTAATTTAACAATTTTACTTGCTTATTGATAATATTGAATACGACTGGTGCGTTTTCCAAGCGGTTGGCAAAATATTAAGAGGTCTCTTTCTCGAGTAACCTCAGAACCGCATTGAAATATGGATTTCCCTCATTTGATTCATACGTATTTCCGGGTGCCTCAAATGTTAAGGTGCGTAAGGCACATTTTTATCGCGAGAGGTTGTGCTGATCTTCCTCCACTGGATGCCGAGATTCAGTGCCGATTCACAAGTCCGCTTGCGGGATTTTCTTCAACCAGGTATCTTCCACCAACAAGGCACCGCACCAACCAGCTAAAACCTCCCGACTGAAATCCCGAAATGTGTGGTACATAGTGCAAGTAAGTGTAAGTGCATTTAAGTACGAGTGACCAATCGAATAAGGAAGAGAAAGAAAACATAGGGCGCGAACCGTGGCCCTACTTTTAGTTCACTTCTCCGGCATTCGCCTAGTGTTTTCCGGAGAGAATTACAGGTAAGAGTAGCCTGTCGCTAGAATTCTCCTCCAGACAGCCGCTGAACTCGACCTAGCTATCTAGCCAGTGTAGAACATCCTACCACCGTGGCGACTCAAACCCTTGGACCTCGCGGTCAGAGGCAGAGCAGGGACGGTAATAATATAGATGCACTGAGCCACCTACGACGGTATATAAAGTATTTCTCTCAAGAAATATACCGCTGAAAACCTTGAAAGGCAAAACTACAGCACAATGATTAATTTAATTAAAAAAGGAAGAAAGAAAAGGTCAGATGATGTAAAGATGACAGCGGTACTTCACGGAGAGGCACCGCCCCAGGACCGTGGCCTCTGCCGCTTTGCCGGGAGGCTGCGCGCTTTGCTTCCGCGACGGCGGCGGCGGCGGCGGCGGCGGCGGCGGTGGTGGAGGCGGTGGTGGTGGCGGTGGTGGTGGCGGCTGCGGTGGTGGCGGCGGCGGTGGTGGCGGCGGCGGTGGTGGCGGCGGCGGTGGTGGCGGCGGCGGTGGTGGTGGCGGCGGTGGTAGTGGTGGCGGCGGCGGTGGCGGCGGCGGTGGCGGTAGCGGCGGCGGCGGCGACGGTGGCGGTGGTGGTGGCGGTGGTGGTGGTGGTGGTGGTGGTGGTGGTGGTGGTGGTGGTGGTGGTGGTGGTGGTGGTGGTGGTGGTGGTGGCGGTGGCGGTGGTGGCGGCCGCGGCGGCGGCGGCAGCGCAACCTGGGGCTGCTTCCCGACGCGGCGCGACGCTCAGACCTCCCGCGCAGCGCGACCGTGGGGCAGACGGCGGCCCACGCGCCGACCCGTGTTTGCTCTGACGCAAGCGCCCCGCCCCGCCCCGCCCCACCCCCTCGCGGCAGCCCCCGGGCGCGTGACGAGGCAGCGCGCACGCCACCCCCGCACGGCGGCCGCCTCAAGCCAAGGGCACGCGCGGGAAGGAGCACTGGCGCGCCGTCGCTAGGGGTAGGTGAACTTCACACGGTGGACGTGATCGCTGCGCGAAGCTTCTTCGCAGCGTCTTCGGATTTAATTCTGCATCTCGAGGACAATTAGAATGCTGCATCAGGAGCAAAGAGTGAACTTCCGCACAAAAAAAGCAACAACTATGATGTTTTAGGTTGCGAGAAAAGGAAGAAAGAAAGGCTACATTCGGGTCAGGACGCGCATAAGGAACGCGTTTTCGAATTGGCGAGTGATGATTTCAAACACGTGAATAAATAAAAAGTACCTAAATTGCACTAGGGCAGAGCTTTAAAATCATAAAATTCGCCTTGTTCATATGAGTCCAGATACAAGAATCATATGCTTGGAGAGACTCATTGCGATATAAGCGAATGCAGGTCAACACGTCATACGTATATTTCGGCTAGTGGTGAAGGTGGCAACAACACATTGAACTTGAAAAGCACCTAGAAATATGGATAATGCGAGACATTCATGCCGCAGCGCGTCACGGGTTCGGAATCGGCGTCGCGTTAGCCTCTGCACTTCTCATCGCTCTCAGGCAGTTGCCACCGAAATTTCCCGTTGCGCCCGCCCGCACTGCTGCGTCCGCTTACACAGACCTCTCACAACCCCCCGCGCTCCAGGGAGTCCAAATGCGACAGGTCCGGCTTTTCAGAAAAGGTACGGAAAGTTTTCTTTATTAACAGTGTCTTTCTTTGTTGCGCATTAAGAGTGAACAGAAAATTCTGTGTAATTTCATGTGCGGCCAAATAAATAGCCGACTGAGAGTCCAAAATTAGAAACGAAGTTAATGTAAAGTAATAAATATACAACACAACGCCGTTTTTAAACACTTTTAATGTCAATTATAGTCTGTTTCAATTAGTTCGTAAAACTGTTTTACGTTTTAGTTATTTCAAATTTATATTGTGTAAATTATTTTATTGAACATATTTATGTAAGATATGAAATTTACGTAAAAATCAATTAATTTCATAAATGTAGCAAAAACATCAGAAAAGCGAATTGCTATCTCTGTTAATTTATGAAAATTGTCTTATTTAAACATAACGCTAAATTTATCGCCTAGATCCTTTATGTTTCTCATTTTGATTCTATTGACATTACACATTATTCCATTCATTGACATAATTATTTTATTTATTTTAGATGTTCTGCAATTGTAGTTTCTGCATTTCCCGAACCTATAATTATTTCATTTCGAAGCTTTTTTCACAAACTAATAATTTTCATGTTAGCAATTAGACATTTAAAATTACCAATCCTACTAGAAATGATACGTGTAATGCACGCGTATGATAAAATACCTTTGACGACATGGATTACTACATTAAAAGATTTTGGAAGTATTCACCGAATCAGCAGTGAATTCCCAGCAAAAGCGAGCAGGCAGTGGTCGCGCATTCTGGACCATTCCAGGAACGCGCAACGCTCCAGTTGGGGAACCAATTTCCCGCTTTATTACCATACAGGACTTCGAGTTCGTGAAAGCTGATTTGAATGATTGCTGGTTGGACTCGAACCGCGAGGCATCTGCGTCGCCCTAACATGCAATTACTTGGATTATGTGGATTTAAATGACGCCCGGTTCACGCCCAGGCTGCGCTAGGTGTCAATGTTTTCCGTCTCTAGGCAACGCGTCGCAATTTGTCGTCTCCCTTTGCGGGGCATGTAGTTTCAGCTTTCGATAATTTTTTACGTCGAAAAAAACAACAACTAAAAAGTAACATTCTCATTTGTCAGCTTTCAGTAATAAATACAGTGACTCAATGTAACTGACACATTCTTTTGCTCTAGTTTTTAATGGCCTATCAGTGACTGCATTTATAATCATTGAAATAAAGGCCTTTGTTGAAGCGGGGCGTGTTTTCTCCTCTAAGCCATTAGAATGCATGCATACACTGACTAAATCAGAATCATAATTAGTACAGTGGCTATTACACACACGACGCCGATCCGGTCCGGTAGGTATACAGAGACCTATTCTTGTAAGACATTGCATTGAGAAAGAAACGCGAATCGGTTCATTCCGAAAGATAATGAATCGTGAACATGCTTTCCCCGACCTGTAAACGTTCGCTCGTTCTTCATAAGGAAATATTTCTGAGTTCATTGGCCTACAATCTCACCTTCCTTGTGAGTATTTAGTAGCCACCCTATATTACACGATCTTTTATCTTACAAGCTGTGCCACCGGTATAACTGCAAGTCATTAAATCAATGGAAATGTTTTGAGTGGAATTGTTCCTTCTATTTGATTCATGGGCTTTCAAAAATGCACGGGACAAGGAGATAAATAATTTAGGTTGCTGTACACCAGACTAAAACCAACAGATTTATTTTGAGTAGAAACAAAATTGTTGAATTCAGAAAGTATTTATAATTAATCGATTACATTAATTGTACTATTAAAGGATTTATTATTAATGTTTAATTAAGATTTGGGACTATATATAACCGAAGTACTTGTGTGAAAAGGGTGAGGATAGGTCAAGGAAGAGGAGGAAGGATCGCTCGCGGTGCTTGGCCCGTTTGTTAGGGTACTGCACCGGCCTGCGGCCTAGTGTTGATCAGAGAAAGCCCGGAGAACAGCCGATCAGAGCAGTCGGCCGCTAGAATTCCCTTCCAGAGAGGCGGAGTTTGCTCTAGGCCTCCCAACCACAGTCGCTTAAATGGCAACAGTTCTTGCACTGGGCTATCTCAACTAGTACTGAATACTTTGAGATCTGAGTGGAAAGTATTCTTCAATATAAAAAATCACACAACACAAGGAAAGGAAGTGAACAGAAAGAAATTCAAACCATTTATTTCATGATAATATAGCAATAAAATATAGTAAACATAAGTTTATATTTTATGAAAGAGTAATTTAAATTCAATAGTTTCTGTCTCGTCTGCTAGTTTGAGTTTTAATTGCATGTTGCCTGAATTATTATCGCTTTAAAACCAGAAAGTAAAAATTGAAGAAAGATCGCTGTACGCCATACGTCGCTGAGCAACCAGCTGCTGTCGGGCGAACACATTGGTTCATTGTTTCTACAAAGAAAGGGGGAATTTAAACCCGGGAGGCGTCTGTAGTGGATCATTAGTCACTTGTCTAAAGCGTTGAATTTGTGAAATACTTTGTTCCGTTTTGCAATAACTCAAAGAACACTTTTCTTTCTGAATAACTCTATAGGTGCTCTAGATATTTTACAAAACTACGAAAAGTATTTTCCAAATAAAGACAAATAACAAAAACTATAAAAATTACCGAGATAAATAATATTATTTGTTTACTTATGCCATCTTAGGTATAATGTATATATGCACAGGTAACCATTAAATATGAACTAGAATGAAAAAAAATCTAATCAAAATAGAAACATAGAAAACTGACCTCTTACCTTTTTTGACGTCAATAACTAGAAGTGTTCCCATGTTAGTGCAAAGTATAATTTCTTTATTTATCACTTATCTCTTTACAATTCTCTTGATATAATAGGGCATCTGGGCGGTATGTTAATTGGCTACGGAACTCCATTGGTACACCCTTTCCCTCTGCATGACACGTGTTTGCATCTGACGGCCGCACCTTCCCCTCCAACTCCAAATTCCGTTGCTTGAAAGCCGCCATGGCCAACAAAGATAATAGATAGCGAAATACTATTGGTCATGTACTACATTGTCTGCTACAATGCGATTTCGATTCTTATCTTGGGCGGCGAATTAGTGAGTCAGTGCAGAAATGCAGCTGACCGAATGTAGACTCCACGTTCGTTTGGTTTACGGAGGGCTCTGTCCGTCGTGACCTCTGCGCTTGCTTGCTTGCTTTCTGCCATGATGAAGACAGACACAATGTAAAATACAAATAATGATATTCGTTCATGAACTTTATTCCTTTACTTTCATCGCTTTTCGTAATTTGCATTACTGGGACTGACAAATTAGCTTAATCGCACCACGTCTGTACATTAAAGACACCACAAAAATATGAATATCAAATTGTAATTCGTCTGTTTGTAACACGGTATTCAAAGTTTTGGTAATCATTCAGAATATCTTACATTTTTTCTTTTATCTTCTCGAAAAATATAATGTTATTTACATTAAGATATTTTCTCAGTATTTCGCCAATACTGTGGCACTTATATTGACTGATGTTTCAGGGTACGTTAACTCTTATAATCATTAGTCTCATTCGTCTAATGCATTTTTTATTCCTGGAGGTTATCTCCGCTAAAAGGTAAGATCCGGCGCCGATCTACACGTCAGCTCGCGGGGGGGGGGGTACCTTCAAAGTATCTTCTTCCCCCAGCGAGGCACCACCCCAGTCTGGACAAACACCAAACTGTTCTGTGGCAGAGCAGTGCTTGTGTATAATGTGTGTGTGTGTGTGTGTGTGTGTATGAGGGATAAAGGATACGTCAAAGAAGAGTAAGGAAAGATCGCGCGCGGTCTGTGGCCCGTTTGTTAGAGTACTACTCTGGCATTCGTCACCAATTGATCAAATACATCTCGGAAAACTACCGATCAGACCAGCTGGATGCTCGAATCCTCCTTACGCTAGATTCGACACTAAAACAAGGCTAAACTCGACCTATCAAATTCCGACGGTGGCGAATTATCGACTGTAGCTGTGTAGCTAGAGTCGAAAATCCTTCACCGTCGGGATTCGAACCCAAGGACCTCCCTCCAGCCACAGTGTCGCCCGAGAGACAGCAATAATACTGGCTCTCACTAACTCATCCGGTACGGTCCTTCTAGTTGCATCATTCATGACATCTTTCAGAAACAACAGGTGATATACTAGAATAGAAATATCAGTTTCACTCTTGCATGAAAACACGTTTACCAAAGCCACAGCAAACCGCAATACTGATTACCACTGAACAACTTACTGGGCTAAATGTAGCTTGAACCAGTGTTCAAACACGAGATCGCCCAAATCCGAAGAGCGTGGTTTACATGTGTATTCACCGAAAGCCTCTTCGACATTCACCACATCCCATTTGAATCCCAAATCCCAAATATCCGCAATTTGCCAGCTCCTTTGTAACCCGGATCCAGCGGCGCTGTGCGACGCGGGGGTCCGATAGCGAACTTTCTCACAGCATCGAATTTCCATCGGTGGCGATCGCCTCCCCGGCGGGGCGTGGGCGCGCCCGCTCGCCCCGCGCCATTTGCATAATGGGCGACTGCTCCGCGCCCCGAGCCACGGGGCGCGCTGCTATCGCCGCGCTTCCATCTTGCGAATCTTCCGCCCTTGTTCGCCCGCAAGAATTACACGGCGCGACGTGGCGAGGAGGCGCCTAATAACGAGATTTAAAACAACTACGCGTCCTCCTCGCCCCGTCGTTTGTTTGCATGTTAACGGCCGCTGGATGGGGCCGTGAGAGGAAAAAAAGCGGTACAACACACCCGAAATTCGTGTTAAGTCATCGCTGCTTCATGGTTTTGCAACACATGTCGTGTAAAGGAGTTGTGAAAAATGATTGGATAATTTGTACGTTGGTGATGTTAATTTTGTCACTGGTGATCTTCGCGCATATAAATGTTAAAATGGTAAACATCGGAGCTCCAACCATGTCAAAATTGACGTTTGCACATGAGTGTAGTGCTCGCAATTGCACATGACCCATGCAATATCTCTTAGTTAACGAAATGATGGAATACTTCCTAAAGCAGTAGATTTTCCTCACTACAGTAGTAACTGCCATCATCTGCGTGTAGAACTATGTAACTATGCTTAAGGAGAGCAAGGATCAAACGTTTAATTACTTTTCCAATTTACTGCCTTCAGATTGGAATGAATCTTAAGCGCATGAAATGTGAAGGGGCTTGTTTTGCTTAACGGTCAAAGTTGCGGTCGACGAACGTTCATCTTCTTTTCTTCCCTATTTTCGTCATTCTAATTTTGTAATTATAAATTCTAATATAAGGTTTTGAAATCTCTTAATTGTCTCTGGTCGACTATATTTTAGTGACTTTAAATAGCAAAGATCTATTTGCAATTTTAGGTAACAAGGAGTCAAGAATAAGTGATTCCCCTAATCGCTAATTAAACATAAATAAATGGCTAACTCATCCATAGAGCAATAACGATGTCAAGTGCATAGGCAAGAAAGATACGAAGAGAACCGAAAGACAACGACGAATTAGTAAACAATCCTGAATTCATCAAATTTTACGAAAGGCATAGCAACGCTCGCCGTTTACCAGAATATTATGTACACTCTACAAATATCCCAAAAAATCCTATTCCAGTAGCGTCAATCTGATTGGTCGCGCCGCATAATTCAAGATGGGTATCAGTTACACGAATCGTCTCCAAGTCAGCGCGAAAATCATGCAGCTGCAGACAGCGCTTGTGCAACGTCGAAGCAAAGCTAATTAGGAAAGCGTGGCGGACGAAGTAGGTTGACACGGACAAAGACGAATGGCTCTCATTGGAACGACTCCTAGAAGAATCCCGTGATTCACTCCGCGTCCGATTCCCCCGGCGCGCGGCGCGGGGGCCGGCGCGCCTAACAGAGGCGGCACGCAGCTCCGCGGCTGCGTTTGCGGCGGCGCGGCGCGGCGCGGCGCTTACGAAAGCAGGCGGCAAGGTCGCTCAGGGATGGGCTGCGGGCCCCGCGCCGCCTACCTCGCTCATGCTCCCAGGGCGCAATCAGGGCGTCTGATTCGCCAGGGTCCATTCCTAAGGAAGATTTGAAGCGGAAAGGAATGAGTGATTTGAACTCCTAGATAAAGCAAACTCGCGCTTTTAGAGACGGGGTCATGGAACGTGCAGCTGGATATGCTTTACCGAGAAGAAAACACAGATGGCAACGCTTTTTTGCTATCAGTATTTTATTTTATTATTATGATTATTATAGTCATTGCTGTAAATTACATAACTAACGTAGTTATTACTGTATCACAAATGGAGGGTAATATCTCAGTATGTTAGTTGTTTACTATCGTTTTGTGGACGGTTTTATGCACACAACTACAACGGATTCAGGGAATGCACACGAATACACTAAAATGGGTATCTACACTGTCGACTGTAATTGGATCGATGAACAGAAAATTACGATAAGCACCCGGGAAGATTACTTTCATACTAAGAATGATAATAATATTCATTAATGAGGCTTATGTAACAATATTGAGAACTTTTATAATGTGCTAATCCTTTTGCGGGATTAATTAGGGCGCTCTTATTGCATAAACTAGATTCGTTTGATCAGATTCGCTTTAATGTGTATTGTTATATATGTTGAGATGAACATAGCACAAAAGTGTTTCGTAATGGTTCGTATATTATGAAAAAGCTCTGATTTTTTACTGTATTTCCGAAGAGAAAAGTCATAAGACACTCCGTTCTATAACTAAGTTAACATTTAGAAGAGGAGAAATTGCAAGACTGAAAATAAAGTATACTTCAGACAAAGCATTACGTTATATGCAAACGAACTACAGTCATCAACATTATCCATTGACTCGTGCTTTATATAATCCGAAGTCGTCAGTCTTCGATGCAAAAACGTAGTACGGCAGTGGTATTCGAGATGCGGAGTATGGTTACCATTTCAGAACAGGGTGATTGCCCGGCCGCACGGAAACGTATGATTTTTCGCATCACTAATTCTCGCCACCGAACCACAAAGTGGTCGCTTTGGAACACCGCGGGCTGTGTCCCGAAACGTGCGAGGCGAATTTGCCTGTTGCACCATTCGCCTCTTCGAGAGCGCTGATTCGGCGCGAGTATGTTTGCGATGTGATTTGTGACCTATCATGTTACGGCATAACGTAGCAAGATAAAAACAGCGAAAACGCAGTAAACAGCAGAATCTGTATTCAAACGTCAAACTTTCCTAATCTATGAAACAACTACTGGAAAGGTCATGCGGGAAAGGCAAACAATTACTTTCAGATTTATTACGGACACTAACTCGTACAACGTTTAACATTATGTTACGATAACAGAAGCTTTCAATCAACTGAATGAACGAGTCTTCCTTAATTTGTTTCCAGCATTTCCCCAAACTCAGAAGAGTATTCGTTAATCCTGTGGTAATATTTAAAAAAATCGCCGTTTTCCGGCGCACGATTACATAACTTTCTCTTCTTACGGAGAATTTTGTAAGGCGAGGAAGTAAAATGGATGAATTTCTGGTTATTGCATTATTTTACATTATTTTTTTACAGAATAAAAATATAATTTTGAATGCAATGTCATTCTTCAAAAAGTTATTTCACAGAGACGTCAAGTTGAGTTTGGAGAGATGACGCCTCTATGCTCTGAAGTTTTGTTGACTTTTCATTACCTGTCTATATAAATAGTTTCTATTGATATAAGCATTTGCAACATTTACGTAATTATGACCAGTTTCATTTATCATTTTGACATTATATTAAGGAAAAGGTTCCAGAAATAAATTCATTTTTAATCTCATTAATTCAACAGTACTACATGTTGACAAGTAGTGGTCGGTTAAAAAAAGGAAATCCTATTTATTCAACAAAGAGCTACAAAAACCAACATTAAAATGTTGTCATAAATACATGTATGTAAAAAATTACATAAATAACTGTTACAAAATCTAGAAACACATACATAGAGTTATTAACATTGAAATAGATGAGTGTATCTCATAATTTTATTTGGCGTTTATAAGAATCATAAATGTTATTTTAGAATTTTCATATATCTTCAAGAGAAATCGCCACATCACCACAACCAAGGACTTGGATAAATGAGACGGAGATATACCCATATGCCGCATCAAACAAGGAAAAAGGTCTTAACGTACCCAGTAAGGAAGTAAAAACGCCAGCCGCCCCGAGGAGCTCGAGTCAGGTGCCATGCCAGTGTCGCGACCTGGGGTCAGATGAGGATAACTGCGTTTCATGTTCGCAGTGTGCTTCACCTGCACCTAGTGTCAGCCTTGAAGTCAACATTTGTAGATGGTGCGAAAGTAAATGATTTCGCTTTTCTTGAAGACTGGCTTATGTTCTTGGCCTCAAGAAAATCTAGAAATTCAGATCTTTTTACTTTAGTCTTAGAGGTGATTTACGCATGCGTGGGGATGATATTTATAGATCTTCTACCATCCATGAACTATCTGAAGATATTATATGGAACTCTAAAAACAATGATAATGGTGCACATAAGTTCTTTCTTACGCCGAATCATTCTATTAAAAAGTTAAATAATGACAATGGTATTAATTATCCCATTAAACTCAAAATCTTCTTAAAATGCAAGACAAATTATAACACAACGGAAGGAACACTTTTCAGGCCTAGGAAACACAAGTTCCTCTCTACACCATATTCGTGCGTATCTTGATTTAAAAAGTACAACCAAACAAAACTGCGGACTCCTCGGGTCTGGGTTCAACAAAACCACGACACAAAGCACGCAAGTCAAACGACGAGCTTCCAAGCGCAGAGCGCTTCTTTAACTCCTGGCCCTTCGCACCGATACGTTTTGTTCCGTATGTGCTATAGCCTATCAGGCAACTCATTATGACAATAATGTATTTGATTGCGTGCAATACCATACAATGTTTCTATCCAACCAACTGATTTTGATAAGAGAAAAACTAGTTTTTCAGCTAGGAAGTGATATACACAGCAGAAACCCGCATCAAATTAAATCTTATAAAATCATTAAGGAGAGTGCGCTAATCTAACCAGATCGCTCAATCTCAGACAAAATGATTTTTAGGGCATTCGGTTTTTTGCTTCTTAATTCAATAAAAAAATCTTAAGAACTACATTTCCCGAATTTACAGCAGCAAAATTTCTTCAACAGAGATACGTTCGATTTCAAAATTTTTTTTAAGCGGCCCGAAGAATTCGAAACTCTAGTGTTGCAGTTCCATTGCGTCGTTTATATGAGAGATCGGGTGATGAAAATCACACGTTCAATCACGATAGGGGACTGAAAATTTACTTATTGTTTTTGAAGTATCTCAGTTTATAGGGCCCTCTGGAGTCGAATTCGTAATCTGATCATTCTGATTAGTTGTTTCCGTTGTTTCCTTGTCTACTTTGCCGAACCAGCACTCTAAGCATCGGGCAAGTCCGCACGCGATCTCACCGCCCTTTCCCGTCCCTTTCCCTAGCCAATGACCAGACAAGATGAAGCGCCCTGGCAAAATCAAATCGAAACCAAAGGCCGTCTGAGGTGGCTCTGGGCATGAACTGAAGTCACTGGAGAGCCTCTGACCGGGAGGACCTAGGGTTCGAGTCCCAACGGTGGCAACGTTTTAGCTACATAGCTAGGTCGAGTTCAGCAGCCGTCTGGAACGGCCGAGAGCTCCGTCCGGTAGCTTTGCATGTTACCTCCAATCAATACCAGACGAATGCCAGAGCAGTGCCTTAAAAGGGGCCATGGAGCGCGCACGATCTTTCCTTCTTCCTCGACCTATCTTCACCTCTTCCTTTCACACATATTTACGTGCACTACACTACCACACATGTCGGGAGCTTAGGGCTTGTCCCGGTTGGAGCGTGGTCTTGCTGGTGGGTTATACCTGGATGGGATACCAGCAACCAGATATGTAGGTCGGCGCCGGATCTCGCCACTCAGCTCGGGAAGAACACCGCACCTCCCGTGATAATACAACTGGTGATCACACCAGTTGAAGCGCCCGGAAACATGAAATATTCAACCATCCAAATCAAAGCGTCGTGGTAAGGTCACAGGCCGGGGGGGGGGGGGGTCAGGGCCCGGGGTGTGCCCTGTGCCGCCTCCGTTCGGCGCGCGTGGAAGGCGCCGCGCCGCGCCGCGCCGCGCCGCGCGGTAGCCGCTGCACTTTCGCTGCCTGTCTCCGATTTGAGGTCACTAGTGAGTATTACAGCATCGCCGGCTTCGCCTTATTTGGCGCCCGCGCGCGGCCGGTCGCTCCGCCGCGTGATGAGTAACCGCGCTCTCCGCCGCCGCCGCCGCCGCCGCCACCTGACCGCCGTCGGTTCGTGGCCCGGCGCCGGCGCCGGCGCCAGACCCGATGAACGGCGCGCATCAGATGGACGCGCGAAGGAGAAGCCGGTCGGATCTGGATAAGAACCTGCCAGGCATGGAGAGTGACTGGCTCGTCTCAAGGTCCGGACTTCTGGATGCAAGGCAGCTCAGAAATACTAGTCTCGATCGCGGTGTATCAGCTTTCGATTTTGTGTAGAACACATCATGTAAGCCGTCTTAAAAAGAGTTTACGGCGTAACTGCATACATTAATTACGCGAACATTGAAATCCAATTACGTATCGGTTCTAATATTCATTACATTTTCACATGAGTAGGGAACCCATCATTCAAAAAACATAGCCTATTTAGAAGCGCTGGCTAAATACATAAACTATTCATACAAGTACAGTAATTGGCATAATTCAAACGATAATAATGATACTGATTTTCCTTACCTTCCTGTGGATTTTGCTTAAGTCTTAAGCCAAGCGAAATCACTCATATAGGTAGTAAACATCTGCGCCAAAATTGTGTTGGATTTTCGAAAAATAAAAGGGATTACTTTGAAAATATCTTACTAATTTTGCTTTCAACTGAACAAAGTCAAGTGAAAATATTTCAAGTCGAAGAACTAAGATCCATTCGTGGAGAACCACTGACCCATTTTTCATGATATACTTTTCTTTTTTTTGTAGAGTGAGCATTACTGGCCATATTGTAAAGGAATTATAGCATATGTGAATAAAGATATTTTTTCTTCAATTAACCATGGACTAATGGCTCTAAAAATTGTACAATTGAACCTTGGCTAATATGAGACGAATTATTTTTAAAAAAAGTATATTTTGTGTGGTTTAGAATATCGTATAACGATAAAATTCTTCTTACTTCACTCATGGTAATGAGATGGTTTCATTTATTCTTCTTTCCTTTTATTTTTGGAGTGAAAGGCAACATTGATCTACTCGCAACTGTTGCGTTTTTGCTTTTATGTGGAACTTGTGTTCAACTGGAACACTCTTGGAAACTGAAGAAATTGGTAAGAATGCTGACATTTGGTATCTGACAGACTTTTCGTTTCGGAGAATGCGTGAACTACGTGAACAAGCACAGACCTATTGAGGTCTACTTTAGAAAGACCTTGACACAAAAAGTAAAGGAACAGATGTTCGCCAATTCCTATATTTTACCATTTATTTATTTTGTTTAACACTTTTATTTTTCTTCATGTGTGTTTTTCAGCTGGAATTACATGATTTACCAAGAATAAATTCATAATAATTTACTCGTATATATCATATGTGACCGATACGTCTATTCTAAGTCTATAGAAGTTGTATCGACTGAGTCATATACACGTTTACACAATCAATGGGATATTTATATAATGACTATCAATTGTAATATAACAAATAAATATTAATAACAAAAAATAAGATAAGTTTTGATCCCTTCTCTTCAAAACAACAGCAGCTTCTTAAACAAAAACATGTTCAGGATGAACATACGGATTCAACAGTAGTGCTCTAGACATCCTTCGTTCAAAGTCTTTCAACGGCAGTTGTTACAAGATTGAACAAGATACTGAAATGAAATTCCATAGGGCATTAGAACTATTAGCCTATAGTAAAACGAAAGGTCTGGTCTAGTCATGAATGTTTAGTTTTCTTTGAGAAGAAAGAGAGAGTAAGAGTACTGTTGTCGAATTGAAAATTATTCCACAGTCTGAGGAAATTATAATAATAATAATAATAATAATAATAATAATAAACTGAAATGCGCCCAAATGTGCATTTCGGCTGTTTGAGACTGTTATAACTCAAGAGCTATAATGATTTATGTGTTCGACAAATAAAAGTGGTGAAACGTATACTCTTAGAAAAAACCGCACAATGGGACAAGACGACGTACATTACCTATTAAACAATCTGTTTAAACTAGCTTAAAATAATAAATTTAAAAGTACAAAAAATAGGAGGTCTAGTAGCAATGGCAAACAATCACAATAATCCCTAAGCATGGGTTTTCGCGTAATCTATGGAAGTCGCCACGGTTTTCGCGCAAACATAAATTAAAAACATGTCAGTATTCGCATTATTACAGTATTCATCGGGAAATTGTGAGAACACAGGCTAGGACATTTGCTGACGCAAAACGACAGATGGAATTTCCTATAGAGTGTGTACATACATACACCCGTGTGATATACAATTTTTGAAAGTTAAATTTTAAGTTTAACTTGTCCAAACTTGCAGGCTCCACCGTTCACAGTTCAGGGGCAAAAGTTAGTAAATCACACTGGGGCCGGTAGCGTAGTAGTTGTCGAAACCGACACAAGTTGCAGAGTTCGCAAGTTTGAATCCCGCCTCGAGCAAGAACAGGAGTGTTTTTTGAGCAATGACATGGAAGGGGCTTTTCTAAAACACCATGCACCTCCTCACAAAATAAAAACCACATCTCCCCTGCTCAATCGTATGAGCGTGAGGGCGGGTTTGCTTGCCAGCGGCCAGATGGAAGATGCTCCGCCACTGACAGAGCGTTCAGAACGATGTCCTGTACGCCGTCTATCACCCAAGTACCCCATAGCTGAAAAAAAGGTACCAAACATTGGGGTACCAAACACGGGTCTAAAGGCAGCCTAGGAGCCAGTGTGGGCAGCGATGGGTTACTGCGTCGTGACGGCTGGAAGGCTGGGGTTAGTGCCGCAGGGTGGTAAAATGGCTGATTTCAAATACTGCGGGGGGGGGGGGGGAGAATGAGCCTTAGCGGGTAAGCCGACGTTAACAACCCCAATGATGACAATGATGATAATAAACCACAAGTAGATGGTTCAGGGGAAGTGGTGAAAAACTGCATGGGAAAAGGCGGATTGGCCCATAAATGTGGGCGTGGCGCCGTCATAGAGCTGCTGTTTGGAAAGCCACTTGACTCGTAATTACCATAGCTCTCAATACACAATGGACAAAACTCTTACTTTTCTGGAGTGAGTGGTTATGATATTTCCCCCCTCAAGCGTCGTAAGTGTAACTACCGCAAGTTATGCAATGGTATCGATCTATATTTAGAAAATATATAATGCTAACAGAAACTTGCAGAACGGACCAGATCTCTGAAGACCAATCGGGATTCCCAATTTCTATCTTGCATCGACCCGTTTTAAAAGAATTGTTTGCTTCATCGACCCTCTTGACTTTTTTATAACATACAACATTCAAATTAACAACACTAGTAATTGCACGTAAAAGGCTTGATAATAATTATTCAAAGAAAATGAACAAACATTTTGAAAACAAAATGTGCCCCAAGGGTATCGATACTCATTCCTTTGGGAAACACTGCTGTAGAAAATAAATAACGACTGAAACAAATATTTACCTTGAAGAAATAATTATTTTTAACGATAACAATGAAACATTTTATATTAATTTATAAGTTCACCTTTTCATTCTCGAAAAGATTAGATGAAGATTTGTTTCTAAGTAATATTTTTAATTAGGTGACATAGCTTTTGAACAAGTCATCGATAAGTATTTGTGAAATCTCAGAACTGTATCTTCATACTTTGACGACATGCATAAGGCGGTGACCTTTCGCAAATGACGCACTTCATTATTGCTGTATATAGTCTAGCCACAAACATTTGCAGGACCATAATCGAAAAGATAATGCGATCTGCCCGTTAAGTCGATTCAATTTGAACGAGCATTTCTCGTATATTAAGTAGGTGCAATGAAAGTAATTGGCTCTCATTAGGGTTAGTCATTTGTTGGACGCGTGCAAGACGGTAATCTTCCTCATCGTGAGGGAACGGTAAGTAATGGCGGGGTGTTAACAAAGCGGCGCCGGAGGAGCGGCCGTTCCGGAGCTCACGTGCGCCGCTGTTCACGCGCCAACTCTTCCGCAGACTCTTCTACACAGTTCAAAACTGAATTATTTGTGCTTTTTTTCTTAGTACATTGAAGTTTTACAGGCAGACTCCAATTCTAAAGTTCTTTAGACTACAATTTTATGACTTAATGCATTTTATTTCACGTGATGTAAGATGTTTTATCTAACATACATGCTGTAGAGGGAACACACTTTTTGTCTCATTAAATTACGTGTTTACTCGAAATTAATTTTTCGATATAATTAGTACTTAGCACTTAATATCTCTGCTACACATACGACAGCCAAAGGTGTAAAATGAGGAAAAGGAAACGGAAAAGAGGGGAAAATGTTTGAAGTGATTCATAATTACTTAAACAGATTAATTAATTACTTAAACGCAGATCAATTTTAATTTCTAATTGGTGAGGAATATGCCGACAGTATTAGCTTTACATTGTTACTCGAGAATACAAGAAGCAATTCTTTCCTTTAAATGTATGTTTTAATGATGTATAATACTCGCGTCCACCAAAATAGCACCGAGTCCCAAGTGCTGACTCGCTACCCTCCGAGCCGTTCTCATTCACTATCTCCAATCTTCAACTCGTGTATTACTTCCAGTAAAGGGTCTCGCGTGCAATACATTTTTTGATGATATTTATTTTTCTTATGTTCAAAGCCGCGGGGACTGTTAGTAATAGTTCCTCTCCGACAGTGGTTCCTTTCATCCGGGAAAATACAATACAATTATTTCTCGAGCGCCGAGCCTCTCCAAGCCGCGGATGTGTAGCGCGTCATTTGAGCAGCGGGCAGATGAAAGGCCACGCATAAAGCACCCGCCCATCCGCCCCATTACAGCGGCAATCAGACGCACTACGCACCCGGCGCCCAACGCGAGGGACTAGGACGCCTGTTCCCCCCCCCCCCCCCTCTCCACGCACTGCCCTTGCGGCAGCACAGACAAAGAACAGCCTTTCTCGCATTTAAATGACACAATGCTGTATGTGTACCGCACCACTACTACACACTAAACTTCATATGTATCCTGTAATTCACTGCAGCTCTTCATTTTTTTCTCCTTGTTTTTCGTCCTCTTATTTTGATTTTTTTTCTTCAATTTTTTCGTTTTCTACTATTACACATATTTCTCTTCCTCTGGTCCAGATTTTGTTCTCGACGTCGGCACTTCTCTCTCTCCGAAAACAAATACTTTTTTAGAGAGTATTTATTGATAATTTTATTTTCTGAACACAGTAGCGCAACCATATTCCTTGATGTACTTCAGTGGCCTAATAATTATGAAGAGAGACGTGAATTGGCAGCTAACAACCTACTGTTAAAACTCAATAATAAATTACATCGAAAATCACAAAAAGGTATATGCTGATTGTTCCTAAAATTAACCATGATCAGAATAGTAACAAGGAAATAGCAAATAATATTTCAAAGAATTCGATGAGGATTGTTAGAAGGAAAATATTTTCCTACAGTTCTGAGGCAATTACTTTCGTTACAAACAAGAAAGGATTTTCTTCCATCAAGATCCGTCCATACATACACATAAATGTAGTTCATTTTCCTACCGACGGGATACAAATCGTGGGCAAGACATTGTAATTGCGTAAATAACTCCCAGGCTTAGTCCCACGCGCCCGGACGTCCAGAGGGCATCTACGAAGACAACGGGTGCGCCTCATGCTCATAATGACCTCATGGCCGGCGCACAGCGTCGGGAGCGCGCGCATAACTCAGAATGAGCACCGACTTCGATAAGAGCGCGTTTTTATATATTAAAATGAGATCTTAATACTCTTAATGGTCCAATTTTCTACTCTGCTTATACTGGGTACACTGGGTATTAGCGTATATGTTTAAAATGCTTCCGGCCAGCGGCTCGATTATTAGGGCGCTGGTAGATGCAGCTACAGTGATGGTGATGGCCATGGCAGTAGTGAGAGAATCTTTCAGGATGGCGGTGATGTCGCGGAGACGGTGGGGTGATGGTAGTATTGGTGATGAGGGTGGTGGCTGTGGTGTCAGAGGGTTGTGCGGGGGTTGTGAATATGGCGATGGCGGTGGCGATGATGACGGTGATGGCGGTGATGGCAGCGGCGGTGGCGGTGCAGTCAGCGACTGCGATGTGGTAGTGATAGTGATGGTAGTGGTGGTAGTGGTGGTAGTGGCGGCCGCGGCAGCGGTGGCAACAGTGACTGTACCTGAGGCGCATCGTTGGTTCAAGTGCCGTACCCAGAGGCTTTGGGTATTGACCATTCGGTCATTTCTTCTTCCTCCCGGTCTTCAATGTCTGTAATGTGTGCGTGCCCCATGAATTACGAGTGAGGAATCCTCGGGTTGAAGGTGATCGAATGCTCTCTGAATGTTGATGCAGTTTGTTTTGACTCGTCTCCTTACCTTTCAAACCCTATTTAATGCTATACGAGAACGTCAAGTGACTTCGTAACTAACCTTCCTTCAATGAAAAACATGCATTCTTCTATAACCAAACTAATCAGGGATATTTTAGCAGGAAATACAAATGCATGAATATGGTTAGACACACCTAACTTATTCTGAAGAGGAGTGACAGATGCACAGTTAGCATTGGTCAACTTTCCCTTGCAACTGATGTGTTTAAAACTTTCAAACGAGGAATTTCATTTAGAGAGTCATCTAGTACTCTGTCCTAAGAGCAGAAACTGTGACATTACCGTCTTCTGAGCACCCACCACATTTCTCTTGGGCATTAAATGTAAAAGCTCAAGTCTGCGACGTAACTTCAAGGACTTCAATTGCGAACGAATTTTGACGACAGTAAACATACTTATGAGAGAACGATACACTAAATTGTTTACGCATCTCAGATTCTTTTGAAATGAAGCAAGAGGACAACATAAGGAGCCAGGCAGTGGCCTGGATAATGTCGTCTCTAGAGAGAAATTAAAATTCATTATGCAAATTATGTAATGTATTCATTTTATTTACCTCTTTCGTTTCCTTTTCCCAAGTTAATTTTTTGCTGTGTTGACTTTACAGGACATTTCGTATGTTGTTACATAAACAAACAGCCTCTTTAAACGATTACAACTATTTGAATTGACTTACAACTCGGCGTAACAGAAATATAATTGTCCGTGTCTTAAGACATGTTCCCATTTAGGTCTTTCTTTTTTTTTTTTTCTTCTTTCAATTTTATATCTGCAAATACCTCAGAGGAAGAATCCGGTAAGTCACAATGACTTTACTCTGCAAAAATCTACAGTATTAACTATATACTTTGCTGATTTATCACAATGTGTACAAATAGTAAACAAGTTGCTATAAAATATAAATATACACGACATCAACAATAGGCGACAGAAATGATGCATTCGACGAAGTGATAAATGATAATGTGAGGGAGGGAAGTCTAATTAATAGATGGGAATATATTACAATTAGTGAATATACGTAGAATGTGGAATAACATACAGACACGTGAGTAATTTCCGTGGGTATTGCATTAGATTACAAAAATAATCTAAGGATGGAGACTCAAATAATAAGTACATAAAGTGCTTGAATGATATTGACCAATCAGAAATGAGGATTATTGCAATTTTCAGTACACATTACTTCTAAAATGGCTCATGAGAATATGAGAGCTAAATGAAATAGTTGAAATTTCGTGATTGCTTTGGTCAATGTCAGTTTTCAAAATCGCATTCTTGGCTGTCAAATCTATTTTAGAAGTGAAATCTGTAAAGTAAAAAAAATATTGTATACATTGTGAAGAGGTCAACAGAAATTATTAAATAATTCCAAAGGATAATTAATAAGCCAAGTGAAGGTACGAGGTAGATTGTAAAAACAACGAACAGACGACAAGGCAGATTGCATGACAAAAGATGTATATTTGCTTTATTGCAGGTACCTGCCCGTCGGCTGTGGTTGTCCCCACGTGTGTGTACCGAGGCACATTGTGTGCAGTGTTATGTGTAAAGTGATGTGCGCACTTTGTTCTCGGCAAACAATGGAGTAAAGTTTGAGAAGAAATACATGTCAGGGTAGAGAGAAGTATAGTTTTCGTGTGTATGAACAGCTGCTCATTCAGGATCAAGCATTAACGCTTCTGTTCACCTCCGTAATGTGCGCAACTCCGTGCGAGAACAACTAAATACTACAAACGTTACTTAGTGACAAGCCATTTGTTTGCGAAGAAAGTGGATGTAAGAGGGCATTAATGCAAATCATGATATGTACATTTACCATCTGATCTTTGCAAATTGTTTCTCAGTCCCTGCACTCTAAATTACTGTTCTCACCTCACCAGTAATTGTCGAACGGATAGGAAATCTGAAGTGATGTAAAATGTTTAAATGAAAAGGACCTTGGAATTCCGTGGCACACGTGAAAGAATATCTCCCGTCATATTTGCGTACTTATTATAGTCTTTGCACAACGATCAGTAATATGATTGTTTCTTAAATGTCTTCGTCATTTTATCACTATTTTGTTCTCGTATCTTTTTTTTCAATTTCAAATCTCTCAGTAAAACAAAAAAGCTCCCTCGGTGAAGAATTTTTTTTTTTCACCGCGATGCTAGTCCGGCCGTAAGGGCTGCAAAGCCTTTGGGTCTGTGGAACCGGAGGCGTTGAGAGCGAGAGTAGAATTTCCTAATGGATGATCATTTTACCACAAGTTAGTCTACAGACTGGTCACAGAATACTTCTCTTGATGCGATCTCTTTCGGCAATGTAATTGATTGCTTTTGTTCTTTCCTGTATCAATGTAACTGTTAGAGTAATAAACTATTGATAAGAAATACAATGCTTAGAATCGATTTAGGGCCTGAGAGTCAATCGACCATGCGGATCTAAGGCGTCGAGGGCTAGAATTCCTATCCAAAGCAAAGCTCAAAACAAAAGTCATTGGACATATTACTGGGTATGATAATTTTCACCAAAATGTTTCTTGGCGTAAGATATGAGGAAGAAAACATTGAGTCGACCAAGAACGTGGTCAATGACATGGATAAGACACGAGAAGTACATAGAAGAGGAATACTAAGCTACGGATGCGAGACTTGGCCCTTTGTAATGATTATAATACTTCGTACTAAATGGAAATTAATTTACTAACTCTGCAGACAAACCACACAGTCACTGAAATCTGTAGCTGCAATCTCTTTCCGCATTGTCATCGCAACCCATTCGTTCGGATATTCCATCTCTTGGGATGACGATTCCATCCGCGGAGGAAACTATGTCCACGCTGCGCAAAGTAGCCCTAAAAAGGCGCGCGCGCGGAGGGCGGGCGGGGGCGCGCATCCGGTTGCGCGACGCGAGTAAACACGGGCGCAGCTGAGCGCAAGTCATGCTGGGCGTCCCCGCCGCGCACACGCCAGAGGGCGGGCGGGCAGTAGTGTGGGACAACGGGTGGTGACGGTTGTGTGGGTGGGCGGGCGGGCGGTTGGATAGGTGAGTGGGCGGACGGTTGGGTAGAAGCATGGGTGCGCGATTGGGAGGGTGAGTGGGTGGGTGGGGGTGGAAGGTGGGTGAGAGGGCGGGTGGGAGGGCGCGTGGGCGGCACCGGGTGGCGCGCGCGCCCAGCCCTCGAGAGCCGCTCTGCTCTCCGCAGCTCACCCGCGTTGCCCAACAGCTCCTCTCCCGCACTTCTCGACCGATACGACGCGACGCCTGACTTGGCGTTTCAACACGCGCGCGGGTTTTGGCAGTGCAGGCAAGGGAGCCAGAGGAAAGCTCCTTTGACAAAAAGGCTCATTAATTCAAATTTAACGCGGTTTCTATCCCATGAAGTTAGAATATTGTACACATGACCTTTATATAATTAGATATTTTATATACATTTTATATATTTTATGGAATATTGTTATTCACTTCTCAGGTCCCAAAATATCCCTTCCTATTTATGAAAAATCGTCTGAAAATAAGCTATCTAAATTTGTTTTGAGCAAAATACAGGCTACGAAAGAAATGGATCAGATTTTATCGGCTGCTTTATTTTAGTTGCATATGAAACAACGATAAGAGGATGAAAACGTGTCATGTAATTTTGTAACTAAAGAAATTGAAGGTTATTCTATTACTTATGCACCTTCCTAATAGCATTTATCAAAATTAATCAATCTCTCCCAAGGTTGTTTATAAACGCAAAAGTTTTATTGAACGATTTAATCCGAATAGATAACGCATTCGTTTTTGAAAAATAATATTGGCTCTCTCAAGTGAATCTGAGCATTGTTTAAAAAACTGAAATTTTCATCTTCGCAGTTATCATACCGTTAAATGCAATAGTGTTCACTAATGACCTAGATGTTAATCGACCTTAAATAAAAAAATAAATAAATTTAAAAAAAGCTTCTACCGCATTCTTATGTCTAACGTATTAGTCAATCTGACTCTTGATTTAATCGACCAAGGTTTAAATATGAAAAGAAAACTCGCAACACGTGTTGGAAGGCCTTCAATAATAATGGCTAAAAATGTTAACTGTTATTTCATGTGAATCAGGGTAACCCCAATTTTCCTCATTACTGAACAACGCCCTGTCAAGTAGTAAGGCTATTCTCTGAAAATATTAGCAGAAACAATTTGGCCATCTTCAAACACGAGGGCCTGGATTCGCTGGCACAGTTTAGCACACAGTGCGTAATAGGTTCGTGCATTTGACTAAGCCCACATTACGAACACCATTTACGTCCGAGTGTCGGCGGCGGCGCGGCGACGCCAGCGCAGCGCAGCGGAGCCCTTGCGTCACAGGCGCGTCGCGTGAGGCGAAGGCCGCGCGCCCCGACAGCTGACTGGCGATAAACGGGTCCCGCGCACGCCACCAGGCGCGCTGCCGATCCGTGGGCGGCCTTGGCGCGATAACAGCGTCCCACTGATTTTCCTTTTTCCGTGATTTTGGGTTGAGCACCTATCGTTTTTTTAAAAACTGTATCAGTCACATATTTTCAATTACAGGTCATAAATTGATGTATTGTCTTCATAACAAGTAGGAATGGAGAGAACTCTTATTGTAGATCCGATTTACACGCTACCTTTTGACGATTGAGTTTTAGCGAAACCACTAACGAATGATGTACTGTCCGGGAGCCCAGAAGCACCGCGCATGCCTGCGTTTGCTAAAATTCAAAAATCTTTCGTGTAAAAGATAGCGTGTAAATTGGGTCTTACACAGCAGTTAATCCCGTTAGCAAACTTTTCTAAATAATATTGTTCTTTCATTATTCCTGTACGAAGGACGATTGACATCACTAAAAGGATTATAAAACACTTTCTTTACACCCGATTGTGAACAGTTCAAGTAGATGAAAGTACTGAAAATGAATATCCGTCCTCTTTAGGAACAAACAAAATTGGCCCTGTACAATCTATGAAGTGTAATCTGTATTGAATCGGAAAGACGCTGATAACGGTTATGTGGGTACTGATTTATCATATTTCATGTTTCATAATTGAGATAACGGTGTTTCGCTCTCAAGGTGTGCTTAAATTGAGTTGTATACATTTTTATGTGGTTCAGTAGTAGAATTGTTACCTCCTTTTACTGTCAAGACACAAGACAAATGCCGCGAAGGTTACGGCTACTTAACCTTAATCTCACTTTTCCTTTTTACATGCGTGTTGATCGTGGGCCCTTGAAAAGTTTAGATTCTACTAACTTGCTCCACCCATGTTATGAAAACACACTGCGTTAGAATATAGTACGTGACTTGAATGAATAAACGAAAAAGTAATAAAAGCAGTCAGGAAACATCTAGTCACACCTCGTGAACCGCAAATAACATCGCAGAACAAATTTTAAGAACGATCCAATGTAACAAGCTTTGAGATTAACTCAGAATCAAGTTCCTGTTTCGTGTATAGTAAGGTTATATTACGGTAATTATCGGCTCGCTCCATTTCAACAGACAGTGATCCTTGTAGCTATAAATTTTAAAAAATGGAAAATTATCACCTTACCGACTCCCTACAAAATTTCAAGTACACTTTAAAATGAATACTGAAATAAACATCACGAGTAACTACGCTTTGGCTCTATGAGGTCTGACTAGAATTTCCGGAGATCTGCAATATATTTAAAATCACTTGACAAGATCATGAAAGAAACAGGTTTTGAAATTGCAGTGCATGTTACTTCTCATAAATTTATGTCACTTCTTATAATTAGGCTACGCAGATTTGCTCAACTGGATGTCTCCCTATTACGAAGAGCAATGAATATTACTAGTTTGAATTATTTCTTACGAGATAACTAAAGACCATAATTTATATAGAAGAAATGGAAAAATAACTATTTACACTGAATTACCTGGTTTGTAGAATTGTTCTGGAAAATACTATATTTCCAACATACTTGACGTAAAAACATTTTTCAAGAAATAGATTTTCAAAAAATATGGAATGGAACCTACTTCCCATAGTCATTTTGAGTTAACCAACCACATCATTTCCATCGAAGATGATATTACTGGTAAATTCATTCATGCTTACACCTGAGAATTCCAAATATATTACATTCTAATTTTGTACTTCATGCTAAAGATCAACTTGAATGCACCTAATTATACACCGAACAACGACGTCAGTGCTTTTTGTTCACCAATTCGAACCCAGCAACTCAAAACTATGTTGGGTTATGTGATGGTATCGACTCAAAACACCACATCCAATGCACAATTAAGCAGTTGTCCTTCAGGATTAGAGTTTCGAATGTCCAGGTAATGAGTTTAATCCAAAAATCTTTAAGTGTAAGGGAACCCACACCAAGGTACTTCCTGATCCGCTGCCACACAATTCCCTTCACCCATTGGCCCTCTCGCCGCCAATAAACGTAACACCCGTTCAACCCCGGCAGATCACACGACTCTCTCCCTCAGGTCCCCCTGGCATGCCCCTCGCCGAGCGGGTGGGCGCTGGATCGAGGACTTGTCGTTTCCTTTCCGGATGCGTTTGACGCGCGTTGACTCAGTTGGCAGCTGGCACACACGCACACGCACACGCACTCGGCGCGAGGCGGCGCGGGGCGGTGGAAGCGACGTGTCCCGCGCGCCAGGCCCTGACAATTAGGGATCGAGAGGTTGGTCGGGGCACGTCACGTAGCGGACGCCCGGCTGGCGCCCGTCGCACGGTGGGGCCAAATGCCAAAAAGCTGGCCAAAAGTCCAAAAAAAAAAGTTACTAGATAGGGATTTTGTCGTTGCTACTTCAATAGGTTGGTATTTGGGCCGTTGAATTCCGCAATTAGTAACGGTTTCTCTCTTATACTTGAGGTAAGAGATCAGTTCAAAGTTGGGCCTCGAGCGATCGATATCGGTCAGCTGTGAAACGTGTTTTCAGAACCTTTGTGTTTCGAAGGATAGAGAAGCGTGCAGTCGGCCGAATTCAATAAAACAAAATGGAATCTATTCCTGAGAGTAAGTAGAAACATAATATGTATACTTAATTTTTTTAAAAATAATTTGTTAATGTAATAATTAACGTTGATTGTTGGCGAAAAATGAAAATGCTATAATCAAAAATTTGTGTTTAAAATGAAAAATAACTATGTGCACCGTCGTGCGGGGCTAAAAACTTAACATGACATTATTCGAAATGTTATTCTCTGTGAGAACCACAAAAAACAGCTGCCCGTACCTGCCGTTTTAGTGCCTGTGACAAATTTTCGTAGCGCGTGCAACATGTAGAAATACAAACTTTGATGATTTTGTTCGCCATATTGGTCCGCCATTTTGTTTTTTTAGCATTTTTATTCAATATTTATTAATCAGCATGCTTATAAACCCAAATCAACTCATTTTTAATTACAAACACGATCATTTCGTGTTAAAAATGGAAAAAATTGATGATTTGGTCCGCCATATTAGTCCGCCATTTTGTTTTTTGGCATTTTCATTCAAGGTTATTAATTAGCATCCTTAAAAATTCAAACTAACTCTTCTTTACTTATAAACATATTAATGTTGTGTTAAAAATACAAACTTATGGTAATTTTGTCCGCCATATTGGTCCGCCATTTTGTTTTTTATGCATTTTTATTTAATATTATTAATCAGCATGCTTATAAACCCGAATTAACTCATTTTTAATTTTAAACACGATCATTTTGTGTTAAAAATGAAGAAAATGATGATTTTGTCTGCCATATTGGTCCGCCATTTTGTTTTTTTGCCATTTTCATTCAAGATTATTAATCAGCATCCTTAAAAACCCGAATGAACTCATTTTTACTTATAAGTATGATCATTTTGTGTTAAAAATACAAAATTTTGATAATTTTATCCGCCATATTGGTCCGCCATTTTGTTTTTCGGAATTTTTATTACAGATTATTAATTAGAATGATCATAAACCTCTGAATACAAAGTTTCAGTCAAATCGTACAACGCTTTCGACTTTTGACCAGCTTTTTGGCATTTGGCCCCACCGTGCGTCGGCCCACTCGCCCGCTCCGCCGTCCACTGCACCCCGCGTCCACGGCCGCACGCACAACCGCTCGCATCCGCCTCTTTGCCCACTCGCCCGTTCACTCACCCGCCGCCGACTCGCGCGTCTACTCGCCCTCCTCCAAGACGCACGTCGCTGACCGCTGATCGCCAGCCCTTCGCTCTCCAGTCCGCACCCCTTCCCAATTGCTTTCCATCCAATGTGTACCCTCGCCCTATTACTCGCCCGTTCACTTGTTTTGTCCACTACACCTTCCACTCCCATCTCTTCCCCGTCCCTCCGCCGACGCCGCGGGCTCCGTCTTATGCGAAAAAAGGACCACTCGATCCCGAGTCTCGGGCTCACTACTCACGTCTACTCACCGGGCAGCTCGCCCCACCAATCGCTATCTCGACCGGCCGTCCTCCCACCTGCTCGTCTACCCACCCACTAGCGACACCACGCAGCACACCTCCTGCCTCGCCCACTCGCCTGGCTGTTCCCTTTGTCCGTCCGCCCGCCCCGCAGCGGCCAGCGCGCCGCCAGCAGCCTCGGGGCCAGGGCGGCGCGGCGCTCCACCTTCATGTCGGGTTGGACATGGCGTCCGAGGCGATCGTATCACTGCGCGGTTCATTAACGCCCGAGAAACAGAACGGCTGCCGCCGACGCCGCGGGCTCCGTCATATGCGAAAGGACCGCCCGCTGCCGAGTCTCCGGGTTGCACGCCGCTTCCGTGCAGGCTCGGCCAGGAACCACTTGCTTCGCCTCTTGGTCTTGGTCTCTTAAACGTTACATAACTATTTCATGATTCCTTCCTTCCCATTTGGAGATAATTTTGTTAATTGTATCAAAGTCTGCTGAATTAAGGAAATTCATTCCAGACACTTTTTTTTCACAGTATCTGCAATAATTTTAATAACTCCTGTAAACTCGACAAAGTAATTCTTGTTCACGTAGCAAAAGATACTAGCATTAGTTATTTACACGAATAAAATTATTGTAATGTAGTGTTAAAAGATTCTTAGTTTCATTGATGTGAAAGTTCGGATATGCATTTCATAAAAAAAATGCTCAGAAATATATAAATTTATGCTGAGCAACACTTGTCCAGAAACTGAAGTAATGAAACGATTTGATGACTAAAATTATCTCATTTCATTTTTAAAATGAAAATTATGGCTAAGCCATAATACTCAAACAACAACAACAACAACATAAAATAACAATATAAAAAAACCTTGGTTTTTCCCATTGAATTTGGGAAATATTACTTCCATCCTTTATTCTAAGTAGCAAAATGTCGAAAAAAATTCGCTCTTCGATCATCTTCAACTAATTGAATGACGCCATGATTGAATGATGCGTATCTAAGAGCAATGCGTAGTTTGTTTAAGCCTAACGTTGACGTTTCTTAGTTACGACTTATAAATGATCGAACTTTCATTTCTTCTGATTTCGAGAAACGCTTTTGCCGATTGAACTTCGCGATTTCCTCTGCTGCATAATACAGGACACCTTTCGCAATATATTTTTCATATATCACATAAGATTCACTGAGAGGTAAGACTCATTTTTTCATTACTGTACAAACCATTTCCTTTTTATAATTTCGTATACGCAAGTATCTCGACGTTGAGGAATTCTCTGCAAAGAGGTCAGGTTTTCAAGAGATTAGTAAACAACGTTCTACAATCAATACCTAAGTTCCGTAATTATTACTTGTTACGCAAAAGTTATTGGCGTACTTGCAATATTGACATGGCGTTCCCTACTTTCTCTAATTTGTATCTTGATTTGTACATTCTGCTCCAGGGTGTTTTAAACTCTTTGCAATACAGCGCGCTACTAGTTGTACGTACGAGGTATTTGGCCGAGGAATTGCCGTTGGATTTGAATGTGTAACTTTATAATTAAAAGAAACTGAACAGGATACGTCTTATCCAAATCATTATGACAACATTTAGTTGTTTTAAAAGACAATACCTCCAACAATCATACAGGCTTAAATGGCTGCAGTGCATCTGACCGGGAGGTTTTCGGGTACTAGTTCCGACGATTGCAATGTTTTCGACACTAGGTAGATAGCTAGGTCGAATTCAATCGCGACATCTTTCCTTCCTCTTCCTTGTCCTATTTTCACCTATCACACACACACACACATACACACACATACGTACTTGCACTACTCTACCACACATGTCGGCGGACCAGTCGGGAGACCACAGCTTGACCCGGGAGGGGCGGTGCAGTGCTAGCGGGAGACATTTGGTTGGGGAAAAACCCGCAAGCCGACATTTAGGTCGGGGCCGGATCTCACCAACCAGCGGGGGAATATCATCTCTCATGATAAAGCATGGACTACAATTATGCGCCTAATGACAATAGCAGTTGATGCACCCGAAATCACGAAATAATCAATCAATCAGACAAAAAAGCACGCACAAAAGAGAGTATAGAACAAAAATAAATACTTGAGTTGATTAAAAAGGATTTAATATTGATAATGTAAAAGTCTCCACCAACAAACTACATAAAGGATTGAGTTACTTTCCTTAATCAGAGTTCGTGATTCTACAATGATTTGCTCATGATTATGAGGGAATATTATTTCGACTTGTTTATAATTTTGATTTACGTCAAAATTCAAAACGTGTCTAAATAATATTCTCATCTAACAGGTTTGAGTTTGAAATCGTAAATACTGCGCCATCTAATCTAACAAACAGATTCCCGCGATTCCACGTCGAGTTGCATTCGCTCGGTTAACACGACACTCGTCTACACCGGAGCGCGGGTCCCTCCGTGAGACTACACGAGGGCGCAATCGATCCAGCGAAATTCGATCCACTCGATCTCGCGAAACGCTCCGATCAGATTACGAGCGAGAGGCTGCTGCCACGCAACAGCGCCGGCCGCGCCAATCAGATCGGAGAGACGGCGGCGCCCATGTGCGTTTCGAAAAAAACGCACGAGACGCGGCGCGGCGCGGCGCGGCGGCGGCGGCGGCGGCGGCGGCGGCGGCGGCGGCGGCGGCGGCGCGGCGGCGGCGGCGGCGACGGGATGACGGAGGCTGGCGATGATGCCACCGTCTTCGCAGGGTTTTGCGCCGCCGATGGCGGAGGATGTGGGGTTGGTGGCGACGGCAGGGGGTAAAAGGGGATGATAGTAGGCTAGAGAAGTGTCAGCGTGATAACTATGATTGGCTAGTCTTGCGGTGAAATGCAATCATAGCACCGACGTTGTCGGGTCAGTCTCGACACTACACTTGAGGATTTAGAGTGACGTCTAACAAACCATCAGCTGTGACGGGATGATTCAATCGGAGGATTCAATAGCAACAATTTACGTCGTAACGAAGCTCCCGTTTGGATATCGCGTCCAGATATCACTCTAAATAAATCTAAGTATAAACTACCCAACTCTCATCTCCAACAGGAGTAGATTAGTATATAGCATCATATTTTCATTGGGCGTTTGTATTTTTGTATTTGACACTTCACATCTTGAATAACAATAACCAATGAAAATTACATCTCAATCACATATGAAAAAGGATCTAAACGAATATAAATGCACGAGGCATATTTTTATAACATTTTGCTTGTTAGTAAGACACTCGATAACTTTTGAGTAACAGGCATATGTTAATATTTGTTTATATGTAATGCAAAATGTTGCATCTTACATATTTTTATTTTAAATATCTATATTAATTCATTTTGTAAAATAAAAATATTCGAAAACGTGCATTTCACACTGCTTCTGATTAGGTACTTCTAGAGAAACATCTTAAACGAATGTTGGTTTGACGCGAATTTCTATTCGTTCACACAACTTCGCAATGTGACCAAAATGAATCGTAAGACAAATATTTCTAACAACCCTACAATTTATCTCCGGAGTGAATGATACTACAAACACCATCATTGTCGAGTTGAACGGCAGTGATTTCAACAGTAAGCTGAAGCCCATAGTACTTTTAAAAGTAGCACTTTACGAAAGCTGTTTTTGTGTATTTTTTCAATTATCTCGCACTTCTTTCGCCAACGCTGGGCAGCGCACTAGACGGCCTATTCATTGCGCTGACCAGACGTTACGTCACTGGGCAAAGGGGAGAGACAGAATAGTAGATGTAGCAGAAGATGCAATGAATAGCAAAGAGGAAAGTAAAAACTCCAGGAGATCCAGGACGGTATGAAGCCAGACTGAATGTGTTAAGAAATGGTAGGGATGTAAGAGTTAGTTCTGGGAAAATGCATAGATGTTAATGCCAAAGAAGATGCATTGCTAAGGAACATCGGAAAATCTTTGAAAATCTTTGTGCAGTAATGGCATAGAGGGGAAACAAAATAAATTGTAATTGTATTCCATAAATAATATCTAATCCGCACTACAGTTACATCATCTTCCGTCGCTGACATTAGTTTCGTGGTATTATGTTCACGATGCCGTTCTTAATTAATATTTAACTTTAAAAATGTTCAAAAACTTAAATTACGTCCAATCTTCTTGAGCTAAACAAACATTGATTGGTCTTTGAAGAAAACAAATTAATGTTGGTTTTCGAAGGCGTTATAAACACAAACAACTAAAACAGAACTTTAAGACCAATTCGATTCCATGTGCCCCTCAGTGCAGTGACTAGCCCTCGCAGTCGGTTTCCTCCTTCGGGGCCTACTTCTGCCTCGAGTCGGGGAACGGGGCGGGGCCCGGAGCGCAGAGTGGGGCAGCGAAGTCGGCCGCAGCTGCTCCTCGCGAGGGTGCAGGCGCGCTCGCACCCGAGTGCTAACTGGGCGCGCGTTTGCTCTCCCGGGGACACGCGCCGCCCGTTAGACGCTCCGCCAAAATTCGCCTCTCGAAATTGTTTCGTAACGCAAACAGCAAACGCCCTGTACTTCAAATGGTCACTCCACACTTCAGAATTTTAATAACAATATTATTATTATGAATAATAATTTATATTAATGCGTTGAAAAAATAAGTAGCTAATCGTTATCATTCTGATTTTCAAAAAATCAGATTTCAAGTGTTTGACGTAATGACTTAATCGACTTGTGACAAGCATTTAACTGCGGTGGGCGTCTTAATAATTTCATGAAATATAGTGGTTGCGAAAACTTTATCACTTATAAATATCTAAAACTTTCCCCTGAGTTTCTGTAATATCTGTCAGTGAAATGTACAAACGTTTCAGCGAAGGTCATGAAGCGCTTCGACTCCATAACAAACTGCATGCTGGTGGGCGGACCATGTCTGAAGAGGCGGCACCCAAACATCGAAGTGAGGGATGCTGCGAAGTAGGGGCAACGGTAGAGGCATAGATCGGGAATGTCAAGGCAAGGCGGTTGCGGATGGGAGCTGCGTGAAGCAATGGCGAGAGCACGAGAACCGACAGGGAAAATGTAGGAGAGGATATGAAAGTGGATTAGTTTGCAGAGTGTGCACTGTGACCATGAAAATGATAAAGAAAGAATTGTCCCAGAAGGATTGATATGGTCGGAGTAGTATAATGCAGGCAATGAGACGCGGGTCACACACGTCGACAAAGGCTAAGAATGATTAGGAGACAGTGGTGGTTTGGGAGACAATAAGATTCAAGTAAAAATCAATTTTTATAGGATTGGAATTTAGTGAAAGCAAAAGTCGCTACTGATTCATGAATGCAAAGCAGTGAGAAGTGCAAAGCAGTGAGGAGCAAACAGATCGGTGAGACAACGAGAAGGGATAGGAAAGGCAGCTGCAGAAGTGGTCAGTTATGAAGGGAAAACAGTGACATATGAGAAAGAGCAGGGACGACAAGTAGTTCACACAACACATTCAGGAAGGCAAGTGCGAGAGAAAGAGAGCGAGCGAGCAAGAGAGAGAGAGGGAGAGGGAGAAAGAGAAGAAGAAGAAGAGAGAGGGAAAAAGAGGGAGAGAGAGAAGAAGAAAAAAAAAAGAAGAAGAGAGAGGGGAAAAGAGGGAGAGAGAGAGAGAAGAAAAAGAAGAAGAAGAAGAAGAAGAAGAAGAAGAGAGAGAGAGAGAACAGAGAGAAAGAAAGACACTTCGAAATGGTGTCGAAGGCGTGGTGCAGAAAAGTACTGTAGATAGCGGAGAGCGGAGATGCTCTGAAGTAGGAGACACAGAGGAGAGAGACGGAGATAAAGAGAGCGAAAGACAGGGGGAAGCACTGACAGACAGAGCGATTCAGGGAGAGAAGAGAGACAGGGGGAGAGCGAGGGAGCCAGGGAGGGGATGGGGGAAAGCCAGAGAGCGAGAGGGAAAAGGGACGAAGGCCAGGCAAGTGCATGTCCCGGGTTCGTGAGGGCCGGGACGGGCGGAGGCTCACTAGGCCCGAGCGACGCCGCGCCGCGCCGCGCCGCCGCCTTTTTCTCAAGGCAGAAAACAGGACGCGCTGGCGCAATGCGGGGCCCGGCCCGGCCCGCATCCGGAGGAGGCGGAGGCGGAGGGCGCCGCGAGATTCGTATCCGAGCGACGTGCCATTTGTCTGCAAATATCCTCTCCCTTTCGCCACGTCTTACTGCGAACGCTATCTCCCTCACTGCGATTCATTCCGCTCACAGGGCGAACGCGAGATGAAACTTTTTCAGCTCGGTAAACACTTGCGACTTACTTCTCTGAAATGGGTCGAACTCCTAAAACAATGGAGACTTACTGAACCACCTGGAGAAGATGCGATCTGCAGTTTCTTGCTGGCGGGGACTGATAGTAATGGAATTCAGTACTCACCTGTAACAAAAAGAACGAGAATATAAATTTACAATAGATTTTTACAGCATAATCACAAATACGAACAACTCAATTTCATTAGGAGTGCTACAAAGCCAAAATGGTTCAAATTACAATCCTTTTGTTACAAATAGTGTTGACAGAGTTTTAGTTATCTTTATAAAGGCATCGATGCGTGATGTAGTAAAGTTGTTTATTTATACGATACGTCAAATTATAAGCATTCAAAAAAGTAAGGACAGAGGACACACTTTATTACTCCATGCCTTAATGAACACAAATACACAAAGCTCTAAAGCAATAAATTATTATTATAGTACAATTACCTTCCAGAAATCACTATTTATTATAATTTAGACAGTTTCTCACTTTTCCAATACTAGCCTTTCGTTTAGTCGGCCATATGAAGCTCAATCAAGATTGAAACGTGTACGAAATATGAACCTGAAAGCCTAAAAGAAATATTAATCGAGAGATCAAATTTCACTACGCAATTACCACAATCTTATATAGCAAATGTGCACTATCCATCATTGCAGTTTTAACGTAGTGGATGTCCTTCTCAAGTTCACGCTGTTCTGGCAACCCATTTCGCAACGAATTGCTTTAATTGTGGCGCCATTCCGCCGCTCACGAAATTACACCGCTGTGGAAATGAAAAGCACAATTTAGAGCCATAAAGCGGTCTCCGCCACAAAAACAGGTCGCGAAGGTCGCCAACGAGGAATCCCGTTTGCCAGGGAACGCCCTTGCAAACGTCACCGCTCCCGTCACCATCACAAAGTCGATCACCATCACTCAGACCTGTCTTAAAACATCTAGGTCACAAATACAGTATTTAAAAGTTCGATTTAGAATGTTACATCATTTTAGCTCGCAGCCAGTTTATGAATTTGAAATGTTTTGCATAATTACCGGACGGACGGAAAAGAAAAAAAGCCCAATATAATATTAGGCCAACTACAGCCTATACCAGCAGTGTCGACAGTCTTCTTTTCGGCCAGACCATCACTTAACCTCCTTCCCCACTCTTCCGCAGCCATCGTCAACATGGCCCCAGCGGTGCCCGCACCTCACCAACCGCCTTCAACTATTGACTTTGCGGTCACCGCGGCCGGGGCCGGCCGGCCGGGCCGCATCCGCAGCTCTTCCCTTCTCTTCTCGGCGCCCGCGCGTCCCGCCCCCAGCCCGCCCTCCGCCGCCTCGTGTGTCGCCGGCGGTCGTGGAAGGCGTCATTAGGGCAAGGCTGCCGAGTAATTGAGGGTTTTACGAATTCAAAAATCGGTTGGGCGGCCGCGCGGCCAGGGGCCTCCGGCTGCGGGTCAGCCCGCCTCCGCCCCCATCGGGCGCGCCCAGCCGCGCCAACATGGCACCTGCCCATCGCCGCGCACCAGCCCAGGCACCGGTGGGTCGCGCTCCGTGGGAAGGTTTTGGCCTTCTCAAGAAAAAGCCTGCCATTGTTTCCATTTCTTGCGTTTTTTAAGATGATTTGTTTATTAACTATTGGTTCTGATCGGTAGTTTTCCGTGGTTTCCACGATCAATTCAAGGCGAATGCCGAAGCAGTACTATAACAAACGGGCCACAGATCTTTACTTCCCATTCCTTGTCCTAACCTACGCCTTACACGTTCACTTACACTTACATGCACTGTACTAAAACACGTGCCAGGAGACTTAGACATGGCTTGCTCATAGCTAGACAGCAAATATTTTGTAAAAACGCCAAATTTCACAGCAAAAATGTGTACAAACTCTAAATTATTTTCTCATATCGATATTAATTTGTTAAAATTAAAAATGATTCATGGGTTTTCTAACAATAAATAGAAAAATAAACATTTTTTTAAATTTTCCACATGAAATAAGTGTTTTTCTATTTAATAAAATGGACGAGATGTGTTGACAAATTATCTTTTATGTCGCGGGAATAGAAACAGAGATTCAAATAAAGGTGAGTTTTCTGACACGTTGTGTCCGAAACTTTGGTGACTCTGCTTCAGATCAAACAAATGGCAAACAAGTTACTTTACGTACTGTATTGTAAAAGTTTTTCGACATTTAATATTTCGGGGTGAATTATAAAAAGAATATGAAAAAAAAGGATGATCACTATTTAAAATATTGGTTGACTAGTAAAATGTGGCGTCGTCAACGCCATAAACTGATTTAAAAATAGGTTCATGTGTTGATATCTTCTTTCATACTTAATTTCTTTCATGCCCAGATTTGATCAAACATGTTCTTTCAGTATCTGACATTGGTCCCGTTCAAAAGTTCTCAACACCCAATGGTCTTGTATCCTGTGTACTTCCATACGCGATATGAATTGATCTTATTGAAGTTTCAAAATGATAATCGCCCTAACAATTACTTGTAGGTTTAGATGATGCTAATAGTTAAATTATAGTGCGAGTACAGCTACAGTTTTCCGTTTACAGCGACTATTTTGTATGTTTGTGTGAATAACATGTTAGTTTAGTTCAATAAACATAAGTTGTGGGTCACATTCATTTGAAAATCCGTATTTGCTCACTTATGTAAGAACGTAAAAGTAAGAAGTCGAACATAGCGTTCATTTACTCTCTAGCACTACTCACAGTTTTGTTTTCTCTGTAATCACATGAAATTCTTCAAGTATAATAAGTTCCGAAGCAATACTGTTCGTAGGTTTTCGTAAATTATTTTTTTTAATTCGTTAATTCGATCTAAATTGAAATCAATCTCCAGCGCGATTTACTTGGTAATTCAATTGTTCACTTAAAGATCTCAACATGCCGACGTTTTGAAACAAAATTATGGCGTATTTTTCTAAAAACAAAGTGTTTGGGTACTGATGCTTAATCAATGCTTCATACATTGATCGATTAAGCAGCGGTGGTTTAGTTCCAGGCATTAACACTAAGATTACAGCGCCAAAACATGAAAAAACACACAAGTTTTTGGAAATTTATTTGAATCTTCTAGCCGGATCCAAAAACCAATTACCAGTTCCCCATCAGAGACCGAGACGCGTCGAATGACACCTCATACGAAGTCTCGATTGGTGCGCGGGGAGTGGCCCAGCCGCGCGTCACGGAATCACACACATCCGCACACTCAAGAGTTTTACTCAAATACTATATAGGGATGTTCGGCTTTCTGACTCAATCTTAGTAGTAGAAAATGATCTCAGGAGTAGAAGAAAATAGAGAGAGATTACGAATGCAGTGGTCCATTAATCCACCCAACGAATGTGGAATGTATGAATAAATTAATTAATTCAAATAATAATGGCTATGAAATAATTGAAATCAACTAAAATATTCGTGGTGTGTTGTAGATTCTAAAAACTTGTGAGGAGTGGAATTTCACTAATTGTATAATTTTGTCAGAGTTCATTTGCACGCCCCTTTCACAGAAATGATTAGATTTCAGAAGGAAAGCAAACGTGTCCGATGACATTCGGATTCGACATTTCTATAGAAACGTAACACTGGTAGTTCAGTGTACACCAAATGATCTTTATTTGATGATACTATGATGCAGAATATGGTGTACACTAGGAATATCTGAATTGTTTTTATTGATGTTAATACATTGCTTAATATTCTTGATTTTTATGACAATATTCATTCCTATTTTTTCTACAAACATTTGGATTTTCGTCAGTTAGGTGAATCATTGTATACAGTCAACAGTTGGTTAAGTCAAGTTGATTTTTGATCCACTGTATTGCGAAGGGAAATCATTAATCTGCATCAACCATTCTTCGTCATCGCTCAGAATATCTGCACGACAAGAGTAGCGTTTTCTATCGATAAAATCTATTTCATATTTCTTCTGTGCTTACGTAGGTTCTTTGGGCTCATTACAGAGGGAGTGTGGAGATTGCTATCACGTGTACTGCTGTTGAATACATAGCATGGACTGCCCAGCAGCTAAGGAAACATCAACATCGGATCGTAGAAAACGAATTGACATGTCCAAAATGACTTACCATCTCTGGGATAAATGAACACTTTTAAAGGTGAAAATGGATTAATTAACAAAATATGGACATTTTAAATATATGAAGACACTTTATGTTTTCATCGGAGTTCAAAGACTTCAAATGGAGATTCAACTGTGGCCTACTTTAATGCCTATTATGAAATCGTTTTCTAGTCATAATATAGAAATTTCATTTACACAATTCAAAAGTTTTGCAAACAATAAACAAATCAATATCCTAATTTTTTTTGTAAATTCATAAATTAAGAATTAACAAATTGATTCTCATCATTAATCAGCTTTTCATAATAAAACAATTTCGTAGCGTTCTTTAGGAATAAATTCTACATGATCGTATGAAACCAAAAATAATTTAGTCAAGCATGTGGACTTGTTTATTGCTCAACCTGCAATGCCTGTACCTAATGTTTCAAAATAATGACAACAAACGCAGCGTTCGTCATCACATATTTCTATGAACATATTCATGCCTCCTGCCAAGAAAAAGTAGATGAATACATTAAGGACTTTGAGAATTCGAGTCACGTACGCTACTTTGCTGCTTGATCACGTCGGCATCTCTCTAGATCGAATTACCGATAGAGCGATTTGCCTTTCAAGAGCACCTTACAGTTAGTCTGGACACTGCCCGAGGCCTACCGAAAGACTAGCGAGGCATCTGAGTCAGTCAAACACCGACTTCGAAGCAGTATCTTCACTTGAATTATGTACCACAGAGAGCATTTGGAGACGACGTTGTGAAAAACAATCGACGACATGAACGACGAGTTTTCAGGCTACCTTCCATGTGCATTTCCAGCACTAGAAAGAATGAGCAAGCCTATTCTTTTGTCTCCTTGGCGTTCTCAGAAGTCATGGCATTGAAAACCTCCGGTACCAATAAACCAATACTTCGAGTTCATTAATGCAGTCTTAAGAACTGTATTCTTGAAAGGAGACCTAGTATGTATCAAGTTTGGAGACGAACATGAACATACGCAGTAGTAAACTTTCTGTCGTTCACTGGTTAATTTCACCAGAGTGCTTTTTGAAAGAATCATAATAGTACATCTAGCATGATTTTATATTAATGGTCTGGCATTTAATTGTGTTAAGTTAAATAATACATACAATGCTAGCACAATTTTGATTCAAAACATTAATAATGAAATCATGTTTTTTTATCAAATAGTCTGGGTATGAGAACTTCTATAGTTCGTCTCTGTGTATCAGAAGAGCCAAAACACAGCAAATAAACACAACTAATCTTTTAATTTGACATTTTAACAGCTTACATGAGCACCATGCCTAATGTTTACGAATGTACCGTAGCCCTTAATTAAGTTATATCAAAAGACACCAAATCATAATTATGTCAAAATCTGTCACAGAATTTCCTGGAAATCTCCAATCTGCTTGATGTCCTCCGGATATTATCTCAAGGTCTCTTCTTGCTCATTAGATCTGAAAGTACGACGTCATCTCTCCAATGGCGGAGGTATTATTATAACGGCCGTTGCTTTGAAATTGGCATTGGGTCATTGCAAACCAACTATAATTTGCATACTTTATTTGCCTACGGTGTACGCGACTCACCCATATGAGTATAATTGGCACGTTCGGGTACGTGCTCCTAGCCCTCATTGGAACAGACGCAGGATTGCACTCTTTCACGACTGACTCCTTGAGAAGATCATGCTTTAAATATTCCTTCTGGGAATACTACATTTATGAAAGGAAACTATACTATCTTCACTCTTCTCAAATCAAATACTACCTTCCATCAATATTATATTTCTCAACTCAAATTACAATGTCCTATTTCAGGAAGGAGTCCTGCGTTTAATATAAACTCTTTATATTCATTGTATTAATAATATTTTTATAATTGAAATAAATTTGATGTGAAAATTGTTAATTTTTTTTAATTTCATATAATTCATATTACTCATGAGCGGTAATAAATGGCTTTTGTAAGTTAAAACAAGCAAGTTATATTTTTTATCTTACAGCAATTGCCACCACAATACTAGTGCAACAGTATCTTCAACCCACATTTCGATAAAACGTGAAATAAGACTTGGTTGCCGTAGCGTCATTATTCAGATAAACAAACCGCGCTACTCGCATGCCATCGCGTTCCAAAGCGGTCAACCGGCAAAACGTTTTTTTGTTTCTCTCTCTTTCATCTCTAAACTCGACCTGCCATAAACGCAAACGAATCAACACCTTCGAGCGGAATACCAACGACGGCCTTCGCCTCGGTCGTTTTTGTCCACCGTCACATCCTCTCGATACCCGGCGCAATCAGCGAGGCTGCGCGAGCGGCACGCTCCGGGGTGGCCCCGGGCCGTCGGCGGCGTTCTTGGCCACACGCGCGGGCGGGGTCGAGGCACCTGTCGAAAAACCGAATCGGGCCATTGGCAGACCTTCTGCTGGGACACGGCCCCTCAGGGCGCGCGCTGTCGAACCTCGCGTGCTTGCGTGATGATCGGCCCGCGATCGCAGCGCGTACTCTGCTCGCGATGGCTCAATCAGGGCTCCCGGGACAGGGTTACAGAATTCCATTAACGTGGCTTTGGCACGTGGAGATTAAAGCACCTGGTCCGTGAATCAATTGTTCAGCTCACTGACTTACAAAATTCTTCTGGCATTACAGACTTGCATTGAAAACAAAAAGATGACAAAAAAAATCGAGGACGTATTATTTATTTCATAGTATAATAAATTTCAAAATTAAACTTCTAGTCTGCTGTACCCCAAATTTTAAAAAAAATGTCAGCTTCAGAAATATTTTTTCCCGATAATTAAGTGGTATTTATTTTTATCTTAATTATAACATGTAAAAAATAAATAATTATATTTCTTTTTGAGCTAAATGTATACTAATTTTTTACAGCCATTGCATCATCTTTCTTCTCATTAGCAGAGTGAGGAAATACGTTTCATTCCTTTGTACGTGTCTGAACAGATATAATCATAATATAGTTTTTCATGCTGAGCTGTGATGATCGCTCGGCTAGACCGTAACCTGATCTTAAGTTCTCAGTCGGTCAGTTACGCGTACTGGAAATCCCTAGTGTGTGCTTCCTGTTGCGATAATGTTGAATACGTATCCGCCTCGTTGAATCCCATCTCGATGTTCACCATCGTTGCATAGGAACGTGTTCGGTGCTTATATATGCCTAGCTTACTAGCCTTGGGGAAGTCCGGTAATCCAATATTCAGGCATAAATTATTTTTCCAAGTTCCACCTGCATTTTGATTTCTTTAAAGTAAAGATAAGCGTTGTCTTTCCGAGAATCATTATAACGCAGATACGTAGTTCCATATACAATTACTCATAATTAGACAGAACGTAATTTAAAAAACATTTTCGTGATCAGGGCCGCAATTTCAGGAATTAAATACTTAACGTATATAATTACACAATATTTATAATCTACACAATATAAATTATCTTTTATGACTTATCAAATGTCTAACTTTTCTCAGTCACAGTAAATACAATTTGTAAGAGATTTGTAAAAATCGTTTACGAGATGCAACACTGCACAACTCGAAATAAATAACATTTTGGTTTCTATTATACGTTTTTTACAATAATGTATAATACCAGTTCCCTGTTATGCCTTTGGGATATGCTTACTTTTAATATTTTAATTACTAAGCGTATGATACCTGCAAACCACAACCAATGCTAATTTTGAAATTTCAAAACTTCATTTTTCGAGTTGTGCCAGGCCCATGTACGAAATGTTGAAACAGGAAGTGACTTACTTTATTAACAATACAATTAGTGTTTTTTAGTTGGGTAATAAAAGAACTCAAGTTGTTAACCAACAAAAGCTAGTAATGATAGGGGCTACATGTACATTTAAAATCATGTTCGTGCTACGTAACAGGACTTTCCCTCTTTCGATTTTGCATAAATTTCATGGCTCGACTCCGCTTTCATCCGCCTATTGAGATTTTCACGAAGTTTGGCCCTCTCTACCACCACGTTTCTTTCCTCCCGCAGACATCACTAGCGGCCATACCACTACCGTTACCTTACAACTGACTCATAATAATCATTCACTGGTAGACCCTAAAACTAAGGTGGCGAATTCAACTACAGGTAAAAGCCAGAATATGTTTCAAAGCTTACAATACCCCAGAAATGTACTCCTGAAAAACAAAACTTAATTCAACGTGAATGCAGGTAATGATATGATTTAATTCTACTCATCGTATGCGCACAAGTGTTGTCCGGAAGATGAACACGCCGTTGAAACCTCCATTCAAACAACAACAAATTCAAGAAAACTCAACCGTGGCTCGTCCCAGCCTGTAGCTTCGTCATGTCCCTCGCCAGCGCCTCCGTCGCCATTGCGGCGTGGCCGTTCCAGGCGAGCGCTGCGCGACGATCGATTGTCCACGGGTGCGGCGGGCGGGGTGCGCGAAGGCCGTGGAATCGGAGGCCTCCAGCTCGCACGCGGGCCTCGCGGGGCCCCGCGGCGCCGGCAGCGGCGCTGGGCCGCCGCTCCCACTTCCTGCTCCGGCGAGAGCGATCACGCACCGCACCCGCGCTCAGCAGCCACAACTCGGCAGCGCCCAGAGCGGGCTCGTGGCAGAAACACAGGACGGGTGGTAGGATTTTCCTCACTAGCTAGATAGCCGTGTTCAGTCGATATCTGGAGGAGAATTCTAGTAGCCAGCTACTCTGATAGGTAGATGCCGGAGTAAGTACCCTAATACATGGGCCTCGGACCGCGCGCGATCTTTTCTTCCTCTTCCCTGTGCTATCCTCATCATTTACTTACACACACCCCTTGAGGAACCCCCGTTTGTCGGTGGTATGTCGGTGTCGGATCTTACCATCCAGCGGGGGAAGATCACCGCCACCTCTCGAGGAAAACACGTACACTACACTCACAGTGCTAATGACCTTAGCAGTTGACGCGCCCGGAATCACTAATCGATCGAATAAAAGGAAAGGGAGATGCAGGGGAACGACTTTCTCTAGAAAATTTGATGTCCCAGTTCGAAAAAGATAAATTGTCCCTTCCACGTACACAATTAATTCCTATCCCCTTATCTATTTGCGCTTTGTGTTTTGAAATATTCAAGGAATTTAAATCAGCAAATTAGGAAAAGAAAACAATCCTAAGATTATTCTTAAGATTTGTTAATACTGTGCTGTGTAAGCGAATTTTGTTGATTCAAACCTATGAAATTTCGAACGTTCGTCCCCGGAGAAAATTGCTAACTCGCGCCCTAGGGACAAGAAAGGCAAAAAGATGGTACTAGTAATAGTTAAAAGAGTTATTGTCATGATTGTACAATAGTTAATTTCGTAGCTCTTACGGTGTCCATACACCAAAGCGGGACTAGCTCGCGAACCCGTCTCGAATTCTACCAACCGCCAATGGACTCACTTGTGTCCGTTGACTTGGTGAGTGTGGCCAGTACATGCATACAATGGCGGATCCAGGGGCGGCATGGGGGCCATGGAATCCCCTAAAAGGTCAAGAGTGCTCGTTTGTTACCTTCTTTTATATGGCGAAATTGATTTAAATATTTATTTATGTTAAAATTATGTAAATATTTAAAAAATAATATTGTATAGTATCTTATATGCGCTACAAAATTGTATGCAATATAATAATAAATGTTTCTTCTTCTTCTTCTTTTATGTACGTAGTATACCTTTTTTTCTTCACGTTTCATCCCGGGGATTCCCTAAATGATGACTGCAGATCTTCTCTTCACCTTTCCTGCGTCCTTTCAAGGTTTCTCCTTCCTCTCCTTCCTTCCTCATATCCTTGGCTATCTTTACCAGTCTGTCACCACTCTCTTTAAGCTGCATTATGTTTATTATTGAACACAAATCTATTATGGCCCCCTCGAAAATGATCGGCTGGATCCGCTCCTGCATACAGAATATGACCTGCCGTACATCTGTGAATATGGGGATTCATAAATATCACGAGTAGTTTTTGCGTAATTTGCGCTTAAAATTTATACATATGTATGTGGTTATGTTATAAATATATTTAATAAAATTCAGTGCAATTACCTATGTATTATTATTATTGTTATTATTATTATTGTTGTTGTTAGTATTAATGTTATTATTATTAGCATTATTATTATTGTTATTATTATTAGCAGTATTATTATTATTATTATTATTATTATTATTATTTTTACTATTATTATGTGCAGTGCAGTGGCGTGAAGTGCAGTAACGTTGTGCAACTGAGAGAAACGAGTGAGTAAGAAAGACATTACAGCTCGCTGTATCGCAGTGCGGTGAAGTGTGGTGAAGTGATGTTTAGTGAAGTGAAGTTTGGTGAAGTGGAGTTCTATGAAAGATTGCACGGTGAAATGTTCATGAGATTTGTAACGTTTGTAGAGTTTGTATAGTTGTTAAGTTCTGTAATGTTAAGTTAGTGTATTCTGCCACCAAGTTCTCACACTTAATTGCAGAATTATTAATAAATCTAATAAGGGACAGTAAAAATATTATGCTACTCCCATTTTCGGGTGTTCCTCTTTTTTTTCGAAAATTGCAAAAAAAATTTCAAAACTACAAAATTGAAGATAGAGATTTTTGCCTCAAACAAATTTAACTCTTTAAAAAGGTAATGCACACTTTTTGTAAGACTTAATAGCTTTAGCGTAATTTCTGCTTGCAATTAATGAAGCATTTAAGGACGTCTCGTCGTACATAACGATAACATTGTAATATTGCAAGAAAGAATATATAATGTAGCACCATTAGTTTTCAAAAATATTAATATTATGTTCATTAGTATGATTATTAATAAAATTATTATCACAAAAGACTAGAATCATACTGCTACAAAACGCGGAAATGCACATTATAATGAGACGTTACTTTGCTCCTAATACACCACCTCTTGTGTACATTGACATTTAACAATACCTACTTTCATTCATGTCTATGATAAACTCGGTATTGATCTACCAGAGAGTTGTTTCAGATACACATCGGCCCCATGGAGCCCCAGAGACAGACAATTACCACGTCCATTGTCACCAGCCGCTTTGTCATTCTGTAGGTCCAACGTCCCAGCAGCGCAGCGGCGCGCGTTGTGCATTACCGTCCGCTGCGGCGGCGCGTGGGCCCGAAAGACCGCGAGTGGGGGAGGGGGAGGGGGAGGGGCGGCGCCTCGTCGCCCACGCGCGACCCTCAAGGGCGACGGCGCCAAGTGCGCTGGCGCTCGAGGAAGCGTTTACGTATGCAAATGGGCGCGCGACGCTATCTGCGCGCGGCCGTCGGGACACATCGATACGCGGCGGCGATGGCAAGCGATGGAGCCGCCGTGGTCGATGGCGGCCGCCGCTGCACATTGCGCCTGCCGACCTGCGCAGCGGGGATCGATAAGGCGGGAGCTGCTCGCACAATCGCGCATTCGAATCCCGCCTTGAGCATGAATGTTTGCTTGCGCGTTAAGGCATAATGAACTCTTCGAACCACTATGTATCACATTCCAAGCCTCTTGCTTTCATTCCTAGCCGGCCTGGGGGTGCTGGAGGTTTAGGTCAGTTAGGCCCGAGGGGCTGGGATCCCATGTCAGGCATGGACGCAGAGTGTCGTGTACTCTTAATGTTGGATCTCGCCAGCCCACCATGTATCATCTTCAGAATCTCCTTCCTGTCGGTTATAAATACCCTCCTCAGCTCAGACTACATGCACCCGAGATGGGTCGAAGGGTTTCCTCAGCAAATAACAACCTTTTGGAACTGGCTAAGTTAGGACCACGGGCCACCTTTCTCAGCCGAAGAGGCGGATAGTCCCATCCAGACATCGAAAAAATGGCAAGGCAGACTGGGCGAAACATTCCGGGAACCTGCGCAGAAAGAGAGGTTTTTGGAAAGGTAGATCGACGGAAAAACTATGTATAGCATATGAATGCAGTAAATGACGTGTTGAACAACTGCATTCGTGACATATGGCTGCTTGTTTCCGGCTTATAGCACATATGCTTTACATTTCTGGGAGATAAATTATAAGTCATAAGCTCTAGTAATAACTTGTTCTTGATTCCTGTAGCTACGAGACAGTACTTGAGGATTTTATTCTACAGACTTTTGTAGAAATTCAAGCGTGATGAGGAGACAGTCGCGATAAAACAACGCAACATTAAAACTGAAAGAAATGGAAAGTAAACAAATGGTGAATGCATTTATATCAAAAGTATTGAATGAAATGAAGTATTTTAAATATTAATATAAAAATTAGTCAAAAATATGAACACAGAAAATACAGTTTTGCATGGCAACAATCGTTTATCAAGGTAAGTTAGAAAAACAATGGAAACTATTCTATAGAAGATATTGATAAATTAATTAAATGTGCTGCAAGAATAATTCTAATTTAGATTGTAGAAAGCTTAGAGTAGAATAGTAGATTGCTCTCAACTCACTGCACCAAGAACTATGAGAACACAAAAGGGAAAAATTACGCAAAAGCACTACATGTATCAGTGTATTTATGAAGCGAGAAAACTACTATCCACGATTTTTCCATTTATCCACCATGAATTAGAAGCAATTACAATTTATTGCATTATTCTTCCGTGGTCGTTTAGAGCTTGATCAAAATGTTTCCATAGAATAGAAAATGATACCACGTAAAATGTTATTACATCAAGCTCATATATGGAGACCATTATGATCAACATTCAACTCACACGCGATAGTCACGCCGTTCCCGGAACAACAGCGAACGCAATTTATTCGCATGAATTGCACTTCATGTGCCCTTTACATGTAACCAAGAGTACAAAAAATACTTAAATTACTCACTAACGATTCAAAGATTTATGTATAAAGTAAAAATATAATTTGCACATGCTTGTAAGGAATTGCATCGTTAACAGAGAGCATTAGAATTGTGTGCAGTAAGATGAGAAGAGATGATCCCTCGCACGATCACCACTTGTTTCCGGATTGTGTATACCCCATGTGATTTTCGAAATGTTTCTTCACACTTCATCATTGCTTCTCACATGTTCCCCCATACACGCCCTAACGTTCCCCAAATGTTCTCCCAAGTATTCTCTTAAATATTACTCTAAATGTTCCCCTAAATATTCCTCACACGTTACGGAACTTGTTAATCTGAAAATTAAGCTGGAAATTCAAGATTTTCAAGAGTGAGACCCCCCCCCCCCCCCGCAAAAAAAAGCAGAAAATTGCAATATCGAAAAAAAACAGAACCCTTCTTTTTAAAGTGAAAATTGCTTCCCGCTGGAACCTAGCTTTCAGCGTTTATGGTAATTCCTACTACAGAGTGTAGGAACCATAAACAATATGTGACAAAAGGTCTAAAAGATGTGATAACTTCTTCAATTCAATTCAATATATAGTAGCGTTAGCATGTTAACCCTACAATTTTTGGGGTAAGATAAGTGACATTGTTTTAATTACAGTATGAATGCATTCATTTTAACTTATACAGAGTAACGTGTTTAATGAGTATGTGAAATGGCAAAATAATAGATTCAGCAAGCTCCTTTTATATGCCGTTACGCTAACCCAACGAAAAAACAACAATGCCCCTACATTTCGTAAACGCACCATTAGATTCCCATCCATTCACGAGTCTTCAATGAAATTACACCGGGCGAAGAGCGCTCTGGGTGGCTGTTTCACAAAAACGAGTTTCCTGCACTTTTTGCCTTCCAGAAAGAGAAAACAAGCCGCCGCCGCCGCCGCCGCCTTCTCCTCCTCCTCACAATCAGGTGCGGAGTATCTCAACGCAAGGCGAGCAGCGCAGCGCAGCGCGGAGCGGAGCGGAGCGGAGCAGGGCAGGGCAGGGCAGCGCGGCCAGGTGGGCAACGAGGCGGAGCGTGGCCGGCGCGGCGCCCCGGGCGATGGCCCAGGGAGCGCAAGAAAGTCATCGCGCCGCCTCGACCGGCCCTAACAAGCCTCACGGACGCATGGTACGCCGCTTCGACCGCCCGTCACGCGACCAGCGCCCCCGCGGCCAGCCTCCGCCTTCCTCACCCTCTCCTTCTCTTTCTCTTTCTCTTCTCGCTCATCTTTCCCCTCTGTCCCTTCTCACTCTTCCTTTTCTTTCCCTTCCTGTTCTTCCTTCTTATCTATCCTTTCTCGCTCTTTCGTCTCTTTTCCTTCTCGCTCTTTCTCCTTATGTTTCCCTTCTCACTTTCCCTTCTTATTTTTCCCATCTCACACTTCCTTCATATTTCCCCCATCTCGCTCTCCCTTCATTTCTTTCCCTTCCTACTCTTCATTCTCCTCTTTCATTTCCACATATCTGTTCTCTCTCTTCCTCTTCTCACTTTCCCGTTACCTCTCTATCTTTCTTTCCCTCTCTTCAGTCTTCGTTTCCTTCTTTCCCTCTACTTCATGTTCTGCGTCCTATTTTCATTCCATGTATTTCTCTCTTCTTCTACACTTCTATATTAGCTGCTTACTGACTTTTGTCTTTTCACAATTAAGCAGGTGAAAATGAAGTTAGTGAAACTGTTAGCCAAATCTTAGTATAACTTGGGGAATAAGAGAAGGATCTGAGTGTTCATTAACGTTTACACTCTACTACACTATCCATCAGGACATTCCAGATACGTCTGAAGCACAAATTACAATGTGTTTCCATCAACGCTCAGCATCTCCTCCACATTTCCCACCTTTTTTCTCCAATACGTCAGTAATAACGCTTAAATATGTCAGTACATTATCCCATAAAAAATGAAAATTTCAATTTTCATTTCCCTCCTAGTTATATGTAAATGTATATGATAGCATGAAGATTTTTTTCTTCATTATCGACGAACATACTTTGTTGGGGAGTTCGGCAGTCTTTGGTCTTTTTATAGAGCGTCACAAAGAAGCACGTGAAAGATAATGAATTTCTTCAGAGAACTTCGTCGTTCATCATACTGCGTGATAAATATCATTAATAACTTCTACGAACAGCACATAATATCACGACACTTTTCACTCGTAGCGCTCCCGCTCCCCGCCTGGATTTACGTCACTCTTTTCGTCCCCGATCCGCGTTTCCCCGCCCTGCCCCAGCGCCGCGCCCGTTGCCACCTGCTCCGCCCCGCCCCGCCGCTCGGCTCCGCGCTTTCCTCGCCCTCTCCGCACCTTCCCCCCGTCCCACCCCTCCCCGCCCCGCCCCGCGTCACGCCGCGCCGAAGCGGTTTCCGCTTGTAAATTACGCCCGTAATTGTAATAATGAGGCGGCCCCATTTGCATAAACAGCGATCGGCGTCGCCACGAGCACAATGCGTCCGCAGACTTGACAGCGCCGAGCAGCCCGCCCCGCCACCGCTGCCACGCCACGCACGGCGACGGCGCGGCGCCGCGGGCTGCCCCCCCTCCTGGGGAAAGCGCAGAGGGAGACGTGAAAAGACACGGAGGGGAGGGACAAGAATTGGGAAATATGGTGTGAGAAATCATTCGATGAAATACCGGGGATGGGAGACGAAGGCATCGGGACGACGGACGCAAGTTGGGAAATAGGTGAAGGAAGGTGAGTGGAAGCAAAGTGTAAGGAATCTTCGTTGATTGGGACGAGCCGCGTCTGGTTCGTGATGGCGGACGTTTGTGCCAACGTATGGTCTTATTCAGAATACTGCTGGGAAGTTTCAACAAAACAGCTCTGAAGAGGACCGCAATGGATTGGGCACCCCGACGTCAACTCTGCCCATCCCAGACAACCAAGTTTCCACATACACCGGCCGCGGAAGCCTATGCAATCACAACAAAGATTAAGGTTACAATTAAAGTGAGTAATTCAAATGGATAAGACCCCATGTGAAGAAAAGGAGTCGAGTTCATGAACTTAATGCTTCCAAGTGAATATCAAGTATGAATGACAACAAGAAAGAGATACGGAAACTGGGAAGATTAACGGTGATGGGAACTGAATGTGCAGCGGGTGAGAACACCGGCGACTTGACAGAGGCGGGTGAAAGCACCGCGAATGATTTTCTATGATGCAACAAAAGAAGCGAAGAAAAGAAATGGAAGGAAGTGTCGGAAATGGGAAGACACAGGAGAACCGAAAGCTAATGGGAGGACATACGGCTCGAATGAAAGTGAGCGAGAGGAAAGATGGGAGACGCAGGTGGAAAAAGTGAACATAGGGCTCCGTTGCCTTCAACAACCAGACTCGTTCCCGGCATGATTCGCCAGAGTTGCCTACAATTATGTGATTGGGCTCAATTTGGACTTTCTGCTCTTTCACTCCATTGGTTGAATAAAATAATTTGGTGTTAATGTATTCGTCGATTAGAGACTTTCAATATAAGTCTCTTCTGATCTACCTGTTCAACCAAACATCATGGGTGAGCTAAAACCTGTCGAACAAGGAAAGTTTCAGTGCGAAATCGACAGACTACCTAAATTACTCCTTAACTTTGGCCATTACATACAACATTACGTCTGTTTAAAGAGCAGTTGACATGGGAAATACTGAGATCAATTTTAACCGAAAAATTGTAACCTGAATTAAATAAGTGTTTTGATATAATTTTTCTCCTCTGTGTTTGGCCAATTATTTACTAGAAATAACTTAATGAAGAAAATAACTGTATTTTGTAGTTTCATACAAAAATTTCTTAACTGAAATATCTTAGTCTCAAAAACAGTTAAGCATTTATTTTTAAAAAACATACGTTAAAACAATAGTTGCTTGTCCTAAAAATCGTGAAAGATTTTCACAATTATTCATAGTGCGTCATAGCAGCACAGATAATATCTCAAACGACCAACGTTTTGTGTGTCATGACCAGACTCGCAGTCGACCCCGCCTTCTCTGACTCTACAGATTGGCCTACGCGGTTCAGCAAACAACCTTGATAGCAAGAACATCTACAGGAAGAACTGTAAGTTAATAACAAAGAGAAACGTGAATGTTTTGATAACATAATAACCTGTTAGAAGCAACGGAAGCGGATACATGTAATTATTATCTCAGAACATTAACATCGATACTTATCTCGGTTTCCGGGATACATTTCGCTGAGAGCGAAGCTTCAGAAGAAAATTGCGGTTCAAGGATTTTGTACGTGTAAGAAAGCTAGAGAGATCGCTCGAGGAGATCACAGTTCGAGAGAAAAATGCATATTTCACCATGACTATTGATTAACAAATGCGTTAATTATTACGTCCGTTATGCAAACCAGTAAAATGAAAATAGATTGAAGTGCTTTAGGCCCCTGTAGTGTAATATTAAATTAAATTTCAAGATACTTCTAATGCATCATATTTAAAGAAACTATAATGCTCATTAAATTGTTTTCTGCATCAACATTTGAGAATTCGTAGAAATGAGACAAATTATATTGCATAGAGAATGTGAATGAATGGCGTAACCATTTCTGAGTGTAGGCGTCCGATGAGACGGTTTCTTGATGTTTGCATTTGCCTTCCACATGAACAGTGAATGATGATCATAGGTGAAGGATTGTGGATGGGATGATTAACACATGGCGTATGTGGTAATACGAGAAGCTAAAAAAGCTACATCCATATCATGAAAATATCCATGCCGTGCACGGCACTCGAAAAAAACTTACGGGGTTATCCAGGTGAGGGTAGCACTCTACTAGGGAGATACCTGGATGAGGACAATCTCTCAAACCTACGTGTAGATCAATACCAGATTTCACGTTCCAGGGAGGATCACCGGCAGCTCTCGGCTGTTACAAGTCCGTGCACTACACACACGGAGGTAATAACTAAATAGATGACGCATTCGGAAACACTACCCATTCACTCACTAGAAGGCACTGGAACCCACGACTTCGGCTTTGCGTACGTGAACAGGGAACTAAGCGATATATCATCAGTAATCCCCTGTGTGTCTGAGAATTACGCAGACAAATCAATTCAACAAATCTAGCTCAATAAATATTATTGATAAAACGTGTAAATAAGCTTTAATTACATATTCTTCCTAAAACTAAAACTAAGATAGTAACTGAGCAATACAGCAAACAGACTACAGACTTACAATGCAGCAAATGCGATTCTGCAAGTGATGCAGATCATCTAGAAATAGCATTGCGAAACGATCCTGTACATTCAGGCCTCCGCTGCCACATATGTAGAGTCCACCAGTGCCTTCGAACGAGCGTGGTCTGAATGGTTAATTTCTTCACGTATGTAAACTCTTTCTTCGCCAAGAATAACAAATCAATCAGACATTTACGAGCCGTGAAGCAACATGATGTTACCGACAGATCAGGCTGGAAGTAAAGCTATATTCAACAACTGCACAAACTAGAAGCACTTTTTTCGGAAGGAGTAGAATGATAACCACTTTACTTCCTATCTTATAGCCCAGGCTGACAAATATTCGAGGCCGAGGAAAGCAGTAAAAGATGGATAACCACTAAATTGATCCATATAGTATTTTCGAAAAGACGTGGGACAGAAACTGCTGGCAAAGCGTTTTAATGATGAGCGCAAATAGCATGGCGAGAAGTGTATAAAAGAGAAAAACGTAATACTACATTACTCCTGTGCTGTTAATACTACACATTATGTAATTAAAGTGTTAATATACAATTGATCATAATTACTAATTTGATAGGCAACCCCGAAGTATTGTCGGAAACATTCGAAGCTATTTTCACTTTTGAAATAATTATTTAAAAAAGCGGGTTGTTTGCACAGGTCACGCATTATTTATTTTTATTATTACACAAAAATAATAAATCGACAAAATATAAATCACATCATTAGTACGTGAGGAACAAATATATGTCGATCAAAACTCATACAATCTGGTACAGTTAGCCTTTCACAACAGGTCTGAGTTTTCACTCGCCACTTTATTTCATTCCCGCGCAAGTGCATTCAGAGGGAACCATTATTTCCCAAAGAGTCACGAACAGAAGTTGAGACGAGTCTTAAATCACAAAAGCCGTGAACCGTAACTTAGGTAGTGTTGTTATGAAGTAAAAATAAAATTGTATTGCATTAGATTATTGTAGATATAAACTCATTTGTGAAATTCTGTACCTCATCTTGTTCCTATCAAAAGAGACGAGAAACCTTTCACCGCGCAATTTACGGAATTGACAAATTAAGATATTACGAAATACTAGTAAAAAATGTAAGCATTAATGAAAGCTGTTTTTCAAATTTCTAAGTAGGCCGAAACCATTAATGTAACTAAGAGAAACGAGAGACAAAATGTGTATACAAGAAAACTTATGGGGTCCCATTGTTTCTTTTGGTCATTTAAAATTTCTATTTTCTAACAATAAGTTCATAAGTACTGTTCACGTCATGAAATACTTCGCATAAAGTTTCTGATAAAACTCGTATATGTGATAAAATTCATATATGTGAATACATTCAACATTTTATAGAAAAAATACTTTCATTCCTTTACATTTAAATCAACTTAAATTACTCCAGCCCAAAAATAGCTGCAGATAATGAACCAAGGGAAAAAATAGCTGTGAATGCAAAGAGTGCACTCACACACAAATAGCGCTATTAGACGTCGACCAATGCACAGTGCATATCAACTAGATCTCTACGACAACCGCAACTAATGAAACATGTTTCACATTTCCACATGGCGAGTGGAATACTCTGGGAGAGATAAACAATGCTGGAAGCGTCGCCCCGCGGAGTGAAATGTGCGACGACGAGAATCGTAACATGGGCGATGCATTGCGACGGGAGACGCGCCGAGGCTGCTTGTCGATTCCCGCCTTCCCCGGCGGACAACCAGCTTACGTATCAGCGCCCGGCGACCGCTCAACGGAGCGGCGAAGCGCGCAGCGGAGGGCGGGGCGCGAGGGGACGACCCTGCTTAATTTAGAGCGCTTAAATTGCGATTGCGCGCACGCTTCCCCTATAAAGCGCAGGATCAGATCACCTCCGGGGCGAGGTCGCCGGCCCGGCCCGCGCCGCAGGCCCTCGCCTCGCCCGCCCCCTGCGCTGGCCAGCGCCACTGGGCTCCCCCGGGGCCCTCCCCGACCCCCGTTGCGAAATTAGGGCTTCTCTTCCTCGTCTATTGGGCTCTCTTGAGTGCGAAGAAGCGGTTTTCCCATCTTAATCATCTTAAGTTAAAAAATTCATCTTCAGTTAAAAAATTCTCAAAATAAACAAGATAATAGTGTAGACTATTACAAAGTCATTTAAATCTTGAAAGTTTACTCAATAGTGCTTACTGTTGATTAATAACGTGGATATTTTGGTTCGCTTACAATGTATGACTTGGAGAAACAAAGAGTAATTTTTTAAGTGATTGTTTACCATTAGTCAGTTTTAATGATACGTTTGCAATCTTTTCTGGAGAGATTTCACGATGTTCCTTCGAGTACAATGCAATACAGGCACGAACTAACGTATTAATTAGGGAGGGAAAGTCGTATTACAATTTGGATTACATGCGTCTTTTATTATTGAGAAACTTTTACATGCCGTAAATGCACTACATGATCGAACTGCTTTATTCTCTACCCAATGAAGGCATGCAAACTTATGATTTTCTGCTCTTTGCTTTGATAAAGTTTCAACTCGCGAACATCGGTACTGGGGTGCAACACGTTGACTGTTATACCAATCGAAGCCGACGTTCTAATACGCTCAAAATATATTCAGATACATTTCAAATTTTAATTTTTCACAATTAAAAACTGCAATGTATGAAATATTACGGTATACTGAAAAAAATAGAAAACATTACATTAAAAAATCGATCATTTTAAGTACATGAAAACTTTTATGAACGTGAGAAATATTATTGTACGAGTACCTGAACAAAAACTGAAACATTTCACTCATCACCAGTTTCTAAATGTCTATTGTCTTCACTTCAACCATTTGAATTTTGTGAACTGTCTAGGACACTTCTTGTTTATTTATTATTTTTTTATTTTTTTATTTTTTGCAAGCTGTGGTTTGAAACAAAATGGTTAACCACCACAGAGTATCATCGTCCATTTTCGACCACATCCGTTCCTGTATCCTGTGCCTGGCATCTAAAGCATCTGGCCAGAACATCTAAGAATTAATCTTGGGCAACAGACGACTTGGGAATAAATTATCGTTTAAATCTGTGATGATGGTGTTGTAACATAACTGACTTATTTATTAAAAGTTACTTCTAAAATTATTTAAAGTTATCACTAAACATATTTATTAAAAGATTAAAGCCTATAATTTCTCATATTATGAACAAATTTAAAAATGGTACACTGCCGTCACAAAAATATTCTTCAAATAAGAGAAATATTGTATATACCACATTACTTCACATGATTATTATTATTATTATTATTATTATTATTATTATTATTATTATTATTATTATTTTGTAGACGCAGAAAACTTATCCGATGAGTAATATTGAAACAACATTTATTTTTACAATAGTTCAGTGAAACTTAATAATTTGCACACCTAAAAATGTCTAGTTTGCGCATTTGCAGGTGATTTTAATCCCTTGTTCACTCAGACCTACCAGCATGCATCCTAGTCAAATCTAGCCATCAAATATCCAACCCCTCCATCAATCAACATCACCAATCGCCCGTCCTTTTGTTGCCTCCCCCCCCCCCACACACACACACGCGCCCTCTGTTCTCGCGCCGAGACTCGCGTGCGCAGGTGACGCCGCGCACGACTGAGCAAGACGACACGCCCGTGCGCGTGTCCCCCTGCGCGGCCCTCCTGCCGCGCGCGCGCTGAAAAATCGCTGCTTAGTTTAGCGCCGCCCGACCGCCATGCATCGCGCGGTGCGTTTGAAGAGGCGCCCCTCGCCCGGCCGCGCCATTGTATGCAGAAGCGCACGTTTCGCGGATTAGGCCTACTCCGAACGGAATACATTTGAATGCAGAATCGGACTGTTTATACTTCACAAATTCAGTAATCTGCTTACGGCGGGCTTTTTATAGGCGGCCGATCCGGTCGAGTCACTGCCATATGCAGCCCGGGGGAGTAACTCCGGCGATCTGATCTCGCGACCCGCGCGCGATGACACGGAACGGGGTCGGCCGATGGGCAGCGCCGAGCTGCTCTCGCCTGAACTCGCGCCGACGGAGAGAGATGAACCGCTGCGGCCTCTCAGGAAGTGCGGTGCCCCTGCGAGGGGATAAATAAGCACCGGCGGAGGAGATTGTGATGGAGATTGCACGGGCGACAGTGAATTACGGAGCCGCAGGCTAGCCAACCTGAATCCTGTGGCATCTGCGTGGGAAAGAGAGACCAAGATCTTCGGTTGCCGGTTTTGGATTTTTCGCCCACTTGGTTTTTCGTTTTTGCGAGATAAATTGAAGGAGACAACAGGAATTCAGACATCTGATGTCGATAAAGAGAGAACAATATGCTTAACGGTAAGAAGTAAATCAACTAAACTATTTTCTCAACATACTACGTTGCATTTAGTCATCTGACTGGCTTGATATTGCTATTAGCGATACTATCCCTTTGTACAGAAGATATTATCGTATAGGACGTATGTATTCATATAATAAGAAACACTTGAAATCAACCAAGAAGTATGTTAAGGGAGTTCCGACATTGTGTTAGTAGTTCAATAACTTAATTATGAAAACGTTGTTTAACTTACATCAAACGTACCTTTTTACTTCAGACACGATATAACAATATATCATTTCTGTTTTGGTGATACAAGCAAAGGTGGTTTCTATCCCACTTTTTCTTTGCTATTTCTTCGCACATTTTCTTCACTTTTGTTTCATTATAAGTTTCATCTCCTATTCTCTTCCTTTCCCCACCCTATCCTTTTTTGACCCTGCCTTCTCCTTCACGAGTGCTTCTTCTTATATTTCGCTCTCAAGCACCGGTCCACCAATTTGCATGTCTCTATTTCCCTAAGTATCCTACACTGTGCGATTAGGTAGGCGCGGGGCACAATCTCCGCCATTTTGAACATTTGGACGCAGCGGAGTTCATGGTCCAACGCGACCTGTGCGACCTAACCCAGATCTCGGGGGACCGCCCAGAGTCGCCCCCACCACGGCCCCCGGTGCGGTGCGCGCCGGCGCTTTATCTCTATCCGCCCGCGGCACTCGTGAGCTTGCGCCGAAACGAGGATGAGCACCGCGCGAACCAGGGACGAGGTAATGACGCGCCGTCTTCAAAGCAGGTAGAGACCCCTTCTTCCCTGATGACGCACCAAATCTTGAAGCAATGCAAGCACCCATATTACGATTGTGACTCGTTCGACCCAATACCAAGCTTTTGCAACAGATGTTGTATTATATTATGAAAATACGATACAGAGACCGATGGGTTAATTATCAGAAGAAACAACAACAATTACAACATTGAAAAAAAAGTGAGTTTACACAATTCCTCATGTCAACACTGATATTTGAATCCACAATCCCAATAACTTCCGTTCTTATCAATGATATTAAATCACTGAGCATTAGTTTTTATACCTCCCCAACATTTTCTTTATTTTATGATATATAATGTAGCCTGTATGGAATTCAACGACCCATATCGATACTCTGAAAAAAAGAGATGTATTTTAGCACCATCTATATCGACATTAATTCGTAGGTTCTTCCGACACATATATTTTTTATTAATGTACGTAAGAAAAGTTACATACGTAAATCACAGGCGTTAGCTTATAGGTTCCCTCAGTTTTCTTGCTTTACTTACCTGAAACAAAATATAATAGCATTTATAATACAGCTAAATATCTCTTTAAAAATGTAAGTGGAAGTATAAATTGTTTTTAATGATATCAGCTGTCACGAAGTCAAGGAATAAAAGAAAGTTTCAGTTGAATAATTGAAGATGTAAGTCGCATCATCAAAACTGAACTTTACTTGATAAACTGTACAAAGTCCACCTACATTCAATAATGGTTGCAATTGATTGATTAATGTTTTTGTGTATATCAATTGTTATGGCCACTTGTCTCATTAATGTAGTGAATGTTTGGAGATGAATGAGAATATGGCGGTGATTGCGATAATCTCAGCTGAATGGTGATATCCGGCACCCACCTACACGTCCACAAGCAGTTTCCTTCTCCAGATATCTCTCTTCAGCGCGGCGCCGCCCCAGCCGGGACAATCTCTAAACTCCCGTATGGCCTCCCGGCATGTACGGTAGTGCAATGCATGTAAGTGTAAGCGGATGTAAGAGGAGAGGATACTACGGGGAAGAGGGAGGAACTAATGCGCGCGGTCCGTCGCCCGTTTGTAAGGGAATCGCTCCGGCATTCGCTTGATATTGATCGGATGATTACAATTGATTTTGTAAAATGTTCATCCATAACTACAAAACTATTTAAACAATTGTTTTCTCATTACACAAATATGTTTAAACAGTCTATTAAAACTCAACTTAAACACATGTAAATTGGTTTGGAAATAATGATTACTTATAAGACTGGGCTCCCTGACACATTTAATGAAATTTACCACGAGATTAATTTCTCCACTCGTATCTCTGCTGGGCAGGAGGGCCCAAAAAAATTAATTCAGAAGCAACACCAAGATCTTCAGGAAAATGTAGGCGATAAAAGCACATAATAACGTACATAAAAGTGTGAATATCTTCTGAATCTGTCTTGAAGAAAAATCCCTCGTAATTACTTTCGCAAAAGAATTGTTAATTACATACCTTAATTCCTATTTTTATGTGCAACGGGTAGTACAGAACATAAATGTTCTGCTGATACATTCAGGAGGATTTTTTCGTAAAGATTAACTCTTATGTATTCCGTAAAGAATGTTCATGACCGTGAGTAAAAACATGCATATTATTAATCTTGCTATCGCACTTCATAGGAATCCTTTCAAGCGTGTACAGCTCGTAACTTGTAAGCTTACGTCACCTAGACGGCGTACACACATTACAAGTGCAAGTATCATGGATAAAATGCAACGAATAAAAGTAGAAAAAATGCGAGAGGGAAGAGACGGGAGACAGACAACAAATTGCGATGGCGTGGCTTAGGCCAGACGGCTATCGCACTTCACGCCTCGTTCGCAGACATCGCTACCGCCTCCGCCTCCGCCACTACAACGCATGGCCAGACACTCGCCCTGCGCCGAGTGCGAGGTCGCACAAGCAAACAGGATTTCCGGCATGCTTCTCCGGCAATGTGCATCGTTAAAAATTCGTGGAACATCAAAATGGTTTAATTTAAAATAAATGTAAAATTAACCACAATATTTTAACAGGATGCGTCAACCGACGAAATTACATCTGGCAAAACATTGATGGAATTTTACGCAACAGTACGTCTATCTCTAAGCAAGAAGTTTTACAGTATTTTGGTTAACAAATTTTTGACATCGTCGTCGTTGACATTGCCGGCAGGAATGAGATATGTCTTTCTTCAGAACTTTATCTTAAGAAAATATCACGGAATTTCCGGAAAACACTGAAGTTAAACAAAAGGCGTCAAGAAGCGGAGCCAGTCGTAGAACGAACGGATTCTATGGCAAGCGTGCGTCGAGCGTAGCCTGCGTGTGCGCGCTACTCTAGTTGCCTGCTACCTCACGGTCAGGGTTTTGCGGCCTCGCAGACACGTTGGCGCGGAAGAAACCGACATGCAGCGAGTTGCAATGCACGTGTTAGCTGTATTGGTATGCAAATGGAAGAAATGTGATTTTTACATGCGGAAGGCATTCAATAATTTTGAAAGAGTTGTTTTCATTGCTAACCTTTCACAAACGATGGCAATGATAACGGAAAAGATTAAGAAATATTGATAAATATATTTTTCTTTCATTAACATACATTTTCGACCATTGTCTCTCTCAATCGCCCTATGGAGACGAGATCATTTTCCTCGTATTTCATTCCCCGGGCCATCGATTCCGTTCAGCTCATACAACAGAGAATGGCGTCAAGCGCGCAAGGCTTCCGATGTCTTTTGGTGGATTATATTGACTCTTTAACGTAGGGTATCAATAGTTCTGACTCATTACTTTAAACGATAAATCATCTCATCACAGTTTTTTTCTAACATTGTTCACATATACGCATTTTCGAAAAGTACACTTCTAACAACTTTGGGTGAGTGATGGACATTTAGAAAGTAAAACTATAACTACAAAAAGTACTGTTCTATTCCTTCAATGAAACTAATATCCTAATTTAATGTAAATGTTCACTTTATTTTAGACAACATTTTCTTAGATGCGTATCTAAGACAATGAAGTGGTTGCCGAGTGAAGTGGTAATTGCTGCGGACAAAGAAACTGCCGTTGAATGTTGCTGCGAAAGTTATGAATTCCTTGATTTCTCATGTGCGGCAATTTCACAAAGTGATACCACCAATTTTATTTCTTCTCTAATTTACGCTCACCACTAAATCAAAACAAATAATTCTGCAGTACGTAAAGTTTATTTAAATTCGAGGTGAAACAGACCTTTTCTACATTTTCTCGGTTTACAAAAAAGAAAAAAATATCTCAAATATCGTCATTTTAGGATAGGTGAAGAAGTGTGTTTAGAAAACTACATTTTACTAACAAAAATTTCAGAAGTATACTTTACAAGACAACTGACAGAGTAAAGCACTTTGTCCTTGGCCGCGAAAAAAATGGATCCACTTCCCAGTAATACCGTTGCTCTCCAAAATAACAATTTTGGAGATGTCTCACTTTTCTTTTGCGCCGACGATTTTTGAATCCAGCGATAGCCTTTGCAACTAACGGGAGATTACGCCTTGTCCACGCACACAAGGCGGGGCGCGTGGTCCGAGACGCAACCTTGGCACAAAACTGCCCGGGGGACCTCCGTCGCGTCATTGCCGCCTGTTCAGTGGCGGTCAAGTGCAGCGAGCGGCACCGCGCGGGGTCGTCCTCTCCAATGGCGTTTTATGACTAATTAATTGAAGGCGCCGCCGGCGGAGCACTTGCGCAGCCATTGTAATCAAATCCGCAAGTAGTTCGCGCCGTGGGTGGGGCGGCCGTGGTCCCGGTGGGTGGCCACGCCGCTAGCGTGGGGGCGCGCGGACCAACCGCGTTCCAAGACGAGCCTTGAATCCGCACCGCGTCCCATTATTCCTTCAGGAAAATATCAGCATAGGTTTCATACATCTGTTAAGTTCGCAACTCTCGACTTCATGCAACAACATTTCACGTGATTCTTTCGACATATATGAACTTTATAAAGTATATCACATAAAAAATTTAATCGTGAGAAATATTTTGACGTAATATCACATATTTATGTGCATATATATATATATATATATATATATATATATATATATATATATATATGTGTGTGTGTGTGTGTGTGTGTATTTAAATCATACCATAATATTGAATATAATGTAATGATTATACGTCTAACACAATAAATAATATATTCAATCGTGAGAGTAAGTTGAACATCTCCAATACAAGCACTTGGTCGTGAATTGTATCGTGTGAAGTGTATCGTATGAAACAGCTGAAACGAAATTAAACGTATGAAATGGCTAAAATCAGTGAATTCCCTAAAGAGTCGATTTATATATTGATTATTATATTGATAAGACATTCTTATGAAGCTTGAATATTCATCCAACACAATTGGCTGTCAACTAATTTCTCACTTAATCTGTACGTTTTAAATATGAATAACACTGTAAAACTTAAAAAATGATATTGAAATTATTGAAATCAAGTTGAAAATGACAAATGGAGCTGTTTATGTAACAAAAGAGAGTGCACAAAGATGCTTGTAAAATAATCAATTAAAACAATATATTTTAGTCAATTCAATTATTTCTTAGATTGTTATGCAACATTTATATTTCAAGATGGACACAAATGTGCAGATATTATATCGATTTATCTTTTGTTTGAACCAGTTTCCTATGGAAGTTCTTTGTTCGCAATTCACATTTCCGAAACCTCCTCGACAAGTTTCCAAAAGAACAACAGCAAATTCGCATAATTTAAACATAAAATCAGATTTACTATAACCTCGAAAGTGCGGTGGTCATCACAGAGCAAAATCCGGCTTCTCTGAGGGCAAGACCACACCTCATGAATCAGCAAGCCGCTTGATCGTGAAACTCAGCTCAGAAAATTGGGAGATTTGAATGCGCGATAGAGCACGTAGCCCACAGGCGACGTGCAGTGGTGGGAGCAGGGCAGTCACCATTCAGTAGGAATGGAGGGCAATGCGCGGGAATGCTGAAGTTCGAAGCAGAATAGCTGGTTAGATGGAAGATAATTCACGGATTGGCGGAATATTTGTTGACTTATTCGAAAACAACTATTGTTCTCTTATGTGTTCACAGAAGTAGACAAAATTTGAGACATTAGTAGGAAGAACGGTAATGACGACGATAAGGACGATATTAATAATTAATAATTAAATTTGTCCAAAGGAGAGCACACCCCGACAGGGATTCAAATTCGTGTTTCCTGGTTTATCCCCAACTGCTCTAGCCACTAAGTTACCGAGACGACCAATTCTTTGAGCACATTCTTAGGCCTGATGTATTGCTCGTGGTGATGACAATAATTAAGTTCAATCTTGTAGAGCGGCTAACCCAAAGTCCGGTAATAATTAGAATTATACAGCTGGAGATAGTGACTGATTGAGATGATTGAAAGCTGTAAATGAAAGATGATTGATGACGCTGGGGATAATGATGTAAGAGATAGAAGTGGTAATAAGTCAGAGACAACAGAAGTGCCACTGAAAGAGGCGTTAACCATTATCGTTTAAGGGTTGTATCAGCAACGTTGAGTCGATTCTGCGCTTTTCTGCAGATGTTGCCGGCAAAAACCACGGGTGGAGGGGCGGGAGCGCCAGCGGTAGCACAACCGCTCTCGGGACTGGCGGAGAGCGCGAGGGCAGGGGCGGGGGCAGGGGTGGGGGCGGGGGCGGGGGCTGCGCGCCGGCCGGTCACGACGGCGCCGCGGGCGGCCGGCGCCGTGGCGGTCCGTGTGCGGGGCGTGGCGGGGCGTGGCGCGACGCGGGGCGGCGTGCGCGGCCCCCAGCGGTGAAGCGCGTCACGTTGGCGCCCCTGCTCCCGATCTGTCCGCCCTTGCGAGCGCGGACGTCCAGGCGGGGACCACCCGCCTCTACCCCGGCGCTGTCTCCGCCAACTCCCTCCTATGAAGGCGCCGCCTACGAGAACGTCCAATCCTGCGATGGCGTTCGCGATTATTTGGACTCCCGGCGATTCACTTAAATGCTTCCACCTCCACAACATCCGTTACCAGTTGAGCCAATTGCTGCACAGCGACCGCAGTGAATTGTGTGTTGAGCAGTGGGGCTGATATGTGGACACAGGCTGCGATAAGATCCAGATGCTATCGACGTTGCTTTGCTTAATAATGATGGATCCCGTCACACCTGAGTATTTCTGAATGGAAGATACTTGGTAGATGTAGAACAAGGTGAACGATTTGCGATATTGTCAAATGGTCCTGAGTCGTTGAGTCATGTTGCTTGCTTTATTTTACAAGATATTCTGTAACACTACTTATCGTAAAAATACATATAACATTAATTAGCAACCTGGTATACAATATTTTAACATTATAAAAGCTAAATCCCAAGCAGTAAGTAAGATAAAATGGGACAATTACAAATATTATAGTTCTCAAAACAGCATAATAAATTTTTACAATAATAAAAATAGTATCATTGCTCATGTAATTTTCTCTCTCTTCATTCACCTTTTTCCGGAGAGAAATTGTAAACCATTAAATTTACATCTTCCCAGTTACATCATCCAGGAAATCACATATACAGCTAAGCAGAAAATATAATTGGAGAATTCACATTCATTATCTGTGAATGCAGGAACAGAAATAAACGGAAAGTGTCTAATATATCATTAGTTTACAAAGATTTTATCCCCAAGCTACCTCAAAACGGCAATTATACTTTTTACCAACGGTGACTGCTTGGTTTTCGTAATTTATGAATTTCTTAATACAATTTCCTTCCCGAAGAATTCAGCGCCTACTCTTTATATTAACATTAGGAACAAAATATGTTGAAGAAATGCAATAGATGATAATGAGTACACAAAAATGACTACAATCTCATAATTAGTATTCAGAAATTCTTAATTATATTGCAATCAAAATATCTTGTAGTTTAAGTGTAATCCATTTTCATTATTTCAGTGAATAGCAAAACCATCGATTAGAGGATGAATAATTTACAGATCATTTGACACGTTACGGTGCAGGTCTGTGAATGAAGCAAGTTCTACGAAAGTAATTGAGTCCTTCAGAATACATCATAACAAAAAATATTTTTATCAAACACTTTTAATGGATAAGTGAAGTAAAACACGAACAAACTGTTAAACATAGCCCTCCTGACCATGAAGCAATTTGCTTCAAACATGACCACGACTGTTGGCGCAGGCGGTCAGCTCATACCCCGCAGTAATCAAAGAACCATATTCCAGACAGCCCGTTGCGTTGAGTATCGGCGCAATGGAACGCCACCGCAGAGTTTGGCGGGCAGGAGGCCGTGGGCGGCCAAGGGCGACGCGGGAAACAGACGCGCTTCGCCACTAAATCTCGAGCGGCGACTGCGAACCGCTACGTCCCCCAATAAATTATGTTTATCGCTCGAAATAAACAAACGCCGCGCTGACGGCGGGTGGGCAGGCAGGCGGGCGGGCGGGCGGGCGGACGGGTGTTGGACGGGCGGACGGGTGTTGGACGGGCGGACGGGTGTTGGACGGGCGGACGGGCGGGCGGGCGGGCGGGCGGGCGGGCGGGCGGGCGGGCGGGTGTTGGGCGGGTGGGCGGTTGTTGGGTGGGTGTCAGGCAGGCGGGCGGGAGGGCAGGCGGGTGTTGGGCGGTTGGGCGGGCGGGCGGTTTGGAGAGTGGGCGGTTGTTGGGTGGGAACGGTAGGGGGCGGGCGGGCGGCGGGGCGGGCGAGCAGGCGGGGGAGGGCGATATGGGCGGACGATGCGGGCGGGCGATGCGGGAGGCGTTGGGCGGGCAAGTGTTGGGCGTACAGGCGTGCACTGGGCAGGCGGGCGGCTGGGCGAATGATGGGTGGGCGGCCGTCGGGAGGGAGGGCAGGCGGACGAGCGGGCAGTCGGTCGGGCGTTGGGTGGACGTTGGGTGGGCGAGTCGGTGCGCGGCCCGTCCCCTGGCGCTCCAGACGCCGCGGGGCCAAAGGAATCTACCTCGAATCACTTACGCGGCATCGCTTCGCCAGAAACACTTAGTTCTCGTAGCTAACTGTTAGCGGGATCCGCCGCAGCGGAGGTAGCAGAGATATCGAAGCCTTTAGCAGCGTTAGGACGGAAGTAAAGAATAACACAGCAATTACGTAAAAGAATAAAAGAAAGAATAAAACTGCACATTCTTTCACATTCCGAAATGCAACTTGCACATTTAACGCGCCTGTCTCCGGATCATAATAAATATACTATTGTATTCCGTACCGTAATACGACGGTATGCAAGAGTAATTCATGGTATATTCATTATGCACACGTCACACGGCATCTTGTTTATGTATGTTTACAAAAACAAATGAAAATAAATTAATGCACACAATTATATATCTAGGCACTTAGGAACAGATACGCTTGCAATCGCTTTTCTTTATACAATATTCACTGCTTGGATGAGAAGATACACAAAGAAGTTTTGCCTAATGCTGTATAAGCCAATTTGGGGATAAATATTGCGATCAACGGTTCTTTGGTGGGTGATATATGGTCGAGATATCGACTCCTAATTAAAAGCAAGCTTGCCACTACGGGATACACGAGAACTAACATCAGATTCACGACTCGAAAGATCGATATGTCTCGTCAATCACCATTAATGAATGTCAATAAATTGCTGATCGCTTGCAGACCGACTATATTACTCGTATGCAGATGGAAATCAACGAATTGAAGTCTATTATAGACGATTTTGTAGCCATGTTTGGGGCACCACTAACAAGATCAAAATTATAATATCTGAGATTGGCATGATATAATAAGGATCTTTTGCCGTGAGTGCTGATTTTAATCTTGTGATGGAAGAAATGTGACTTTGTGGATTTCTCTGACAAACTTACTTTCAATTTGGAACGTAATGGTTGCTTGAAATCTCCAAAACACGTCCAACTCGCTAACGAAAAGCTTATTAGTTACTACCCAGTTATGCAAATAATGATGAGAAATGTTCTCTCAGAATATTTTGCATACAAAGAGTAGAATAAAGGGATACGATTATTTTCAGCATAAGAACGATACGAAAGGATGCATCAAGCTATTTGATATTACATTTTTAATTGATTTCAAAACAAGGAGAACGTTGGCAAATTGTCCTGTAAGCACGTTTATGGTTTATTTCATACACTTGTCAACTCTTTTTAAGACCATAATGCTTTGATAGTTCCATGAAATTGCCATCGAGGTTTGCCGCTGCATTTCACAGAAAGAGGGACATTATTTAACTGAACATTTGAAGAATTTAAATAAAAAATGATGTAAATGTCATTGCTGTTAAATGTATGTCTTTACCAGAATAGTGATGAATGAATAAAGCCGTATAATATAAATAAGAAACAAAGTCCAGACGCATCTCTTGATAGGGATACGGGGTGATTATAAATGTCAGAAGTTGTATGTGCCAAAGAGGTTTAACATATACTGTCAAACGGGACGAAACTGTGACATGGCGCGAGAATGTGCCACGCTCCATCTCTTGAGATATTCACATCCTATAGACAGTTTTAAGAAGGATGCTGTTTAAAACGTGGACAAACAGTTCTCAGTTCAAATAATAGAAAAATTACTATCCCTGTCAATAGGAAGCGAATATCTAAAGAGATGGAACCTAGCACATTCTTACCCCATGTGGCACAATCTCACCCCATGTCACACGACGATATACAAACTCATCTTCCTCGAAAGAATGAAACTTCAGACCTTCATTTACTCATGGCCCCCGCGCGAGGGCCATGCGGGTCTGCAGCTGCCCTCTCCGTCGCTGTCGCCACGGCGCTGCCGTTGACGTTGCTTAACGGTGCGGCGGCGCCCACCGCCGCGGCGTCGCCGCGGGCTGCGCGGAGGTCGCCGGCGCGCGCCGCTCGTTAGCGGAGACTCCGCGCGAGGTAACGGAAATAAATCGAATCGGCCGCGCCTCCGGCCGACTACCTCGCGGATCCTTGCTTGCTCGCGGGTCCAGTGATGGATGCGACCCACTCTTCGCTGACATCTCAGGCTTCTAGGCTGCGGCAATCCTGTTCCTGGTCCTGGTGCAGTTCATAATTTCGTTTCCACGATCTGTTTTTTTTTTTATTCGCTCCTTTTTGGCTTTTCCTATCAATATTCCGCAACCCACGTAAGAAAGTTCTAGTTCATCTACCTTGAGTTTCCATATAGTTCATGCTAGCGACATTACTGTTGTGATTACAATGAATGCTGAACCGCAGGTCTTTCAAAACCTCGATGGATATCGTGAGTTGTTTCGTAGTCATAACAACGCTAATTACACGAAACTATATAGAAAATTTAGTAGGATGAATGACCACATGAGGGTGAGATACCGTTAAATCTCTATTTATCTCACATTCAGTTGATGTCATCGAAAACTAATCATGAAAACACGCCTCATGCAATCTTTTCCCGTGAAAGAAATTCACGAAGCATCGAAAATCCATCACAGAATTTAAATGCAAAACTTCCTTTGCAGCAATTGTCATCAAAACAACGCAACTTCTCTTACCGAAATTGCTATAAATCCTCGATGCGACTGGATGGCCTGGAACGACTGGATGGATGAAAAAATGTACAAAATTATTGCCTTCCCGCACTGGATGCGTGATTTCTGTAGTTAGTGATAATTAATGTTGCAGCTCACCTCAAGATAAAACATCGGACACAGTGACAAACGGGCCTTGCCGACGCTGGCTCCAACACGCCCCGCACGCAGGCTAATCGGCAGCGCTCACGAGTTCATCGACTGCTGTTCCCACCGGAAAAAAACGCTTCGCCGCAAGGGGTCGCTTCGGGACGCACAGTACTCTGCCTCCACAGGTGGATGAGCACTGAGCACGTGCGCATAACCCCCGCTGGATAAGGGCACCAATAATGGTCTCCGTAGTACTGCACTGTTAATACTGTACGTAGTACTGTTACGTAGTATAATAGTGTATCACGTACTGTAACACGTAGTATTGTACTGCTAATAAAAGGTAATGAAACTGAGGAATGTAATGCCTCTCTTACCGGCCGGCGTCCGTTAAAAAGTTAATATTCCACCGTCCGGTAAGAAAAAATTGATGCAATTGGCTTTTCAGTTACTGTGTACTTCTAGCCAAAGAAAATGTTTTTTAATGATTTTTATACGAAGGTATTACAAAAAGAATTGGAAACACGTAGCTGATATCATAAATAACGAACTAGGCTATTTTCTCGGTTCACAAGCTTCAACCGCGTTACCTATTGGCTCTATAATGGAGTAACGACATTAACTATAAAAATGTATATTACTTAAGTAAGTAAAAACATGTTAATGTAAAACGTTAAAATTCCAAGAGTCAAAATCAAGTTTCACATTCATTTTTATTGCATATGATTATCAAATTTCGCTCTATAATGCGCGGATTGCTAGCTGTTGGATCTCGGCATGTCGCTACGGTGCGGCGGTGCAAAAGCGCTATGAGACGTATCAGTGGCAACTGCAGCGGAGCCCAGAGAAAAACCCAGGCCGCCGTTCCCAAATTGGGAACCCGCAAGCCTTTCGGACTGAATGACTCTCTTGGATATATTTTTCAATGACTTCCGAGATTTACGTTTTTCCCGGTTTTGGCATGTTTGTCACTTGTTTCTCGTACTACGTTCTTCAATATTCGAAGTGTTTGTGGTATCAATGAGGCAAATTTCATTAGTTTTACGTTACATTTTACGCTAACTTTCGTCAGTTCAAAAACGTGACTTTTGAAAAGCAACCCGTGTTCAACCTTGCCTCGTCGCTCTTGCCTTCGGTCCAGCCGATTCCTTCAGCCTCGGAAAGGTGTATCTTGGAAAAAGCGTTCTTATCATTAGCTACAAGTCCTTTGTTTCGATTATTCTTAATGAAGTGTTGAATTTTTAATGGATGCCGTCCGTTAAGAGTGGCGTTTCGTTTCCCCGTTTGGTTGCTTTAAGTCGATCATTAGTGTTCAGTAAAGTTATTAATGTCATTAGACCGCCAAAGACCAAATTACAAACGCGATTGAAGTTTGTATTCATGAGCCGAAGCAATATCCGACGATTTACCAATTACTTTATTTGTGAGATTGACCTGAGCCGTTCAATTCTCTTCGTAATTCCACATTCTTGTAAAATAATCATACAAATAATACTAAAAAGGACACATAAGTACCTTTTCATGGATTACGATTACTCACAATCCACCTTTAGGTACAACTCATTTGTTTTCATTGTTCTTAACAGACGGCGGCCATTGAAATTCTCACCGAAAGGTGGCCGATAAATGTCTTTTTATGTCTGTGTTCGTTATGTTGACTTAACAGTACAGTACTACGAAAATATATTAATCCGCCCCGAGCCGTGCAGCGCAGCGTGGTGTCGCGTCGGGACGCACGGTGTCGCGTGGGTAGGGAAGCCTCTTCATCTCCGTGTAAAGTTCAGTGCACGATTTGTCACAGCGGCTTTTTGTGTCCAGCAGCTTTCACGGCTCGGCCCTAAGTGGGAGAGGTTTCGACATGTCTATTTCCGCCCAGGCAGCGCTCGCGGCCGCCGCGACGCGACGCGACGCGTCGCGACGCCGACGGAGGTGGATCGCCCACGCGCGTGGAGAGAGCCGCGGGAGGCGCGTGGATGGAGCGCGAACGCGACCGGGGGAAAAAAACAACATCGAGGTGTCTTCTCTGACACCATTCGCATTCAAGGTTCACGACATTCGGGGTGATCGAAAAACTAGTAGTACTTTCATAAAGCAATGCAAAATCGCAAATCATACTCTTCGAACTTATAGCCAGCATCCGTCTAAACAAGATTTTTGTTTTATCAATATTTTTTAGTTAACACAAAAATATTATAACTTTGAAACGGGAAAATGAATTAAAACAAAAATTGAAAATATTTTAATACGTAAGGACGACATTATTGGCAAATGAAGTTGGTGTGGGGTTTTCGACGCTTTAAACATTTAAAAAGTAACTTCACATTTAATGTGAAGTTTTCATTTAAACAAGGAGAATTGTAAAAAAATTCTATCAGAAGACCGTGCCGCGTCGCATGCCCGAAACGGTGGATTGAAAGGGGCCTAACGGTCGGACGGATGGAAGGAAGGGAAGGTCGGTCAAACGGAGGGTCGGACTGACACACGTATACGGGTTGCCCGATTACTATACGTGTAGGATGAATATATGAAAGCACGATAAAAATTAAATTCATGCATAAATTTCAGCCGAATCCCCCTTGCGCCTGGAGTTTCCCACCACCCCTTCCACTCTGAACAAAAGTCTCTCCGAAATCTAATTTCATTTCAGTCGTTTTGATATGTGCAATTATTCTGCTGTGAACACAACAACTCGGTATTATTTACCAGGTCTATTAGTAATCGCAGAAGAGATCACGGTTTGCACTCGTAATCATCCTTTCAAAAAATACAGTTGAATTCCACGCTCGTTAATAAAGCTTGAGTCACAAATCGAGTGTTTAGAAATATACCGTTCATCTTAATACACCAGATTAAACAACGTTTAACGTGTTATTTCAAAAATTCATTTCAATGAATTAAAAATGGCGTTCCAATGTAAGCCGTTCTGTATTGTCTGCATTCGGTTCTATTGTAGGGCGATCAACAAACAGCAACCATTTGGATCTTTTACTACGTGTTCCATTATTGCTAAAAGCCTTTTAAGTGTTACGTTCAACAGTCTCCGTTACAGATACTACATGTACATCGAATGCAATTTCACGCACCGAATCAAATTTCTCCGTCAATCCTTTATTCCCAGAGAGTATTCTCTATGTTACTTAGCTACATTGTACAAATAAACAGCAAACGAAACCACGTTCTGATCTTGAGAAGGAAAATGGCGGTGCCGAAGCGGGCGCCATGGAGCGCCGATCTCTCTCGCCCCGTTCGCGGCACCCCACCCCCCTCCCCCCGTTGCCAGCTTCGCCACGCCACTCTGCGCCGCGCCACTCGCAGCTCGCATTTCGCCCATGACGCAGCTCCTCTTCCGCGTGTTGAGCAACGCCGCCGTCGAAAAGGCGCCAGCAGCAGACGCCACAGCGGAGAAACATCGATTCGGGAGCGAATTCTCGGAAACGAACGCTAAACACGGAGTTATACTCGCCGTTTACTCTAAAACTTCGAATTTGAAAGTGGAGAGGCTTGAGAACGCTCTCAGACGAGAAGATAAAGAAAACAGGATTTCAGTCAAAGGCAAAACAGTTATTTTGGTTGAAAATAATGTATAACGCTAATAATATAATAAAAATATACACTAACAAAAATAATATATAATATTATGGTTGAATATCTAAAAGACTGTAATTGGCAGCACTTTAAAAGGATACAAAAATTGTCTATGGAAAAGAAATTGGAGTGTAAATTAATAATAAAGAAAAAATATGCACTAGTGGTACAAAGTGTTGTGAATACGTCTCTGACATTCTACTTGTTCATACTTTCAAGAGTAATAGTAGCAAATAAAAAAAATAAAACAAAACTCCAAGTATCGACACAGATTTTTACGATGAATGATAATAGTCACCTTCTTTCACCAGTACGAGTATTTGCTGTTTTAATCAAGCAGTTTCAAACGACATAGTTGTCAGTCCGTATTCCCATCTGTAAAGATGTTACACACCCAATAAAAGCTTTACACGCGATTCTTCACGTTCGATTAATGTGACGAGCTTCTGAAGCATTCCAGGAGAATAAACAACTCCTGTAAGCACTCGCATGGTGAAGACATCGACGCGGCTGATAGGCTCCACACTCTTAGAGAAAGGGAAAAAGTGTTTAACGAACGCCGAGAGTGCTGCTTTTTTAATCCCGTGACCGAGATTACGCGTGTCAAAAGATGGGCTCCATTTATTAATCCCGCGTCAAGGTTAGTTGCGTGATGGGTGGTCCGCTTCATCGCACACACAAGAGGCAGAGGCGAACAGTTCGGAACAGCTCCATTGCGCACAAGCGGTTTCAGGCGCGAGAAGAAAATTACAAGCGGTGTATTATTCTTTACCTCATAATCACATTAAAATGTAATCAAATTCAGAGAAATCTTTAATATCCACGCGGTTCATCAGAATCAATATATTGACAAATCCTGATTGTATGAAATATATTCCGATATTAGTCACATTAATTGCTAATTATATATTGAACAACATTTATTTATTGTTCAATTTTTTCTTTTTCTTCTTTTTTTTCCAGCTTCACAGGATGCTGATTTTTGGCTATCCGCGTCCCTCATGGGAACATATATTAACCTTTACACTAGACACATACGCGGGATCCTCGGTCTATGGTCAGCTGACGCACAAGGCTTTCCGTGCCAACACACCTACATGAAAGGACCCATGACCCATGTCCACAACGGGACTCAAACCCACGATCCTTCCGACCGAGCGCTGAATCGGCACACGCGCTAGCCATCCAGGTCGGTATTTATTGCCCGAGCTATATAATTAGAAAATGAAATTTAATCGCATTAACATTAAAGGCACTAGATAATTATTAAATTTCGATTAGATCAGTTTCCAAAATTTGCATATAATTGTAAAAACGCAGTAGCAAAAGGATCAAATTTCAGTAAAAAAGAACAAAAAGTAAAACAAAAAATGCTAAAGATGTGGGTTCTGAAAGCGAGAAAGAAGGCCAGACAGTGGGAGGACGGAAGGGAGTCAGCACGAAAGCGCCTCGTCGGGGGCTGGGGCAGAGGCAGAGGCAGAGGCGGAGGCGGCGCACACGAGTGCGGACGTAGTGAATGGAGTAAGGCGAGGACGTGGGAGGGGAGAAAGCCACGGCAGAGAACAGGTTCTCTCAGGCAGAGAGCGCTGCCGGAAAATATGAGACTGCAAGGAATTTCAGTCAGGAAGGATGGGAAAAGAGACTTCTTGCCCCCGTGGTTCAGGGAACTTCTAGACAGAACGGGAGACTGGAAAATCCCGGCTATTTAAGTTGAAAGGGAGGGGAGCATTATCCGCATATTTCACCTGAAAAAGGAACAAAAAATGAATGATTAAGCAGAAATTAAACAGATGTTAACATCGGTAAGAAAATAACTTTGTGGTCAGTTCAGAGTATTCGATACACTTCTTCGAATCGTATTTGCAACGTTCATCAGATACGTCCTCACTAGTCGTTCACGATCTCGAATTTCTGGTTGTCAAAGACTTGATTTAGTTAAGATGTGGTGTCTCACGAAACTTATTTTAAAAAGTGAGGTAATTAAAATAATATTTATCTCGGTAACAAAAACACTTTTTTTTCTTTCGATAATGCAGCAATTGCCCTCTTAGTTTTTGTACAACTGCTAATTAGATTAAAACATTTCAACTTATTTCTAATTTATATTAACAAATTTTCTAAATTCTTGCATCTTTAAAAACTAGAGCACTAGATTGGCACTTTCTGCAGTGCTACTGTTGCACCTTTCCCCAGAAGCACAGGAGAAAAGAGCGTTCATTCGGGACCACGCCCCCTGCGTCCTTCCAGGAACGCTCTCGGGCGCCGTCAGAAGACGGAGTGACGGAGCCATTACGCCACTACAAAAACCTCCGCACCGCCACAGCGCGGCGCTGCGCGGCTCGGCGCCCGCTCATCTGAAGTATTCGCCACCCAGCGCTGGCGCCTTTACGCGAAGGGCGACAGTATGCATCTCTTCCAGCCTTATCCACGTTTTAAACATTAGACCGGGCAAGATAGTGAAGTACTAACTGAAGTTTCATTACTTCGTTAGTATTGAATATTTTTCATCACAGGTTGCAAGCTTCTTTCTATATAAATCAATATGATTTTTTAAATATTTGAAACTGAATGAATGTAGATTCGAAAGCCTGTGTGTTTATCCAGGAAGCAAGTTAATTTACAAATGCTATGGTTAAATGCACCTGAAAAAACATTATAAACGCAATCAATTTTTTTATCCAGAAAATATGAAAGGCGTGGCTGAATATCAATTAAGCCGACTCGTCCTATATTGACAACAGTACCTTCTTTACTGTTTTCTCTGTAACAAAAGTTTGAATGTTTTGAAAACCGTCGTATGTATCTCCTACATATATCTTTAATGTATTAAACAAAATACATCACTGATATCAATTAGGGTTTAGAGAGGAGAAGAAAATTCGATTTAATATAATGGTACAATAAGTTAGAAAATAACAGATAAAATTAAAAATAGTACATTTTACTATCGATTCTTGTACGGCACCTTCACACATTCATGTAGCCGCGCTCCAACTGTAAAACGTCCACGCGTCCCGAACGCAGCCATAAATCTCGCCGAGGAAACGCGCCGCATCCCCCTCTTCTCGCCATTAATATTCAAGCGAGAGGACCGGTAATAACACGGCAGTGCCATTGATTCTTATTATAACAGATCTCGGACGCAGATGAGGTCCGATAAATCGTCCCCGCGGAGGGAGACTTCCCATTCCACAGCCAGCAGCGCGATGCCGCGCCTCGCGGCCAGGCTGAGCGGGGCGGGGCGGAGCGGGGTGGGACGGGATGGGGTGAAGCGGGGCGGAGCGGGGCAGGGCGGAGTGGAGCGGAGTGAGACGGAGCGCGGAAGAGCGGGGTGGAGCGGGGCGGGATAGAGCGGGGCGGAGCTGGGCAAGGCGGAGTGACGCGGGGCAGGGCAGAAAGGGGCGAGGCGGAGTGGCGAGGAGCGGAGCGGGGCGCAGAGAGGCGGGGCGGAGCGGGTCAGGGCGGAGTGGGGCGGAGTGAGACGGAGCTCGGTGGAGCGGGGTGGAGCGGGGCGAGGCGAGACAGATGAGAGAGACGCGGGCCGGAGCGGGGAGGAGCGGAGCGGGATAGAGCGGGGCGGAGCGGGCAAGGCGGAGTAGGGCGGGGCAGGGCAGAAAGGGGCGGGGCGGAGCGGCGAGGAGCGGAGCGGGGCGCAGAGAGGCGGACCGGGGCATGGCGGAGAGAGAGCGGGGCGGAGCGGGGAGGAGCGGAGCGGGGAGGAGCGGAGCGGGGAGGAGCGGAGCGGGGCGGAGAGGAGCGGAGCCAGGCGGTGAGGGGCGGAGTGGAGCGGGGCGGGGCGGGACGGGGCGGAGCAGAGGGCGTGTTTACACACAGAGTGCGGCAACTAATGAAGCCGCCGAGGAGGAAGCGCGCAGGTGCGTGCAGGTGCGTGTGCACTGATTCCGACGCACGTGGGTAGACGCCGCCGCTGCCGCCGCCTCCGGCCGCGCGAGCGAGCCACCTGCGCACGAAACGAGGTGCGAGACGCGCGCTCGCGGGTAAACGGGCTTAAGCAAATGGTGCTAACCGAAAAGGCAAAGACAATACAAAGAAACAAAGGAAGGATGCCGCGGGATGGGGCTGCAGCGTAGTTGAGACGTTAATAAGCACATTCCACAGTGTTTGATTCGCACAAAATTTGAATTACATTAGACGGGTCGGTTGACATCTTGAAAAGAGGACGTCTTTAAAAATTTTTAAAAGTAATATGCAAACAATATAATTTAAATTACGTTTAGAATACTATAAGATCTTTCTTTAACATATAAAGACCGACTCTAGTTTAGAAGCATGTTTTCATTGATTACAAAACTAACATAATTTACGTAACATTTTGTCCTGCGTATCAGAACGTCAAAACATGTTAGTGTTAAGCGATTAAAATCAGTTATACACTATAATTTTGAATTTACAATAATAACAAAATTTATATTTTTACTGTTGATGCCAATAACGCATTATGTATATTTTAATCATTAAATTAGTTCTTGCCCTCACATTTGTCCCATCATCGTTTGACAAATCGGGTCATCGGGTTTTGCCAGAAGAATACATTGCACAATAAACAATGAATCATCAATGAAGCAGATCTCCATTTCCTTTCTCGCACACATCACGCTCTTTTGCTTTGCCCACACGTTTCCACGCATCTACCAGTTGAAATGAATAGTCACGTGCTTCGCGTCATCCTTTTTGTTGGAGCCACGCCCTACTTGCGTCTCTTACCGCACCGTTCAGCCTCTTCTTATTGACTATAAGTTATATTCCCACGACATCTGTAGAACGATTCTGTTCTCTTTCTCTAGCACAACGTTTGAAAATGTTTCAAACTATAATTTGAAATCATTATGAAATTCATATGCGTAATATCATTCAATGTGAGTAATCTCTTACAGTTATAACGTATTTAATAGGGTTTAATGTCGTAAGTAGTAAAGTGAAAAGAGTTCGTCGTATTGCTATATACCTGTCAAGAAATGTCAAATTATGTTAATTATCAAATCGGAATATCTTAAGAAAATAAAACAATTTTGAGGTTCGTAATTGGATGTTACATGACAGTGATATACTATCTTGATACAAGTTTTATGAACATCTTTTAATGCACAAAATGCGCCCCAAAACATTAATACTATTTTAGTAAAAGAGTAGAATGGAATTTCCTTACATTACTTTGATAAGTTGTTTACAGTAAAGGACATTTTAATTCCAGATAACAAATATATGAATTTCTTTTTAAATACATTCGCATTGTATAATATAACAAAATCCATAGAAAATAATTACTCCTTTCTTGGAATAGGTATTCAAAATATAGTAGTGTTTACATGGCTCGCGGTATGCGCTGATTCATAAGCTGCCCTTATATTTTTTCGTAGACATTCAGTATATGTGAAAGTCTTGAACTCGATCGAAACCGCTGTATTTATTTACTCGTATGTTTTCTATCATGTGGCTAGTTCTCAATAAGAATAGGAGGAGGTGGAGTCAAACACGATGAGAGAGACGTGTTTTCATTTCAAGAACAATGTGAGGTGTACACAACTTCAAAAAGGGAAATGGGGTACGTGGTGAATATCGAGGAGGCGACCAAAGCAGCAATCTATACTACACGTGTCAGAGAACCGGGCGCACAACAACAACAACAACAACAACAACAACAACAACATGGAGAGGAATTCAAACGCGGACTTCCGAGACACATGTAAAAACTAATGAAGCTTCAGCCGCGAAAAAGGCCCTCGATCACCTGCGCGCGCGCGATTAATCGAATCGATAGCGCCGAGGAGAACGCTCGTCGCCGAACGCGCTGTCGCTTCGCGACCTGTTGGCGCGAACTGGTCTGCGCGGTGGCCCTCGCGCGGGAATCTCTGGCCTCAAGTGATGACAATAACGAAATGACTTCTCCTTTGCGCAACGGTCTTGAAGAATCACACACTACATGGAGTGAGCAGTCAGTAATCTTACAGGTAATGCAATGTGATATTCACTGGCGAAAATTGTAGTGAATAATTTCCTAAGAGGAAAACAGCTCTTTTAACTGCAAATCTATAATAAAGGGAATCTAGACGTGATTGCCTTCAGATCTTGTCTCGCACATTTGGCTGATAATTCATGGTAATACATTTACATTTACCTATATTCATATCAAAACTGCACGACTAATAGTCTACTACCACTTCGTTAGATTTCATTGGCTGGATTAGTGAAATGGCAGCCACTGCAGTATGAAGCGACGCAAGAAAGAAGAAATAGTCTCAGGTGGAGAAATTAAGTTATTCTGTGTACCTGCTAATGAGTACATATCAAGACTTCCACGACCTAAGTCTCCGTCATGCGTCGGAAACACTGCAGTCGGCCAGCGAGACGGTGCAAGAGCGCCAGAAGCAAGCGTCCCGAGCGGAGCAGGCGTTTGGGCCCGAGAGCGGGCGGCCAGGGCCCACTGCGCGGCGCGGGGCGGCGGAGCGAGGCCCATTAGCTGGGCGGAGGCGCGCGTGGGAAGACGATCAGCGCGCGGCAGCCGGAACTCTGCTCTGCCCATCGGCAGAGGCCGTTTGCCCGACACGCGCCGCCCAGCGCCGCCCAGCGCCGCTGCCGACAAGCGTCTCGGCGGGCCTTCGGGGCCAAAATTTAGTACGTTCAGGAAAAGGAAATTAAGACGGACTAATTAATTAAAATTGTCGAAGTAATATTTTAAGAAAAAACATTTTACATCCGACAGTTGTACTTGTAGTATTTTAATAAAATTGCAAAACACATTTCCTAGGCCACAAGCACAGTGGAAATTCGACAGTATGAACAATGGTAGAAGAAATGAAAACCAGCAAGTCGTATTCCGTTGTTCGGATCATCCATGAATTATTATATCCATGACAGTCATGGTACATTTCTTTTATAGATTTTCCATACCGTGTCACGGTAGTTTCGCTTCACACGCGTTTGATCTTTTTTATGTTCACTCTGATATTTTCTTTCAATCGAGTGATCCTACAACGCTTGTAATCGTGAATTTCAAAATCCAACTGATCCGTCTGTTAGTTGTCATCACCATATGAACTTCACTTCAGGAAATGCTTGTTACTCCAGGTGTTCTTTCTACCATTTATATCTATTTTAAACTATGTGTTTGATCACCGTCCCTTACGCTTGATGTTACAGTCCTCGTAGTCGACGTCAAGATATGAACCTTTTACACAAACCACTCCCAGATGCATGCGTAGAATAAATCCTTCGGGGCAGCGCTGTCTCGCGAGGCCCGTGGGAAGCGCCTCCCTCAACCAATCAGTTTCCCTCTGCCCGACTGCCCGTCGACGCGTTGGCTAACTGGTGGGCGTGAGCGAAGGATTGGCTCCCTGTAAATGATGCGCAATGGTGCTCAAGAGGCGTCAACTGTCGCTGATACCCGTTGCGAGGCGACCCCACTTTGGGAACGACAAAGAGGAAGTTGCTGGGCAGCAGCTGATTGTTATGGAGAGCCCACTCAGTTCTATCGACCACAATCTTAGCGCATGAGCAATGGAATGCGTTTTTCCTAAGCGAATAAGCTGCAATGCCGTTTACTGCTCAACAAAAAGGAGAATGAAACTTTTATGACTAATCATCTGTTTACGACTGATATGACCGATCATCAGCTCTTCCTTGGCGACTATTTAAGTCACCAGTATTACGACATTGATGGACCATAGATAACACAGTACCAAGACGAGAACAAAACGTTCACCATAATATGCAAACCTTATAAATATATGTTCCCTTGGTAGACTACGTTTGGAGCAATAGAAGCAATATATTTGCTTGGGGGCAAATATCTCCACGCGCGGAACCTCTCCTCCCGCGCCCGTTGCGAATGCCAGTGCCTGCCGCCCGCGCCCGCGCCTGTGCTGTGTCGCTCGCCTCGTGTTTGTTTGCGCAGCTGAGGGCCCGCGGCGCGGCGCGGGGCGTGGCGGGGCGGGGGGGGGGCGCGTTGCAACGCGGGCGCCGCGCTCGAGGCCTGGAATGCGCTTGCACGCGCCGCCCACAAAGGGCCCTTGAGGGCGACCGCCCGCCGGCCACGCAGCGCCATCTTGCGCAAATTAGCTGCACGGGAGGCGATGCCTCGGATGACGGAGCCGCCGCGCCGGACGCTCCAAAGGCAGCTGGGCGACAGACACGCCGTCGCATTCCACGATCCAGGAGTCGAATTTAAGATCGAGAGAGGGGACATGAGAATGATCGTACGTAAAACCAACAGCGTCATTTAAAAAAAACTATTCCATGGATGAAATTTGGCCCATCAGTTTCAAATATTAATTATATTGTCTTTAACTTCCTCAACCACATATTTTAACTCGTGTATTGCAACTTCAGAAGGGCCAGTAGAGAGAAGCGATAAGAAAACCGCGTAGAATAATAGAATCGTATAAAAAATCGTAAAGATATATTTTAGATTCACCGTCCTGTTTGGATGAACCCGTAGAGGTTGGGTTGCGTGAACTAGATATGTATGTTGTATCGATCCGTGAAAATTGTATTGATCCGTGTGTAATACCAGATAGGCATACTTCAGAAGCTATTTATCTATTTAGCGGTTTTTTTTACAGCCTTGGCCGTTTTCCACATCCCAATTTCCATGCCTGTTTATCCCATAGATTGTTTTCCTCCATTTCTCTTTTTTTCCATGGCTTCAGTTATTGCCATGTTCTATGTTCTTGTTCAATGTATCGAACTACTGATATTAACAAAAGAAACAACAACTTTAGAATCTTCTTTTGTTAATATCAGTAGTTCAATACGCCGAAATCTACGTGGAATGAGCAGAAATTCCCTTAAGAGTTCAATAAAATTATCAATGATACTCCCTTTTTATTGCTTCCATCCAAAACTGAAATAGCGAGCTATTCACTCTTTTTTCTGATTACTATTTTATTAACTGATGTTAATAATGAAACAGTAACATTTTTGAAAATTAATTTTATCTCTATGGCTTTGCTAGTTAAAACCAGAGATTTAACGCGCGAGTAGCACTCTATTTAACTATCCAGTTTGTCTTTATCGCAATGGTGAGAAAGTTTCATTTCAACGAGTTCACGACCCTTATTCGTGCTGGGTGAGGGCATGCCGTAAAAGTTTAAAACGGATATTATACTTGTAATTGAGGATGGCTCGAACAGATTAGTTGTAATTAAGTTTAGATCTGCGAACTGTAAAACGTGATAGCAATCAAGAAATAGGTTTGAGAAATATCTTCCGTTTCTATGCGATTAATTGATCTTTTCATACTCATGAAAAGATTTACATTCGTGTATGAAAATAGAAATATCAGATATTTAGGTAGTAGACTAACCGCTGAGAAGTATCCTTACTGGAGAGCAGATATCAAGTAAAAGGCTACATGGAGACAAATTCAGTATTCTCCCGCAATTATTAAAGGAATGAAGAAGGTAGGTGAAATAAGAAGGAGAAAGGCAAATAAAACACAGAAAGGAAGCTGTACAGAGTTGCTTCCTTTCAGAGAGTATTTCTATTTTCATTTCCAACAAGCAAAACAGATTTTTGTGAGACAACTAGGAGTACTTTAGTATTTACAACATTGAACTATTTCGTCTCTAAACTTATATGCAACACTATAATAACATACGTTAATTTTTCCGTTAACTACATTTATTTTCTTCATTCACTTGGGGAATTTGGCAACACGTAAATACTGCATTTTGTCTGGTAAATGTTTATTACATAATGTATTATTTTTATTAAAAACAATTAAAATTATAGGTCTCGGTTATTCCGAAATCATGAATAACGAAAAGTTAGTACGAGTTGTATAATAAAATCTTTCAAATGTTCAATATCGATGTATTAAATCATTGAAGTTGAAACAACGTCGTTTCTAGGCAACTTTTGACCCACAACTCGAGTAAGAGTACATTTCACTGCACGAAAACTCATTCTCTAAGTATCCACTTATGTATCAAAAGACACGCAAGAGTTGAACTAAACACGTTTGATTCCTGTTCTAGAACTGGAGGTGGCGAACGCGATCCACGAGGAATAAAAAGTGCGGTTAACATTTCACAGGCAGAACGAGCGCCGACTGCCTCGTAAAACGAACTCGCTATCGCACGAGAAAGGCGTCGGCCTGACACTGTACGACGACATGACATGCCTCGAGGGAATGTGTTCATTGGACGGCTGTCTCGCCCGACCGCGCCGCGCCGCGCCGCGCCCCGTCGCACCATCGAGAGACGGGGAACAGGGCAACGACGCCGCCGCCGCGACGCCGCGTTCGGAGGCAGAAACAGGAAACACGAGAGGGTCGCGCAGCGCCGCGCGGACAAGAGCATTTAGAGCTAAGGTGTCAAGAGGCAGCGCAGCCGAGCCAAGGTTGCCCTCAACTGGCTACTCATCGTGTGGCGACTCTCGCTCCCTGTGAGAGATCTGAAAGACGAAGAAATTGCGCCCTAAGGTTTGGGCTTTATTAGTCTGTATGACATAACAACTACGCTACTGGAAAACGTTCCAACGGAATGGAACATTCGAACGGAACGAACCCTTCCACACCGCTGAATCAATTGTTTTGTGTGAGTGGGTACAGTACTTTGAGTACCTTCAGTGTACCAGTTCATTGCTGTAAAACGTATGAGCAGATCCGCAGTAAGATTTGTTATTCAAAATATTGAAAAAATGGAAGTAAAATGAATTGTAAATAAATTGCCGTCATACGATAACTTTATTTTTGGATTTTTATCTAAGTAATTGTTTCGTAAGTAAGAATATATCTGTCTAGATTGAGAGAGCTATAGAAATGGGAGGGCCAGGAAAGAAGTATATAGAATGCAAAATGCAGTAAGGCGAAGAAAATGTTTTTCATCTTAAAATATTAAATATTACCAATTATCTCAATTGAAAATTAATAATTATAAATTCAGTTTAATTTAATTCGAAGATATGTATTATTTTATGATATTAATGTTCACATATCTAATGACTTTCTGCGTTGTCAAAATAAGTACTACCGAACGCTAATATATCGCGCAGAAGGAAATGCAGTGAGAATGTGAGAGAAAACATGATGCACATATTCGCAATATTTCTCTTTGAAATGTCATAGAATGTCATTTATTTTCCAGCCTGCATTGTTTGCTTTTGGAGAAAAGTAAAGATAAAGTCCAATTTCAAAAGTAAACAAACTTTCTGGTCAAAATAAATGTTCAAAATCCTTCATACCGATGGCCTACAGCATTCTTACATTTCTGGTTAAAAGACGCAACTGATTCCGTATTTCGCACCAAAGTGTCCAATGGAATTTTTGCACACACCACTCGAATTGCATCCCAAAGTGTGTCCAGGATAGTGGTATAATATGGTACCCCTCATTTTTTACTGTACCCCATAAAAAAGTTTAGCAGCGTAACGTCTGAAGAGCGTGCAGAAAAGTCGATTGGTACCCAACGTCTATTGGCCAAGCAGATGATTCTGCCATAAGTCAAATACACATTACATTTTTTTCAGAAATACCAAGCGATTTGGCGAGAAAGCATGTTTTTAACTGCAATTCAAGGTGTGAATACATTTTTTGAAGCACCTCGATAAGACATCTAACATCCCGAATACTGAAAAAATTTATGTTTGGGACGAAATTCATGTAACATCGTCAACAAAGCCGTGGAATGACCGAATACTGGTTCGAACTCGTTAGAACAAATATTTGTCATTGAGTTAGCGTATTGCGGAAGGCAATATCTCACCAATCTTTCATTTAATCGAATTAATTTCAGAAAAAAGGTAAAAGCAACATCACTCATCAGAGGAGAGCAGCAAAGGTAACGCAAAAGCCGCCTGCTAAAACGAGCATCGCCCATTACCTGCTGCGGTGCGGTAGAACAGGCTGAAAGCGATACGCATGGTGGCGGCCGCGACCCCCGCTCGCCACCCACTTGCCACTTGCGACGGCGTCCACCCACTTTGCCAGAGTCTGTCGCCGCCGCAGCCGTCGCTCCTCGCCACGCCGTGCCACGCCGCGCGGAGCGGAGCGAGCCCAGAGCGGCGCCGCCGGTGATTCACGGCCGGATGTCGCGCCCGCGCCCCGCCACGCCCCGCCACGGCCCGCTCCGCTCCGCACACGATCGCAGGCCAAGGGCGGGGGCCGCACGCGGGGAAAGGGTGCGCAGAGAGAACGGAGTGGAAATGAAATGAAATGAAAAAAAAAGAAAAGAAGAAGAGGGATGGAAGAACATAAGCGCCTCCATCGTCAGTGACAAGAGTTGAAGGAACAACGGCAGACGTACAAAGGCACAGCAGGTTGTCGAGTTACTGGATTGAAAATGAGGGAAGTTGAAGACGCGAAGGGCGAATATGGTGGGATCATTAGATCATTGAATGACGTGATGGAGGTAGTGAAGATGGCAATGAAGGAGGCGAGTAGGAAGAGGAAGAGGTGACTGAGACAGTATGTCTCAGTCACCTGTGTTCGTGTACTGTGTTCGTGTTTGGAAGAGAAGAAAGTGCTGGGAGTCTGATACTGTGGAGTGAGGAGTGGCGACAAACGAAGTGAAGACATTCCAGGCGACAAAAGCAGGTGTGAAAGAGGAGCAAGTTCCAGAGGCAGCGCAGATGACGCACGTCCAAGAGTGGAGGGTGCACAAACCAAACAGAGAGTAGCGGCAATGCGGCAGAGGGAGGGGATTCGCGGGAGACAGCCGGGCTGCCTTCGCGCTCGAGTGGGCGGGGAGGCCAGAGATCCGCCACGCCCACCGGAGACGGACGGCCTGCGGACGCAGTCGCTCACGAGCGCCCCCGCCCGCGCCCCGCCCCCGCCCCGCAGCGAGGTGCGCCCGTGCGCGCGCCGCGTGACGCCGGGTGGAGGGCGGCGCTCCCGTGCCGCGGCTCCTCGCATTCGGCTGTCGGAACGGACCGAGCGACGGCTCCCTGAATCCCGAGTGGACTTTGATTTAAGCACACAGTCCTTTGGCGTAAATCAGCTGGTACTGTCTCATCCAATCGGGAGCTTTTACGTTACAACAGTGGCGTCACTGTCGTGACGTTTAAGCTCCCCATTCGATGACACTGTAACGGCTGATGACCTGTCAAAGAACACTATGAATAAATCGAAGTATAGTGTAGATTAGTTGCTTGCTATTTGCGAAGCGTCACACATTCGGTGATCGCCCAACCCACAGCCTAACATTCTTTTGATACATCATCTCCGCTTCATGTTTATATTTCTTTCCATTCGAGATACATTGTCTTTCAGGGACGATTTCAAATGTCAATATAATATTCATTTTTAAAATTTAGAAGCAAGCATCCTTAGAGCGCAGTGGTGTACATTAGTTTTTGTTTTTATTTTTATAATTCTTAAAATATAAAAGGAACTCACTCACATTCAAGTAGTTTTATTGAAAGTTAATGAGAAAATGTTATGTGATAAGAAGTATTACTATTGAATTTAAATTGAAGGGAAGAAAAAAGGAAAAATCACGGAAATTTTAGTTCACCTTTCGGACAGCTGGAACATACGGCGACAAATGTGTAATGAAAGAGCAAGGTTGAATTTGAGTCTGCTTGGAGTGAATGTTAATGACGATAATAAACATCGTGAGTGCATTTTAATTTGAATATTTTAATTGAAAGGCACTATATTTAATTCTTTGGTATTTCCTTATTCAAAACGAAGCATTTAGAATTCTTCGCAAGAATTTATTTTGAATGAATAGTGTTAATATTACTCATTGCTGCATTAAATAAGATTTGTCGGGCATAGATTAATGATGGCCATATAATTGATTTAAATATGAGTAATCCACAATGAGTTTTAAGTTGTTTGATTAAAATAATTTAAAGATACAGTTGAGTTATTAATGTAAAAGTTTTGTTTGCGATTACTTTTATAGTGGCTACCATGTCAGCTTCCTATGTCAAAGAGTCCAAGATACTTAACATGCGTCTAATTTGCTTTTGAGTCCAACGCAACGTCTAGTGTGTTCCACGCCTCACTGATTTTTAACGGCGGAGGAAACTTTGAACGGAGAAAAGTGAAAATTTTCGCCTGCGGTTGTTCGGCATTAACATTTATACCCCAATTTTGAGTTTATGATCTGAATTTTGACAGATATTCCTGTATTGTGTCACAGTAGGGCTGTAAACCAATATCCGAGGTGAAGACTAGCGTGTCACTTGCATATGTAGAGTTTTTTTAAATTTAGTTCAGAGATAACAGAGCAGAATTCATTAAAGGGAGCAGCTCGGCTACTCGAGAATGGGCTTCTCGCCGAACACAGGACATGCAGAGCCGCCTAAACACTGCTGGTGACTAATGGCAGTGCCCGTCTTTGGAGATCAGCCGCTGGACATGTAGCTAGAGTTATTGTGTTACGAGCCCCGATGGAAATGAGAGAGAATGAAAAATATATCCGAACAAGATTTTACAAAGTAATGAACAACTTAATCACATCGTTAATATTTGTAACTTACTACTTGAGTCGAACGTCGTAATTGCCTAGCTGACAGCTGTTCTTATCGGTTTTTTTTTTTTTTTTTTTTTTTTTCGTGATGTCCTCTTGAGTGCAAGTGGATGAATTCCCAAGTTCTTCAAACTGCAGGGCACCTTTTCTACGCTAACTCCGTTCCCATTCGTCGGGCTGATTCGCTTTCGTCATATGGTCCATTCTCCAAGATCTAGAAATGCCACCAGTTTTAGAGCGCGCTGACGTCCGACGAAAGCAGTATCGGTAATTGGACAAAACCGGAAATTATTCGATCGGTTCCAAATATCGAATATACCATGCTGGGAGTTCGAATCGTAATACTATGAGCCCAGATTGGAGGCGGCAGCCTCTCACCAACTGCACCAGGAAAAGCAAACACGCATTACTGATAACGTTAATTCCCCTGCGCCGCCAAAGCGAAGCTTCCCGCTCAGACCGAACGCACGAGGCCCCGTTGGCCGTAAATGCGACCCGCCCCCGCACAATAAATCCGTCCGCCATCGCCCCCGAGAGCGACGCGCGTGTGCGGAGAAAGCCGCCGCCGCCGCCGAGGCGTCCGTCAGCGTATTTCATTTACGCGGACCCGGCGGCGCGCGGGGGGTAGTTAATTGACTTTATTATCTCGCGCGGAAATACCCGCTGGAAAAGAAACAATACTTTCATCATGCCCGTCGAGCCCAGCGGGCAGCTCCGCGCATGCCTCGCGGACGCCTTGACGGCGCAGATGGTGGGCAGCGGGGCGTGGCTGCGGAAGGACGAGGGAGGAGAGTGAAGAAGAGATGAATGTGATGGCTGGGAGCTCTTCGAATTTCCAGATTATTCTCAGTAAATCGACTGAATCTGAGATATAGAAAAGCAATTGTAAACTTAACATTTCAATCGAAAAGTACTTCGAATTTTAATGGTAACATTGTAGTGAAAACTAAATTTTATTGGAATCATTATCAAAACGTTGTATTGTATTGACCTAAATTGTATAGTACTACATTGTATTGTATTAAATTGAATTATATTGCATAAAATTGTACTAATGTTTTGCCATACTTTAAAAACGATTTTAAGTGATGGATATAATATCACGTTTGTTAATCTCAATTCAACGTGCCAAAATTAACATTCTCTACACATGCTCATGCATACACATACACATGCTCATTTCATTGTGGTTATTGTTAACAAAAGAAGTGATTCGAGTCTTGTATTCTAAAAGCATTTTGCCCTCTGAACCAACCCATTCCCTCTGATCCCTCGGGGGTTGCCCCCAGACGTAAGGCCGCAGACGGGCAGTGATGTGGGGCAAGGTAAGGGCAGGAGAGCCTTTCTTTCGCCGCGCCTCGGGAGACCCGTTCCTCAAGCGGCGATGCGGCGATACTCGGCGCGGAACGCCGCCCCATACATCTCGCGTCGGCATTCAACCCCCAATTAAAAGGGCTGCGCGCGCGCAATACATCGACTTTCGCGAGCGAGCGAGCGAGCGTTTCCCTGGGGAGCGCCCAGAGCGCGGTGGCGCGGCGCGGCGCGGAACCTGTTCGGCGCTCGCCGGCCGGGCGCGCACTGTCCGCTCCTTTTATTAGAGATAAGCGCGCGTAATTTACAGCAGGCCGCGCCGCGCCGCGCCCCCCGCCCGCACCTGGGAGCCCGATGAACCCGGGGCGACGGCGCGCGGGCGTTGGACCCGGCTGGCGGCGCGGGCGGGCGGAGAGGTGGTGATGCTGCTCCGAGTGCAGGGGCGGCCTTATTGGTGCATGTTGGAATCGAGAAAGCATTGATTCCGGGCGCGCTAACTACCGAGGTCATTACTGCCATAAGGGTAGTGTATGTTATGACCTGGAAGGTGGTGGTGGTTCTTTCCCACTGGAACGTGAGATGTGGCGCCGGCCTACATGTTTTTACCCTCCTGGTGTCTCCCCGGCCGGGGCACCGCCCCACACAGGATAAGCTCTGTCCTCCAGACTGGTCGCCCGATGCATGAGGCAGTGCAGTGCACGTATGTGTGTAAGGTAAGGTGGTGCTTCTGACTAGTGAATGTATTGTATATGTATTGTACACATGAATTGTGGCAGTCAAGAGTGAATGTATGTTGAATTTGCCGGTATTAATGATCGTATAGCAAAGGAGACCAGTGGTAGGATGATGGGGCGGATAAAGACTGAATCCTACTGGCAACACGGTCGTATGTAGCAGTGCTGGTGTTCATGAAGATGGACATCATCTCTGATGACATTTGTTGGATGCCGCAGTTGGTGATCGTTAGATCCCATGCCCGGGAACGCTCGGGCGCAGAGATGGTGATGTTGATGGAGGTCCAACCAAAGATTCAGGATAGTGTACGACGCAATTAAGAACTGGAGAATCCGGAGATGAATGTGAAAATTCGATCTATCATACTGTAGTAATTGAATTTCTACGATAGCAGTGAAGTGGGAAATAAAGATGTGGCAAATAGAACAGCGCAGTTAAAGATAGGGTTGGAAAATATTGTATTCGACGCAAAGACGATAATAGGTATTTAAGAAACTGAATAAAAACAAAATGAACTATATTTCGTAACAAAGGATTATGATACAAGGAGACGAAGAAGTAGATTTTGCTAACCTGTGATATGAAGTTCACAAGCGAACACCGATACAAAGAGACGATGCGATTCAAAAGCGAACACCAATACAAAGATACGTGCGATATGTGTGCCCTAATTCCCATATCTAGGAATGTGCTATTACAAAAAGGCATGATGGGGACGTGTGTGGCGAACAGATGAAACTGGGCAGCAGCCGATTGCCAGAGGGCGCGTGGAGGTGCTGGGCGGGGGCGGGCGGTGGGCGTGGCCGAGGCGGAGTGGGCCTGGCCGCTGCAATAAATGTTCTGCGGCGCCGACGGCGAACGCGGTGGCCTTCGCTAGGCCGGCGCTTCCCCGCTCATAATGATAATTGTTTAATTCCGAGAGGAGGAACTCGACTGGGCTGTTGGTGGCCCCGCAGGCAGCCCTCGCCGTGTGGTCTCTGGGTGGCGGAGGAGATCTCGAGAACCCACGCAGTCCCCAACTAGCTATTATGGAAGATGGAGCGAGCACATAGAACTAGGTTTTGTTAAAAGTTCATTCTGTTGGGGTTATGTCCACAGTCTTGGACATACATTGTGATTGTGACTAATTGTAGAAATATGTTATTATTCTGACATGTTCATGACATTTTCATATTATTCTAAATAGACTGAATGAGCTCTCAAAACCCTATTTTAGCTCCTAAAACTGACATTTCATTTTAATGTACAAAGTTCATTAGACCTGTTTTTTCAAAGCACTTCCAAAATAGTGTTTCGAAATAAATTAAAGGCCATAAAACTTTTTCACGTTCAAAACATGCAAAAATATTTGCTGTGTTTTTGTTGAGAAAATATCATAGCTTCCTCCAAAAAGATGTATAACGTTGTCAGCTGCAATTTTAACATCTATTACAATAATAAATCGCTGATTTTTTGCTTCGTTGAAAAACTTTCAATTCATATTTCAATGCCAACTTTCTTACATGACTAACGTCTGGCGTACTTTTCGGAGGTGCCTCCGATTAAGGAGAGCCCTCTTTCCAGGCATTCCTTCCTACACACTCGTACGCAGGCACGCATGCCTTTCTTGTCCCGCTGAGCGGGGTCATATGTTACACATCACGGCGTTGAACAGCCCTAAGACGAGTAGTAGATGGCCTGCGAAGCGCGCATTAAAATAAAGGAGAGAAGGATATTAATGTGGAAGTTCCAGATTGGAAGCGACGAAGCCCTGCGTTTATGCGCTTTGATAAATCGCTGTGCCTTTTTGGTTTCGGGAAGGTCAAGTCTGTTTACCTGTAGAACCTGCTTAAGACATGTCTTTGATAGTTGTTATAAATTATATGTTGTTAGAAGGTAGCATTAGCAACGCTCCAAAAATGCTGCCATCGAAACGAAAGAAAAAAAATTGGCAAACGAAGCTGAAAAACAGCAAATTTTGATAAGCATCGCAAGTAAATCTTGTCGACGTGTCTAAATTTCTCTGTATCGGATATTTATAAGATTTTCATCTGATATGTCAAAATTAATTACCTTTTCCCCCATGATTAAATGAATTCAAAAGAAAAAACGTATGTAGGAAATGATGAATTCGATATGTAATTGTTACATCTTGGCTGGCAGTGGCTGACAAATGGATATTATGCACTTTCATATTAAAAAGTGAAGTAGTATATACTACTATATGCACTACATTGCTTCTCTATGTACTCACCATTGTATTTTAAAGCAACTGGTTTCTGAAAAATTCTAAAATTCAAATTAAATAAATAAAATTCAAGTGAAATTTCCGACCATAGGTAAGACGTACGAATAAAGGCCTCCGCGATGAACAACTGCGAATTACGGCTGTTCGTAGAATAACCTGAAATGTGCACTGGGCTTAATTTTATGTCAGTGTAACGTCCTGTGACTGCTCCAGTGACACACACGTTGAGTTCTCTCTACATTACACGTTGAGTTCTCTCTACATTTCACGTTAATATCTCAGACTAGGGATGTCTCTTCAAGAATCTAATTGCTTTTATAAGTATATTCCAAATGAAGGTTTCTGGATTTCTCTAACTGAATTATCGTAATTGCAGAAGTTGACTGTATCCATTTGCTGAGAGACGTTATTATAGTGAGAAAATAATATTTTCAGAAAAATAGTTTAGCTAAGTTCTATCTAGGCAAGCGAAAAACATATCCGGATAAAGGCACAAATGTAGTTCTTCTATGAGAAGAACTATCTGGATAATTACATTGGAGCCCGAGAGAAGGGCCATCTATGAAGTATGCACCAATGATTTCATGTTGCATTGGGAGAACCTTTCTGGTTCCAAATGTGCGTTAAGAGACAACACAAAATCCTCCACATTAAATGTTTTAGGATTATACATGGTGTTCACTGCAACATCGTACCTTAAGTCAATCTTTGTTTTTATTCTAATTTTCAAAGGAATATTAATAACTTGAAAAACTGTTGTTAAATTTTACGTGTTTTTTTAAAGAAATATGCTCAAGTTATGAAATAAAAACATTGATTAAAATGAGTCAATAATTTAAATTTTATTTATCGCAATTATTGTTCGGACTGATACTAACATGATTAGACGAAATGATAAAAATCTAAAATTAGCTAAATCGAATTTTCGAAAATGCCTCAAATGACAAATAAAACTCCTAAAACTTCAGGCCCTAGTAATCAGCAAAGTGAGCAAGGAAAGCGGTGCTTTTCATCCAGTAACAGCATGTCCCTCAATTCCCACGCGCTGAATGTCTCCCTCGCGCCCCGGGCCGCCGACCGCAGCTGCACTGGAAGCCGCGGTGGTCTCCGCGCGTGCGTTCATACGTCTGGCGGGGGCGGGCCGCAGAGACACCTGGCGGCTGCGCGGGGAACATGCATAAGGCATGAGCACGCGCTGCGCCGCGCCGCGCCTCGCCGCGAGGGCGGGCCCGTCGGCGGCGGCCGATGCGCCCGCCACATGCACTTGCACATGCGCTCGCCAGCACGTGCTGCGTTCCCAGCGCTGCATTGTCCTGCCCACGCGCTCGCGCCCTGGGGCGGGGCAAGCGCTGCGGCGACAGCAGCAGCCAAATGCAGCGGTTCAGAGGTGGAGGGTAATGCCGAGCCAGAATCGATATAACGACCGAGAGAGGTGGCTCAGGTCATCAACTGATGTCACTGCAGTGCGTCTGATCAGGGGGTCCTGTGGTTCGAGTTCAGATGGTGGCAGTATTTTCAACACTAGACACCTGCGTCGTATTCAGTCGCCGTCTGGAGGAGAATTCTAGCGACCGGCTGCTCGGAACGGTATTTTTCCATGATTTCTGCGATCAACATCAGGCGACTGGCGGAGAAGTACTCTAACATACGGGCCACGGACCACGCGCGCTCTTTCCTATCTCTTCCTTGTACTATCCTCACCCTTTAAAGACACACGCGCGCGCGCGCACGCACTACTCTACCACACATACCGAGAGACCGCTGTTGGGAGATACCTGGTGAGGGAAAACTCTGCTAGGCGACGGTAAGTCGTCGCCGAATCTCATCATCCAGCGAGGGAACGCCAACACCGAGAGGAAAACATGCATTACACTTGAAGGGGGTTGACCTTATGAGTTGACGAGCCCTCAATCAACAATAAATCAAGTAACAACGAAATGGAATAGGTAAAAATATTTAAGGTTTAATGGGTAATATTATTCTTCAGTCTTCCACTTCGGACGAAGAAATCTTAGATATTTTAATTTATATTTCTTGCCCGCTACGCCAAACAGAGGAATAATATGATTGGGAATGTTTCAAAACCCTTGAGAACAAAATATGCTGAAACTTCATTATAAGTATATCTTTGAGAAAATTCAGAATACATTTAACGATTCTGAGTTTTAATGGAAGAATGTTAATTGAGGAACGTCATGTTTTTCGTTGTAAGAAAAAGAAACTAATGTTTATGAAGCAGAACTTAAAGTAGTTATTTCTACAAGCTTTGTCCAACAAAAAGTTGAAGAGGTGGCACTCATATAAGTACTCACGTTAGCAAACATGTCAGCGAGAAAAAGAACATTATTACCGCGCTGAATACAGCATGCAGACACAATACATCTCTCAGACCAACAAGTGAAGGGGAACAAACGAATTGTAACAAGGCCAGCAGGAAGTGCTCTCGCGCGGAATGCGGTGAAAAGGAAATCAGCCGAGACGTCAGCCGCGCTCGGAGAATGCGCGGTGCGTACCCCACGAGCCACGTCATAATGAGCGCGTGGGAGCGACCACTCCACATCAAAACACGCGGTGCGCGCGCGCGTGGGTCGCGGCGAAGGCGAACGGGCAGCGCGAACTCGGCCCAGGCGGAGCGCGTATTTTCAAAACAAACACGCGTCGCGGTCATCTGAAAGGACTCCGTGCTCGCCACGCGACCGTCGCCGACAACTGCGCAGTGGCGGGTCGACAACCCGGGAGTGGCACGCGCGGCGGATGGCTGCTCTTCGCGCTGGTGAATCGGCCGCGGTGCTCTGCACTGGACGGCGCGTGAACGGAAGAAACTAAATGCCGCGTGATGACCACATGTGGCGTCGCGGCGAAGTTACGGTACAATGCAAATAGAAGGGCGTCAGCGTGATGAGTGGCAGGAAGCGCGAGATCAACATCAGATTTTGATTTACCGCGATTAGTAACCAAAGCAATCAGAACAGATACATGAATGTCCTAATGAAATTAATATTGGTTGTTTCTTAATACATCAAATATTAAAACAATGCTGAGAAAGCTCAGAGGAACAACTATTACCCCAGCAGCGTCTCTGACCAAGAGGTCCTAGGATTGCATTCTGGACGGTTACGAACTAAATAGTTAGGTCGATTTCAGTCGCTGTTTCGAAACTAATTCTTATGGCCGGCCGCTCTAATCGGTAGATATGCATGGTTTTAGCGATCAGTGCACTTGAATGTCGAGTAACAATCCGTGGAACGCGAGCGATTTTTCTGTCCTTATTTTTGATCTCACCTCTCGCCTTACGCACACTGGCTTACACATACATGGAGTACATTACCACACATGTCAGGGGACCAGTCAAGAGATTAGAGTTTTTTCTGGCAGGGGTGGTGGTGGGCCTCGACCACTTACGTACAGGTCGGTCGAACACCATCACCTCCCGGCACGTAACATGCACTCCCCTTACAGGACTAATGACCACAGCAGTTCACGCGCGCGGAAATAAAATAATCAAATAAAAATTTCATCGATGCGGTTGAAGAGCAATAAAATCATGTGGCTGGAAGTGTATAGAAAACATGCAAATATCGCACAACTTGAGTATGAAGCCAATAGTGTATTGAAATAGTAATTTGAGAGGTAACATCAGCTATTACAAAGTTGCGCTGCATTGGGACACAATAAATGACGAATTTGACGCAAAAATAAACCTCAGATGCTGACGTTAAACTCTGTCACGAAGGGCGCAATGAAACACTCCTATTGACTATCTGCTTCATTTCAAACCTTTTGGCCTAAAGAATGGATGAAGTGGATGAATGTATCAGTAATGCAATCATGGAACAATCCTGGAATCAAAGGCAAGGAAAATTTGTCGATTAGTGTGCTTTGTCCACCTTTGTAAGCTTCATACGGATCGACCGGGATTGGAAGCCCCCGATATTGTAAGATACGAGTAGGAAGCTTGCGCGCTGGCCATTTCGCTGCGCCTCGCCGGCTCCCGTTGGCGAGCACGGGACTTCCAGGAATGCCCCTCTTTTACTTCCCCGTTGGGATAGACCACCGGGGAGGCATTCCGCGGCGCCACCGCGCCCGCGGCGCCCGGCGCTGGCAGCCGCCGTCGCGACGCCCGCCCGCCCGCACCTCCGCGCCCGCGCACCCGAGTGGAACGCCAGGGCCGCAGTTCGCAGTGTGTTGACACAGGCTCACGGCCCCGACCGGTTCCCCGCCCGAGCCGTTTCGTGACGGGAGCGGCGCGGCGCGGCGCCGCGCTGCTGGGTGGATGGATGAATGAAATGAATCGACAATGCCTACCACGCCCGTCCCAAGGATATTCAGGACGATAATGACAGATTCATTGACGACGGCGCAGCCACCGAAACAACTGCGGCGCCGGCCGTTGCGCAAGGCGCGTGGGGGGAAAGCAGAGCTCGCGGCCGCCGTGGGCGGATCCGCCCTTCGGCGTGGCGCCCGCTCAATGCGTTCGTTGCAGCCTCCGAGCGGTTTCATTCGCGTGCTGGGCTTCTCACACTTTTTTTCACTTCTAACCTATATAATGATGGAAAAGATCACTTGACCCTAACCGATTTAATTGGGGGCCTTGTTGAAACAGTGCAATTTTGCAAGAAATATTGCGTGTGCGGAGGGGTCAACAGATTACGAATTCAAAAACTTCATTATCGTCGTTTTTCTTAACTCGTATTATTTATCTTTGTTCTCATTGCACTGTTCATACAAATCGTAGAATTTTGTAACAATTAAATATTTCTAATTACCACACATTAATTATAATGCAATTTACTCATTTCCTGTATTACAGAACACGGACAATGTACATGATTTGTATAATGTATACTATTACGTCTATAACACATTTCTTTGTCTCTCTAAATTCTCGTCTATTATTCCATCACGTTTAATGTCCAAGACAGTCGACTCTATTTTTTGTATCTATTTATCGAACAGTACTAAGGCAAATATAATTTGACGAGAACAGCCTAGCAACATGTTGTTCCCTTCTTTCCATTCCATTCCGTTTTCACCATTCCTCTTTTCTTCTTCACATGTTACATTTTTTCATTATTCTAATTTGCCTTCACATTCGATGGATCGCCGCAAAGTTTACCTCAGCGGCCCAACATGCTACGACAATTTTTTAGGAAAACAGGACTCTCCCGACGCCGCCGCTGGCGACCCGCAACAGCAGCAGCAGCGTTGGTGAACCGAAAAAGAACAACAGCGTCAAGGGACAGAAAGGAAAAGCATGTCGGATAACCACTCGTGTCAATTGGGCCGTGGGCGCGTGCTCGAGGCGCTAGGGCCCTCCGGGGCCTTACGCAAGGCGAGTGCTTTGACCTTCTGGCGACGGCGCCGCGCCGCGCCGCGCCGCGTGGGCGCCCTCCGAGGCTGCGCAGGCCACGCGCATGCGCCCAACGCGACGGCCCGCCCCGCGCGGCCAACAACGAGGATTTGCTTGGAAAAGCACTGGTTGAAATGTCTTACGAATTGCGACGTGCAGTCGACACCCGTTGAAATGCGAGCGTTGGCGCTCACGTGAAGGGTGGCCGATGAATTTGCTTTGTTAGTGATTCGGGGCGCGACAACTGTTAAGGTCTTTAGTACCGCAAGTGAAGCGCACGTTTTATCGCGGGAGGGGGGCGCTGATCTTCCCCCCTGGATGGCGAAATACGACACGGACCTCCGTGTCGGCTTGCGGCGTTTTCCCCAACCAGGTATCTCCCATCGGCGGGGGATCTCCCCGATTGGGAGACGCTCCTAGCTCCCGAATTTTGCCGTCAGACCTCGAACCCTAGGACATCTCGGCCAGTGGCACTGCAGTGACATCCATTGATGCCCTGAGCTACGCAACCCGACGAACAGTCGTCGAGTGCACAGATATCTCGTGCGAACTCCACCAGCACCAATTGCGGCGATGGTTGGCCATCGAGAGTAACGCTTACCAGAAGATCGGAATTTTGCATTGGAGGGCGATTACGGACATGTGCCGAAAATTGGCTTGGTGTGCAGAACGAGAAAAAGTTGCACGGATTGAGTTCGTAGGCTCTCTGTAGAGATCAGCGCTTTACGTAAATTCCCTAATCTCTTCCAAGGAAATGTCAGAGCAACACTCAATTCAGTGGATCGCGCATGAGTTTATCTTCCCCCAGTTTCGGTCTTTCTTGTCCTCTCAGTCCATCTGCCTCAATTCACACTGTGACGCCGTGGGGAGGGGGGGTGTTCGTTCTGCAACCTTTCTGTAGTAACTGCCAAATCATATGGCGCGGAACAAGCCACAACTTCACAGAACATTGAATAAGGTTGATAATCAGAAAAATTCAACTATCAGGAACCTCAAATTATATATCTTCTTTTTTAGGTGAAAATTGAAGAAAAACATGAATGATGAACAACAACACAAAGCTGATGATCAAATTGTATCAAGTAAAATGTTCGACCGTAGTCACTTGAAGCTCGTGGGATAATGATATTACGGTAGGCAATTAAAAAAGAATGAATCTGTGTACTAACGGTCGCCCCTCTTAAACGAAAAAGGCGATTTGCAAAGTCTTCATAGTGCCTCTAAATACTCGTAGGGATTGCTGCTACTACTGAAATACCGACATACACCAAAAAATTGTTCCTATTCTTGTAGCTTGCTTGTGTTTGTACTCATGAAACACAGTTCATTTAGAAGAATCGCTTTAATTTTCATAATCACACAAAAACAAGAACAGTTGCAATATACCAGATCCACGATACTGTACAAGGGAATGTGTTACAGTATCATGGATCTAGTAAACTGCAACTGTTCTTTTTTTTCGTGCAGAGACACTTTCATTTTTGGAGTCCCCCCGCCCCTTTTAAACGTTTTCAGAGTACGCAAAGTGCTTATGGTATCGTTTCGTACGTCTACGCTTGAACGACAGTGTCGCCGGCCGGAGTTGCAGGTCGCGGCCAGAGGCTGCCAAGCACGCGATTTCACTTGTCCCTGACGGGATTATTCGCACGGGCACGGGGCTTCCGCACGGGTAGGGAGGGCGCGTCGCCCGCATCGCCCAGCGCCGCCCGCCCGCCCACGCCCACCGCGGACGCCGCCGCTCGCGCGCCCACGCCTCGCATGCCTACAGACACACGGCCGCCATTTCGCGCTGTTGCCAATACGGCGGCTCAGCGGCACGGCCGAACGGCTGGGTGGCACGCCAGACTACCTCTGGAAGGATTCGGATGCCCTTAGATTTTGCTTTTGGTATAGTAATCTCTGTTTTCTCATTTAAGACTCGTACGCAGGGAAGAGTTTCGCAGATGCAAAGTTACAAAATCGATTATAGTATATTAAAAACATCGAAATCACTACATGCTTTAAGTACAACGTAGCGGACAGCAATAACTCGACCACTCGATACCACTTTTGAATATCAGTACATGCCTAACTCGAACGGCGAAGAGTAGAAGATCGATATTGCTGTCAATTGCTACTCGCTTGCTATTGCTTGTCAACTGCTACAGTGCTTAAAGTTCCAATTACTTCTACAGATATCAAAAACTCATAGATCCTTATGTCATTACCAAAAGCTCAAGCTATATACGTATTTATGTTTGAGAAGATTAACTTCGCAAATAAAGGATCGTAATCACTGTTTTCTTCGTGCTGAAGCTCATGACGGAAAAAGGATATATAGTATATTAAATAATTATGTGAATATTTGAATTATAAACGATTTTAAATGTAACTCGAAAAAATATATGTTCAGTTTTGTTCCACATCCCAGTTCGTGCTAGATGTCTTTTCCAACAACTTCTCCTGTGACCTCCAATGAATTAAATCACACTTTGATTCACTTCTTTATTTATTCCACGAATCAATATCAGTTATGAAAGTAATCTATGGTTCTTTTACATGATTCATTCTTTCAAGCACGTTCATATTGTGTTACTTAGCGATGATGAATTTTCATAAACAAGCGAATCAGTTGAGTGTTCCTATACTTCTACACGCATTGTTTTGAACTGATTCAACAGTGATTTGTGAATCACAAAATACTTTTCTAATTTAACGATGAAGAATTTCAGTGATTTCTTGGAACAGTAGTACCTTCATGTATCACAGATTAAATGTTAATAACTTATCAACATCAGTTTATTTCCTTTCTGAGATATTTCTCAGAAGTAATGAATCATAATGGAATTTAATTTTAATATATTCCTTCATGTTATGTAAATGGAGATACTGTAGTATATTAAGAATTGAACCTAAGTTTTTCCCCCGTTCGAAATTATTCTAGTGTCCATATGGGTTAATACCAACGCTTTAAAAAGGGTTTCATCCATGAATAAACAAATCATCCTAGCTGTGGTATTCAGAGAAGTTAATAAACAAAACAAACAGAAAAATCTTAGCATTTTTTCTCAAAACCGCTTGAAAATTGGACAAACTAAAACTTTCCATAGTTTGATATACATTTGTGTCCAAGTTAATTGTGTCATCCTACCGCAATCTCGGTGACTTACGAGTGTTTGTTGGTTCCGGGTGCGTCATCTATCTTCATTAGTCCTGTGAGTGTAGCCAATATCATATTCATATTCTGTGAGGGGGTGGTGTTCCTCCCCACTGTAGAGTGAGATCCGGCACCGACCAACACTTCGGCTTGCAGGGTTTTCCTTTCTACAAGTCTCGCCCCCAGAGAGCCTCCGGCCCTGGCAGGCAAAGCTCTAAGCTCTAGCTAAGTCACATCTCCTAATAAGAGTAGTGTAGTGCATGTATGAAGCATAGTGCAAGTAAGAGTAATGAGAGTTTAGGGCATCAAAGGAAAGATCGCGCGCGGTCTTTCCCATTGTTAAGGTGCTACTCCGGCATTCGCCTGGTATTTATCGAAGGAGCTACAAAAAAAACTACCAATTAGAGCCGCCGACTGGTGTAATTCTCCTCCATAGAGTGACTGAACCCGGCCATGCAGCTAGCGTCGAAAATCTCCAGCGTCCAGACAAGAATCCTAGAGTCTCTGGTCAATGATGTAGCAGAGGCAACGCCGTTGTCGCTGAGCTATCTCAGTCGGTGTATTACTCAGGAAACCTTTGCATAGTTTCTGTAACATTTGTGTCAATATTAACCCTGACCGCCGAGAGAGCTGCCCCGGAGATCTCGGCGCCGTGTCTCCGCCCTGCGTCCGCCCACTCGCTTCCCACCGCCCGCCCTCCCCTCCGCGAGCTCAATGAACGCCCGGGCCGGGCCCACACCCCGTTACTCAATGATCGATTTTCACCTCGCCTCCCACAGGGAGCGCCGCCATTGTCGGCCGCCTGACTTACGAGTGTGGGTCGCCGCGGGAAGCCGGCTTCGCCTTCGGTTTGATCCCTGGGTCGGCTGCTTACAGCCATAGTCATCCTGCTCAGACATCCCGCCCAGTATCTTTCGGTCGCGAGCACCTAAGCAATCCGATGCCCTTAGACTCCACCCTCCTCTCACTGGGTAGAAAGAGCAAGTGGGTCAGCAGAGAATTTCTACCAGGCAATGACGCATTGAATGAATCAGTGCCGTGCGGAACCACATTTCTTCCCTCAGGAAAACAGCGTACCAAGCATAAACATTTGATTTTTACAGTAATGATTCATATGAATGGTTCACCATTCGGAATACACAGGGATAGTATTAAAAGGATCCCTTTCCATCAATAACGATGGCGATAATCACTAGTAAAATAGAGAACTGTTATCGATCAATCAAGTCTTTTCAAGTAGCCAATCTTTGCTTTTACTTCATTTGAGTTTCCAGGCAACCAAAACTTGAATCTCTAGGAGCGTTAATGTTCACGTGTTCTAGCTTCATTTGAAGATTTTCTATTTTTATTCAATTATTTATAAGCAATACAAGGTAGAATTGTGTGTTGTAAATGTCTCGTCCTAAGGACACTATGATGGTTCGGGCATTTATTGGAAAAATAAAAAAACTTTGGGTGTGGTAAAAATAAGGCGCAAATATTTTAGGTGTTATAGCGTTGTACAGAGAACCTTATAAATTAAAGGTTAATTCAGTAAGTTTACTGTGATGATCTGTAAATGACTTTTTCTCCCACAATCTTCGGTGCAAAAGCGACCCCATGGGCTGAAACATGCGTACTGGGTGACACGTACTTTCTTTGATTCAGGATGGGTCCAGTTCTGTCAAGTCCGTATGCCTTCTGTATTTTTTGTAGCAAGTGGATATTCTCCCAATGCATGGCTGTCTGATCCGTTGTTAATAATCTATTGTAAATATTTCTGTAAATAAAGCACACCTCAGCCCTAAAAAACCTCTTCTCAATAGTCAACCATAGAAATCGTAGGCAAACGATAGTGAACTAATTCCGTAGGATCTCTTTGCTTCGCGATCTATGCAATTACCTCCAGCGAAATTAACTAACATCAGTTTAACGAGTTCTAAAACCGTGCCCTACCAAATTTATTGTCATAAAGCACAAGTAAACCAAACGTATGCCTAATCTTTTCAGAATGTCTTCGCAAAGACGAAAAATGTCAAAGAATAACTTCTATTTTAGAAGTCTACTTCCGACAGATTCTTATAATGAATTCTCAGTTATTATTCTCGTTCATGAACATTCTTTCAGCAGCAATTATTAATGTAGATTCGTTGAAACGAAAATAATTTATATTCGTGATACACATCATTGAAACGGATTCATGAAAGGGGTCCCGAAGAAAGTCATGCCCCAAGGCCACTGTTACTCCGTAATTACTACGAGACGTAACGGAAGACGCTCGCCTGCTTGGCAATTCATCAAACGAACGCGGTCCCAAACAAAGGCCTTTGTTACTGGAGTAGGTGCTTAATGTTTTCAGAGACAACTCGTGATTAAACAACATTGTTTACGTTGGGCACAATAAGCAAACACGTACGCTACGGGGCATGACGAATGTGGGTGACATATGTTCAAAGGCAAGCTAGGGACCCGCAGGCCCAACAAATAAACTGAGATACAAACCAACAAATATCTTCCGTTGAACATATAACATTGTACACATATAGTCAGAAGAAGAATTCGTACGTTTTAGCTGAAAAATATATTCTAAACAAACTTTTGGAGCAACGTAATAGCAGAATTTACTAATATTTCCTATGATTTGTACTGTCTCCAATTAGCATAGCACCATTATGTTGAATTCGGAGTTGAGCGTGCGGTGTCTTTGTTGGCAACATACATCTTGCAAGCATCGGATTCTTCGTCTGCAATGAAACTTTTAATATTTTCATTGTCAAATTATGAATAATCCATATTCGATTTCAACCCATCATTAAGATTTCTAAAATGAATTATAACCTATTAAGCTTGTATTTCCAATATGCTGGTGATTAATGATGTACCCTCTTGAGTTTGGTAGATATATTTGAAACTTTGGAAAACATTTTAACATGAAGCGGAGTACGTTACCTGCAAAATATACTTTTGTCTGTGAGGTGGTTCTACGTCTTGGACTATATATATATATATATATATATATATATATATATATATATATATATTATAGCTAAAAGAATTTCCAAAACTTGTACGTTTTATGTTCGGTAAAACAACGAAAGAAATAAAGATTTTTTTTATACAATTGGGAGGTCATTTGTAAATGTTTTACTCCGTTGAGAATCTCAGTTCATTAATTAATTTCCCAGTGGACAACTTAAACATGTCAGGAGGGTAGGACGTCTTTCTCATTCGTATTTAAACATCTTGTTTTGGAAGCAGAAACATGTATCTGGTGTTCACGCTAAACTCAGTTCCCACCACGTTCTCCAGCTTTATGGTCAGATCCTCGCGAACCTCTCTCGAATCAATACAAACAAGAAGCGAACTTGGGAGTATCTACTAGAGTAATAGATTGTCTGTCTAAGCAGAGGCAGCTGAAAAATAACACCGTCTTCCCCGCCCTTCCCCGCCCGAGGCACGCGCGGTATGGGCCTCCCGACCGGTCCTGGCGCGTGGAGGCGTGGCGCTAAAAGCCTCCGCGTTTTTAATCCATTGACAAGGATACTTACTGAACACGTGAATTGTTGACTCTCCTTCTCGCCTCGTTAAGGATGAGGTATTTCGAAGTAACGCAACGTGCTTCTCCTAAACACGCCCCTCGGTGATAAATCATGAGACCGTGGCTGGATGAGCGGTCCGGGGACCAATTACTGGCGCCTGAAATACAACTTCCTTTCCGACACTTCGAGTGCACTCCGAGATCTGGCGCTGTATGTTCCGCCGGAGAGCTGGTTCGCAGCGAGTGTGGCCGTGTGTGAGCGCACGCGGTAGTGCAGAGGGGAACCAGAACTGCCAACAATGGCAGCCCTGATGTAATTCAACCTCTTCCAATTTACAGCATGTCTGCTTTAATATGCAATTGCACCATTGCAGATTACATACACGTTGTTGACCTGACAGCAATCCGAATGGTTCCTGTTATTAAGTGAAATTGGAGAATGCAACGGTGATGCAACGAATGAAGTTAAAACAATTTCAAAATATTTGGCTTAATTCTTTGTCCAAGATGTAGTGTAATTGGAGTAAAGAAATGAAATACGAAATTAACAAATCAAGAATGAAATTAATATATTCTATGAATATGAATATTCACAATAACAATGACATACGGACGCACAAATTTATTTATTCTCAAAAAGTATATATATATATATATATATATACATATATATATATATATATATATATATATATATATATATATATATATATATATATATATATATATATATATATAAATAACCGAGCGAAGTGGCTCAGTGCGTAGCGCACTGACTTCGTAATCGGGAGGTCCGGGTTCGATTCCCGGGCCGGCCATCCTGACCGGGGTTTTCGTGGTTTCCCTCGGTCATAAAGGCGAATGCTGGGGTGGTTCCAAAAGTCCACGATCACCTATTACCTTTCACCAATATCCTATCACCTCCTAATCCATTCCTATCATATCAAAATTCACACTTCAAGGCGTAACAACCTTGTCGTAATCCAAGGATACAGCTGAAAAGCTGATCCTGGAAGAATTACACGCACGTTAATCGTGTGTAGCGTGGTCAGTAATGGCCTATACGCCAATAATAATAATAATAATAATAATATATATATATATATATATATATATATATATATATATATATTCGTATAAAGTTACGTAGAACATTTTAAATGCCGCGAGTACATCGTTAGAATTAAAAAATACGATAGGAAACGCTGAAAAATAACAATAATTACTTATAGTAGTAATTATTGGGATAATGAAGAATGATCATACACAATCGAATTAACAATTAATTTCCAAGGTACCCCATGTGCTCAAGAGGCGTAAATATTCTATTTCATATCCCATGCGCAAATAAATGAAATTACCTCCTTTCAATAGGTTATTTCAGCCATTCAATGTTCCTAGGAATTCGAATTCCTTTGATTGAATAATGACTTCATTTGACTTTTAAATATTACTTAATTTAAAGCCTTGTAAGTCATTACGCCAACATTTATCTACGCCAATTCATGTTTACGCGCGTGTCTCCCTCGGGCAGTTTGTCGCCTTTTCAATTTCTCATTCTGGTTTACGATCGCGCGCCAAGGCGCGGGCCCTGTAACGGGAGTCCGGCCGGCCGGCTGGCTGGCCGGCGTCCTCGGAGGGCGGGGGGTGGGGGTGGGGGGTGAGGGGCAGATGCGATCTGTGCGGAAGAAGGCTGCGCGGCTGCGGAAGAAGGCTGCGGGGGAGGGGGGGGGGGCGCGGAAGCTACGCAAAAAGCGGTGTGCGCAGCGGAGCGTGACCCGAGGTTAGTCGCCTCGTACACCTTGCCGCAGGCGCCGCCCGCCGCTCCGGCGCGCCAGTGTGTTACTCGACCAACTTCCCTGAAGGACCGGACCAGGCACTCTCGAGGAAACGGACGGAGTGATGAATCTCTACGGAAATATTATTATTTATATTCCAGGAACCGAAGTTTCCGAAATGAACGTATACGTCCGAAGGCTAATTAATTACCACATAATTAATTACTATTTATTGTCCAGGTATGATTAATTATTGTGAACGAGTCAGAAGCATTACTTGCAAATGAAATGAGTAACATGTTTGAGGAACAAGATGCTACTTTTACTCCCGAAGATGAAACGTTTTTCATTGAATCTTTAAAATCTCTTCTTGAAAATTTCTTTACGCTGCCCTTCTGAAATCATGCTCTTTAAAGAAATTTTATAAACTGGGATGAATATATTTATTTTTTAAATAAAAAAAACTGAATTTGAAAAAAGCCAGATGTTTTACTTTATGTCAAATGACGTGTACGTATTATAGATCATTCATAAAAAAATATAAAGACCTGAAACATTTTAATGTTATTAAACTGTCTTATACTGATACGAACATCAGAAATAAAATATATGACTTCCACCTTCACATATCTTTCACGTACGTATAAGATAAATTTGCAAATAAAACAAACAGGCAAATTGTTTCTATTTTAGCTAAATGCACAAATTTATTTTGAGATTTTTCAAACTACTTCCGACTTAGATAACTCAGGTGAATCGGTTAACTCCACAACAACTTCGGCATTAAGAGAAATTGTTTCAAGAGTGAAAACGAGCTATCGCATAGCTTCGGATTTCCACTTTCCCGTTTGAAACCGTCAGCCTTCACCAGCGAACGCAAACTTCCTCCTCGGAGGCGACGTTGCGATTCGCGCATATCCCGGCCCAAGCGCCCGGCCGTGCGGCTGGAGCGGAGCGGAGCGGGGCGGGGCGGGGCGGGGCGGGGCGTGGGCGGAGCGGCTCCCAAACGAAGGAGGTGACTCACGCGCCGTGCGACGCACGGGCACGGGCGGCGGTGCGGCCGCCTGCGTCCTCACGTATCGACACACGCGCCCTCCTCCTCATCCTCCTCCTCCGCCGCCGCCGCCACCGACGAGCAACTGAACAATGGAGAACTCGAAACAAACCGGCAGCGGGAGCTGTGAATGAGAGGTGCACCTGCGCGTCGGAGATGTCGCTCTGTGAATGGCCGGCTCAGAGGCAGCGCTTCTAACGCTGGATTTCAATTTACGCCTTTGTGGTCCCTCCAGCTGGCCCAGGACAATTCTGGAATACGGATGGAGAAAACTGCTCCATTGCATGAGAGTTATTTTTGGACATAATGATGACTCATTTTCCGTATACACCGTTCCATATATATTCAGTAAACTTACGACATTATATCCTTATAATAAAATAATAATAATAATAATTATTATTATTATTATTATTATTATTATTATTATTATTATATTTATCCGATCAGATGACCGAGATCGCTAAGGAAGTAGTGCCGAAGTGGTTTCGGACCAGAAGATCGCGGATTTATGTGTCTGTATGAGTGTGTAGTCCTGTCACCCCCACATTACGATCATCATTTCATCTTCCATGCCCGCAGAGCTAACAACCCTGGGGAGTAAAGATCGGACTCAGCGAAATGCTGGTCTCCAATTAAAGTTACATGCACCGGCCACCGCGATAATGATACTCGGCCACGGTAAATGCAGGATGCATGCATGCGTGGTCCTACTCAGCCGATTCGCGAGCAAAATAAATAAATAATAATGATATTTAATATTTTCCTGTGGTCATATAAGAGACATGCTTGACATTTTCAACTGAAGTGCATTTAATTTCGAAACATCTCTATTTCATTTAGAAAGTACAGCACACAATTATTTCATTTTACCTACAAGCGTTGGTATTCAAAAAAGGAAATAGTGGAAATGAAACAAGACGATCCATTTTTATTCAAGAAGTAGAGTTCACTACCTTTGTCGTGATATTTTCATGTGATACCAACACTAATTTTATCATTCATTTTGCAGAACATTTCGTAAAATTTGGAAAACATATTGGCATTTCCTCTGAGTTACGAAGGTTTTATTTGATAAAGAAGTAATTTGTACTACGTTTTACTTATTCAGCATTGTAATTCGGTCTAATGTTTTACAGGAAAAGAATGTTGTATTAATGCACATTACCTATGAAAATATAATATTGCAGTTGGCTTGGTACTTTAAACTTACTATATTTCTGTTGACATTCACCGCAGTAAACATGACAAACAATGGTAGTAACTTGAATATAAAACTGCAAATAATAGTATCTCAAAGATTAATGACGACGCACACGATTGCACGATCTGCACACGATTAGATAGAAAGCAATTTTGTTCGATCTCTGTAAGGTCACTCCAGAGTCGAACATTTAAACTTACCTTAACCACTTAGGAAGCTATAGAAAGTACATTTGCTCCATATTTGGCATATAATAGATTACCGTTCTCTCTGAAGGATGTGGGTTAATACACATTTACATGTTATATATATATATATATATATATATATATATATATATATATATATATATATATATATATATAACAACTGCATTTTTTTTTCAAAATTGTTTCCTCAGTCTTTCGCAGTATTCCTTGCCTCGAGGCATCGTCACCAAGCAAAAGCACAGTGTGAGACGTACAGGGTTGCATTAACATCATTAACCTTTCGAATGCAAAACGTAATTCAGCGTATAAGTATTTTCAACAATACTATGAATCAAATAAAAATATCAATTTGAGAACAAAATTACACTAGGAAGAGGTTCTCCCCAACTAGAACCTTTGAATCTCAGATCAGATTCTCCCCGAAATAACACTGCATTTAGTGCATCATCATTACCATATTATCAATAAACCATATCATTATCAATAAACAAACAAATAAAGAAAGAAATAAACAAACAAATAAATAAATATTTGGGTGGAAATAGTTATAACTTTCCTTTAAAATCGTCTCAAGTTTCTCTGTGTGATGAAGAAAAGGTCAGGCAGGCGGAGTTTGCTTAGTGGCATTGGAGGGAACTGCCATTATCCCCCACGCGTGGGAATTAACTAAGCCGAAAACAGGGAGATTCCGTTAAGTAGCCGGCAAATTCAGACAATCCACCCAAAAATGCCCAATACAGACATACATAAATAAATATATATTATAAATAAATAAAATACGTTTTTTTGATTTCAATTTCAATCCGATACTTCAGATTCAATACTAACTGCGTCCCCAACGCATGCCACCTTGCGTCCGCCAATTACAAGCTCGGCCCTGCTGCGCCCCCTCCGGAGCGGCGACGGCCGGGCCCCCTCGCCGGGCCCCTCGCGCGCAGACTGCGGCCTCTGGCGGCGTGGGCGGCGGCGGCCCACGGCGCGCGCGCAAGCGGGGGCCGCCCGCCACGCCTCCCCGCACCACCCCGCCCCACGCCACTCCACGCCACCCCACGCCACCCCACCCCACCCCACGACTCCCCGCGCCGCGCCGCGCCTCGCGACAGGTTGTGCGGACCCCGTGCACACTCACCGGCTGCCTGTCCGATCCCTCTGCTCGCTCGCGGAGACGCCAGTCTATATGGCAATATTCGCAAACTCTGCGGAAAAGATGGCAACAGTAAACCGCTTACCACATGGCCCTCTTACCGATAAACCGCTTACCTATAAATTCAATCCTGGTATACTGCTGCAGACACATTGCACATTTTCACAACTCTTCTTTTTCTTAGTTCTCATTTACGTTTCACTTAGTTTACGCGAAATATTATTCTTTTATGCATATTTTCGTCAGTTTTGTGAACTACTAAACAGCATTATTTTTTCATTTTCCTTCTCAGGTTGTCGGTTGAGACGGTCATAAGAAGTAGGCCGGACCTAGTGTATAAAGTCACTTATACCAATCGTATTCGCGATCTTAGATTTTCGTCGATTAGTAACATGAACAGTCCGAATGCAATAGTGAAGTATGAAATCGTAAAGTAATAAAACAAAATACTGATTTATGCATGACACAGTAAACTCGGACGCTCACATCGTGAGAACGAAGGAACACATGCTACAAGAATATTGCTACTCTCAAACATTTACTTGAATAGTTTAGTTTATACTCTTTCTGTTTTAAATCGTTTAGGAATATTACGTTTAGATAAGCAATATTAACATGTCATAATAGTGAATTGCCTTATAATTCTGACAAATAAAATATTCAGGAAAGAAGGAAGGTTTTAAAAATTAATTCTTGTCGTTACCTATCCTTTTAAATATTCCGTTACGAACATTCTGCCTGTATTAATACGCCTTCTGTGTTATACAACACACTGAGTCACGACGTGTAGGCTGTAGAGGCATTCACCGAAGCCATGCCCGAATTTCCATTTGCCAGAAATGGAAAGTTGAGACTGAACGAGCTGTCCATCAGAGAGAGAAGAAAAATACATATTTCTCGCGTGAGCTGCGAAAGTTAAAGGAATAAATTTAAGAGTTCTGCTCATAAATTTGAGAGTGTTGATGATACGTATTAACCCAACCACCTGACCAAAATGCTGAGAGGATTAGTCAGCACAATTGCAACAACTTCTTTAAGCCATCATCATATGTGTGATGTTCCATATTTTTCACCTGAAAAGTATTGATGCTACTACCTGATAATAAAATATGATGACACAACAGAAGCCAGGAGCAGACTGAAGCCATACATTCAGAGTGTTTGGAGTCACAGTCGCATTTTCTGGGTGCGTCAAAACATTCTCATCCGAAAAGCACCAACACTCGGGAGCTACAGACCAACTCTACGTTACGGGCGCTCTTCGCGATGGGTCGCGACGTTTCGCGCCTTCTGCGAGCATTTTCACGAGAGTTCACATAAGTAGACCACGACCAATCGCTCAACATCGCAGCAACCGGAGGTATACCACGTAAAATTCGTTTTTCGGAAAACACGAACACCTTCGAAATGGAAATATGTAATAAAACATGAATAAAACATATTATATTTTTAGATTGGTCATATTATGTATTTGCGAGCAAATAGTAAGATTTTAGATCATGGACAGTTCTATGAGCTGGTGTTGGTCCGGCTGGAACAGCCCACTCTCGACGTTATTTGACAACTCGAAAGTTGATAACTCGGGAGTTGACCTAACCAAAAAACACAAGTACAAAAAGTAAGTATCACTGCACACCATTGTAAGGAAATCAAAATTAAGAGCGTAATATATTCAACTATATTAAATGATTTAATTCTGAGGTGCAGATCAAATTATACAAAACAAAAGATTACGTTCTCCTACGACTCATCTTTCACTCTCTCGGGCGATTTAACATAACTTTTAAGACTGAGGAACAAAGTTCCAACTTAATTACGAGTATATTGATTTAGGAATCACACCTCACCAAGCCCTATAAGTGACGTTAAGCTGACATCGGCTTAGGCAAGCTTCATTGGGATTTCTGAGACGAATAAAATGAATTTAGAGGTGCCCCTACCTTCAAAGAGAAATGTTGTATGTAAGGGGGGAAAGATACAAAAGAGAATAAAAGTATTGACGATGAAAAAACTGAGATTGGTATGTTTCGGTACATGTAGAGGGAGGGATATCCAAAATATTTCGGGGGGAGGGAGGAATTTTGTTTCAGACCCTCGTCAATATTTTTGCTTTTTTATCGTTGTTTTGAATTTAAAAAGAGGTTCAAGAATATTCATAACAGGAATACAGTTTTAGATGTGATGGGAGCCATAAATGGTAAATATTTTAAATAAACTGAGTAAAATTACAAAACAATTGTGCTCCTTCCCCTGGATCCACCACTGTGTGTGTGTGTGTGTGTGTGTGTGTGTGTGTGTGTGTGTGTGAGCGGGTTTATAACTTCCACAGCGCCCGCTCGAGCACCGTTTCATTAGAGGCATTCAGAAGCGTGGTGGAGTAGTACTCGCGGAGGTGCTTGACTAACCCGCGAGCATTACACGGCGCAACGTCAGACGCACGCGCGCCCGCGGCGCGAGTCACGCAGCGGCCGCAACCGACGCGCGGCGCGTCGAGCGCCGGCCACCGGCGACACTCCAAGGCTGCGCGCTTACACTGCGCCGCTTTGTGCGCGCGGCTCCTCGCGACGGGAGACGCCTCACCCCGCCTCGCGAACTCCACGCCGGCGCTCCTCCACTTCAGAATCCGCCTCCCCCTCCTCCTTCTGACACGTTCTTCAGACGCGAATAAATAACACACTTATCGCTTAATCAGCCGACAATCCAAATGGCCGGAACCGCAACCACGGTGCGATACGTCGTGGGGGCGAATCTCGCATGTCGCGCAGGATGGGGGTTACAACATGTGACCGAGGCATTTGGGATAAGTGCAAATCATCGCGCAGAATAATTTAAATCGTATAATTCCAAATAAAAGCAAATAACTAGTTCTCTCGACTTCTTGTTCTTCAACATCTCGCTAGAACCAAGTCACGAAGAAAAAAAAAAGACAAGAAAAATGTAGTCACGTTAGAGGTGATTACCTTCTCAAGAAGTCAAAATTTTATGTTTTTATAGAATGCGACAACAGAAATAGCAGAATATCACACTGAATCCAATACCATTTGTTGGTTGTGTGAGTGCCTAAAGAGAGAACAGAGGGCACAGGAAAAGGAAAATCAAACCAAAATATAGTTTTATATATCGAAAAATGTGTAAGTATTTTTTTTTCATTGCATCTCGAAATTCATTATTATCCTACAATATACAGATGCACACCAATGGTTAGAATAAAATCCAAAATAGACTTATCAGAAAAAAAAATTCTTTCAATAACAGATACTATTTTATAATTTCACTGAATATTGAGATATAAGGGATTTTTTCCGTAGGTACAGACGCGTACGATCCACATCGTTACGGCACTGGACGCCGTTAGCGCTAGCGTATCGGGATAGTTCAGGCGATCGACAAATGGATCGATTCGACCACTTCTCGAACTCACGTTTTGAGAGCGCTCGAATTCTGAGTGTAACAGGCGACCCGTTAAAAAGGAAAGGGAGCGTAATGTTGGCGAGAGAAGATTCGAGGGAGGCGTTCGTCTGGACAGAACTATAAAAGCTCAATAGAGGTAAACCGCGCATTCAGAATGTATTATGCATAATATTAAAGTTAAAGAACATTCATAAGTAGAAAGTGCGTGGTTGGTGGCAGGCGAATGCAATATTCTGTACACCATGTAATGGCGCCACTTTCTGAATACGTGAAACATAGTACCTAACTTTCTGAAGTAATATGCCTTACGCATATAATTTGCAGATTTTGACAACAGCCGTATATAACTCTGGGAACACTGCAAGAATCATCCGACCGTCGTGACCGTTGGTAAAACTGGGAAACGAGATTAGCTTCTCTGTTTTACTGACGAACAATTTAGAGAATTGTTAGGGAGCAAGATAACCCATGCATCAGGTGATTAATTTGTCGTCGGCTCCGAGAGGGAGCTCGTACAACTATTGATCCATGAATAGTTATTTAAACGGTCGTGGTTATTAGGGAAAAAAACCTAAACATCATATTACCTTACGTTCATTGTAACAGTGGACTGCCTGGTAGGGATAGCTTATGTGACCAGGATTAATGATAGTTTTGTCTGCCAATAGGTTTGGTAAAAAAAAATTGCATTTTATAATGGATATGGAAATTACTAACTAAAGAAACGTTAAAAACTAGTGTAACAATATTTAAAGTCTTTCTGAACTATATTGTACAAGACTTTTTATTGTTATTTTGAGATTTTTCCTCTCATAAGTAAATTAGACAGTGTCTGTGGCAAGATGATGTTTCTTTTTGTGTTTATAGTCAACATATATTACATTTAGGAGTGTGTATTATTATGTAATATTGTTTTCTTTTTGTTTTTACACTGATTTGTGTTAAAGAGTATTTTTCCATTTCTGTTAATCGTAACCTACTAGTACAATAAAAGTTTCTTTTTGCAACCCTGAGTAACCAGTGCATCTTTGCATTGAATTATGTGAGATTATGTGAAATCCAGTTACAGGTTTCAGTACAAACATCAAAGTATTGTGTAGAATTCTGATCTCGTGAGATACGATCCATTGTACAATACATTGAGGTTTCGTTTTTCTTGACACCGTCTATCATTATGGCGTGAGTGAACCTCGTAACACGATGTATTCTTTCTGCTTATATCAGGATACGTCAGTATTGCCACTAGCGCAGACAGGGAGTCGCTAACCAGAGAGGTAACCGGAGATTCAGTGTCGCCGCTGGAACGTGACTACGCTTTTGTTTATCGGGTTCGCTGTTCACCTGTCGAAGTCTGGTCGACACGCTAGCGAGTGAAAGACAATTCGTGCCACTACAAATTCTCGACTTCTATTGCTCATAAACATGACGTATAGCCATGAGCAAGTTGCCGTAACTGACGCGTGCGGCGCAGGCAGTTTCCTCCAAAATACTATTACCGTTGCCTTTTCAAAGGGTGTCGGCCTCTCGTTGGCGCCTGACTCTACCGCGCTTTCTATTCTATGTGTGTTCAGTTCCTTGCAAACCACCCAAAAAGTAAAAAATGACAAAGGCCCGAAACAATCGATCAGCAACCGATGACTTCGCGAGTAAGTCAGATCACTGCGAGCGCACATAGCATCAATGAGCACATCTGATGCCCAATTTAAATTTTTCCAAAGACCTTTATATCAGATTAATTTTTCGTAACAAGGAAGTTTTAATGACCTTATATAATGACCATAGTGTCAGGCTTAATATTTTCCTGTTTCTATTCGCAAATACTAGAATTTACATCTTTAAAATTATCTCTAGGTACCTTAATGATAGTAACAGCAGAAATATTTGTTGTCTGCGCTACGTATTCTTTGTTATTTATCTGAATTATGTGTATTGATTTTCAGGTAAAATAATATTGATTAAGGGTAATGTCATATTCAAATTACAATACAACCGTCGAAGTATTTTCCCACAATGGACGAAATGTGCATAAATAACGAAAAATATAAAAGTAACAGACAACTCATGGAAATCAGACATCACAAAATTCCGTCCGTCTGGAAGAGAATTCTAGCAACCGGCTCCTGAGATCGGTAGTTCGCCTTTGTTTCTCCGATCAACACCAAGCGAATGCTGAGGCAGTACCTAATAAACGGGCCACGGACCGCATCCGATCTAACCTTCATCTTCCTTGTCCTGTCGTCTCCCTACTTCCACACACATACAAGTATTCGAAAACCTCTCATACCGGGAGCCCAGAGCCCGCTGGAACTGTGTCACTCTGGTAGAGATACCCGGAAAGGGAAATCATCCGCCAGCTGATGTGAAAATCGGGGCCGGGTCTCATCACCCGGTGGGGGAGTAACACCGCCATCTCCGGGCATAAAAAATATTCACTTCGCTAACGGGGCTAATGACCATAGCAGTTGATGTACCCTGAAACTTCAATTAATCAGTCACTCGAAGATTCCCAGAAAGCTCACAAATGCACCTTGCAAGTATCATAGAATGACTAGGAGTACAACCACGTGACGCAAGCTTTTGGCTGTGGATCACCTTCCAAAACGCAATCACGGCGATCCAGCTGACGGTGAAGGCGTCAGCGGGCGGCGACGAAGTTTAGTAGAAGCTGCCCGGAGCGCATTCCCTGAAATTACTGCTCAGCAGCCGCTCGGCGATTACCTCGACGCCCTCCGCCCAGCCTCCGCCGCCACCGCCACCGGGCGCTCCTAGCGCAGCATCCCATGGCGTTACTCACCGCTCCCCCACCTCACCCCCAGCGCCCGGTTCCACCTGCTGTTGCCCGCTGCCCGCTTCAACAATTCAAAAGATCTAATCGTTTCTGAGGGTCTTACATTGTTTCCTTCAACATTTCAAGAAATGGAATGTGCCGACGAGTTGATATACTACCTTCATTACAACACTTCAATTTACAGCATTCATGTGTCTACACAGATCATTTCTACAATTGCTGGAATGTGTAAATAACGCGTGTATAGAAGAAGAAGAAAAAGAAGGGGAAAAAATAAATGTATCTGTTAGGGGATATTGTTAGTAAGCAATTTTAAACTTTCTCACAACAAAGGAGTAGGTATATACTGTTCTACTTTCATCTGCCCTTTCTCAGAAACCGGACACCCACGTTTCTTTTAATGCACGTAGAAATTTACGCGATTAGTTCTTAGTACACTTTTTCTTAGCTCTTAGTCTGACAATATCATGTTATATCCAAGAAAAGTGTTCATAAAACGAGCAGTTTTCTTATGGAAAGTACACATTATTTGCACCTCCATTGTTTCACTGGCAGGAGAGTTACGTTCCCTCAGGTCTTCCGCAATTCCGCACTTCAGAAACCCGTATCTCCAAGCAATATGGATATCCGGCGAGGCAGATCCTGTAATTTGGATCATGAGCCATTGTGATCCCATCTCATTGCTCATGCGGACAACTTGAAGATCGTGTTTCCCCCGAGAAAGGCTTTTCTCAATTATGCAACATGAGAGCGTTAGACGGGAAGGGAAATGATAGTAATTAGACTGCACATAATCCAGGGTGTTCGCGTGAACCTGTTACGCTAACGTGTGGAGAATGTTAAATTGTCCGTTCAGCCAGTTTGTTTTCTTATAACGTGTACCTTTCTGTTTAAAACCGGAATTCAGTACTCACCGATCTCTTGAACAGGTTAATCTACTCTCTTTCTGTGTTTTAGAATAAAGCTGTACTCACCTATAACAGAAAGAAAAACAGAATTTCAGTTACAAAAATAGTTTAAAAATGTAGAACATCTTATGACAAAGCAACAATTTGTATTGAAATCAACAATGGATTATATTATCTTCATTATATTACAAAATGACATTTGTTGCTTTGTTCACAAGAAAGATGAAATGTATACATATTAAATTCTGTGGTATAGAAATCGGAAGATATATGCTCTGTAGAATTCTACTACTAGGATAAGCCTGATGAAATACAGAACTTCTTCAGTAAGAATGGTGAACGTCTTTCGTACAAACAGGACAATAATTGCTTTCACTGTAAGTATTCTTGACAGAATAGAATTTAAAATTTTAGCATCTCATAAATCAATACTATATATACCTGATTTACTACTCATAAATTTATCCGTGTCTCATGAACAATGCGAGAGAAAACAACCTACGATTATTACGTTTATCCTACACTCGTAAATAATTCAGGTAGAATCCTCAATTTTCAACCATTTTTACGATTATTTCGTGGCACTCGTTTCATTCGGTTGTTTCTCTCGTACGAGTATATTCCATCTCCTTCCCTCCGACCTTCCCCATGAACGCCTCGCCAAGGCGACCACCGCCGTCATCTGAGACCTTTGCGGCAGTCGCTAACACCAGCGCTGCCGCTGCCACTGCAATTTCCTGTTGGCGGGCCCTGACCCCCGCGACTTGCTCGAGCCCACGTTCACCTCGCGTTCGCGCCAAACTGCACGTGCGTGGGCTCGAATCCACTCGGCCGATTCTGAACGCGTTAACTCTCGAGGTCAGTTGCCCCGAAAGTGTAGTGCATATCTAGGATTGTGGTGGCGTTGCGTGACCTGCTTGATCATGAGATCCCGCGCTCACCGACACGTCAGCTTGCAGGTTTCCCTCTTCAGATATCTCCCCCAGCAATGTTCTCCACCAGCCGGGATAAGCACTACGCTCCAGATTGGTATCATATGTGTGGCGGTGTAGTGCACGTAAGTATAGCTGTGTGAGTGGTGAGGAGGGAAAAGGATAATAACGGATCACGCGCGATCCGTTTGTTAGTGGTCTGCTCCGGCATTCGTTTGGTATGGATCTGGAAGACCATGGAAAACTACCGACGAGGAGAGCCGCCAGCCTAAATTTCTCCTCTAGACTGTTGTTGAATTCAGAATTCATTGTTGAATTGAGTTACGTAGACTTACCGGCATCATTAGGACTCGAACCCAAGAACCCCCCGGTCAAACATACTGCAGAGGCAACGGTGTTGCCGTCCAACTAGACTGGCGTTTTGCGTAGCTGGCGACGGCGCGTCTAACGCGACGCAGCCGCGCCCGCGGCACGTTCTTCCGCCATCGCGAGATGTAATCGCTCATAAGTGATGGCGGTGTTCGCGCATAAATTATAATTAGCAGGCGCGGGAGTGGGCAGAGGGGGCCCCCCGGCCGTTGGGGCAGGCGCCGCAGCTCGTCGCCGGCAGCGCCCACGTCCATCTCATCAACGAACACACGTCGAATGTGTGGGACGAACGTGGAAGTGCAGTAGAAGGGCATGTGCACTGAACAGCCAAGATCAGAAAGATGCTTTAAGAGGGGATACTATGATTCTGTTTGTATTACAGTTGGGATCCTGACTAAAACCATGCTTTTCAGACGTAATGAAGCCCTAGTTCTCAGAGCGTAATAGAAATGAGACCTTTTTGACCCTTCTTTTTATATTTCTGGATATTTAGTAGCTCTCCTGTCTACCTCTATGCTGCTCCGCAATCTACGAAAACCTAAATTGACTATTTGATATTATGATCTATTTAATTGCACAGGTTAAAGTCTGATAGTTAATAAACACATAGCAATATAATGTCTACGCACGTCAAGTTATGAGCCTAACCGTTCAGTATGAAGTTATTTTCTCTTTTAAAACAATAATTGCTAAAGTACGGAATTTTCACACTGGTACAACCAGTTTCTGAAAATAATTTTGGCAGTCACTAGACCTATTACAATAATAATGAATTCATCAGAATATAAATAAAGACAATACTCAAATATAACTCGATTAACAAACGCCAATTGTAACAAAAAACATTTAAAACAGAAAGCTCGAATGGAACGCCGTTTCCAGGGGCGGCGCGCGGGGCCGCAGCGTGATGGGCGTCTGCGAATACCCGCCCCCGCCCCCGCCGTCCAGACGTTCGCCCGCGGGCGGTGGGCGCATGAAATGCCACGATGCGGCCTCCGCGCCCAGCTTCACCCCCTGCAGAGAAAGCGGGCACCGCGCCCGCCGCCCGCCCCGCTGCCCGCGGGCGCAAAAGACGATCGCCCCGGAGAAAACAATGGAAATCGGAACGGAAGCGGCGGTGGCGGCCGCACGGGAGGCGTCGGGGGCGCCCCCGGCGGCCACGCCACTCTCGGAGGCTCACACAACCACACTACATGCATTTTCACTCAGTAATGTTTCTAAATGCCAACTTAACAAACGAACAGGCGAAAGGCACTCAAACGGATATGTTGATAATATACACACATTTTCATATTTCTTGTATTTCTTTGTCTGTGTTATAGACCCACTGAAGATGAGAAGAGCGTTTCCTGAAAGTTGACTTTACGATGTTTTAATAAATATTAAAATTGTATTGTGGTTGACTATTTCTTAATTCACATCGCACATATATTTAGTGATGATGACTACTCGTTCAACAATGATTCAGAACCGGGCATCTCTTCCAAATTCCATGTCATCCAGAAGATTTAAGAGGTGCTCACGAGTTTGCGAGAGGTTAAAATAAAAATTTAATTAATAATCTATTTTGATATTCAATATAATAATGTACCGGTAGCTGTCAGGGTTATTTAATCAAGCAAATCTAGTATTATAATCGAATGTTAGTTCTGTCAAGAATGTAAATTCCCAATGCATACTGTTCAAAATGGAGAACCATTCGTTATATTTGCTTGGATTGCTTTGCAATGGAATATGTCTTATGTGACGGTAATTTTACACTGATCAGTATGACATATGATCAGAAACATGAATTGGGTGTTGTTTAGATACATCTTAATTGCAATATTAATAATGATAAGAAGAAACATAACGAAATTATCACCTCAACCAGCAATATATTGAGTACATACGATCGCAAATAAACAAGGTCTGCAGTAAGTGCATCTATTAGACCCCGACGGGTAAGGAAATACCCACTTTTCTGTTGAATATTCAAGTAGACTAAGAGCGAGGATTAAAGCGTTTTCTAATGAGATTCTAATGCAGCGCAAATGCGAAGTCACACTCGCAACGTGAAACCACCTCGCAACGAAGCAGCAAAAGAGGCGTTTCTATTTCCAATTTGCTCCGTCAAAGCTCTGGAAAACAAGCGCTGGATGACTACATTCCTGACGTCATGATTTGCATTGCCACTCCGCAACGCGCACTTCGTCCGAAGACTGGAAAGTCAGGTAGAGATAGAGTCAGGTACAAAAGTTGACACAGAAATATTTGTTTATTGATTCAGCGCGCAGATATGTATTTTTGTCACGAACTACTGCAATTAATGAAGCATTCTCCTTATTATGAGGTCCAATGTTTTTATATTTCTGATGTAGTTATTTGCAAATAAAATTGTTTATATCAGACCGAATTAATCTTACGCTTTTAAATCGGAACAGAATACTTTGCCGATAATTATTAGAGTTATTATTTTAATATCATTTCTGCTCACCAGAAATCAATTTTCGTCGTAATCGAAGCAAAAAATTAACAACAATCTTCAACTTCTCACACAAAATATTTCCGTAGTTGCTACTGAAGGAAAGTCAATTCCCGCGTAGCCGACTCCTCCACACAGAGAGCGATTTGAGAGCACTCGGAGCATGATGAGACCGCGTATCGATCGCAGAGGAATCCCTCAAATCGTCGGGCTCTCCATGGGCCAGCCCATTTGCGTTTTGCTCGGACGGCGGGCGAGCGCGCGTCTCGCCCATGACGTCACCCTCGGATTCGCCAGCTCCAGCGCCAACGCCGGGCGTCGCAGGCGGCGGGCTAATTGAAAGCCACCGTCTGGCCCTCGGCTGCGAATCGGCGGACGCCACACGTCGAGTTGCCGCCCGCCACTTCGGAGCGCCCACAAACGTTTTGGGCCAGAAAAGCTGCGCGCGAATTATTCAATTCCGGGGCGATTACGAGGCAGGTGGCGACTTTGCGGTTAAGGCGGAGCTGGCCACAGGGGTGACGGTGACGCCGGAGGCGGGGGCGGGGGCGGCGGTGGCGGCGGCGAGGGAGGTGGCGGTTGGCGTCATCGCTGCCCCGCGAGGGACCTGACGTCATGCGACAAGAGAGCAATTGCACGAGGGTCAAGCGGTGGACGGGGCTGGTGAATAGTGGCACCTGCCTCAGAAGTAGGCGTACTTTTAAAAAAGAATGCCAGCCTGGTGCTCTAGGGACCAAAATGCTCTAGTAAAATGTTGGCGCGCTCTTTAGACAGGTATGAGTATTGTTTTGTGGATGGAAAACGAAAATTACAATAATACTCTACAATAGATACAAATAAATCAGCAATCTTCCATCAAGCGAACGATATTAACCTGCCCTAAAAACACAAACCCAGTAATAAAGTAACACTCCCAAGTAGGAACGACAAAATCAAGCTACTGAAGTGCTTGTTTTATTATGATTATTTATGTGGAAAAATGAAATAACTGAAACCATTCTACAAAATCATTTTCTGGAATGATGTAAATATCTAATAAAGGAATGTAGAGCAGAGGCTTGAGCAAAATCTTTAGAGAACATATTGAAGACATGGTAAACATAAAATAAAAATGTGCATGAATGAATAAAATAATTTAGTGTGAAAAATGGAGGGAAAATCAGAAAAAGATTTAAAATGTCGACAGGTACGGTCAGCAATATTCTATCTACCGTGGCTAATAACCGAGTTATGGCTATTCCTACGAATTCCTGATTAATTCCCACATTAGTCACACGCTGTGGTTACGCATGAATTATGATGAACGAATTATACTGGACATAATGCGGATAATGTTGATATCAGCCGCAGGGCGATAGCTATAGTAAAATGATTGTCCGAACGTGACTCGTCTTGTGCGTTCCCAATACGGCATACAATTGCGTTGTAAATTATGTGTTGTAATCTCAAGTGTATCTCACACGAAGCCTGTAGTCTAGTAACCTACACGTAAATGCAAAGAAAAGTGTCAACTCAGGAAGTGAGTGACTTTAGAGTAGGTTGTATCGTTTAAATAGAAATTTACGACTGACTCAATGGTACTCTAAACTACACACTTTGTCGCGCACTACTCTTAGAATGTTCCTACCAGCAATTTGATTCCTGCTTATCTCATTATAACTTCTATTCCTCGTCATCGCAACGCACTTCGCCTGGACTAGCTACACCGTGACGCCAACTTCATCCGGCTAAAGTCCAAAGTATGCTTTGATGCTGTTCACATTTCTAATATAATTCACCCACTTTATATGAAGTGCACATTAACCAGACAATTCGGGAATTAGGTAGATTCGTAACATATTAGCAAAAGATTCTAGTGAGATTCCTTTAATTTCTCGCTTAGATTCTTATACATTAGAACATTAATCAGCCTTGCTAATACAGTGTTTGTTCAGATGTCTAAAAACGTACTTTTGAACCAAAATAATTCTTGACATTAACATATAATGTGATGAAGGAAGGAAACCAAGGCAGACAATGACTACGAGATTTCAAGAGGAGTTTAATCGGTTATCAACACAGATGTAGATGGTGAAAAGAGTGAATTTGCACCAACACATTATGAAAGGAAGCAACCCAACGGTGTGCAGGGTGTGCAAGGAAAGTGATGTTGATCGGCCGGAGGGCGCCTTCCCACGCCGCCACGGCAGCGCGCGTACGTCAATCGGCCGACCCTCCGGCGACGTCGAACAAAGGGACCGCAGCAGGTAAAACGCAGCGACCGGCGGCCGCAGTGGGAAGGCTCCCATTTAAAGCTGTATTCTGCTAGCGGTGACGCGTACGACCTCCTCCGCTTCGCGTAGCGAGAGTCTTGACGGAAGCGCGCTGCCATCGCGACGTGGGGAAGGCGCCCTAAAGCTCGGGGCCGCCGAGCGCTGCGCGAGCGCCGTTGCTCCGCGTCAGAAGAGCCGACCGCCGCGCCGGGGGCTTCCGGCGACCAGTCGCGCTCCGACGCAATAAGCACCCGCCTCATGCACCGCGGGGGCCGTTAAACGGAAGTGCGTCAGCGGATGAACGACCTCCGAGGCGCGACAACGCATAGCGGATGAACGAAGAAACAAGAGGGCAGAAAGGTCTTCCAACAAGTAGTAAACGCACGATTCCAAAGAAACAGTTTTAAGAGCTAGAAAAATAGCTAGCTGCGTATTTCATTTAGGGGAATAAGTGTTATTATCACCCATAAGATATTAGAGTATTTACTTCTACATTATAGAGAAATAATTTTTCGTAAAAAGATGTTTGATTTAGTCAGAAAATAGCCTTAACTGAAGATTTATTGATGATTTCACTATTTTTATTTATCGAAAAAAACGTACTCCGTCAATTATTTTCAGTTACAAAAAAAATCTTCAAAAAAGTTTATGAGAAATATCAAACTGAAATTTAACTGTCAATCGAAAACGGTATTCAGAATATCTGAACATAACACCTTAAGCAAGTTCGTAACCGAATACTTTTACCTGGCAGACAGCTTTTATGATGTTATGCACATGTTAAGTACACCAGAGAATATTGAACTTCAGCCATCAAGAGCAAAGTCGGAGTCTGCACACATTACAACGCACTTTTATGCCGGATGGCGCGGCCCACGAAGATACGCACAGGGCCACGCCAACCCGCGAGCGCTCACAGAGTTTCGCGAGCCGGGAGAAGGGGAGGGGAGTAATGGAAGCGCATACAATTGTGAGCAGTTGTTGTCCTTAACGAACAATACGAACAGACATAGAACATGTCCGACAATTCGTTAAAATCTAACCATTTTCTTGCAGCAGCCAACGATTTGAAACCACGTAGTGATGCATGAACTAATAAATTAATATAAAGTAGTAATTTACGTAGCGATTGTCTATTAACGTGAATAGTGAGAATTGGAGCCTGGAAGTTTGACAAAATGCCTTTCTATAACAGTTACGATTTTAAAACTATTAACAATAGGAATCACTCAATTGTACTTCTGGAGTTATTTCAGTAGATTTTAATTTTACCTTGTTTGCTTATTTTACCTTTTGATCCCTATTTTTGGAATTCCCTACCTTTCGATTATTTGTCCCTTTTTTCCCTCCTGGCACCAATATCTATCACGTTGGAAGAGTACCTTTTCTCCTGGACAGCATGAAGGCACGGTCGTGTATTGTCTTTCTCATGGTAGAAATATTTCCATGTAGGTTGTATTCAATGTAGATATTGTACAATGTAGATAAACCGGCATTATGACAGTATAGGAATACATTTTTTAAATACACATTTTCATTATTTACCAATTAATCTGAGTTTACTTTATTAACGTTGTCAAAAATTCATTTTGTAAAATATTCGTGCTTCCTTCGGTAGCCTTCCTCCTTTCATTCCCTGATGTCCCCTCCGCGATCACCGGGGGGGAACGAAGCGACCGGCGCACCCTGGGGCCAGAGAGGGGAAAAGTTGGCGAACAGTAGTTTTACGCGTTTTTCGGGACTTTTGAGAACAAAAGAACACAGACGCAAAATGAAGCAAATATCGGCAAACTTTGACTAATGTTTTGAAAACTAGATGAATTCCATAATCATATTCAGTTAATCACAGCCCGGAAATTCACGGAAGGTAAATAAAAACAATATGAAAAACCGGATTTAAAAATTTCATTCCGTTGTGACATGTGAAGTTTCTACTTGGAATTACTGAATTATTATTTAAGGTATCTTTTTTTTTACCCATACAGATTTAAATTACACACCGCGAAATATCGTATCCATACATAGTACATACGATTCTACTGCGCGAGAGAGCAAAACTATTTACATCGTAAAGCACACCTCTCTCCATAGTGCGTGAGCGAAGAAGTGCGCCGCACGACACTTGTGCAAGTTCAAACTTGCACTGAAAGGGGTGGCGTGATTTCCCATCCCTTTCGTGATCGGTGAACGATATAGGAGACATTTCGCCACCCCTTTCATGTAAAATGGAGCTTCTGAAGCACATTTTGATTTTGGACCTTTGCCAACTGTCCCCTCTTCTGAAGTCGTAGGCTTCCGCGGCCAGAGTCATGTGCGTGATCTGGGCTGTCCGGGTGACGCCGCGTCGAAGGCTGTATTGCCGACGTTTCGACCATCCTGTCGTGGTCCTGACGCGGCGTCACACGGATTGCCCACATCACGCACATGTCCCCTCTTCTGGCCACACTGTGCGGCGCCTGCGAGCGCAACCGCTACCTGCACCGAGCTGGCGAGCGCGAACCTTGGACGCGCCTGCCTTGGCCCTAGACAAATGAGCGGCCTCGCGACAGCATCAGCTGCGGGCGGGCGGGCGGGCGGGCGGGCGGGCGGGCGGGCGGGCGGGCGGGCGGGCGGGCGGACGGACGGACGGACGGACGGACGGACGGACGGACGGACGGACGGACGGACGGACGGACGGACGGACGGACGGACGGACGGACGGACGGACGGACGGACGGACGGACGGACGGACGGACGGACGGACGGACGGACGGACGGACGGACGGACGGACGGACGGACGGACGGACGGACGGACGGACGGACGGACGGGCGGGCGGGCGGGCGGGCGGACGGACGGGCGGACGGGCGGACGGGCGGGCGGGCGGGCGGGCGGGCGGGCGGGCGGGCGGGCGGGCGGGCGGGCGGGCGGGCGGGCGGGCGGCTGCGTCAACGCGCCGAGATGAATTACTCCGCGAGGGGCGCCCGACAAGCGCCGCCAATGCAAGAAACCGCTGTCATCGCGCCATTTGCGATCCACGATTAATTATTTACATTTGTTGTGCGCTGATTTAACAGACTCGGGAATTGTATTCATGAGTATTCTCAAGCTCTGCGGCCGAGTGCTTGCGAAAGCCTGCGAGGGTTTATTTTGATGTCGAGTTGGACGTAATCATCAATCACGGGATTGGATTCGTGTCGTTTCTCTTTTGTTGACAAAGAAAAATGATTTACGTGGATCTGCAGTTCGTTTCTCGTCGTTTCCAATTTGAGTTACGATCAAGGTCAGTATTATGACAATAGCAGGACATGGAAATCTTGTGATTACTCTAAATAAAACTATCTACGAGTGAAAAAAGCATGAGACTCGTAAGGCAGAATAGTACAAAGTGTCAGCTCTAGAAAATGATTAGGCACTCTCAATTATTCACAATTAGCACCTACACTATCAAGAAAAGTTTTTTTTTTTGTTTTGTTTTTTTTTTTTATTTTTTTTATTTTTATTTATTTTTTTTATTTATCTCATCTCTACGTTGTCAGCATGTCTCAAGATGTATTTGTAGAAACTGAAAAATTGTAATAATTATTATTATAATAATCATTTTACAAGTCGACATTCAAATTTATCGTATTTACAAATTATATAGAATTATCAACACAAGTCTTTAAAATAGAGAAAAGGTATCAACTATTCTCTACTTCAGACCATATTATAATTAGACATTTATCAAAACATTTTGACATCAGCAAAATTTTAAAGTGGATAAATAAAGAGTGCATTTACTAAGACTAACGTATCTGCACTTATAAAGTCGTTTTTGTCAGCAACTCTTCGATTCGTTTTTATTGGAATTTGAGAAGATTCATTACCAACTACAATCTCAATAATTATCCATCTAAAGTAAAGAAAACATACGCAAATACATTCCTCGCGTCATTGCAACATTTAAAAAATTCTGAAATACCTCCGAGGGGATACTCTGCTTCGGTGTCCGCTCTTCAATTCACGTACATGAAACAGCGCACGTTAATTTAACGATGTCGCGTACACGACCAGCGACATAGCCACTCGATTCTCTCGCAATGAGAAGAACTGCGTTCACAGGATTTATCGTGTAACGCCTTGTTCGCCATCTACTGCAACGCTCTACTCACACAACGAACAGTGATTCGCAGAACCCGTTCTTCAGGATCCGCTCCATCACTATTTGCGTTTTCTGTTCTTACATGCCGTCCTCGCTCTCCGCGTTGTCTTCAAAGATGGTTTGTGCAGGATCTTCACAATGCTCTGATGTGGAAGGAGAAGCCGGTTATGATCTCTGGGGACACGTATTTCTCCATGTCGCTGTTGACGCGCGTGTAATCAAGCTTTTTGGAGTAGCATTCATCATCTCGAGGTTTTTCGCGCTGTCCACCTGAGATCTTCGCACCTATTTTCATTTCACATTAGACACGACTTGGTACCATCTTTAAAACAACAAAACTCTTACGAATATATACGCTCTGTGTATTAGATTAAAACATGCTTTAAATTCCATCATTTAAATAGTACCTCATATTTACCTTATAGTATATTACTTAAATAAAGCTATTATTAGCGTACTTGCAAAATATTTATTAATATTTTTTCGCGTTAATTTGAACAGTTAAAATGCATACTTCAAATTTTAATTAGCTAATTTGCGCGTATATCCTGAGATTTTTCACGTGGAAATGCACTCACCCTTCGGTTGTGCTTACCATGTGTACGTTAAAAACATCTATGATCAGAAAGTTATCTGTAATCATTCGTTACCTCCTGTCAAACGAGATATTTCTGGTTTCTCTAGTTTCCACATTTCGGGAAACTAGTATTTTGCATTTTGAAAGTTAAAAGTCGGATCAACCTGGGGTGCAAATAACCCCGACAAAATTAAACGACGAAGGACATGTAAATAGCACGTTTGGTATACCTGTTATTGATTACTACAAAATTAATAGGATAAATTTTATAGTATAGGAGTTGGTTGTCACTGTGATTTGATACATAATACAGAAGACAACCATTTAAACATTTAATAGCTTTTATTTAATTTATTAAAGAATGCAACGAATTCTACAAATTACTATTTTATGAATTCTACAACAGAATATTTTACTTCGCAAGCCCGTAAAATATATTTAATAACTTCACTGCAAAAAAGTGATCTATAGAAGAAACATGAATTGATATAATTACCGCTTGAAATTATTTTTTTTTTCTATTAGACATTTCAACAAATGTGACGCATGTTTCTGGAATGAAATCAACACACATTCCTCGAGAAAAAGAGAGTCGACAAAACATTCCCCTCCTGAGTGAATGAGAGACTTTTGGAAACAAAATTAAAAAAAAACACCCACACGCGAAAGCCCACCGTTAAAAAGACTACGATCGCGACTGCTCGTAAGCCTCGGGCCCACCCTCGATCAACGGTCTCGAACTGGGTTTCTGGAAAGTAAGAAAACATCGCGTCTCTTCCGCCCGCCGCTGCGCTGGAGAGCGCGCGCAAACACTCGGCCGCGGCCTCCGACGGCGCGAGCGGCGACTCGTAATATTTTCACCGTTCCCACTCCGCGCCCGCGCCGCCCCGCGCGACTACGGCGGTTGTGACGAACACGCTACTCTCCCAGGCGTTTCCGTATCATTCTTGCAAATTTTCTTTATTTCTCTTTGCTTCGTCCTTTCTTTCTTTTCTCTTATTTTTCTTTTCTTTTATTCTTCTTGTTCTTTCCTTCGTTTTCTTCTTTCGTTTTCTTCCTTCGTCTGTTATTATTTCTCTCCTTATTTCGTTCTTTTTCTTTCATCATCCCCTTCTTTCTGCCTCGTTTTCGAACCGTGCAGCTAGAGCCTAATTCGAGCCTTGCTGAGATATCCATGCAACTCGCAATACTACGAAGTAGCTACTTGTTAATTAGGGGACGGCTGGCCAGACCATCGCCTGGCCTTCAGAACGTGCGTATGTACTAGATGGAGAAGGATCGCACCTGGGCCATCGTCCGTTACTTTCGGCACTTCAAATCACCCGCCGGGAACTGATACGAAATACGTGGAAACAATCGAGGAGAGCAGCCGGCCTCTAGCGTTCTCATCGAGGCAAAGGTAGCTTTACTGGTTCGAATATCTGCGTCATAAGGGCTCGCGATCTAAAACGTTTCTGTTGCAAATGTTTATCTTTTTCTTTCTAATTTATTCCTTTCGTTTTATTTGTTTTGCAAAGGACTTGCTGATTATATATATATATATATATATATATATATATATATATATATATATATATATATATATATATATATATATAGAGAGAGAGAGAGAGAGAGAGAGAGAGAGAGATGAAGTGTAGAATGCCAGGGACTGGTTCATTGGAAACTTCCACTAATTTGCATGAACTTTTATGTGATATAAAAGAGGTTTTGAATGAAGAGGTATTTGGAGCGATCTCACACCGAAGGATTGCGGGTTCGAATCCCACCTCGGGCATGGTTGGATTTTTATTCGTCCTTTCACCCCTTGTCATAACCATATCATGTAAACTTCAGTTACCATACCGTTAAATGCAATAGTGGTCGCTAATGACCTAGGTGTGTATGCGACCTTCAAAATAACAACAATAAAACTGTTTTGGTCATTAATCCCTTATTAAAGTGCTGGTTTTAATCAGGGAGGTGGCAGTGTTTCTTCCCTGCGTTCCGGTACCAACATCCACGTGGGCTTGAGGGGATTTCCCCATTCAGGCATCTTTCACAAGCGCGGCATCGCCAAAATCAGGACCAGCTCTAAGTTCCCGACTGTCCTTCCGACTGGTCTCCCGAAATGTGTGGTAATAAAGTGCGTGTAAGTATAAGCAAGGATAGGACAAGGAAGAAGAAGGAAAGATCGCGATCTTCTCTACGCTTGCACACTTACGCTGAGTTGCTTTAGATTTGCACACATGTCGGGAGCTTAGAACTTATCCCGATTGGGGTCGAGGCCCTGCTGAGGGAGATACCTGGAGGGATTTTTGCCTGCTCGCCGTCGTGTACGTCGGCGCAGGATTTCACCTTCCAATGGGGGGCAAGGACTACCAAATCAAGAGATAAAACGTGCACTACACTTGTGGGACTGACACCGTAGTGGACGTGCCCGGAAACGTCAATGAACCGATCAATGGCCCCCATCATAGTGGCCCGGCGGAGACTTCCCCCCCCCCCCACACACACACACACTGCACTGGCTGGGGAGGGCGCGTTGCGAGGCGCGTAAATCCCGCGCCCGGGGCGGGTGCGCGGCGTCGCATGCGCTTGGCGGCGGGCGGGCGGGCGCTCCTTAACGTCGCGGGCGCGCCGGGAAGGCTTGGTGCGGCCATTAAAGCGGTCGTTAAGCGAGCGCCGGAGCCCTCGCGGCGCCCGAGCGCAGCCTCCGACGCGCCACAAATCGCGCTCCCCCACCCCCACCCTCACCCCCCACGGCGCTGGAGGAAAGACTGCGCGCTGCGAGGAGGAGTGATGCAGGGGTGGGAAGCGCTGAACATTAGCAGACATCGACATTTGCATTACTGTCGTCTTTTATTACTACTTCATTGTACCAAATTTCTAGCGAGTCGTACCGGGCTGTGATAGCTCAGCGGGCACATGTTTAACGTGTTTTCTCTGCCTCATTGTTGACTGGAACGTCCTGGAGTGCGAGAAACGAGAGTGGCGAATTTTCGACCATAGCTACACAACAGGGTCAATATCACCTTCAGCCTGGAGAACACTTCTAGCGACTGGCTGCTCTATTTGATAGTTTTTCTTGGTTCCTTCGGTCAATTCCAGCAAATGGTAGAGAAGTTCTCCAACAAACGGGCCGTAGACTTTCCGCTCCTCATCATTGCCCCCTTTTCTCCCATTATACACGCACATTTACGACACTACTGCTTATGTTGTGAGAGCAGTGGGAAACTTAGGGCTGAGGTGGTGGTGGTGGTGTTCCGCTAAAGGAGCAGGAATGCCGTAAGACGTCTAGATTGACGCAAGTTTCCATTTTCCACCGGGGGGAAAACATCATCTCCACAAATATGGAATGCACTATATTTATGGAACTAATTATTTTGACGAGACTAATGGTCGTTGCCTCTCACTTGGATTAGCAGACGTAGGAAACTGTACGTCATTCGCCTCAGTACTTTTCCCTGGTCTTCTACGTCGGAAAACACGAAATATTCAATAATAAATTCATACATGATCATTTTAGGACCAATTGTGCTAATTTTTCATTGCCAGTATATGGCAACGATTGTACATTATCGACAAGGGGCAGCAGTCCAGTAAGAAACATTAGACGAGAAAGTATCGAGGTAGAGTTCACAGAAACAGGAAAGGAAGCGATAAGATTTATCCGTTTTAGATGAATAAGTTGATAGCTATTGTTCACCTAGTTCTTTATTTTTGCAATGCACGGCACAATACAGAAAGTCACTGATTGAAATTGTGATTTATAACGGAGCAATTACTTTGGAACATGAAATATTCGTGTACTTGGAACTTTACTAAAGAATGTTGTCTAAGAGAATCCTCTAGTTTCCAATAATCGCCCCTACATACTGAGCTGTTCTTGGGAATTTATCTGCTAATCTGCAGAAAGCAATAAAACCCTGATCAGAGAATCCGGTCTCTAACAATCTCCTCTGGCCCGCGCTCGACACTGCCAATCAACGGAAGGGAAAAGGAAAGGACCATCAAGTTAATTCAGGTGCAGTGAATAGAACGCATTAGAGTAACAAAGCATGTTCTAGTGATCTCAGCCGCAACTAGATTCCTGGCATCGCGGATCTGAAATCGGGCGGATGCACAGGGAGGCGAACGAGCGCGCGGAACAGCGATCGGGCGGTCGATCGGTCGGCTGGGCAAAGTCGAAGATTGCGAAGGTTCGAGTTTAAGAGGTGCGCAATGAAGGTTGGATGGAAGGTTAGTGCGTCGGATGGTCGGAGACTCTGAAGGATAAGGTGTAGGCGTATGGGAGGGTTGTGAGTCGGATGGTCGGAGAACGGAAAGATTGGAGTGTAGGAGAGTCGGGTTGTCAAATGATCAAAGGGTTGGTGAAACGGGTAGTCGGAGACTGGGAAGGCTTAATTACAGGAGGGGACGGAGTGTCGGATGATCGGAAAGTTTGTGCGCCCAATGGTCGGAGGCTGGGAAGTTTGGAGTGTAGAAGGGTCGGAGTGTCGGATGGTTGGGAGTAGGGGCGTCTGAGTCGAATGGTCGGAGGCTGAGAAGGTTGGACTGCAGGAGAATGGTAAGGTCCTAGAATCGAGCGGCGAGCCATTCAGACTGCCAGTTGCCACTTGTATGGTCAGCCATTCATCGAATTGAATGGACCGACGGGTGGACCTTCGGCTATATTACGGCAATGGCACGCGCACAGTTGGACGCGCGTGAGGCCAGGCGGGCGGGGAGGGGAGAGGAGAGTGATGCAAACGCTGCATCCCACGGGATGCCCCTCCCCCCGCGCTGCGCATGTGGGTCAGGCCGCGGCGCTGCTGCCGAAAGATGAAGCGGCCGTCAGCACCCGCTGCGCTGCATCCCCTGGAGGCTGCAGCGGCGGTGGCGACGCAAGCGTCTCTCCGCCTGCCGCCAGATGCGCGCGGCTTCTGTGCGGCGTGTACGCAACCGGGGGGCATCTCTCACGCTCAACTCGCTTTTACAATGTACACAGAATTATTTCCTACGCAGTGAAATATATATTTACATTATACTACACAGTATTTATATTACGCAACTTTAGAGATAATGAAATAATGATATCAGTTGTCATTGCCAACAATATTGATTATTTCAATAGCAGCTTTCTATCATCATCCGTTGTCTGTTGTATGGAAGTCACAGAACGACTGGCAATGACAACTCATATAATTATTTCATATTAAATGCCAACGACAACTCACCGCAATACCAATATTTGGAGATAATATTGAAACATTTTGGTGCTCATGAAGTCGCCTTTAACTATTTCAAATGCGTTTAGCGTTCTTTTCAACGTTGAGAGAGCTATTTACGTTTGGCTCTCTGTAAACCCATTTTTGATCTAAATACAAAAATCTTATAGGATTTAAAAAAACGATTTCGTGATTCATAAAAACGCTGAGTAATAATATTATATGTACAAGTTCACAGAAATTATTTTTAAATCTCACATATTTTACAGATAAGTTGACGCACTCTAATCATTTTAAAAAATCCTGTCCTCAATATTCTCTGAAAATTGACATCCTAGAAATTATTTTTGGTTCGTTTACATCATCAGAATTTTCATTTTACGTAATTCGCTGTCAATAAATTATGTACAAATGATTTAAGACTAATATCAAGAAGAAATACTCAATTTCAATCTGAAAAGAAAAATTAATAAAGACCCCTCTGGGCGGGTCTCGTGTTCGATGCCCAGGAACGACCCCCCGCGAACTGGGACGGCCCATCAGAGCGCGGGTTGGCCTGCGTAATGGCTTCGGAATTGGAGGCTGCGGCTGATGAGGAACCCGCAACTAAACCATAGCGCGCCGTCACGCACGAAGGTAATTTTTCTCCGCCCAAACAAGGTCAAACCGCGGGCAGACAGGTACATATGGCCCCGGGCCGGCGTTTTATCCTCACACGAATAATGACGTCGCTTGAACTTCTGAAAATGCGTTCCGCTGGACGGCATTAAGAACTAAAGACGCAACTCGGCTTCTTGAAATTTAATCTGTGCAAAGACCAAGCGAAGGACGGATAGATTAACTTCCGTTAAATGAAATTGTAATATCTTTGTAAACTGTGTTAAGATTGATTACTTTTTGAAAAACTGTATACTAATAGTTAAGTGATTTGGATTACCAAATATATTTAATTATCAGAGCAACTCAAAAAATTAAGGGCAATATTAGTGCAAAAAATTCATTCCCTTAACTGACGAAATGTTACTGGAAAATAAATATTCCAATTACAGTTTCATATATTCTAAAATATTACTTACTTTTTAAATCAAAAAGCAGCCATCAAGTTAAATAAAAATTCGGATCAATCCCTGGGATAAAATTTCATGAAAGAGTTGATGAACACTTGAAATATTTCATTTCTAGAAATACGCAAGAAAGGTAGTGGAAGTAATGTTTAGTGTGCTATCATTACACTTACGTAGAATTGAAAAAATGTTTCCACAACTTATTACAGAGAAAGAATTTCTTCACTGGAGGTGTTCTATTTTGTATTGTATCGAGAAATAAAACAATGATAGATTTATTAGATGTGTCACTAAGAAGGGACAAAAATGAATTTCCCATCGAAACAAAATATTCTATTTGCAGTGTGAAATTTATTAAATATTTTGTTTTCTTCTATGCATGTCAGCTTCTTATGTAAACATATGTCTTGAAGAAATTCATCTGTTAGAAAGTCCTACGTTTGGTTGGAGAATAACAAGAAGGATAAGGCAAGATAGCTAAAAAGATTAAGATAAATGAAAAAATTCTCAGTTGAAGTCAGTTGTGAAATAGTCGTAATTAATTTTCCTTAATAGTCACGTACAAATGGCGATTTACGTGCCATCATTCATAAGCGTTGTCTTCGGCAGTCCTTATTCATGAATGCAGTTCGACATGACTGAACAATTTCACATGAAAGTAACGTATCTATGTAAGGTAACAATGACACACGGTGCAACGGATACTGCAATATTGGAACTCATTATCTTCGTAACAATCGAGTTCCCGAGTTATTTTCCCCGAGATTATTTGTACACAAAAAAGTTGTTTATTCTTGGCGTTGATGGACCAATCTTCCACACTTCAATCATAGCCAGAGAAACGAGCAGGGACTACAAAAAACAGTGAACCACTGAGTACTCATAACTACTATATTTAAGACTGTGTAGTCGTGCCACAACACAGAAGTTCAACAAAAAACGTAGATCAAGTAATTTCCACAAGGATTCTTGAGAAGTCAAGGGCGTTCAGATTTGCTTTGATCTTTTCAACCCGCTAATTGTATCTGAGCTTACAAGCAACAAATTTACTGCACTTCCGTCAGAAAGAGAGGTGGAGCAAGGACAAATGAATAATGAGAAAAAATGTACACGGTCACAATGTGCAATGGAATATAAAACTACATATTCCCAATGCCCAATAGCATTCACGTAAAACTACACAATGTTAGGGCCTAGTAACGCGTAAAACCTTATTCTGCGGGAAAGATAATAGACCCTCAAAAATCAAGAGTAAAAATAAGCCAAAACAAGCCCAGTAATTACAGCTACTTGCACTGTTTATTCTTGTTTATAAGGACAATAGTTTATACCATTAAATTCAAGAATCACTTCAGATTGACACATGTTTGTCAACACCGAACACCAAGAACCTCCATTAGAAATCGATTAGGTGCAAAAGCACGTGAATGTGATACCAACGTATTAACAAGTAGTGAAGTATATTTTCCTGTTGTTACATTGCACATAGGTTGTACTGACACACTGAAGTGTGTTAGTTCTTTGAAAAGAACTTCAAACATTAACTAGCTATGTACGATAATTCTCGTAGCAGCACCCGCTGCTATGGGAACCGCGTTATGGGAACGGAATGCAGGTGACTTTCAGTCTTCGTTACGTAGTTCAATTTCACCTGCCTGCGACAAGAGAAAATTCCGTAGTTAACATAGTATTTACATATTAATCGGCGGCGTTCGCGGGTGGGGAGAAAGTGGGAGTTCATTTGTTTGCGGAGGCCTTCGGGGAGGTCCTTCAGGCGCCGACGCGGGTGTGCGGGGAACATGGCGCGTGTTCCGAGGATGTCGCTGTCTGGCGCACGAAGCATTATGTTAATTTTGGGTGTTGCAGGAACTGAACGCGTGTATACTCGCTTAGACCTTTGATCTAACGTCTTACTGAATACACTTTAAAAATTTTACTCGGTTTCAGTTTCTCTTTCCAAGTGTTAGTACTGAATGTTAAAGAAAAAGTGCATGTATACATTACTTTTGCTCTTTTTGGATATTTTAACAGAACGCCTCGCAATAAACTTCATCAATTATGCTCTTTTAGGTTTACTACCATAGTTATAATTATTATGAGTAATAATAATTATATTCAATTATTTGAGAAACATGAATTCAGCTTCAAAATATGCAATCATCACTGGGGCATGTAATTAATTCATGGATTAACTGATGTTTCTGGACACGGCAACAGCAATAGAATTTAATTTGTGTAGTAATTGTTTTATCCCGTGAGGTGGCGGTGATCACTTATCAGATAAATGATGAGATCCAGCGTCGACCTGCAACGTCACGTCGGCTTATGGGGATTTCCAATTCCAGGTATCCCCCAGGATGGTACCACCACCCGAGACGGGATATACTCTAAGCGCCACACTGGTCGCTCGATATAAGTAGTGTAGTACATGTAAGTGTGAGTGTAGTGGGAGAGAAGAGGAAGGAAAAATCGCGCATTTTCCACGGCTTTTCTCTTAGGGTATTACTCCAGCATGCACCTGGATTGTAAATATAAAAGTTAAATTCATAGTTGTGTCAAATTTAGAGTTTCAAAACTAAACACCCCGTTCATTATACCCTTGCACCGATTGCCGTGGAGTGTTTTGCAGCTCGTATATTATAAACGCCTCATTCATTAAAGCATTGCGTGAGAATTTGATGTCGAGATGAAAGTTATAATAATTCATTATACTACTTCATGAACACAAGAACATGTATTGTATGGATTTGCGCAAGCTTGTCAGCAACTTTTCACGTAAACTGAAGGTACAATTTCCAAACCCTGCCTTCCCCCGCGCTGCAACACAAACCGGACGAGAGAAGGGTGTGCCTCATTGAATTTCGTACTCATAAATTTCCACGTGTTCCACGACCACAATGCGCGATATTGCCCAGAATATCTGATAAGGTGTAATACACACGTTGGTTCTTACAAACGGTTCTATTATTGACGCCCGATCGATAAAATCGAGATGAATCGCTACATCTCTATGGAAGAACAGGAGCGCACGGGAGAAAAGGCGACTGCATAATCGCGAGATACAATTCTCGAGATAAATCGAAGAAGCGGAGAATGTGATAAATGCAGCGTCGCTCCTTCCAATATGCTTTCATTATGGGGATAAGAAATTAACAGCGAGAGGCAATCTCGCTTCGCCTAATTAGTTGACAAAACCCGCCCCATCGACTGACTGGCTATCGATCCGAATATCGAGCGGCCGCGACGCAGCCAATTCCTTATCCGGAAACAGGTTTCGCGCGGCGGCGGCGTCGCGGCGCGGGGCGGCGCCCGCAGATTCCCAGGCGTCGAGCGGCGCCGCCGTCGCCCCCCCCCCCCCCCCCCCCCCCGGCGCCCGGCGCCTCGGCCGCTGCAAGTGCTGCAGATCCGGCGATACGCAGCACGTCGGCGGCCGGAATCTGGCCTCCGCCGCCCGGCCCGCGGCTCCCTTTCTGCGACCTGCTGCCCGCCGCTCGTTGCGATCTCGGTATTTTCGACGGTGACGTGTGCGATAAAAGTCGAAATGAAACCGGCGAATACAAATAAATGATTGCACCCGCACAATAGTTGAAAGAGAACAAACATGCAGCTGTATTTCGTGAGGGCATGTGTGCGAGTGTATATTTTCTTTAAATCCTGCTACTGAACAAACGATGTGAAACTATTTAATTTGTTATTCCAGCATTACAGCACGTCCTGCCATCCTTAACTTTCAGATTAGAAATAACTATTTTTTGTTTGTTGGTGGATATAAACATAAACATTATTTCGTTCAGTTACTTCTTCGTTGAAACACTTAAATAAAGGTCAGTCAAGTCTCACATCAGTCTCTCTCTCTCTGTCAAGTCCCATCTAATCTTACGTATTTCGTTCCCACAAACGTAAATAAAAACAGTTCCATTTGTGCCCATTTCACACATCATTTTTGGCATACCTTACAAAAGAGATTGTTAAACCTCTTCAGTACATCTTTTGACCGATTCGGGGAATCATAATATGCACGGAATAATCTAATGAGGAATACGCTTTGAAAACCTCGTTTTTCAAAATTCTCTCGTGAGAAAATATATTTTAAATAGAAATTTTAAATAACAATCGCAGAGATCTTTAGTGAACTTTGAGAAGCTCTCTTTGAATGTTTCAATTCGTAAGTTACTTTTTTCTAATTATCATTTACCATTATTACACATCGTTTTCTCATCACAATTATTTCGCGTTGTGGGGAAAGGGAGGGGACAATTTTTAAACAATCAAATACGCACGTGCTTCAGCTTCAATTCTTCGGGAAGTCTATCTTAGTAAGTTAACATTCCAGTTTTCAATATTACGACGCAATGTTATTCGATGCATGTAGGCAAATATATATACTATATAGTAAGAATTATGAGATATGGATTGATATACGATGTTGTGATTTATCATTAACGATTCTTCTACTTGGCGATAGAGAATGTACTTTCTATTCAAGCTGTGGAGAGAAAACCTTGTCTTTCTGTCAGCTCTGAACAACGCTTTCATACTAGCGCACAGAAAAGTCGCACGGCAGCATGGCTAGTCTCTACACCTCAGGGTACCTGAACACAAACATTGAAAGTGATTGTCTTTTTTGTAAGGTATAATTATTATCATTAATACAGGAGCTGGCTTATTTTTATCAGGGAATTATTACATGAGGCACCGGCGCGTTTTTCAAAATTTTCAGGGGGAGCAGGTCCCTACTGTGGGCACACACCTATGCTGGGAAGTGTCACACGGCCAGCTAGCGCTCTCACTCAATTTCCTAAGCACATGTCCATTCAGCGACCCTTCAAAGAAAAAGAAACAGCAGCGCAATCGGAGATCGAGAATTCTCTCCCTCCTTCGGGAGCCATGGTGTGAGTAACAACCGATGTCGAACACCTCAACTACGAATATTAAGGGCATTAGTCTTGTTAGTGTACTGCATGTTACATTCCGGGAGGTGGTGGAGTTCGCCCCTGCTGAAACGCGAGATCCGACACCGACAAGGGGGAGAGGGCAGAACGAGGAAGGAAAGATCGCGCGCGGCCTATTATTCGTTTGTTAGGATTTGCTTGATATTGTTCGGAGACACCACAGAAACTACCGATCAGAGTAACCAGCCGCTGCAATTCTCCCTGGCTACTGGTGTCGACACGCCGCCACCATAGAGACTCGATCCCTAGGACTTCCCGGTCAACGTCGCCACCTGCAGATGTAACGCTGTTGCTCCGACCTATCGCAGCCGGCCAGGGAGCCTCGTTCAGGCGGCGTCCCACGGGAGCCCAACGGGGCAGCGGTCCAGCTGCAAGCGCGTGCGTTGCGAAGGCGGCTTGGCGGGGCATGGCGGGGCGGATCGAGGCGAGGCGAGGCGAGGCGAGGCGGTTGCACCAGCGCGCGTCATTTATTCTGCGTGCGCGCAGGCGCGCGCGCGGGCGACCGCCCGGCCGCGCGGTCAGCCACATCCAAATTTGGCATTAAATTAACACGTTGTGGCCGCGGCGCCGCAAGGCTGCCCGCCCTATCAATCTCAAGGCTTCCTTTTACAGCAAGGATGAGTGAAATTGGGTCAGCGCCGCGCCGCGCACACCGCGCGCGGGGGACGTGTGCGGCGGGGAGGGACGTGTGCAGCGGGGAGGAACGTGTGCGGCGGGGAGGGACGTGTGCGGCGGGGACGGACACGAGCAGCGGGGAGCGACGTGTGCGGCGGGGAGGGACGTGTGTGGCGGGGAGGGACGTGTGCGGCGGGGAGGGACGTGTGCGGCGGGGAGAGACGTAGGCGGCGGGGAGAGACGTGTGCGGCGGGGAGGGACGTGTGCGGCGGGGAGGGACGTGTGCGGCGGGGAGGGACGTGTGCTGCGGCGAGGGACGTGTGCGGCGGGGAGAGACGTGGGCGGCGGGGAGAGACGTGTGCGGCGGGGAGAGACGTAGGCGGCGGGGAGAGACGTGCGCGGCGGGGAGGGACGTGTGCGGCGGGGAGGGACGTGTGCGGCGGGGAGGGACGTGTGCGGCGGGGACGGACGTGTGCGGCGGGGAGGGACGTGTGCTGCGGCGAGGGACGTGTGCGGCGGGGAGAGACGTGGGCGGCGGGGAGAGACGTGTGCGGCGGGGAGAGACGTAGGCGGCGGGGAGAGACGTGTGCGGCGGGGAGGGACGTGTGCGGCGGGGAGGGACGTGTGCGGCGGGGAGGGACGTGTGCGGCGGGGAGGGACGTGTGCGGCGGTGAGAGACGTAGGCGGCGGGGGAGAGACGTGTGCGGCGGGGAGGGACGTGTGCGGCGGGGAGGGACGTGTGCGGCGGGGAGGGACGTGTGCGGCGGGGAGCGAAGTGTGCGGCGGGGAGGGACGTGTGCTGCGGCGAGGGACGTAAAGCGGGGGGCGGGGGTAACAACCCTAACGTTACCTGTGTTTAGGCCTGTGTGAATATTTCAAACATGTAGGGTTTCACATTTTAAAAACCAGTGGCGATAGCTCACTGGCAATCGCTTTCTCTCAACGGCATCGTTCACTGGGGGTCCTAGAGTTCAAGAATAGACGGTGGTGGGTTTGGACGCTAGCTACAGAGCCGGGTCGAATTCAGCTAAAGGTGAATCCTAGCGGCCGGGAGCGTTATTCAGAAGTTCTCCGTGTTTTGGTTTGGTTTTTTCTTCATCAATATCAGACGAAAGCAGAAGCGGTACCTACACAGTTATCGATCCCCGTCCCTACCGGTATTCTCATCCCTGTGCTAGCCTCTTCCATAACGCACGTATACCTACACTTACACTTGTATGCAATACGTTATCTCACATGCCGGAACACCAGTTGGGAGATCCAAGCTTGTAGCAGCTGGAGCGGTGCACCGCAGGGGAGGATACCTGGAGGAAGAAAACCCAGCAAAACCCAGAAGTAGGTCGGTGTTGGACATCATGTTCCGACTTTGCATTCACCATTATTGGCATGCACCGGCCTCTCGGGAATTTGCCAAAGTGTTAGCAATGTCTGCGTAGGCTACAGAAGGGGTAAATAAAACCACGATTCAAATTTTCTGTCGACATCATAATACTTTCTAGAGACGCAGTGAAAAACTCGTGCAAATAAGCAATACACTCAAAAAGGCGATTGTTACAACCAATCAGTTAACCAATTGTGGTCTTTATTGCGAGATATATGAAAAACATCTGGATTCAATATATCTCGAAAGTGTCAGCTCGCGCCGTTTTCTCCGTAGCCACAGTCTGCGGTGGCAGCGTCCTTGCGAAGCACGCGCTCGTGCAACGATGCTATGCAACGCGTTGCTGATCTTGCGCCTTCTGTGCATGTAGTTCCATTTTTGCAGATATTGCGGGTCAAGGTTTCAATGCGCTACTCTGGAAATTGATGGTGCTGAGATTTTATAACAAGGACGCCGCTCGAAATATTGTGTATGAATGATTGCCAATGCCTAACGTCATGCTTATGACGCATAGCCTATGAACACTATCGCCGTTATTAAGTGAATAGAACTGCTTCCACATACCAGGCAACAACTGGTTATTGATTTATAGAGCAGATCGAAGAATTGGTAAACCGCAGTTGCGTATGCAACTTGCCTATCTTAAACCCTGATCTCATAGGTTTATTGAGGATTACTGTAAATAAATATAATACATAATTAAATTATTTGTTTATCTCGTCAACGCTGTATTATAATACAACATAATTATAAACATGTTTTTGTGTTTCTATTTTCTACTCAGTCAGTTTATTTTTTTTATTTCTGAAACAGTTCCGAGGTCGTTATCAATCACTGCGGTACCACTCGTACAACGTGCTTTTCACCAAAATAAATATTGCTTACTCGTGATACATCATCTGATGCCTGAGACGGAACCCACTCGCTGGAGGAAGATTTACTTGCATGAAAATTGTGTTATTCCTCTTTAGTCAGAACTCTCGACTTAAATTAGATAAATGCAGTTCGAAAACATTTACTTACTAAACAAAATCAGTAATAAAATTGCTTTCAATAGGCTTATCATAAGCAATGTGCAAAAAAGTAGCACTAAAACAATAATTTTCTGAATAGTTGTAATGTGGATCTAATTGTTTGTGACGTATATATTATTCTTGAATTTGAAATATTAAAAAAAACTGTAACACCACAAACTTTATTCAGTCCTGTACTTATTCTGGCCTATCGAGTACAATTTGCAACGTTCCCTTGTTAGCAAATGGGGTTTCCACATTGTCTGCATTTTCTTGAATGGCGAAGCCATTCTCAACAAGAAGGAGCATTCCCTTGCAGCGGAAACCCTGCTTGGCATCGCGTTACTGCTGCTTTTTCTCTTCAGTCACCACCGCGAATTTGTCGATGGAATGCGCGCAAATAACCTGGAGCCAGAAGAAGGGTGCTCGGTGTGAAACCGCCGCATTGCTTCAAATGAAACTTGCAGGCCAGGTTCTTCTGCGTGGATTTGGAGTTCACAATCAGATACTCGTGCCCTTTCAACGGGCGGTTTTTGTGTATAAAAATGGTATATGTGGTGTTAATTATTCGTGAATTATGCGATTATTATTTTCCTATTCTCCGAAATCAAACAAATAAATGTTAACATTTACATTACAAATATAAAAAACTCTGTTTTATCATTGTTTTAGACTTATAAATCGACAGATGTTGCACATAGGTTCTACATCTACTACTTTATCACATAATTTCTAACTTTAGCACTTTTTGATAGATCAGCAGAGTTCAACAAAAGTGAGATATGATAATTTCTTTCTCACGTCCCTTGCTCTATCCATGTGAGAAAAAAATAAAAAAAATTGGAGTTTGGAATTGGAGAGAAAAAAAAAGTTGTTTATAAATGCCTCTATTTCACGCAAAATTTCGTTATCACTACTCATATTTTCGAAAATTTGTTCATGACTTTAATTCAATATCTATCTTTGAACAATAGATTTTATAAAAAAGAATTCCTATCTTCAATATTGCAGTAGTAGGAAGACGGTGAAAAATTTTGCATTTTTGCCATTATTGAAAATTTGCTTTTTACGCTTTTCAAGGACAAACTTTTACCAAAAAAATTGGAACGATTAGAAAATATTGTGTAGACTCCGCAAAAGTGTAAAGTACTCCTCAAAATCAAAATATCCATTTCAAACTAACAGGGCCTCGAGTTCGTTCAGATCTATCAAGGAATATCGAATAAGGAGATAATTGTCTGGACGGTTCAGTCGCTAGCGTTGATTACAGACGGACGGAGGGGGCTGACAGATAGACGCTTTGCCGTGAATCGATTTTTAGAAATCAAAGACCCATAAAAAGTGGATTCTGGCGACATAACGTAGGAAGTAATTCTCTACATAGAGGAACAGGATTGATTCGCTTTCTCGATACTAGGGCCCCACAATACAGGTTTTTTCTATTGAAAAATTGCCTATTTCCGCCGCAGCGTTGCAGTACCTTCTCTTTACTGCGTACGTAGTATGGCGAGAATGAATAAACTAATAGAAATTGGTATGTTATGAAATGGTAAGAACATCATAGTACTTTCTTTATAATTTTGAATCATACCAGTCGATTTGGTTTGAACAAGTACTAGAGCAATTAATAAGGAGAAATGAAACGGATAATAGTAAAAGTTTCATACGTTTTATAACATTATCGATTAAAGTTTTACATGTTTAAGAATAATAATAAATAATTCTAACAAATCTAATAATAAATACTTCTAATAACTCTAATAATAAATAATTCAAAGAAAAGTAATAAATTTTCATTTCTTATCACCCCAATTCGTTGCTTGTCTAACATACTTTCACCTCGCCAAGTCGTATCCAGGGTAAGAAATTCCAACTCGCATTGTTCAGCAAAGGCACTATTAATAGAGCGCCCGCCGGTATCGTCGTATTTGGCATTGGAGCAGAAGCAGCATTATCCGTTCTTTCGAATAAATGGGTAGCACGTATACTTATCTTCCATTACAGTCACCTGATCCGTGCAGGTTAACAAATTAAGCGCCCCATCTGGCGGTGAGGGAGGCGGCGCGGCACCTGGGAATTTCTCATTCCCCCCCCCCCCCCCCGCCCCGCGCCCGCCGTCGCCGCAACGGCGGCACTAAGCAAACGCCCCCTTTACAACGTGTGCTATGCGGCCGCACGCAGATAGGCTTGATTTACTGCACGGAGGCGCACTGATAAGCGGATTCACAAGCGGGGCAGAGCAGGCGGAGAAGGCGACAGATGCGGTTAGGAGAGTGTGGAGGAGCTATTAAGATCTGGAGACGAAAAAACGGATGGATGGAGAAAAAATAAGACTGGGGGTAAAGGAAAAAATGTGAAAGGTGAGGTTCAGATGTATGTAAAGACAGAAGAGGATGCCGAGGGAAAGAGATTCCTGACTAATCAGCCAGAAAATACGATTGAAAGCTAAAGTGTATAAATGGTTGAGATGTTAAAAATGGTGGGAAAATGCGAGAAAGATGACGAGAACCGTTGGAAAGAAGTGTACAAACAAAAAGTAAATAAAGGGAATGAAGGGAGAACGAAATGAATGTGTAAGGAACAGAAGATTACATCATTAAAAAACAAATTTGAAAACGGAAAAGAACATGAAAGACGAATTGAAGAATTGAGGGCGTGCTACTGTAGACTGCGGTGGAAGAAGGTAACGTATGGAGGCAGCCGCGGGTCTGAAGTGGAGCACTCTGGCTTATCGCCGCCATTAAGTGGATTCCCAGCGCAGGGGAAGGCGCGCGGCTGCGCCGGGCGCTGAAGCGGCCTCTTGACCCGCGCTGTCCCCAGCGGAGTCCGCGCGGAGTTTGCAGCTCCATTATTCGCAGGGGAGGCGCTGTCAACCGGAGCGGCAACGGTGAACTGGGGACGGTTTATTCTACGCGACGAACTAATGTTCATTACGGGGGGGAGCATTACGACTCTTCTTCACAAGAAATAACTACGAAATATTAACATCAGAAAATGTTTTTGAATAATTTATTACTCATTCTTGGAATCGATGTTTTTCAAAAATTAAAATTACTTGAAAAAAATATGAATTTATCTTACAATGTGATCATTAAACGATATTTCTTTAAATCATTCCTTTTTTTTAATTTCTTGGAATACTCGTTTACATTTTGCTCCAAATACCACACCCTTTTTACCAAATTATTGTCAAAGTTATTAATTATATGTTTACTTATTAATTACTTGTACAATATTTTATTAAATCCTACTTATCAACTGTGTGTTCTCGTTGAGATAAAACAAGCCAGAAGATGTAAACAAAATTCCTTGATTTGATCTCGTCGGCGGGAAGAATATCCTACCGGGAAGTAGCTTCGAAACAAAGAGACGACAGTATGACTCGTACGACAAACTTAGGGAATTGAAAAATTGAAAATAATACTGAACATTGAAAATAGAAAATTAAGATTGACAAGTATGAGTAAGGTTACAGACGGCGGCCCATAAGAGAGAATGGGTCGATAATGGAGAAACACATTGGGGAGTGAAACGGGCGAGAGAGAACAACTGTTAACTCGAAGACAATGGCTCTATTTGGAGGCTGAATTTGGAGACTGCGGAGGCCGCGTGGCCGTGGGGGACTAGAGTACTACAGAGAGCACAGAGCCGAGGCTGACGGAGGAGGATGACGCGGAGGCGGCGGGCGGAGTGAAGACGAGAGCGGCGGCAGTGGCCGGGGGGGGGGGGGGGGACTGGTGAGGAGCGAGGATAGCGCAGCAGAAAGTCGTGCTCGGCGGCCGCCGCCGTCCCGAGTGCATTTGGCTTCGCTCGCATAATGAGCCCCCATTTGAAATTCCGTCCCCGCAGCGGCCGCCGGGGGGTTCGTGGAAGCCCCCCTCCCCCCCGCTGCGACGCCGGGTTATCGTGGCAACCGGCGGCGATGGCTCGGTGGCAGAATTGCCGTTGCCTCCGCCCGTGGCTGGCCGGGAGCTCCGAGCGACGGTGGGCGACGACAGCTGGAAGCCAGGGCGAACTCAACCACTGCCTGGAGAAGAATGCTAATGGTGTTCTGGTCTGATCGGTAATTCGCCAACAAAAGAGTCACAGACCACGCGCGAACTCCCCCCCCCCACATCCACTCCTCTCTCCATCCCACGAACACACTTGCGTGCCCTACACTACCCGCCACCTCCCGCGTTCTGATGAAAAAAAACGCACTACTGTTCATACTTTTTCTATTTCAAAATTTATCACAAATGAAGCAAATTTGTGTCCTCCAATATCGGCAAACATTACACAGATTCGCAACGGGCAATGTTAACGCCCCCATCCTTGCACCCTGTACTTTTGTGCACAGTTCCAATGGCGATTCGATAGGTGAAGGTAGGAGGGCTGCCGGGGCTGCCGTACGGCGACCGCAGCCCCAGAGCGGCGATAGCTCAGGAATGGTGTCCGCTTGGGAGCCCGCATCATAAAGGAAACCTGCCTTGCTCTTTTGCAGAGACGTCGCAATACACGAGGATAATATACAGCGCTACTGGGTGAACCGTGTAAAAATGTGTAGGTTTTGCTTGCGTATTGTGCTGTTACTCAGAGGTGAACCAATACTATGTCTAGTTTATTTCTCTTATAAATCATAATTCGTGACATAATACCAAAGGCCTGACTACTTCTATAACTCAGTACGCTCGGAAAACTTATCAAACTCGTTCAGAGTGTACGTGAATATGGTGTTTCCGCCCTACATACGATGAATCCATTTTTCTGTTTTTATCACGAAATGTAATTCACTCACGTGCTCAAAATTAATAGATTACTGGCCAAGAAATTCTGATTTGATGTACCTACTATTCTGAAAATGAAATACAATAAATACTGATAGAAATAGATACTTTTTTGATAGGAAAATAAACACTTACTGGTTTCCAATGTATGTAGAAGAAGAAGAAGAAGAAGAAGAAGAAGAAGAAGAAGAAGAAGAAAATGAAGAGGAAGAAAGAGAATAAAAAGAAAAAAAGATGGTGCTTCAAGAAGCTTGTATTGTTAATAAATGAAACCGTGGAGAAAATTCTTAAAGTAATGCCGTATTTCGTTTTTCAACCTCCAGGATGAGGACTGAAATTCTTATTTCTGCGAATGTCTGATAACGTCTACGAATGTCTGATATGTTCTGCGAATTCGGAATAGGATAACTTATTTCAATGCTCTCAATAATTGCTCGTTTATAGCGCGACGAAATACGATTATGCGCCCGAGCATCGTTCATATTCATCCTTCGTCAGGGTCATAAACCTCAGGGTCTGCGATTGCAGCGCTCCGCGTGGCGGAACCCGCGGAGCGCTAAATACGACCGAGACCTTTCAAACCGAACGCGTGCGAGCGAGCTATCAAGTTCATCAGCCGGGCTCGGTACATGGAAACTCACACAATCTCCGCCGACACATCGCTGCTCTCTGACCTTGACGCGCCCGCGCCGCAGTGTCTTTGCGACGGTGGGCGGTCCGCGAGTCGGCGATGGCGGTCACGCGCGGCGCCCGGCCAGCCAAACGGTCGTCCCGAGGGTGCCCGCGGGCGCAGACGGGCAGGGGCGATACGCACGGGCGGTGATGGGTCGGACGCGGGAGGACGTGGAGGTGAATGGAGGGGCGGTCGAAGGTGGCGGGAGGCGATGGTTGAAGGGGAATACTAATGATGAGAATGGCGGGAATTACCGTTGCAAGGGAAATTATGGTGATGGTGGTGAGGATGACGGTTATTCGTGAAATGAAAGTGATGGCCGAGAGGGGCAGTTGTAGTAATACTGGTGATGGTATCGGTGTGGAAATGATGGCGAGTGGTAGGCGGAGGTGGTAGCATCATTGTGATGATGGCAGGGGTGGTGGTAAAATGGAGTAATAATTATCAGGGTGCCGGCATGATCAACTTTGAATTCGGGATGGTTAAAGAGGTGGTCAAAATAAGGGATGATGGTAAATGTACTAGTTGCAAATGATTTTCGCGAATAACGTGGGTGGAGGTAGAGAGGGTGGGTGCGGTGAGGGTGGGGGTGGTGGATGGGCGAGAGGTGCAGCGAGGTAGCTGGAAACGTCGACAGCTGCGGCAGTAGCAGGTCTTCGCGGTGACGCTGACGGCGGCGGCGACCAGTTCCACGAGCTCACGAGAACATTACTGGTACACAAAGGCGCACCTCCGCCGTCGCCGTCTTCACTGCTGTTCCTCCGGCTCGTCGCCCGCCCCACTGCCAGGAACAATGGTCTCCCTGCCCCGCTCTCGACAGGTAGCCACTTCCATTCACACTATCACCTCGCAACGATCTGAATTCTCGGAAGAAAATTAATCAGACGGTCGAGTTGTTTCTCAGATGTTTATAATCGGCCTCGGATTTCGTGCTACTACACAAAGAACGCGGGGGAATGAAAACGTCTTGTGAATCATGAAAAGGAAAATTTACCAAATCAGCATAATCGTACTTACAGAGGATGAAGGAGACTATAATAGAGTCGTTCATTCCATGTCAGACAATTACTTTTATAAGATATTATTTTACAAAAAATAAGTAGATATTTTGTTTCTTAAAGTAATCATATCCATTCTATTGTTATTACTCCCTATCTGTGCTTTAAACGGTCATCAAGACAACTTTCTGATCATTTGACTTCCTTATAAATTGATACCGGGAGCTTCCACCTCTATTAAATATCGACGCTGAGAAATAACATAACAAATTGTATGATGTTATTCTTTCAACTGTGGGAAGAATTTATTAATCGTTCATTAACGGGGTGCGATCACCTTTTGCTAACGCTTAATGGAAAAAAATAAGGGAAAATTCTATTTCTCCTTGCAAGAACTAACCTTGAATGTTCACTTGATAAATAATCAGTCATCAAATCGTATTGCAGGTTATATATAATGTCCCTGTTTCTGCGTTCGACGAGAAGAAATACACATTTTCGCAATATGTAAGCAAACGGATTACAGGTAGTGAGCAAATAAGCATCTTGGACGCATAGGTCACAGCCATTCCCCGCTTCCGGGAGGGTTCGCCCCGCCCCACCACGCCCCGTGATGCCCCGCCCCGTGCCGCCCCGACCCGCATTGCTCCGCCCCGTGCCGTGCCACCCCGCTGCACAATTCCCCGCATTTCCTACTACGCCTTCCCTCCTGCATCACCCGGCCCGCCCAACCCTGTCTAATGCAGCCCCTCCTCACCTGTCCCTCGCCTCACCCCATCGAACCCTTGGCTGCGACCGCCGGCCTCCTCGCCCTCGCCCACCGGGGTCACACCTTCGTGCACAGGGCGGCACATAGCGCATGACGTAGTAATCACTCCTCCAACCATTGCCTCCAGTGCTTTCCATTCCCCAAACATTTCCTCCGAGAGTTTTCTAGGCAAATCTTTTTATTCGTATCACCACGCTTTTCAACCTCTTGCTTGTACTGGAATCAGCAGATTGATAACGACAGGTTGGAACAATGCAGCGTGCAATTTGTTGCTGTTTTAAGGCCTCTCTCAAGTCAAATGATTTAACTTAAGAAACACTAAATAATGGTTACCAAGACATTGTGGCCTAAAATGTTCTTAAATGAGGTAAAAGATAAATAATATTGCCTAAAATTATTAACATTTGCATAGAAGTTATTTTTATTCCTATTACGAGTTAATATATTTATTGTCTACACAAAGAGTAAAATAGAGTATATTGGTAACCATTCGCCAAGCTACACTGCTTTTAGTTGAAAAAAAAAATTACAATTAAATATTCTCTCTAATTTTGGATAATATTAGTTTAAAAATGTCACTTTTATGTCGAATAACGTTTATAATAGACAAAACCGTTAAAGATTTGTAAAATATTTATTTGGTAATATTCATGATATATTATTTAAAAACGTTATAATAATCTGGGCATTGGTACCAGGATCATTATGAATCTGATCCCAGGATCGGAACAAGAGCAAGGTTGATGCGCCACTGTTGAAGTATTGCAGTTACATCCACTTGGAATTTATCAGAGAAAACCCGAATTTGTAGGAAGTTGAGCTAATCAGCACCTCCATTCGATTAAGCTATTTCACCGCTCTTATAAATCCGTCAACTTGATCACTCAAACCTACGACCTCCAATCTTCAGTGCTTCACTTGCCAACTACGCAACCGCATAACTGTAGCCGGTAGTGAACATGATGAAAGGATAAAATTACGACCTGACTCCACATGTTGCAGGTCAAGGACAAGGCAAGGGCGTGGGCGAGGACTGAAGGCCTCGAAGACGAGAGAACCAATAAGAGGTGAACTGAGCAGAGCAATTGCTTTCTTAGCATCACGGCCGTCTCCTTTCTCTGGCCCTCAGCACTATGGGAACTAATTAGTCTTTATAATAGCAATGTAATACATCAGCAGATATCGAATCGAATCTAACGACTTCTCAATCTCTGCTCTTTACATATCTTCGAGTTATGTCATACAGACATGGACATATTTGAGAATCAATACCTGTGCGTTGCGTATAACCACTGAAATTATGGTATCCTTTTTCCATACAACAAGTGAATGTAATTTCCTGCAGGAATTTAACAAAAACACAAAATTCTAGTAGTCATCTGAAATTTTGAAGATTCAATAAAATTGTACGTATATTTCGACAGTTTTAATACATTGAACTTCCTACTGAAACAACCCAAGAACTTTGTCAGAGATTCTAACGTTCTGTCGAGTAGAGAAATAATTTTATGTACTCTTACTTTTTTCTTTTGTTTATATAGGGAAAACTGGCCTGAAGGCCGAAGGGAAATGATAGGTTTGAAACCACAGAGAATAAATGGTTGGCGGAAATGATTCTACAATGAGAGAAAGCCCGCAGTGATTGTCTTAGAAAAGGGCAGAAGCAAACGGAGAAAAACGTGCATTAGGAGGAACACAAGGAATCTGTCTGAACTCGTCGTGTCTCATTACATCAATTACCTACCAATACCCTATATTCTCTGATCCCCATGCAATCTACGATAGATCAACGGGATAGATGTATCTAATCTCGTTTATTCAAAAATACTACATTCATATTGTAGCGAAACCGATTTCATCATAATTTTATAAACGAAATACACCGGATCAAAATTTAAACACATAGACTCGGCCACCCAGGATTTCTGCCGAGAGATTACGCAGACGGTCACACGTGCGCGACTCCGCTTATCGTTCGAGTCCCTCACGCCCCCGGCCCATTAACGAAGTCGTTTAGAGGGCTGGCATTGACAGATTCAATGGGCACACGTGTTCACTGAGCCGGCTACGCAATTTCGACATTGCCCGCTCGTTTCGGGGAATCCCAAACTCATAAATTTCTTTCACGCAAACGCGCCCCCCCGTTTACGCAAACATGGGGCGATGTTCTAGAAGGAATTGGAAAATTCTGGACGCTTGCAGCTGACGCGGGGAGCGGAAAGTTCTGTGGCTTCATGCGTGGCGATTGGCTGGAAATAGTTCACTGCGCCACAAATTTTGGCCAATAGCTACACGTCTATTATAAGGATCTAGGGCACATAAGAGAAACGGGAGGGGGTAAAAGTTCACCTTATACATTTTCAACTTACAAAAATCAGAAGAGCTTGGGCATCAGACGGGGCCAGATCATTAGACGGGGGGGGACAGTCGTCGGTCAGAGGCAAAGTTCGCCTCTGCCGGACTTAGAAATTTTTCATCAATCAGACGGGGCCAGAGTATTAGGCGTCGGGGAAAGGACCAGTGCGTCTCTGGAAAACTTGTTATTTTTCGAGCTTGAATATTAGACTGAGGGCAGTTGAGAGAAGAATTTATATGGGGGTGGGAATTATTCGGGCGATAATGCCTATGTGGGGACTTATGTTATTGTACTGCGAGTTTTGAGCTGTGAGCCGACTGCAGTGGAGAGAGAATTTTCTCTGGGGTGGGTTTACGTCGTAAAGAGAGGCGAATGTTTCTCCGATCAAGTTCTAAAACTGTCCGAAGTTGTGTTCAATAATTATCAGAAAAGTCAGAGAGAGACGCATAGTTGGTAACTCCGTTCCTGAGATCATCCGGCCAGCTCTGCTAGTACTGCCAGTTTCGACCAGAACTTCTAGTACTGCCAGTCACTTCCAGAACTTCTAGATCAGCCAGACTACGAAGGGCGCTGTCAACGAGCCACGCGTCGCCGCCTTTGGGTGACGTCACAACCGACCGCCAGCTGTAGCCCGGAGGGTTACTGACCTCCGCTGCATTTTTTTTTGAAGGACGCCCAGCCGCCGCCCTCTACCGCATCGTGGCCATTCTCGGCTGCACAAAGACCCTTCTCCAAGCGGTATTGTTTAGGGCTACCGCCCTTGTGTAAAATTTTCGTAATGCGGTGTCACGCTCTGACACACAGACCAGTAGCAATTTCACCCATTGTAATTGTTAGTTATAATTCTTCTTAGTTTTTTAAGCTTAACTCCTAAAACTAACTTTTCAATTTTTTTTTCTCTTCATCTAATTTTCCCACTATTCTTTTTATTCAATTTAAGAGTGTAACTTCCCTGGGGCATGTTAATCATATTGCCCAGGAATAAATGCGAATTTTTACCAGTGGACAAGTGTTTGTTTTGTGTTTCCACCGTACTGTGTAACAATTCCTTCCATCACCGACTTGAGCTAGCATCAGGGCCGCTATCCGGTTCCCCAGGTAACCGGGAGTGTTACAATATGTACTACAAATGTAATCAAACAAAGCGTGATTCAACTGAAAATGCACTATACTAAATGCAACTCATCTTTATGAGACGTCAAATCAAATAAGATCGGAAAACATACGAAAGTGAGAGTAATAAGATGAGCTAATGAGCAATGAAAACTAATAGATTGATTCTAATCAAGTATGCTTTTGAGATTAACATGCTAAATGTTCAGAACATGAACAGACTTCTGGGAATCTTCATTGCTTGAGAGTAAGAGCCTGTGGTAACTTGGGCGCGGTGGCGGTAATTAAATGAAAACACAATGCGCACTTTGCGCGTCAGCTGAGATCCGCCTTCGCCCACGGCAACCTGCGCCATGGTGACAGGGCCGGTGACGACGCGTCGACGGCGCAACGAAACGGTTCTCAGAAATGCAAAAAGATGTGTACAAAAATGAATACACCATTTAATGAGTCAAAATAAAATTATTAGATATGCAAAAATAAAATTATATACGGATGTTTTACACGATAAACCAGTTCTCTTAAATTGAAAAAAATAACCGTCGATTTTCTAAATTCTTTGACAATATCTCGCTTTTGTTAAAGAAATTAAGACCTTTCGTGTTCTGCTGTTAGTTGTGTATTTTCTGTTAGTGACACAAGTTGCTCGCAACATTGAAGATCAATTTTATAGAGAAAAATTTGTTAACACTCCATCTTTAAATTCAATTCACTAATTTTGTCGTTTACGACGAATCAACATTCCTGGCTTAACAAAAAGGCGTTTTTACGAAAACAAAATTATGATATTTAATCGAAGAAAAGGCCTTTACAGAAAGCACTGGCACCACGTGTGGCGCTATCTTCGCAGCACGTGCTCCAAACCTTTGCTGTTTATGATCCTTGGCTCGTGAGATCCCTCACGCCAACGCAGCGGGTCTGGTAGCCGAGGAACTCTCCAAAATCTCTGCTTATCTCGACACCCCAGGGATACTCACAGCCGCTTTACACAGGAAACACACGAGGGGCCGAATAGAGCCGAACTCCAATAAAGCGTGCAGCGCCCAGAATTTTTTACACATAAATAAGTTACACATAAAATATGTATGAAGAAAACCAACGTTAATAACACGACAAATTATAATCGTAATAATTAGATGTGTGAAAATATTTCGACATGCTGCATAATCTTACGCTTCGATTTAATGTAGATCCTTATATGTCGCTTTTCTACTTCTTCCCCAGTAATCCACACTAATTCGATGTTTAATAATTGATCTATCCCTCATTGAAAGTATTGCGTTATACAAATCAAATTCGTAAACGAATAAGCAAAACAGTACGATGAACAGATAAAACGTGATATCGTTAGGGCATAATGAAAATGATATTTCAAAAATCGATACTCAAGTATAATGAAGAAGTAGGTTTAAAATATAGTGTATTTTTTTTAGTAAAAAATTCACAAAATGTGCACAAGAGATGAGGCAAACCTACCTTAACTGTTCCGCTCAAGATAAAACCGTTCCCCATACATTTTTCCCCGTTAATTTTCTTATGCATCGACTTCCCATAATACAAAACCCAATTCATTAAACATCGCGGGTGCGAACCGAAGGTACTACTGCGCATATTTTGCCCCTAGGGCACTGATTGGGTCGTGAGCGCCCGGCGCGGGCGGGCGGCGCGTGGCGGGGAGCGAGCGCCGCGCCGGCTGGCGGCCCGGGCTGCTGACTCACGCGGGCGGGGGCGCGCGGATTTAGGCCCATATTTCGTGACCCCGCGGTGACGAAGGTCGAGCGGTGAATGGAGGTCCACGCCGCAAAGCAAGCGGGCGCGCAGGGGAGGAAGCAAGCGGAACGATCAAGACGAAAGACAAACCCTGGGAATGTGATGCGGAATGGCACGAGGGAACATCGCGATAGAAAATTAAAAGATAGAGTAATAGAGCAGAGGTATGAAGGGACGAATAAATTCTTTCAACGAAGGGGACGGGGATGATTATGGATGAATGCAAGAGGAAGTTTGATGTGGAATTGGAATCATTTGTTCCAATTCCAAGTGCTGGAAATGAAAAAAAAAGAAAAAAAAAAAAAATAAAGTTACAATGGAGATTGCCAAAGAAACGTATACAGAGGAAAAGGAAAAAGAGGGAACAAAGGAGTAAAAAAGAAAACTTACAGTTAAGACATACTGGAGGGAAAAGAGAAAGGAGGAAACAAGATCCAAGGAGGACATGAGGACATCGTCGTGCTACGGAAACTGGAAAAAGAAGCAACGATTGAATGAAAAGGAACGTGGGGAAAGTCAATGGCAGAAGGACAAAAGAAAACTGTAAACTTAATGAAGAATGAGAAGGAAAGAATGAATGACGCGTCTACTAAATAGAAAAATTGAAAGATCTTCAATTTCTGACGGCAATGTGAGACGCACTATTCGTAAAATATTGGGCTTTTTCTTTTATAAATTTAGTACCACGTGAACGCTTAACGCTGCCAACTGATTTTTGACTCTCCTGCTCGAGGCTACGACCCGACCCGACAACGGTCTGAGTCATATTTCAACAATTATTTGTGTCGTTGCGTCGCTGAAAGAATGCGAGACACGATTAAGATGAGAATTGTCGGATTTGCCGGACATTTGGCGGAGGATTTTGCGGGAATTTACGGAGCTTACATACCTCAAGCGTGACATAGCACATTTAAACCCCTTCTCCCCCTTAAAAATCCACTGCCCAAAGCTCAGCAGCTGTACTTGTGTTTGGGAAGTCAGTGCGTTAACCCCAAAGTCCTGGTAGCCGGTCATGTATTATCATAACTAGTCATAAAAAACCATTTTTACAAAATTATCTGTAGGGTCCTTTCACTCACAATCATAATTACAGTATTGTGAATCAAAACTATAATACAAATTATAATCGTTAAAACAGCTTTTTAACATTTTTCTAATTAAACTGGATATTGGTCCTTAAACCGGATAAAAAACGTAGCTAAACACCCAATAAAGAATATAAAACCCCTTATTGAATACATTTCAGAAATGTAACTCAAACGAACCGTGTATAATTTATCTGCAGTTTTCGTTTGTTCATGTTCGGCCTGACAATGAAAATATTTTTTCTTAAACGTCGGCAAACAAGTAATTAGAACTAAACTCCACTAATCACGCCACATGAAACGGATGCTTCCAAACTCAACAAGTAAATACACCCCAGCCGCAACCAAAGATGCTTGGGGACAGCGGCCGAGGCGGTGAGCTCAGCGGCGCAGACAAGGTCGGCGGGAGCCCGGGGCGGGGCGGGGCGGGGCGGGGCGGGGCGGGGCGGGGCGTGGCGGGGCGGGGCGGGGCGGGGCGGGGCGGGGCGGGGCGGGGAAGTTAAGCCGCGCGGAGGCTGGGCGCGCAGCCTCAACGGGGCCTTTTCATGCCGCCCCCGCCTAAGCCCGGCCGCGAGGGCGCGCGCCTCCGCCGCCGCCTCCGCCGCCGCCCACCAGCGCACGTGACGGGGGATTCCGGAAGGCCTCGCCGCTAATGCGGGGAAGAGCGGCGCAGCGCGGGCGTTCCAGGGGCACTCGGGAAGAACGTGCTGGCGTAGGTCGCGGCCTCGCCTGTTGAACCGGTGGGAAAGGTTGAGGAAGGAGAACAGACGACTGGTGTGCTCGACGTGGGTGGTAGTGTGAAAATGGGTGGGGGCGTCGAAGCAAATAACAATTGAGGTAATAGTGAATAGATTTCCTTTTTTAAAGAAAGGAATGAATGGAAAAATGTATGTTATTAAAGTTATAGCTTACTACCTCAAGTTTATTTTTTGTTTGTAGCAATAAACACATAAAGATTTCTTGATACCATTACTTTTATCTTTTGAGCAGTATCGTGTCCACCATTGTCTTGCATTACAATCTTATTCTGGAATCACTCCAAATCAGAGTATAAAATATTGAACACCATTCAGTATCTTCACAAAGTTTTATGAAAACTTATTTCGGAGTAACTACACTTACGAAGAAATTTAATGAAACGCTCGTTTTCATAACTTTTTTCTATGAGACCACTACATCAGGCGAATAATCATAACTATATGAGTGAAGACCTTCCCCAACAAAATCACAATTGCAACTCTTTGAATTCAACCTAAGTTGAAGACTTGTTAACGAAACTGGCAAGTTCAGATTGCCTCTTGTTACATTCTCAAAACGTACCCAAGTAGTCACCTGCAGTTTGTCTCTTCTTATTTATCTCTGCTTCTTTTCTAAGAAGCTTCTCGACACGAGGGGAGTGACGTCACTTGATTTATTGTATACTACCTAAAAGAGAGGAGAAGTTGAAAAGGAAACTAATTGAAGGAGAATAAAATGTACAACTCGATAAAACGTTAAAGAGTGTTTCCTGAAGGGAAACTTTTAAGGACTCACAGCAAATAAAGTTCTAATCCGTGTCTAATAACATTTCTTGGTTTTCTGTCTCTCACAATGTTACCCGCAAATGAACTCTGACAGGTTGTTGAGTAAGCCATCTTACACTATTGTGTGAATTACTTCGATTCTTACACCTACTGAAACATTTTTAACCTATTACAAATACGAAGGAAACAAGCTGATGTTCAGAGAGATTTTCAAAATCATTACGTAATCAAGATATATATGAACGCCACTCTCCATTAGTCTACAATTCGGTGTTATTAATTCATAAATCAAATAAACTACAATATCTCAGATTACATCGAACAAAGTACACTACTAAAATACCCCACTCCATATGATCTCTTTCATCAAAACATTTCGATTTCGAGATATAACCGAGAATTATACTTGATTGCTGACGTTCAGGGCAAAATCAGAAGAAGCAACTAAATATACATTGCAATACATCATATGCGTTGTTTACAAATGCATTGCCTTTCGCTGAGCTTTTTTTAGATACATAACGTGTACGAGAGCAACATTGCACTGACAGCCGTGAGAGCAGTTTCCGCGGAGCATTAATAATAACAGGCGCCGCCGGGCGGCCCGAGCATTGACACGAGCGCGAGCAGCGTGCGCGGGCCGAGCCCCGGATCACCCACGACCCCGTGCGGGGGCACCGGTACCTCACTGGGGTCCCGCGGGCGCCCGCAGGCGGAAGCGCCCCACTTCTGCGCCGCCCCCGCCCACCCCCCGCAGCCCGCCAGCAACGGCCGTCGCCCCCGCCATCACTGCTGCCGCCGCCGCCGCCGTTGTCTTCTCGTATGTGTCCGACACATTCACCACCGCCTCCTCCTCTTTCTGCACCCCTTCCTCCATCTCCGCCACCTCTTCTTCCTCCTCCATCTCCGCCTCCTCCTCCATTTCCGCCTCTTCCTCTTTCTTCATTTCCGCCTCTTCCTCCTCCTCCATCTCCGCCTCCTCTACCAAATCACTTACCGTCTCCCCCTCCATAGCAACCTCCTCCTCCATGGCAGTCTCGTCCTCTATCTCCGTCTCCTCCTCCACCTCAGCCTCCTCGAACACATCCTTCTCCTTTTCCTCTAGCACCTCAGCCTTCTCATAACCTCCTCCTCCTCCGACTCGGCCTCGGCCGCTGTTTAAGCAGGTGCTGGCTGTGGGGCGGCGGCGGGCGCCGCGACGCCGCGCCATCTCGCACGCGCGCCATCTCCCTGGCGCGCTTCCGCTGCGTTCCGCGGCGTCGCGCTGCGCGTGGCCCAAGTGGGTCAACTGCTTCAGCATGGCCCTGCGCGCGCGGCCCAGAGGTCGGGAACCTCTCAAGCGATGTCGGCCCCAACTGCTCGGCAACGGCGTGACCAGCAAAAATAAATTTGACGAACACTCCAATGCTTCGATTTTAATAAAAATGAAATACCAGAAGAAAAATATATCCAAAGCCAAGTGCATTGCACCTACATTATTGCAACATTCTTCCCTACAGAAATCGTAGTCCCGATTGTTATAAATTATTTTCGCTTTGGGAAAGCTTTTCGTGTAAATATCTTTGGGAATGCTATACAAAGTAAGCTTCCAGATTCTATAAACGCCCGTTCTTACAGAGTTTTTTTTCGTTTCAAGGAAGATTTGGAAAAGGTTGTTGTTGTTGTTGTTGTTCGTTTGTTTGTTTGTTTGTTTGTTTGTTTTTTAATAGAGACCTTTCAAAAGCCAGTGCCGACCCTAACCCAACTCTAGAAAAGGAATGGTTTAATCCTGGATTGTTATGTCAACAGAAATTAAAATACGTATCACATCATGTCGTGGATTTCAAAAGCAAATACTATTACCTCCACCTAAAGTTCTTATTCTTTACGGGGACCGACAAGCAAACAACGCGAGAATAACTACTCTTCGTTAGAAACTAAACAAATATTCGATGGTGGTTATGATAAATAAAAATATCAGGCGCTGGAGTGTATGTAGTTTCAAATTCGCCTCTGAAGCTTTATCAATCGGGAGATCCTTAGTTGGAGTCCCGACGGTAGCAAACTTTTCGACTGCTACGAAATAGCTGTTTCGAAATTAGCCACCGCCTGAAAGGCAATGAGATCCAAGTGGATGTTGTAGCAGGATCCTAATCAACATATCACAAGCAGGCACATCGCAATCCTTCAACGTGATACCCTCATTCTTATCATCAAGGCGAGAAATCTCCGACAAACATGCAGCCACTAGCAGGGTGTCGCACGAGAAACTATAAGCGTCACGTGGAGGAATAACAATAATAATAATAATAATAATAATAATAGTAATAATAATAGTAATAATAGTAATAATAATAATAATAATAATAATGAATAAGAATTATAACAACTTTTGCCCGACTAAAGAATATTATGTGGGCTCCCCCTCTCAAAAGGCCCGCACGTGTCTGGACGCGACCTCCGCGGGTCACCGAACCAGTAACCCTCGCCCCCACATCCTGCGTCGCCCGATTCGGCGGCACAGAGTGCGCTCTCACCGCGACGCGCCACACGTGCGGGCGCCGCAGCCCCGGGCGACGCGACGCGACGCGACGCGACGCGGCGATGACACCCGCGATAAGCGCGCGCTGCAGCCGCCTCCGCCTCCGCCAGAGCAGCGGCGCGCGCGCCGGGAGGACGCCCGAGGTTTTGCCTCCAAATTCAACGTTCAAAAACGCGGCACCTCGCCTTAGACGGCAGGATGTTAGGAGCGGCGGCAGGATATTGGCGGTAATGTGTCTCCACGTTAGGCGTTTCTGTACAAACACGACGTAAAAAGGGCGTATGAACAGCAACTTAAGGCAAAAATAGATGGTCTGCTTTTGCGCATTGCGTGTTACTGGTCGGATCGTGTTTGGTTCATTTAGAACTTTAAATGAATTACACAATGCCTTATCCATTAACAACGTAACGACTGATGTTCAACCTTTTCTCACTTTTACGAATGTGCATGGAAACATTAAACTATAGTCGTAAAATAAACCACAAACTTTGTTTATTCAACAAGTCGAAGAATTGTCATTAAAACACCTGCAGAAAGTGGCAAAAACAAAACACGACGTCGGAGAAAATAATTGAAGAGCAGTATAAACATTGTAATTGTTTTTTTCAAACCGCCCAAACAATAATAGAATTATTGTTGTAAATAAAAGTGAGGTAAACAAGTTAAGTAAAATGTTACTCCAATGAAGGAAAACTGATTGCAGCGTTACAAAACACCCTCGCCGATACTCTTCCGCGAAGCACTTTACTCGAAATACGCAGCCGACGGAGTGACTTCATCTGTAAACGCAGACGCAGTCCTTCTGGTCAATGCGATAAGTAGCGAGGCATTTCTTAACGCATGATCGCGCTCTATGCAAATCCGCGCGAGCAGAGTATCTCAAAGGCCTCGGTGCGGAAGGCGCTGGCGGGCGGGCGGGCGGGCGGGCGGGCGGGCGGGCGCCGCCGCCGCCCCCTGCTATGTTGATCGCCTTGGGTGCCGGGCGGCGCTGGGCACAGCGACTCGCCGAAGCGCTTGGGCGCCTCTGGGCGCCACGTGAAGGCAGCGACCGGCTACGATGGCTCAGGGGTAGCATTTTGTCGTCTCTGCCACGTCGTTGATCGGGAGGTCCTAGGAATCGACTGTCGACGGTGACGGGTTTTTTGTTACTAGCTCCATAGCTAGGTAGAATTCGACCACTTGTGGAGGATAATTCTAGCATCTGATCGCTCTGATCGGTAGTTTTTCGTGGTATCTTCCACGGATACCAGACAAATGCCGGGAAAGGTCCTTAATAAAAAAAAAGCAACCACCACGTGAGAACTTCCCTCATCCTTGTCCCCTCCTCTCTTTCCTACACACACACACACACACACACACACTTATATTTACGTGCTCTATTCTACTACATATATTGAGAGACACATGTGTCAATAAAAGAGTCGGAACTTAGAGATTGTCCTGATTGAACTGCAAATGTAAGAGAAGGAGAGAAGGCAAGTCCGGAAAGCGGTGAATGCATGAAAGGTTTTAAATGTTGAACAGGTTAAAAAAGTACAATGTGTGTCTTACGCTGAACATTGAATTCTATATTTTTTTCCCAAAAGAATTTAATTGTAACATATACTATATGTTGTAATAATACACAACAATATTTCGTTGGTACAGATCCATAGACTTGACATTTGTTTCCCAAAATACTATGTTCAATAAATTGTTTTAAAATGTGTATTTCGGGTGCGACGCTTGAAATGAGTGTTTGTGTCAACGATGTCCGCGAAATAAGCAATATCTAGCAAGACAAGACGATTCCAATGTCAGAGGCAGCGAACCTTTGTTCAGAAGTAGAGACGCTGTATCGGGCGATTAAATCCCCCTCGTATTAGCTCAGCTTTCCCTCCTTCCGCTTCACAGCTATTGGCGGAGTACGTGGGTGTCTCTGTGAAGTGTGTGCAGAGCCATTCTTCACAAAAAGTTATTTGCATCTCGAACTTTTTCAAATATTTATCAATTGAAGTGACGGTAACTACTCGACACATTACAATAACACGTTCGGCAAGATTGTTTGGAAAACAAATGCCTCTAAGTATAGCCCCCGGAAGCAGATTAAGTCTTTCTTCTATAAATGGAACTCGTCTCTAGACCCAATCCGCCGACGGGGCCGCAACAGCGTCTTAGAAACCGCCGGTGCTTAAAAGTACGTGATGACTCTTAATAAGCGCAGATGGCAAAAAGCAAACCACAAAAGCGCGGCGAGCAAAAAAAGCGCCGGGCGCGCCGAATCGCGAGCTGGGTGACTCGCGTCCCACGCCTCTCGCGAGCGCTTTCCAGGATCGGATGTCGCGCGGATTTCATCGCGCCGCTCCGCCGCCCCGCGCCCGCTGCCGGCGAGAGCGGGCCCTGAGCTTCCCGCTCCTCTCGAAGCGTCTCTGGCGATATTAACTTACAATATCAGCTGATTGCTGTTTATATGATGCAGACCTGTCACTATTAGATTCCAACTGCAAAGGTACGTTCCGAATTCGATCACTTATTGAATAGGTGTCCATTAAGCGTATTCACCGTTTCGAAGGTAGGGTCTCGGTAAAACCTTGCATTAGAAAACTGCGAAATCTAACAGTCGTATACACTATATCTTGAATTCCTTCTTTTGAACTTTTCAATTGAAGATTACAAAGTAGAAAGGAATTGGGGCGTAACTAAGTCACTCACTATTAGATTTTAAGAATCTAAGATTAGAAAAAAAAGAGTTATTTTGTTTTAGGTTTTTACATGTTTCAAAACAGAAACATGCAACGTATGATAGTATTATTACTTTCGTGTATTTACTTTACATTATTCATCAATGCTTTTAACGTGACACTAAATAACAAAAGATCTCGATTTTCAGAAGTAAACTCTTTCCTTCAATCCCTTCTATGACCTTTAATTTTTAAAATACGCTTGAACGGGCAATAATTGCACTCCGCATAACTTGACATGGGATTCTATTTTTCCTCTCTGAGATTTCCGTAGGATTCCAAGAATTCGATTTCTAATATCGTGAGTAACTACGAGCTTTGAAATATCAGAATATTTCCCCGAATTTGAATAACTAAGAGAACATTAAAATGAAATATTCACTGATTCAATTACCTATTATATTTCTTTCGGGATCTAGGTGTCAAAATATATCATTTAAGTCCTTTATTTCAACTCAGATCTTTTTAGGTCTCGTTATAAAATGTAGATTGTTTTAGATCCAGTAGAATTTACTTTAAAGCAATTGGTTGGTAAAAACGAAGAAGTTGAGTTTGCAGTAACATGAGTGTAGAGTTGTTTCTAATCTAAGAATCGGAGTCTTAATTAGGTCGTCATTAGGAAACGGTCATCCGATGTATTCTTATTTAGTATTCACGGTATGATATATGTATTTCTCCAGGAAACGAGACCATTTTAATATAACATGTTCCATTTTCTTATTCGCGACTGCACAGCTAAACGAGAACCTAGATTAGAACACAAGATCATGACGTAGTCGCGGGCTGTTATCGCTCGCTGCTTCTGCGAAGGGGTGTGGTTACCACAGACTGCGAAGTCTGACGGAGCCGGAAACACACAGATGGTGGTCGCAGAGGAGATTGTGCTGTGCTATGTTAATATGTATAAACACTTGTGATATCATTGATTTACACAATGATCAGCATCAGGTTTATACAATCAATGCAGCGTGCACGCTAACACTCGATCGCAGACAGCCATATTTTTTCCACAAATTATGTCAAAAAATGCATGATATGAGTTTCAAAAAATTACCACACTATGTAGTGCAGTCGGTTATGGAAGTGGACGATATGCGGAGAACATGGATTGAATCCCGAATAAGGAATGGGTGTTTTCATCATCTGCCTGTGGCTTGCAAGTCAATTTACAACTCCATATATCTCATCCGCAATTGTGATTCATTCATAAATAGCATCCCTCATCTCCTGTGAAGAAGAGCTGACATGGGCCTACGGGCTATCTCAGTATTTTAAAGAAACATAAAACTGACTGAGAAAGAACTATGGACTATCTCAGTTCGAAGATATCTCGAGACTCACGATTTCATTGAGATGGGTTGCAAGAGGAGAGTAAGGGCGAATAGTGAGATGGATAGAGAAGGACGCGTGTGGGGAGGATACATAAGCGTTACTGAACAAATAAATAATGATCCAATGGCGAAAAGATGTCAATTGATCACATAAGACTGAAAATACAATTTTCAATGACAGTTCGTTGAAACGCTCTGAGTAAATCACATTTTCTCTACCAAGATATGCCGATATTTCTAAGTTAACTAAATAATTATTTTTAAATTTGTTTGTTTTGGTGAGGGGGCTTTCAATATAATCCGGAAAAATGTATTTTGAATAATTTCTATTTTGCAGGAGGGGCGGTCCCCGCGCGGCGCCAACGGCAGAGGGGCGGAGCAGGCCATGCGGCGCCTGCGGTTCGCGCCTCGGCCTTCTGCGGTCGCCGCTGCCGCAGCCGTCACCGCTCCGGACTGCTTTCGGCGCACGCCTTACATCTCTGGCAACACGCACCTCGGGTACAACTCGCCCGCGACCAGTCAACACGCTGGCTCTGATGATATCGTCATTCTTCCGTGAAGGTGGCTGTTACAATGTGAAATCTTTAGGTTCAAAATTAAAAATAATAAAACGTTCACAACTGAATGGAAAAAAAAGTAGACATAAAAAATTTAGGTAACTGTGTTTGAGCCAACAAAAAGAAACAAACATTATTTTTTAGGATTGATACCAGGAAAAAGAATACTACGAATAAAATTAGTTTATGGTTTACAGTTCGTCCTCAGATGGAAACACCAGATCTAAGCACCAGCCAATCAGAAGCTTCGGCCAATACGTACCGTTGTGAATTCAAAATACAGGATAAATGAAACCCCTGGCTCAAATACAATTAATCCTTCGTGCGTTATTACAAGTGTGGAGAGTGAGGATAATTGTGATAAAATGTCTTGTGTGAGAGAGAATTGTGAGTAGCGTGTGAAGATGATCTCCTTGTTAATGACATTCGCAGATTTTGTTGTGGAAGCTTTATCGTAACGTGATAGACGACAGAAAGCATTGGATGCAATACCACGTCCTTAAGACTCAATTATCAACAACCTCATTTTATTCCTATTTCCAAACTTAGGAAGGTATCCTGGAAAATATTATTCATTTGTAATGCTTCATTCCGCGAAGTATTATTTCATTCTTATTCTTAATAAATAAGAATTTCATGTAATAATTCAATATTTTCAAGTCTATACTCGTATGGCATATTGTCGTCACTGCATCTCTTTCCACGTTGCACTGGGCATGGCTATTAAAATTTGTGAAGCTGTCACCCCTACAGATGTTTGAAGTTGCACCTCACAATTTCAACTTCAGTTAAGTCAGACCATAGGAAACGAAATTTCACCAGCATGACAGGTCACAAGGAGGCTGCTGTCTTATTCAATGTGCTCTGCAAATAATCTGTTTCTTCGCCTTGTATTCAAAAGGGGGAAAATAATATTGAATTTAGACAATGGAAAGGAGAAAGAGTACGTATTTGCATGCACATCAGAATTCCATGAAATTGAGATCTTGTGGTGTACAACGATAGAAATCAATGGCTTTAGCAAAATCTCGAAAGTCCAATAAAGCCTTGTAAGAACATTTGGCATAAAACATGTTTGGCATAAGAAGGAGGTGGCGCAAGGAAATCGTCACCAAATAAGGAAAATCTTTTACGTATTCACAGCTGGATCGTTACAGTAACTAACCCACACACGTATCTTATAAAACACGCACATTTGCATGCTCTTATCTGCTAGAAAACCCAACAGAGTCGCAAGCCGCCAGCAAAAATTGCGCAAAAAAATCTCCGTTTGGGGGAGACGAAAGCCGGCCTGCTTTCTCCCAGTCTCCCCGTTCTCTGCGCGCAAAGCGACCGCCAAGAAGTGCATTGTTCTCAACTGAATGTTCCATATCTAACAAATTGCCCGCGCGCCCCCGCAAAGTGAACTGGTTTCTGTGCGACCGGCAGAGACGCGGGGGCCACTGCACCGGCGCGGCGCGGCTGGAAGGCGTAGGAGGCGGCACGGGTGGGTGAAGATCCGGACGAAGCAGGGCAGTTACGTGTGACGGCGCGGCGGGCGGCGAGAAACTTGAAGATTGGCTACGGAGAAAAGAACAACACGGCGAAGAGAGGGCCTTTTATTTACCGTTATGCTTCGTTCGGGCCAGTGGACGATTACTTTGACAGGTTGTAAAACAGCTGAGCATCGCCGAACAGCTGAGCTTCGCTCTGCGAAATACAGACTTGCGCCAGCCACGTGAGCTGGAGCGACAACTGATAATGCCACGGAAGAGTTAGTGCAAGGAGTGCATTTAGAGATTAGAGATAGTTTTCCCGTGGGATTCAGTATGTTCTGAAACATAACACATGTTCCATAAGGTTTATCGTACGGCCCACAATCGTGGAATATCACAGAGCCCGCACTAAATTTTCAACATGCAAATAAAGTCGCAATATATACCGCTCCTAATCAAAGAATGTATAAGTAATATTTCTCAATAAAGAGTACTTTTGGTTTGTAATGCTCTTTTCTTGTACTCTAGCTACATCTATAAATTGGTTTAATGGAAACACTCTCCAATTAAAGGAATGTCAAAAACTAGTATACCACAACCTCAACATCGTTTGCCGACATTTGTGAAATTAATACTAATCATTCGCACATGTTTCAGAGCACGCACTCTATAACATATCCGAATTGGCGGAAGTATGTGTAAAAAGAAACGCTTACGTGACGAAAAAGAGCATTCGTCCCATCGAATGAACTAGAGGAGCGGGAGTATTTTGAATAATTTTCTTTGGAATAACATTTTACTTCAAAATCTTTCCTCTTTGAGGCAGTAGATTTTTTTTTTAATATCTGCATCACGTTGTATTAGGATTTTCCTTCCCTATACGAATATTCATCATCTTTCCTGCTATCAACCAAATCAAATTCTTAAGAACTTTTTTTATTTCTAATAGTTACATCGCGTTCATTTTCCTTTCAACAAAAGACATAAAAGGTGGGAGAGGAGGAGAAATAAAAGGGACGTCGAATAGAGGAGAGGAGAGGAGAGGAGAGGAGGGGACCGAGGAAGAGAATAGAATAAAGGAGAGGAGATGAGAGGAGAAGGCGCAGAAGAGAGTAGAAGGCTGCAGAGGAGAGGAGCGTTGTGCCCAGAGGCAAAACACTTAAGGTACGGGTGAGGAGGCGTAAGGCCGCGGCAATGCGGGGCGGGCGTGGCGGGCGAGGGCGGGGCGGGCGAGGCGCGCCTGGCGGGCGAGGCAGGGCGGGGAGCGGGGCAAGCGAGGCGGGCGGGGGGAGGGGGGTAGCCGGGCCGGACGGGGCAGGCGGGGAGGACAAGCGGGTGGCGGGGGGACAAGCGGGGGGCGGGGGGGGGCAAGCGGGGGGCGTGGGCGAGGCGGAGCGGACGAGGCGGGGCGAGCGCTGAAGACCCCAGAGAGCGCTCGTGCCGGGATCGCCTCTTTCGCAGCGCCTCCTCCTGAGTGATGGGCGCGCCCTGGAACCGCGCGCGGAGGGCGTCGGCGGGAGCGGCGCCGCCGCCAGACGTCTCGCCGCGGTGATGGACCGGGATCATTATCTTAATCATACGCCGCGCCGCGCCGCGCGCGCAGCGATGGCCCGGCTCCGTCCGAGGCGACGCGCTCGCGGCCATGCGCGCCCAGCCCAGCGCACTACACCGCCTGGACGCCGGCGGGCTCTCGGCGCCGGATCCAGAGCAGTGGGTGAATGGGGCGCTTTTCATCTGCTTAAACAATATTCCCAGAAACTAACTGGTTTCCATAATTTATACGGCAAAAACGATGAAGAAGAGAGGTCTTCAAAGGTCTGAAGAAGTAAAATATTATCAGAAGAAGCACATTCATTTATTATTTTAAATAGAATCATTTCAACACCGCGATGGGATCTTTCAAAACACGTGTTAGCTCCTTGCTTTTAGGACAGGCGCAGCCTACTATAAACACACATAACAGAAAGAGAAAACATTCTGGATCAGGATAGGATTCGAATCCATGTCTCCTCGTGCGGCAGCCGTCATAGTACATGTACATTTCATTGAAAGGATGTTATTATATGTCGGAAAATGGTCTTCCACTTAACAGGGAATTTATCAAACGATATTCTGGGATCTAAGGAGGTCCGCCTTTACCTTCCGCGATTCCTGTATCCCCATCTGCTTCCTCGGCCCTCGTTAAGAGAGCGCGCTGCGGCGCAAAGACAAAGCGCTCAAAAGTCTGCTGGCGTGGCGGGGGCGGGGCGGGGGCGGGGCGGGGGCGGGGCGGGTCGAGCCCCGGGGTAATGTCGAAGCCACGACGGCGCGCGGCGATCGCCTGCGCCGCACTTCCGGACGCGGCGGCTGCGTGACCGGCGCACACGCGCGCGCGCGCGCGCGCACGGAGGTCGCGAACCGCGCGGCAGCCCCCGCGGCGCGGCGCGGCGTGTCTCGGCGGCGGCCGCGGTGCGCTGCGAGAGGCGCTGCCCCGACCTCCGGGGCGGTCGCGGGACGCTGAGAAGTGGGGCACACGCCCGCCATGTTTCTCCGCCGCAAAGGGCCAATGCAAGATAATCCGTCTAACATCTCTCGTTACGGGAGGTTCAATGAAATGAAATTTGGAATTGTAAAAATGTTGTGCGCCTTAGAATGTTCTAGATCTATAATTTAGCGTCAAGACAACAAACCGTCAGTAAACGTGAAGAGAATATATAATAGGCTTGGGTCAATGGCATGGAGTTCGCAGAGGCTCGCAGCGAAATTAATTCGGTAGTTAACGTGTTGAAGATGTGTTGCTCCAGACCTCCGGAGGACTCGCAGGACGCTGCGCACTTGCACAGATCAGAAGTGGAGAAAACGAACTCGATTTATTTCTGCTGCATGCGCGGGATAGGGTCAGAGCCAACGATCGATATACCGTCTAACATCGCATTCGATATGTCGAAAGAAAGCGAAATCGGGAAGTTTGGCGATTTGGAGCCTCCTAGTAATGGGTCTGTCCGCCCAGGGCGACAATTATGAGCTCGCGTAACGCGCAGTGAAATTAAATTGGGCATAAATCGATTAAAGAGGCGCTGTTCCCGACCTTCAGAAGACTCGCAGGAGGCACAAAGAGATGAGAAGTGGCGCAAACATCCAAGATTAGATCAAACATCTTTCGTTCGGTCCGGTATAAGATAAAGAAATTGGAAAGTCTGGCGTCTTGGAGCGTTCTAGTAGTATATTTTAACAACACAACAAATTGGCGATAATTGCAAACAGATGCTCCCAGATAGTTCCAACGAAGAGCGTGACCGCACTGGCTGATAGCAATGAGTTCGCGCATTGCGCAGCGAAATTAATTGTGATCAAAGAGGTCCCATCCTTCGTTGCTGACACAGGAGACTCCGTCCTGAGCACATGAAAACTAGTCGCAGCAGAACTTCCGCGATGTATCTCTGTCGCATGCTCAGGAAAGGGCCGAGGCTAGTGCTCGATGCACCTCTAACATCTGTGGCTTCACGCGGTAAAGAAAATTGGAATGTTTAATATCAAATATACGCTAAGATATAATAAAATTGCAATATTCTAGTAATGCTTTGATGAACGTTACTGCAACCAACAAAAAGAATGTGAATTGCTATTATCTTACACCTCTGAAGTCTTGAAAATCCTCCGTTAAGTTTGTAAAAGCGAATGCAAATAATAAATGCAGTTTAATGTATAGTAATTAATTGGAAAAAATACGGAAATTAATTCACTGGAGGAAACGCGAGGAAAGATATATGCCACGAAATACAACCAGGGTTTTAGGGGTTAAGCAATTTACAGCGGTTATTAAGTAATTTATGAAAATTTGAAGTTGTAAACAAGTTAGTTGTTCTCTAAGTAAAAATGAATCTGTCTTTTAAATATTTTGGCATCATCTGTTATTCATTCAGTGTTTCGCTAATTTCTTTCGAGCGGAACCCACGTGCAGGTCTTGTCTTAGTGCACAGAATTGGATTCAAAATAAGATGGAGAGTTATTAAATTTGTATTAGGCCCTTCCATTCATGAGCATCTATTTTTTATGGGCGTGTAAAAATCATGCTTCTTTGAATTTGAAATTGGTCTGATGATGTGAACTGAAAGAATCCAAAATGTCGCTCCTTCAACAAACGTCTCGCAGATCTACATTTTAAAGACAGACGCGCAGTAGAGCACGCGGGCAGAAGCGCCGCAGAAGAATCGGAGAGTCGTAAAATTGAGCGAGTGCGTGGCGTCTCTTTCCCCGCGGCCATTCCGAGCGGCAACCGCGCGTGCGCTTCCGAGCGAGGAGGCACGCTCCGCCGTAAGCGACGTTCCTCGAAGCCCTCAGACGGCGCGAGCGTGCCTCGGGCGCTTCTTGCGCGCCTCCCCAGCCCCCTCCCCCTCCCCACCCCTCCCCTCACGCCGCAACTTCAAATTCGCCCCGCTGCGCCGCGTCCAAGTGCACCCCGCCCGCCCGCTCCACAGCGTATTTGCTCGGTCTCGCCCGCTGCCATCTCTCGATTTGCCCCGATCTGCCTCGTCTCTGTGTTTCATCCGTCGACCCATACCGAGCTATGGTCGAACCCGTCCTTGTCGCTCCTCCTGTCCGTCTTGCTCCCATCCGCAACTCTCAACCCAGCTTAGCTCCAGTTCGCACCATTCAAACTTGCTGCATATCTCGACGTTCCTTGCCTCATCCACTCCTTTCCACAACCCTCTTCCTAGTGACTACCGCCCCCTCCCGCTTCCTTCCCGCCCCGCCGCGCCCCGCCCCATCTCTAAGCCGTAACCCCCGCGGCCCCGTGCCGCCGGCGGCACCCCATCCCCCCGGCGAGCCGCGCTTCGTAATGAAAGCGAGCGAAGGAGCCTCCAAGAATAACGCCGAGGGAAAGGTGGGTGCCGTTCCGTTTGGTAAAAAGCCGCGTCGGAAAAGGAAGGCAGAAATAGGCCCCTCGGAGGGGGCGGCAGCGGCGGCCCCGCGGCTCGGCTCCGGCTCCGGCTCCGGACCGTGGGGGGGGGGGGGGGGGGGGGGAGACCGCAGGCGGCGCTGCGGCGACGCGCAGCCACAGCCCAGCGCCAAAGGGGAGAGGCCAGGGGCGGCAGAGGAAGCGGGAATTAAAGAAGTAACCAACCGGAGAGGAGGGGAGCGGGCTCGGAAGCAGAGGAAGTGGACGCGGGAGTCATCGGGGCAATGGGGGACGACACTTCAGCGCTGAAGGGCGTCCGTGAGGGCGAAACGCTGGTGGGAAGGTAAGCTGAATCATAAGGGAATGATTGAAATAAAGGAAAGCATTAAAGAATTATGAAATTCCCTTTTCGGCTGAAGACGGCGAGGCTGCTGTCAGCTACAAGAATGTGACAGATGAGTGGGGTGGAGTCTTCGTGTAACCCTATCATGTGTCGTAGAAATCTCAAATGGTGATAGATTTACGCAGATCCACGGACGTTAAATATTAATCAAGTTATGCAGCATGACCCCACAGAAATTGCAATGTTCCTACGCATCCCACGCAGTCGAATCAAGCGTCGTATCGCTTTCTCCTGGATTCTGCTGGCCGGAGTGCTCTGCTGCGAGCGGCGTGGGAGCGACGCGCCGCCCCGCGACGCGCAACGGGAGCAGGACGGCGCCCGCAGCCCGCGCGGGTCAAGCCCCCGACTTCACTGCGACGACGCACGCGGCTAACGGTCGCCCACGCGCCGCCCCCGCCGCCCCCGCCGCGTCGCCGTTCCGCTCTCCCGCGCGCTCCGATTCACTGCGCCCATTGTCGCTTTTCAACGCACGGAAGACGGCCGTTTCTCACAGTAGTTCCATCTACGGCAGGGAAAGGTGAAATGCTCCAAAAATATAGCTCAGTTGCAGCGATAAATACTCGACACGACAGGATATGAACGCCAAAAATGTTATATAAATAACTGTATTAATATATTTAATATCAAAAAATGTGTGACGGCGGCGAGCGTGATACTATTTCACGCATGTATGATGTACGTACATATAAAGACGTACATGAGTGTGACGTACGTATTTTGACGTGACATTGATGATTTTGTGCTGTAGGCACACAAATACCTTTATACTCCGCTTATATTTTTAGTTTACAGATATTTACATTATAGATTACACTCGTTGCAGATGGTAGTTTATCACATAAAACTATTAAGAAATAGTAAACACCGCTCGGAATTATAAATCAGAATGCCATGAATGTAAAAGACGCCAAACTTCTGGTACGGGAGAAAGGCAGAAAGGCTTTCCCTCTTTGCGCAGGGAGATGAATGATACTGAAAATTTACAAAATAGCATTCAAGAATGAAAATATCCGACTACGATTTAAAGTACTGGCAATGACATCCAATTGAGCCGTTATTGCCTACAATTGCGGGAAGTTGATCGTAATTTTCCTCTCCTTATAAAACACGATTGCTTCGTAATGAAGTGTTTGAAATCATTTATCCTTCCGTCTCGACGCGCGAATGCCGATCACAACAGATGCCACACATTATTGGTGCAGCAAAAGAAGCCGCAGTAGAAATTCACTGGATACACGTATTCATGTTGAGACGCTTTGCAACCAACCTGAATCAACATTCGCTCTCATCTCAATACTTACGTCCGCAAACCATTTCAAAAATGCTCGTAAAAAGAACAACAAAACTCTAAACGAACGTCAGAATAATGACGGTACTACGAGAAAATACAAAACGGAAGATTTATCGCTTTTAAAACATTCGTCCGACAGACCACGAACCTCCTCCGCCGCTTCGCCAACACATTTGGCGACATTTTAAAGCGCAATTTTCAAACGCAGCACTCGCTTTATGCTGAACGAGAAAATGACGACCTCTCGGTCGGGAATTCGGCGCGAAGCGCCGTCTCCTTTGTGAAGGCCTGCCGGCATTGTGAGCGGCGGGCGCCCGCGCGGGCTAATTCCCAGAAGCGCCCCGCGCCGCCCCGCGCCGCCCCGCGCCGCCCCGCGCCGCCCCGCCCCCGCCCCGCCCCGCCCCGCCCGCGGGGGTTTGATGGCCCAAAAACAGATCGAAGCCCGCGAATTAAGCGTCGGCGCGGAGGCCGCGTCTGAGGCCGCGCCGCCGCCGCTCTCGACGCGGCCTCGCGAAAAAGCGCCCCCGAGCCGAGGGAGACCGCATGCCGCGCGGGCGGACAAGCGACGACGGCCACAAATACTCCGGCGAGTGAGTGAGTCTTCGAACGCTCGCGGTTCGCGAATTTCCGACCATGTCGCTTCGCTCGAGGTAAAGTGGTGCATCTCTCCAAGAGTGGACATGATGGTGGGTTTTTTTAACGACTTTCATTAGCGTGCCAACTTACAATGGAAGCGGCCAGGGTGGCTCAGGGTAGCCGTTGATGGCACTGCGGTGCCTCGGACCGGAGGATCTAGTGTTCGAGACCTGGTGCGGTGGCACCATTTTTGACACTACCTAGACAGCTAGGCCACTTTCAGTCGCTGCCTGAAGGATAATTATAGCCAGAGGCTGCTCTAATCCGTAGTTTTCCGTTATTTCTCTTATCAACACCAGGCGAATACCGAAGAAGTACCCTTACAAAGGGCCACAGACCGCGCACGATCTTTCCTTCCTCTTTTTTGGCTTATCTTCACACTTTACTTACATACAATTACAACTCTTACACTTGCATGCACTACAATACCACACATGTCGGGAGATCAGCTGGGAGCTCAGAGCTAGTCCCGGCTGGAGCGTTCCCCCGTTGGTGGGAGATATTTGGCAAGAGTAAAACCCGCTAGCAGACGTGTCGATCGGCACCTGATCTCGCCATTCAGCAGAAGAGGAATCCCTCCGCCTCCCGCATTAAAACAAGGAGCTCTACACTCACGGGAGTAATGACCTTAGCAGTTGACGCGCCCGCAAACTCTTATCAATCGATTCCGCTGGCTTAAGATGGTTCGAGAAGTGAGCGTGCAGGTATTGGGAAAAATATGTCCAATAGCTGAGTTATTGAAAGGGAATAATCAACTGCGAACTACAATGTTACCACACTAAAACGTTCTTCGCCTTAATACAAAACGCAACAAAAGCTCAAGAGATAACAAACATATTTTTTAACTTATTAATAAACTAGTGGCCAATTATTCCCTAACTGGTCTGTTTACCTCGCTATCATTGAGTATTTCAATGCTTTTAATTATTAGGCCTTATTCAACATTTCAGTTTTCAAAGTCCATCCATATTTTTCAAATAGCATCACATACGATCTTACACCTCAATGCATGTAATACCTCTACGTCAATAACATACCCACATTATTTTTAATTGTTCTTCATCATTCTGAAGATTTACCCAACCCCTGGAATTTCTCTACTTGCTAAAATCTAAAATTCGTACATCATACGTCATTAATATTAATTTATTTTTCTAAACAATTAACGCCATGTATAAAAAGTCTTGAAGTTCGTGATTCCAAACTTTAGAAGGCTATCCACCTACGTACATTTATTACCAGTCTAATATGGCATCGCATTCTCAATACCTATTAACCTTTATTCGCGCAATAAAGTGTCGGGGAAACGAGATTTAAAATAATTTACATTATTTTAATATTCTATTTTTGACCACATTAAAAAATGTTCTTATATCAGAAAATGTTTAAGCTACTTTGAAAACTTACGTACAGCACAATCTTCATTATTTTAGCTCCACAGTCTACTGCATTGTAGGTTTACTTACCTGAAACAATAATAAATTTATTAGATACACACTAAACATCGAGTCTTACGCACATACACACACACAACACATGCTCTGCAATTTACTGCTTAATATTTCGCAATAATATGACACATACACCAACCGTACGACGAATACAAGAACAACCTAAGATATACTGCGGTTCAACACAGCAACAAACAAGTGTTCAACAGGAGTACACCTCTCACTACTGTCCGACGCTGGTCCCGCGCTAGCACTGGGTGGCATAGGCCGAGCGCTTCTCGGGTGACATTTAGCAGCGTCGAACATGCGCTGCGAGCGCTCCAGGCAGCCGCCCGCGCCGCCCCGCGCCGCCCCCGCCGCGCGCGCTCGCTCGCGGGGACAACTGCCGTAAAGCAGCGGCTGAAGGCCTGCCTCCGCGCGGGGCGGCGCGGCGTGGCGCGGAGCGGGCCGGCGGGCGCCGCTGCTCATTGAGCGGGCGACGGAGGCGCGCGCGCGTGAGGGACACGGCGCGCGGTGGTGAAGGCGGCTTCGCCCTTGGGCGGAACAGACGACGACGGCGGCGACGCCGCCAGGCGATTGCGGATATTCATTGCAACTGGCGAGCAATAACTAACAGGCCGTAAAACATACAATCAAACAATTCTCATTACGGCTCTCAGGAAATGACGCATGTAGTTTCTGGTGTATCACTTCTCGACAGAATTACGTCTTTAAATCGTAAAGTCACTAATAGTTTGATCGTTACATTCGCAAATAAGAAAATAAATAATCGCAGAAGAAGAGAAATTTCTTCAAAGAAATGTTGGTATTCTTTAAATGTTATATTTACGTTTTGGTTTTTAGAAGTATGTTATACATAATACTGTTTTATGCTACGTCACAATGTTTCATCAATTTCTACATTAACTGATTTATTGGGATTGTGCTTATTCTATAAGAGTATTTTACATAAAGTTCAAACACGAAAGATTTAGTTATGTGAAAAATAAATACAAGTAAGCAGAGCGTAACGAAGAAATTAAAATAAATATGTTTATTCAAAATATTGTAATATTTAAGAAATTCAACAACTTCCTTTTCCAATTCAGCTTTTTCTGGACTCATCAAACAAGTTTCATGAGCTCTTTTTATCTAGTGGATCAGATTATTCAATTACCTACAAAATATGAGGGAAAATATGGGAATAAAACGCTTATTTGAAATTTGTCTGCAGTTCAGAGAATCCCTACTTTTATTCATTGTCTAGGCATGTCTATCAAGTCAAACTGCATCCTTATTAGTTTCTTAAGTGATGAGAAAGATAAACGTTAACAGCAAAGGGAAAAGAGCGGTCTGTGTCAACGTATAGAAAAACGTTCGTATGAGGAAATCTCACATACCGTTGCCTAAGCAGTGCATTCTCCATTCGACTTATTGAAATACCTGCAACTCGCAAATGGTCCAGCCTCGCATGCAGATTAGTCGAAATGCAAATCGTGCTGCACAGGACCATGGCGATCCACACCGCACGTACCCTTTCGCTATTGCCTATCGCCGCAGCTACTATGTTACTTAAGGCCATGGTCTCTCCCTTTCCCTGCCACATGTACCGGCGCCGGTGCAGCAGGCCGAGCCCTAACACGACAGATCAGTGGCTCCGATTCGATCGGACTGCGCTCCACATTCCAGCATAGTTCCCTCCGATTTCCACACATCGGTAGCACGACCCAGTGGAAAGAGGTCAGCAGCCACTACGCGGACACCGCTGTGGGTAAAATAGATGGGAAGTTTCTATTTCTTGGCGTCACGTCGGTATCAGTTTATGCACTTAGCCGCGATTGTGCAATTCAAGATATGTGTTAATGCAATCAGTAACATTCGAACAAAGTGATCTTTCATGTTCATACAAGGATATGTTAATTTACTTCTTTCGCAATAAAATGAGTAGTCAATCTATGATAGATGTATCGAGAATAATCTTAACGAACTATTTAAAATAACGTATAGATTTCAAAAATAAAAATAATCTATAAAACATTATCAAACATTATGTTCTTATACTCAATCAAAGAACAATAATAATGATAATAATAATAATATTAATAATAATAATAATAATAATAATAATAATAATTATTATTATTATTATTATTATAGATTTATTAGAAACTGATTGTAACAAATATAACAAAAGCGATGATAATTTTAAGAACCAACATCTTGAATTGTCAATGGAAATAATCTTACGTAAAATTTTAAGGAACAATCCATTTGCATATCCGCAAGCAATGCTTCCGTATTTTCTTGCAAGAAGGAATATTCGCAATTTCCTCCTTTAAAGCTAACCAACTCTATTACACACATCGTAGAACAGCGTCATAACTTTCAGCGACGTAGCAGAGAGTGGGCAATGAAGGATTTGGAGCGAACTTGATTTGGAAGCTGGCTGTTGAAAACGTGGTCGATGTACCGGTCTTCTGATAATCTAGAGTGAATGAGGAAAAGGGACATAAAAAGCCGCCCGACCCTGATCTGGAAAAATAAACATATCATTCTAACTGGAGGCGCATAAATAATTTATTGAGGCGCGGGTCCGGTCCAGCCACCCGCGCCAAGAGGCCCCAGTGCGTTGCACTTGACGGGGAGTGGGCGCCGTCGTCCACGGAGAGCGGCCGCTGAGGCGCCCTTGGGGGACACCGGCGCTGCCACAGCTAGCCGTGCGTCCGTCAAGTAAGGAGGCCTGCAAGTTCGATGTAATCCTTCCACGTTTGACACTCCTTGCTCCATAAATCGTTCCCAAATTCAAATACGCGTCTATTACTGAAGAGTTTGTAACGATGTATACTGTATAAATATTTAAATTGATCGCAGAAAATAGATATTAAATATGCATTTGTAACCTTGTAGGATGGCTGTTGCAGAGGAGTTGAAATTAATATTAATTAAACAATACAGCGACATGCTCATATCCATGTTACAGTGCCGATCGCATTGTGAAGGAAAATAAATATTTTGGGAAGCGATAAAATAGAAACATAATCAATCGCAATTCATCACTATAGGCACCAGAACTCAATTAACGTGAATAGTTTTCCTTTCCATATGTCATATACAGATTTTAAACAGTTTTTTGACGCTTAATAAAATGTTTCAAACTATTTTTTTCATCGAGTAAGACTGTATCAGAGATCAAAGAACCTTGTAACCACAAGACTAGAGGCTATTATTGGAAGAAACTTTTCGAACATTTCTCTCGAATTACACGAATTCCTAGGTACCGTATTAATAGGTTTAAGGGTAATGACTCAGGAAATTATTCAAGATATTTGAGAGATAATCTAAATAAAATGAGATTATTGTACGAATTTGTATGTTGGAAGCCA